>JBBCBC010000005.1:5977246-6716515 GCA_037126765.1 Stenogyne calaminthoides
GGTAATTATTGATTATTACACTATAAGGAAGTCGGGAAAACTATCAGAAAGGCCACTAGGAACAAATAATGTGGAATTTTGTTTGGAAGAATATCATTTGTAGATTTGGGATTCCCCAATCGTTGGTAACGGATAATGGCAAACAGGTTTATGGGAGTTGTTGGGAAATTTATAGTTTTGATGAAAGTTCAAAAACACATGTAATAGGACCAATGGACATGTTAGGATCGATGTTTACATTATCTGCGATAGAGACCCGATTGATGATGATTGTATAGAAAACCGATGTAATAGATAGGTCACATATTGAGGGAACTCAATATGTAAAGGTCGATCTGAAAAATCGGAAGAAAGTTCGATATCCCGTGGCGCGAGCGTTAAACCGAGCGGAAGATCGACGAATCGATCTAGTCGGATAACTCCGAAGTCATGAAGCTCAAACCTCTAATCTTAGAAGATCGGATGACTTCCGGAAGATAAGACGGAAGACCTACATCGGTCCGAGTCACCCGGTTGAAGCTAAGTCAACAAAAGCGCCAGAAGACTCTATCAGTAGATCGATCACCAGATCGATCGGATATTTCATAAGATGAAAACCGATGTTTCATCTTATCATACGTCTGCGATCTAAACAAGAAGAATACCAACCTTAGTTGGAGGAACAACAACGCAAAGCAAGGCTTCCATCCAATAAGGAAGAAACACGTATGAACAGAGGCGATATGGCGGGATTCGATGTTGCTCTCTCAAACGGCTATAAAATACACATTCACGCTTTTCACCATGCCGTTCTCGAAGCACGTCACATCAAACTGCAAGTCTACCTAAAAAATAACGAGATTCAAAATTGCTCCAACGGCTCTTTGATCTCAAGGTCTATAAATATGGGATCACTGCTTGAGAGTGAAACACGGAAATGCTTGGACAAACACCATAATCAAGAAGCTCAAACTATAGTCGATTTCATACGAAGAACACAACAACAAGCTTATTTTATATTGTGTTCATCCCATAAGTTCTTAGCAAGAAATCTTTTTTTCATCTAGCTTTTAGAACAGCACTGTGAGAAAGATTTCATAGTTGGAACCTCAACAATCTTACCCAAACCCCAAGTTAGGATAAGTTGTTTAGCAAGATTTCGATCTAGGGTTTCTAATCTTGATTTCGGGATCGGTTGAGTGAGAACTCTTAAAACATCTGTTGGTGTCTTGTGTTGGACTAACACACTAAACTAAGTCGGTCGGTTAAGTCGGTTAAGTTGGTGCCCCTTGTGAAAGGGAAGAGTGGACGTAAATTTGGTTTGTCAGAACCACTATAAATCTTGTGTGCCTTTTCTTGCTTTGATTAATCGCTCTCACATCGCACAATATTAAAGCGCATACATTCTAAGTTAAGATCGGCATGACACCAAGCTTCGATCCGATCGGTTTCGATATTTACGTCATCGATTAAAAAGATAAAACTTGGAATCGATTTATACAAACTGGTTTTCACGGGTAAAACTTAAGCTTCCGCGCCACATCGGTTAATCGATGAATTCTGCAAAGCCCGATCCTTTACGGCGTTGATAAGTTGGTTATCGAGACTAAACCGATTCACTCAGACTCGATCAAAGCTATCCGCTCTCACACGATCTGCAGACGAAAAAGTTTTTTCGAAGTCTATTCACCCCCTCTAGACTTCTGGCCTTTCACTTAACCCGTTCGGGACCTACAAGTGGTATCGAGGCGGTTGGTTCTTCCGACCAATCGACTCGTGTCATTGTGGTCAATCGAATCGATCTTGAAAACCGTTTTTTAAAAACTTCATTCATTTTCCAAAATCACCGGCATGGATAACACGTCCGGTATGTATCATGATCTGCCGAAGTTCTCAATTGATGAGTATGCAGTTAGGCCATATATATGTCCAACCATCTAAAGCTCGATCGATTGGCGGAATGATGGAAGTCATCGAGAGGACCCATCATCATTTACTACGACAATCCTGCGATCGGAGGAGATCATTTTCCTACGAAGTCTTGTGCGAAAAAGCCCAAATACGATGGACATGAAGAAAGAAAAGCGCATACTCTGGACACCATTGCAAGACATATCATCATGAAGACAATGGATAAGGTCACAAAAGAAAAGATTAAGTATCTCAAATCTGCGAAAGCAATGTGGGATACTCTGGGCCGAGATCTGCGAGGAAATGAGCAGGAAAAAAGGCGGTAGTCTTCAAAGCTTGAAGTTCGTGAAATCAAGATGTTTGCTTAAACTAAAAACCATCAACGAACTCGATGGAAGAATTACAATGTCTATAAACAAGCGAGAACTTGGTAGAGATGTCCGATAAAGATATCAACTATAAGATCCTAAGGTCTACCACCAAGAAGTGGGACATGAAGGTCCGCGGTAATCAAAGATTGCGGGACATTTCAAGAATGAAACCTAGTAGCTTGTTCTTGAGTCTTAAAGCTCACGAGTTCGACCGATTGAAAGAGGTCAAGTTCGATGAAGACGAGGCCCTCTTTGAAACCTCGACTTCAAAATCGGTTGCTTTCAAGGCAACCAAGAGTGAACAAAGGCCAATGAACCCATTGGAAATATATTAAGTCGTAAGGAGTCGGCTTTACTTACCGAGGAAGCTTGAGAAGTCGACATACAACTTGGTAAGTATCGAAGATTCTATAAGGACTATCAACATAGCCGAGATCAGAGATAGGAGATCGACAATAGATCTCCAGAAAGAACTGGATCTCGATGATCGGAGGGATCCAGAGATGAAAGGGAAAGAGATAGTCGAAGGAAGGAAGAGATAACCAATCGGATAGAAGAAACTCGGACTACTTATCGAAAAGGAAATCACCGATAGGTCATACAGACGGAGTGATTCACGGAAGGAAAGGAACGGTGGATCCGGTGAGCGTGCTTCAATCAGGCGCGGAGAAGCTGTGTCACTTTAAAGACTGAGGCGCGGACATACGCCGAGAGAGAGGAAGAAAAGAGAACAAAAGAGAGCGGCGGTATAGAGACTGAAAAGAGCCATGGTTCCGACGTCGTCGAATTGACGATTCCTATTCGCCTCCGAGGACTCGGATACTCCTCAGAGAAGACTTGCCTCGATCAGCCAGTGGCCGACTTCTATGAAAAATGAAGATCGATATTTCGTCGGGGCGATAATGAACTCTACTGCGATGGCTGGGAGGACGGTCCGAGGTAACCTCCAAACCAGCCGTTCTACTTCTACACTGCTATCATTAGCACATTTGGGGAGACTCGCATTTCTCTTCAGAAAGAATTGCTTGAAGATCTCTCCAATGCAGAGAAACTTATGCTATTTGTGGAAGCCGAGAATGATAAGTCGAGGACCGAAATAATCGACTTTGTCAAGAAAATGATCTCTTAAAAACCTCTGAACTTAGATCACCAAATCTTTCGAAGGTATGGCGAGGAATTTAAAATTCTCGGTTAAAAAGCGATTCGGGGAAAAGCAGATCAAAGAACGATGGAAATTAACAGACGACAAGTTCGATGACTTCAAAATCTTTGCAAGCAAAATTCGATGAGCTATTAGAATGCATGAAAGTCCGAAATCCTCCGAGGATAATCTGCGAAAGAAAATAGATGTTTTTTCAAAATCATCTCAAACCGTTAAAGACATGAACGCCTATTTTCGAGTAAAGATTGATAAGGAGGACTTGGCTATGAGAAACCCTCCACATCCTCAAAAGCCCCACGATTCATCTCGTAAAGGTGTAATCGACGAATTTACGAAAAAAGATACACCAAAAGCTAAACTTGTATCTAATAGGGGTAAAGAGACCGCTTGAGGGTAAAAAGTGCCTAACCGTAAAGGAAAATTAAATGGATTTGGTAAAGCATCGGTAGAGAATCAGCGGAAGAACCCGGTTTTCCGAAGAGACCTCAACTCGATCAAGCAGATCAGAATTTAAAAAGACAACCTACAAAAGGGAAGTCTAACTGAGACCCAGTCAAAGGTCGGTGCCTAATAAGCATGCTTCGAGGTAAAAACTGCGAAAACCATCTATAAAAAGGATATGAATCTTTTGATGGCAAAGCGGTCGTACCCCTATAGTCGAAATTTAGGTCAGCTTGACTGAACCACACCGATGGAAAAGAAGACAAACCGAAAAGTTAAATCATAAGTCTTCTAAGTCATCCAAGGTTCACACAAGTAATCATACAAATCGAAAGCATATGAGGATAAGTATGATTATGTTGTTGACAGTATGGGGAGACAAATCAGGGCCTTACGATCCGATCGATCACCATAGAAGTGCTCTGTTTGTATGGATCCCCAAATCCAAACCTAACCCTCGGGACCCAATCCAAAAGGGTACCTAAAGCCCGATCGACAGGTTCGTGGGTCCGCCAACAAAGGAGGTGTGCAAGCAACTATCCGCACATCGATAGTGGATGCTCAAGGCACATATTTCGAAGCAAACATCTCCTCGGTTCCTACATAGAAACGAAAAGGCCAGCGTGTACTCTTTGGTGATGATAACTTTGGTTATACCAAAGGGTTCGAACCTTAGAGAATGATGATGTACAAATGGCGGAGTCTCATTATGTCGAAGGTCCAAGCACAACCTATTATCGGTTTCACAATTACTGCGACAGCGGATTCGGTGTTGAGTTCTCGATCGATCAACGCACTATCAAAAAATTGAGTCACTCAATGATTTTGCTAACCGTTCAAGAAAAAGGGCGATCTACCTGGTGATTGGAACAGGTTGTCCAAGAAATCGTGCTGATTGTTAAGAGTTCCAAAAGTAGCGGTTGGCTCTGGCACAAAAGAATGAGCCATCCGAACTTTAAAACTCTTAATAAGATAGCTAGGATGTCTCTAGTGGAAGGACTTCGAATGAAGTGTTCTCAAAGGATCGGACATGTCTTGCATGTCAAGAAGGAAAAGCAAAGTCAAAGCTTCATTCAAAGGAATTTGGGACCAAAGCGTCAACCAGAGTACCGCGGTGCTTCATATGGATCTGTTTGGACCGGTTATACAGTCAAATCTCAACGGACGAAATACACTGTAATCGTGGATGACTATTCCAAGTTTTACAGGTTATATTCTTACATAAGAAGAATGAGGCGACAACCAAGATACCCGAAGCCGCTAAGAAGATTACAAAATGAGAAGGGTGTCAACATTAAGTAAAAATCGAGATCGGATAAAAGATGAAATTTACGAACTCTTTTTATTATCGATTTTTGCTCTAAGTTTGGTATACAACATGAAACATTGGGCTGCGAGGACGCCACAACAGAATGGAGTAATGAAGCGAGAAACAGAACTCTCAAAGAAGTCGCTTTCGAACAATGTTAATTTGAACATGCGATACCAAACCGTTTCAAGGCGTAAGAATCAACACTTTGCATGCCACGTAACGAGATGTCTCGACTAAAAGGCTCACTACAAAACACCCTATGAACTGTGGAAGGGCAGAAAACCTCGGTTTCTTACTTCCATGTTTTTTGAGTGCAAGTGTTTTCATACACAACAATGGGAAAAGTCGGTTGAAGACTTTTGAGGCCAAGTCCGATGATGAGGTATATTTCTAGGGTATTCTCATCTAGCAAAGCCTTCCGGGTCTACAACAAACGAACCCTAGTTGTGGAAGAAACACCTATGTAACCTTTGATGAAGCATCTTCGATCAAGAGAAATCGCCTCGGAACAAGAAGTATTACGATCTACGGAACTCCGATATTCGGAAAATGGATCATTTAACGATCAAGGAAAAGGATCGATCAAAGCGTATCAATTTACATTCGGATCTAGGCGATTCACGGATCAATCGAGATCTAAAGGTACGAACAACTGTCGATGAAAAAAAGTGATTAATTTGAGATAAGAGTAAATCGAACCATCCGGTTCGGGGAACTCCCCGAAGTTCTCACGAGCGGACATCGACACATGATGATTCCAACATCACCGAGACTTGTTCTTATCAAGTGGACCATAACCCCGCACCACTCCCAATCACTAGTAATAAGATTTTATCGTAAACGGACGATGTTCTCAAAACCGACGAAATCGTAAGCGAAGGACACGGATAACGGTCATCCAACCGATCCGATAATCGGAGACCCGTCGATAAAATTAAAACTAGACATCGATTGGTGAAAGTGCCATGTATTGTCATTATCCGTCTATGAAGGAACCAACTACTATAGAGGAAGCATTACAAAAGGCATAAAACCGGATTCTAGCCATGCGAGGAGGAGTCGAAGCAGCCGAGAGAAATGAAGTATGGGAACTAGTAGATGCAGACAGGTCATCAAGACGTAATTGGCCGCTAAATGGATCTTCAAGAACAGAGAGATGAGAAAAATGTTATCACTTGAAATAAGGCAAGACTTGTTGCTAAAGGGGTATTCACAATCGAGAAGAATTGATTACGATGAGACCTTTGCACCGGGCCGCCGCTTTGAAGCCATTCATTTATTTTGCTTACGCTTTCCTACGAGGGTTCATCATGTATCGGATGGACGTAAAAGTGCTTTTCTTAAACGGGGTACACTAGCGGAGGAAGTTTATGTCGAACAACCTCGAGGCTTTGAAAAGGGCAACCAAGTGTATCGTTTAAGAAAAGCTCTTTATGGTTCAAACAGTTCATGAGCACGGGTATGATACACTCTCTCGGTTCTTGATCGAAAGTGGGTTCACTAAAAGGCGATGGGACGTAACCTTATTCGAGAATAGAAGATGGAGAAGATATTACGATGGTTGGGGACGTGGGCGACATCATCTTGGATCTCCTAACAAGAACCTATGTGAAAGATTCAAAGAACCGATGCAAGGGAAATTCAAGATGTCCATGATGGGTCGGATGAATTACTTTTCAGGTCTCCAAGTTAAACAAAGCAAGGGATATTCAAATGCAAAGAAAGTACACTAGAATCTATTGGCTAAGTTTGGAATTCAAAATAGTAAGGAAGCCAAAATTCTATGATGATTGGATTCAAGATGGATCGGATAAAGGCCGGGTCGGAAAACAAATCGAAAAGAATATAGGGCTCTCATTGGATCTCTATTATACCCGATCGCCAAAGGAATGGATATCACTTTTGCGAGGGGTGTATGTGCAAGATTTCAAAGCAAATCAATGATCACCACCTAGAAAGCGCCTAAGCGGATTCTTAAGTATCTGAAGGAACAATAAACCTTGGTTTATTCTACCCATCGATGATAATCTAGAGAGCTTAGTGGGTATTCTCGATTCGATTATGGAGGTTGCAAGATCGATTAGAAAATCAACCTCAGAACATGTCGGTTCTTAGGAAGTAAAAGCGATCTCGTGGTTTTCAAAAAGCAAACATCGATTCGCGACATCAACAATGAAGCAGAATATATGGTCTGCGGGAATCGTTGTTCCCAAGCGCTCGCTCGATCGGTGAGGATTACAACATTGTAGCTAAGAACGTACCTATATTCGTGCAGGATAATAGTCTTATTGCAATCACTCGTAATCCGGTTCTACATACAAGATGCAAGCATGTGGATGTCGGACACCACTTCATAAGAGATCACGTTGAAAGAAGAATATCGAGAATGGAAAAGATTCATATCGAGCATACGTATATTCGATATTCTAACCAAGCCACTACCGAGATCGATTAGGAGATTTATGCAATGAGCTAGGACTTCTAGATCTTGGAGAAATGTCATTTAAAAAATGTTTGATGGAATGTTCTCTTAACTAATTTGGTTAAGAGACTAACCGGATCGAGAGAAATCGGTTGAGTTTGATATCTTAATCGATCTCAAGAGACCGATAAGCAAAAAATCGTCGTAATTACACGCTACCGGATCGAAAGGAATCGATCGATTTTAGTTTATCGATTTAAAGTCTATCGATTTAAAGGAACCGATCGATTCAAGGTTTATCGATTAAAGGAAAATGCTCGGTTAAAGGATTATCCGATTAAATCAATTCGGTTATAGTATTTTTTTGTGATTCGTTTTAGCTAATATTCAACAAGCAAGATTAGGAGATTAAGAGCTAACAATCGCATAAGAAAGCGTAAATTTACACAACGATGAAATAACAGAACTTTTCATTGATAAAAACCCGAAGGTGAGGTTACATTTCGAAGTTACAAGTACAAGAAGACCGGGAGGTCAAGACATAAATGTTAACCAAAATCCTAAACCTAGAAACCCTAAACCTTCATCCAAACCCAAACCCGAACTCATTGGTTAAGTGTTAAAGAAGGGAAGAGAGAGATTTTATGAAATCGGCCGCTTTCTCATTTTTCCCCACTTAACAGGTGTGGGGGGCTTGAAAGGTAATCCCATGCCAAGAACCGATGGACTCTCCAAGTGAAGTGAGAGCGGCATTGATGGGATTTCTTAAGCACGGAGCCCTAAAAGGAAAAAGTAATAGGGCTCTCAATTTGTTAAATGGAGCACGTGTGCCAAAGAGTTGGTCATCGGATCTCATGGGCACATGTTTTGATATTTTACGAGACTAAGTCCGATGGTTCCGTTACGTCATCGGATAGACACACAAGGTGCATACGGTCGGGAGAAGTGTCTTTCGGTTGCAGCAACCAGATCCCGCCTGGTGGTAGAGAAGCTTTTGCAAAGAATCGTATGTGAAATCAAGATGATGAAGAAAACAGCAATAAGGGATGCAAAGGGTTGATTTGAGAAGATGAAACCATATAAAAGGGTGTAAATGTGTTTGCCGGAAGTCTCACCGGAAACAAGGGTTCACCAAGATACATGATTCTTACAAAGAAGATAAGTATGGTGAATGGGTGATGTTGTGTAAAACATTGGTCCAATTTATAGAGGCCAAGCAAGGATGCAAATGCAATTTTCATTTCAAGAAGCCTATCCGAGAAATTTGCATCAAAAGGACAGAGTGTAGAAATCACGCGACTGATAATTGGATAAATTTACGGTTGATTGACATATCGAGAGATTCAGACGATATTTACGCATGTCAATCACGCCTACTTAGGGAATAGAAGCTACTACTCTAGACTAAGTTTTGGCGGTAACACTTATCCCAAGAATTGGCTTAATCTGAAAAGAATCAGATGAGGTCAACCAAAATCTGATTACTTACAAGCATGATCAGATGAGAGAGATCAGCTGAGCTTGAAACTCCAATAAATCGAGATATATCGATCTATGTCGAAAATATCAGTTGAAGGGGGAACTTCAACCGATCAAGGAGGATCAAAAGGAAATCGGGCGTACTCAAGAAAAAGATCGGCTAAGCTGAAGGTTCAACAAATCGGATCTGTTGGAGAAGATCGGGTTGAAAGGATCGATTGGGGAAATTTCTTAAAGGCTTAGGCGAGAATGATTAAGATCAACAAGTGAAATCAACATTGACAAGTAATATTGATCGATTACAACATCACCAACCAGATCACGATCTCTTTTCTCTTGTTCTTCACTTATTTATCGGATCGATATCGATATTATTTGCCTTCTTGTATCTAACTATCCTTGTGGCGTGTACTCTGCAAATCATTTAATGCGGACGTGGGGTACATGTATTAACTGCTACTTGATCGTGCTTTTTAAATCCAAAAGTTTTTGTACAGACGTATTTTTTTCGACCTACGATCAAAAACCTAAATCTGGAGCGCATAATCTTTTCAAAAGCGATTGATCTTCAAAATCTTGTCTTATTGTACCCTCCGCCTCTATATAAGATTCATCAAACCTTACGAGTTTTACGCTTCACAAACTTGCATTACTTTCACCTAAAAAAACTTCAAATTTTCTCTACGTTTCAAAAGCGATTTCTTAGAGTTCAAAATCTTCTCGAAAATTTGAATCGTAATATTTTTCACGTTAAACTTAATGATGAATCTTTCTTTCCGATAAAAAACATTATTTTCAAAAGTTGTTTTTGAATTTATGCTTCATTGCCTTTTTGTTTTTCCGCGGTATGATATTGATATTGATTATGCACAAATTTAATGAGTCTATCTCACCTTTGTAGATGGCCACTCATGGACTAGGAAAGATCATGTGCAACTATGCGGAATCACAACGAAGATCTTTGAGGATAAGTTCGTTCGATTTGGAACCACCGAGGATCTGAATCCATGGAGGTGGAACAAATTTCAAAGAAGGCCGGATCGAAACATATTGCTTCTCCATCGCAATCCAAAGTGATTAAAAGATGAAGCACTTCAATTCTTGCGGAAATTTGAGTGTGGATCTGAAAAAAAACCAGAGATTGAACCGGATGTAAATGGGTCAACGGAGAAGAAATCGGGACGACAAATGCAGACATCACTCGTCTGCTCACTTTTACTACAAAGGGCGAATCACCCGCACACTACAGGAGGAGAATGAGGACGAAGAAAAAAGAGAGGAGCTCTTAAGAGAGCGGACAAACATCGAAAAAGCGGATTCATCGTGCCAATGCTCAAAAGAAAGTACAGTTGTTTGTTTGACATTCTCGAAGAACGATCATGGGAATCTCATTTAGCCCAGACGCTCTCACATCGGTCAAAATGTACAAAGATGGCAAAGAATAATTGATGGGGCTCGAACATCAATCGGCACGGCTTCGAAAGCCATCTTGCTCCAAGAACACGAAAAATTTGGAGTCAATGAATCCAGGCGCAGTCTTTCGAAAAAAGAGAGTCGCTAATCTCAACAAGGTTGCAATTATATTGAAGGACAAACCGCCTTATTTTGAATGGAATCGAATGGATCAAGTCCTACAATGCCTTCCTCTCATCAACTTCAGTTATATATGGGCCACCAGGACGATGACAAGGAGCCCACTCCAACAAAATCAAGAAAGGAAAGAGCAAAAAGCCGCCTCATCCACACGATTTTGCTCCGAAAAAAAAACGAAACTGGTGAAGGCCGGAGAAGAGGCCAAAGAAAGCAAAAGCAAGCTACCATGACTCTAAAGACTAGAAGATGAGTCGGAAGAAGATAGAAGCACTGCATCTGTTGCGCAACAAAAACGAGAATCAGACGAGCAAGCTTCTCAACACGAGGGCTCGTAGAACGATCCGAGGTAGAAGCACAAAACCGATAAATCTCCTTCTCCTCAACCTCAAATTTCGATTCACCTTTCGGACTAAAGGTCTTTGAAAGCATGTCACTCCCCCTAGTTCACCTTTCGTGAACTGAACCAGATACATAACCGCCACTACTGGCAGAACCACTGCGGTCGAACAATCGACAACTTCCGCCGACTCAAGCACAACCGTGAAGCTTCCACATCTCATCCAAATGAATCCACGGACAGGATAATTTCTGTTTCGGATCGACAAAGACCATCCTTTGGAAAAATGGTCGACTAAGAATTGAGCGAGAGATTGATGAGATGTATCCACAATGGTCGCCCATCCCGCTATCGAGAGAAGAAGTCATGGAGATCCTCACCGAGAGATCTCGGATTAAAAAGCTTCTCGGATCTTATCTTACTTGTTGAATAGATGGGTGGTGCGGATGAGTTCGCAGATTTTTTGACTTCGAGCATGAGGAAGTCCGCCAAAGTGGGATCACCAAATTGAGCTCATATCCGATAAACTGCGGAAAGCTTCGATCCACAGAAGTTGGAATTGCCGAAAAAGAAAAAGCCGAGATCGCCAAGAAGCTCCGTAAAAATGTGACGAAATGGAGAATGCAAGAGTCGCTGGCGAAAGTGGAACTGGTGCCGCAGTTCGACCAACCACCGGAGGCACAAACAATCGAACCTCGATCAAGTGATGGATCCAATTCCTACATCTCAAATCACCATCGATCAACTTCGTGAGATCGATCTTGTCTCAAAGATCTCCTCGAAGAAGAGATTGAGGAGTGTTAATCGATCGTGAGACAAACCGTCTCAAACAAATCAAGCAATCGAGATCATTCTCCCAATCCATGACCACCATATCTCACGAGCTTACAAAATCGGTTGATGACAAGCTGAAACAGTGGATCAAAATCAATCTTCTTTTTCTCGACGCCACCGAGAAAAAGGCTCGAGTTATCGAAGAGAAATTTGACAAAATGATTTGGACACTCTTCGCTACAATGGAAATCGCCAAGAAAGAGCCGACATAACCTGCTCGGAATCCTATGACTCAAACGAGGTTTATCCGCTAATGATCTGAATCAGCATTATCGGTCAACTTGGGGTCTCGACTTCCCACCTCAATGCGCTTTTTGATCAAACCAAAAAGGGGAAGGATCCGAGAAACCAATCGACACTTCGTAAGATAAGGCCGAGGACAAAGCTCAATTGCAAGAAAGGTGCCCGGGTCTTTGGGACATCAAAATCTGGACCGCCATTCGCGGACCAGAAAGTCACGTAAAACAAACTAGTCGGAATGCCGTGATAAAGGAGCTACCAGTAAAATTGTCCAAAAGAGCAGATGATCAAGAAGAAAGAAGGACGAAAAAAACTAGCACAAGCGAAGGGTTGAAAACGAAGTTCAAATCAAGGGCTAAGAAAGGATTAACTGGAAAATCGCACGTAAACCTCGATTGCCAAAGAAGAGTCGGCGAGATCATACCAAAAAGCTAGACACGCTAAGAGGTTTGAGGAATGGAATAAGATCGAAGTGAATGGCTTCTAGATGCCTTTGTCCTTGATCTTGTTCCAAAAGAAGAATCACCGGATGATGAGTTCCTCAACGGGTTACGTAATAAATATCCGGATTTTCTCAAGTATCTCGGAAAATGAAGCAAGCTTATAAATGTAAAGATATCTCGCCAAGAGTATGATCATTAATATACTCAAAAAGAAGGCAGATGGCTCTATTTGACAGATGGCATTTGAGAGATTCTACTTTGACATCTTGAGCAAATCGCATATAATCGATCAAGTGCGGATAACCGATGTCAAATGGAAACTCTATCAAATTTTCAACGTTCCACAAGACCAAAGAGAAATGCCGAAGGATACAAGCCCAGAGTGAAGAATCGTAAGACGTCTCAGGATGTGTTTTTAAATTCAAAACTTTTCTCGATGTAACATGTAATCAACATATCTAATGAAAAGTTTATCTTTTCGATCCCAAGACAAAATCTCTTTGTCTTCGATTACTTGCTTTTTAATCGTTTCTATACTTATCAATGTTTGGTTTCTCGGGTGTTTTGGTTTTTCATCAAAAGGGAAATTGTTGGGAAATTTATAGTTTTGATGAAAGTTCCAAAACACATGTAATAGGACCAATCGGACATGTTAGGATCGATGTTTACATTCTCGCGATAGGAGACCAGTTGATGATGATTGTATAGAAAAACCGATGTAATAGATAGGTCACATATTGGGGAACTCAATATGTAAAGGTCGATCTGAAAAATAAGAAAAGTTCGATATCAAGCAGTATGTAACGTTAAACCGTAAGCGGAAGATCGGATCGAATCGATCTAGTCGATAACTTTCGGAAGTCATGAAGCTCAAACCTCTAATACTAGAAGATCGATGACTTCAGGAAGATAAGACCGGAAGACCTACATCGGTGAGTCGGCCGGGTTGAAGCTAAGTCAACAAAAGCGGCGAAGACTTATCGAGCAGTGATCGATTCAGACGACGATCGGATTTCATAAGATGAAAAACCGATGTTTCATCTTATCATACGTCCGCGATCTAAACAAGAAGAATACCAACCTTAGTTGGAGGAACAACACCGCAGCAAGGCTTCCATCCAATAAGGAAGAAACACGATGAACAGAGCCGACATCGCGGGATTCGATGTTGCTCTCTCAAACGGCTATAAAATACACATTCACGCTTTTCGGCCCATGCAGATTCTCAAGCACGCCACATCAAGCCCGCAAGTCTATTTAAAATAGCTCGAGATTCAAATTGCTCTCCAACGGCTCTTTGATCTCAAGGTCTATAAATATGGGATCACACTTCAGAGTGAAACACGGAAATGCTTCGACAAACACCATAATCAAGAAGCTCAAACTATAGTCGATTTCCGCATCGAAGAACACAACAACAAGCTTATTTTATATTGTGTTCATCCCATAAGTTCTTAGCAAGAAATCTTTTCATCTAGCTTTTTAGGGCTTTAGTATGCGCAAGGAAAGATTTCATAGTTGGAACCTCAACAATCTTACCCAAACCCCAAGTTAGGATAAGTTGTTTAGCAAGATTTCGATCTAGGGTTTCTAGTAGATTGATTTCGGGATCGGTTGAGTGAGAACTCTTAAAACATCTGTTGGTGTCTTGTGTTGGACTAACACACTAAACTAAGTCCGGTCGGTTAAGTCGGTTAAGTTGGTGCCCCTTGTGAAAGGGAAGAGTGGACGTGGGGACCGGGTTTGTCCGAACTACTATAAATCTTGTGTGCCTTTATCGCTTTGATTAATCGCTCTCACATCGCACAATATTAAAGCGATACATTCTAAGTTAAGATCGAATGACACCAAGCTTCGATCCGACGGACCGATATTTACGTTATCCGATTAAAAAGATAAAACTTGGAATCGATTTATACAAACCGGTTTTTTCACGGGTAAAACTTAAGCTTCCGCACACATCGGTTAATCGATAGTTAACAATCGATCCGCTTTCGGGCGTTCGGTAAGTTGGTTATCGAGACAAAACCGATTCTTTCGCGACTCTGATCGGCTATACGCTCTCACACTGACCGCGAAAAAGTTTTTTGAAGTCTATTCATTCTCCCTCTAGACTTACGCCTCACTTAACAGTTCGGGACCTCTGAGAGTGAATTTCGATTGAAATTGTGCTTTCGTTAAGGATAAAAAACATTATTCTACTCAGATATCCCCGATCAAGCGGACAAGTTGAAGTTGCATCAATAAAATTATCAAGCATACCCTCAAGGCTAAACTTGATAATTCTAAGGAAGGAGGATATGGGTGAAGAGTTATCGGAAATATTATGGGCATAGCGTACTACTTTGAACATCAATCTGCGGAAACCGCCGCTTCTAAAGATTTGGCATTTAGTGCGGAAATTTGTTATACTCGCGGAGATAAAAATTCGAGCCATCGGACAATGAGTTTCGGTGAACACACTAACGACCATCGCGCGCCCAGCCCTAAGTGCGGATCTATTGGAGGAGAGACGATTGGAGGCCGATTTCAGGAATGCAATGTATAAGCAAAGGTCTAAGAGATTTTACAATTCCAAAGTTCGAACTCGCGGGGTTCAACGTTAGCGAGCTAGTTTTAAGGCGAAGCAGGGGGGTGCGGTGGTGTGTTCGGTCAGTATGGGAGGTCCATTCAGTGACATAACGCTTTGTCAAATGGGGCGTATGATTTAGAAGACTTGAATGGAGTTCCGTTTTCCTATTCATGGAATGCGTCAAATCAGAAAAAATATTATCAGTAGTGGCGAGCATGATCTATCAGAGTTCAGAGTACATATTTGTGGTTTAAAAAAAAAAAAATTAGCCAGAGGAACATTAAATCAGGGAGCATGGCGACCACAAAGGGCGAGCACAAGGAGTCGAACACAGAACTCGGAATCTTATAGAATGAGTTTGGTCAGCAGTATTAATAGTAAAAGCTACGTGTCAAAATAGAGTGAGAACCGGTGGCAATCGAATGAGGTACGTGTCGATTCCTTAGTTAGAGTTGGCAAAGACAGGGACAGATGTCGATATGAGGATTTAAAGTAAGAAGTCCTGCTCCAACTAGCGATATCAACACTTGTTTGGTGTAGTAGTATAAATAGGCATGTCGATAGCCAAAGAAGAGAAGGAAAAAATACAGAAAAAGGAAAAAAATTACTACAGAAACGCTATAGTAAAACTCGCTTCCAAAAATTGGCTGTTTTGGTATGCCTCCAGACGCAATCTCCGACACCAAGATCAACAATGATCTTGCTGACTCAATCAAGTGTCTCAAGGCTGCGCTCTCAGACGAGCTCTAAATCTCGTGATCTCCATCGTGGGCAAAATACTTTTGACTTCAATTTGGAAAAGCCAATCCGAATCGGGGAAGTATTTTCTTCCGGATGGGGGTAAGGTCCCCGAGCACAAGGTTGGTGCTCATTCGGGTCGAATCCAAGATGCTCGGCAGAGTCATGGTTGCCACTCCACATTCTCCACTGCTTATGCAGTAGTAAATCACAAGGTCCCCTTGCATCCCAAAAATCTTCTCCTTGGAGGTTGGGTGCCAACGCACTCTCATGAGGTAGCGTGCGGACGCTGATGCTCAGGTATCCGCGATTGGCCCGGATAAGTAATCGGATGCATAGTTAAGGAGGGAAATTGGTGTGAGTAGATATCAGGAAGGAGAACGAGCATTGCCTATGCTCAAGATTAAAGTTAAGGCGAAAGTTGGATTGCCCATATGCTCATGAACAACGGTTGGCGCATAATCACGGCTTGCCCAGAAGGCGGCTTAATGATTCATTCTTCTTCTTCATTAGTCATGAGCACGATGATTAAAGGATAAATGGTGAGATGAAAAGATGGACTTCTCCCGAGCGTTTCTACACAACGACCCCGGACGAGATGTTGGCAGATCATGCTCACCCTAAGTTAAGAAAAGATTGAAACCGGACAAAACGTTCGACAGATATCTGGAGCACTATTTAAGTTGTAAATTATAACCAAGTGTGATTGTATTAGTTACTTCCAAGTGTAAAAAGTTGTAATAAACTAGCAATATTATATGGAGTGTTTTGTTTGTTAAGTTTTTTTAGTCAAGCCAACAACGGTCGCACCTAAGTTGGACGACCAGAACAAAGACGAACAAGCAGAGCTCTATGTTCACCTGACGAAATAATTCGTACTTACAGATACCCGCAACAAAATGAGTAATGGGTACGGGGTCGCAACTAAATAAGACGACCCGAGCAAAATAGTGATTGCAGCAAACATAAGACGATCACGAAAGAAAATGGGGGGTTGCACATAAGTTAACCCATCTGGTTGCAGCAAAATAAGACAACCAATCCGATCGCAACTAAATAAGACGATCGAAAAACCAAAGAAGTCAGGGTGGAACATAGGCACATAACATGTACGATTCATCAGAAAAAACAAAGGGACAGACTATCAAACAAAAACAAACATTGTTTCAAAGCCAACAAAACAAGTCAGTCAAAGACCGAGCAGAAAGATTGTTCAGGCCAAATGCAAAATGTATTACAAGAAAAATCAAGGGACGAATTCATCGTTTGGAGTTGACGGAAGAGACATGTTGAGTATGCCTTGTCTAATCTGGTCATCCGGATCACCTACACCTTGGATATCTTGCTCACCAACAATTTGGGTCCTCGGCTAGCTATCAAGAGCTCGCTGCTCGCTGATAACCCGATCATCCTGTCCGTCACCAACATTCCCGCCTCCCTGCTTGTATTGGTGATGTTGACTAGGATTTTCTGTAGCTTCACTATCCGGGTCGTCTTCATCGTCAGTTAAGGGATCTTCAATTTCAATCCCGACAGGAAGGTGGGAGAAATTGCACAAATCCTTTAGACCAGCTATTGGCAGGTTACGGTCAGGAGGGTTATCAGACATATATTTCTCAAGAGTGTTTCTGAGTGGAGCAATCTGGTCGGTTGAAAGGGTTTTCCTAGCAGCGCGGAGTGCATCGGCGAAGGCGCAGATATAGGAAAAGTTAGAGATCGAGTCGACATACTCCTTTGTGCGCATTTTTTTAATTTTCGAGGCCCAGTCGAGTGTTGGTTTCTTCAGCTGTGAGGAGTTGTTGAGCGAGCAAAACTTTCTCGCGCTCCAAAGTCTCATTCTCAGACTTGAGCTTTCGGAGTTCAATATTCTGATCGTCTTGGATTTTCCGAATACTCTACACTTCTTATCGGTTACAACGCAACTCCTCTTGAACCCGATGCAACTCTTCTTGAACCCGATGCAATTCCCCTTGAGCTTGACACATTTCTTCCTTGGCTAAGCGTGCATCATCCTGAGCCGACTTCATTTCTTCACGAGCTTTATTCAACTCGATAGCTTTTTCTTGAAAACTTGAGACAAGTTTCACATTTTGGGCATGAACTTTGGCCATCCTTGAGTAAGAGTTTTCCAGAAGAACCAAGGATCGGTCATGATGCACTAAACCCAAGCGCATTGTCTCCAGTGACGTCGGCCCATGGATTGCATCTTCAAGCTCAGTCGTCCATGCTCGGATAGGAGTTTCGCATGCTTTCTGGACGTGATCAGGAACGCCCGGAATATTACATACGAGGGGAAGCGATAATAGTCTTTTCAATTTCGCATCGGGGTGATATCTTGTTAAGCTTGTAAAATGTAAAACAACCGTGTGAATTGAACGATCAAAATGGAAAAGAAGAAACACCCAAAAGAAGCGAACAAATTTACCTGTCCACCCGTGCGGGGTCCCATCCCAGAAACGATTTGTCATCAGGAGAGCGGATTTGAGAGCTTGAAGGGGCCCAAACTTTGGGACCTACGGGGGGTGGTGTAGATCCCATTTCGCCTCTTCAAAGAAGATATGAGTAATGGGGGTGATTAACGAAGGTGCATTTTTGGTTACTTCAATAAACGGGATTTCTTCCATAGTAGCTTGGGGGTTCTCCCGAGTTACAGGATTGTGCTCGCTGGATAGCCTTCTAGACCTTTTGGGTGAGGGAATCTGCTCCCTCGTCCCATGCTCGACTGACCGAATAGTTCTTTTTTGCTTGCTCGATTCACTTGGGAGAGCTCTCTGCGCTTCCCGTTCGGCTGAATTCTTGCCATCTCACTAGGTTTTCTGCTTCGAGCCATTTCAGTGTGTTCGGCAGTGCTAACAACAATGGTAACAGCAGGAAGAGCTACGAAAAGACAGAATTCATTAAAGGTGATACCTAAGAGATAAGTATAATAATAACAAAAGTTAAAGATTACCAGCAGGACTAAGGGCAACCAGATGGTGTGGGACGACATTACAAAGCCGTCTTTCTTTCTTTTGATCGGTATTTGTTCGAGAGTCTTCCTTTTGAGCGCTCAGAGTAAGATTCAACCTCAATTTGCCAAATACTACTAAAGAATCCGTCTTTCGTCTCCTTGTCGGTTGCTGCTGGAATCCCTGAAACAGAAGAAATAAGTTAATATAAGTTCACTGGGTGAAGGAAAGAAATAATTTACTTACTCCGGCAAACTCCAAAATCTGTGGGGATATCTAGACGAGCATCCAGATCACACTCGAAAGCCGGGCTTTTCCAGTCGCTCCCAACAAACCAAAACTTATCTTTCCAATCCTTAATTTTTTGTTCGGCACGTCTTCAATAGTTTTGCATTTGGTGTTACTTTGCATATATAACCATCCATGCTTTCGCCTAGGGTCGGGTCAAGTGAACGGCGAAGTGAGTTCTCACGGCGATGGGATAATACAAGGGTTTGGTTTTTGCGAGCGGTGTTAAGAAACTCATAATCATATGCCAACCATTTGGCATCAGCTGTGTGATAGTAATGTTCCATTCCACGAGCAAGCGAGTAATCACCGGATGGAGTGGGAACCGAAGGCCAGCTTCCATAATATCTAAGTTCACAGCTACACACCCTTCAGGAGGTTGATCTGCTCGCTCATCAGGTCCAGGAACCCAGAAGAATACATCTTTCGAAGTTTCGTAATTCCGATACAATTGACCGAGCATATCTATGTCGATCACACTAGAGATTTTGCTCGCTGGGTATTCATTTTCAATTCCTTCGCGATGTGGTTGTTCGGGCCACTCGAAGTCGTAGCGAGCGTCGTATTCAGCATAGGTTGGACTATGGGGGCGGCCGATCGGGATTTCAATAACTGGCATAGCACCTGGCTCAGCATTTTGCCCAGGACCGAGCATAACACCCTGCTCGCCTATAACTTCAATATTGTGCCCAAGGCCAGCAGAATGTTCACCAGATCCTTCGGCGTGTACGTCGCAAGCAGTATGATCGCATGAGACCCCGGTGTTTCTTTGTGATCGGAGAACTTTTCGGAATCTTCTAAAAAACTAGATTTGGCAAGTTCCCGATCTAATTCATTAATGACTTCTTCTGAATCCGAAGAAAGAATGGCGAATGGGCGCCGGATTTTCCGGCGGGATCTTCGTCCTGGAGCAGGGATCCTTGAAAAATCGGCCATGCCCCGAATATTTGAACGGTGAGATGAAGAAACCGACCATGATGATCTGACTCATCGGAGCCGAGCGAAGAGCCAAGGGAAATCGAACAAAAAGACATAATTGCAGTTAAATAAATTAGAGTAATTACCTGGAAAAAGCGTTCGCCGGGTAGGAAAAATTTCACCGGAAAGTTGAGAAAGAAAAGAAAAGAATTGAAAGGAAGAAAAAGGGTTGAGGCGGCAAAATGACCTTTATATAGATTCCGGATTTTTTAATTTTCAAAATTTTGAAAATTCAAAAAAGAAATCTCTGATTGCGTACGCCTCGGGACTCGTGCATTGGAGTCCCTTCGGGTCCAACAGAAAAGACCAATCTCGAGACACCCATCACAGAAGTCGAGGCGACACTTAGGATTTCCCACTCAAGACATCTGACAGTCGGGCCCCCATGATGAATACAAAGCGGCCTGGCTAGGGGGTATTGTTGTGATCGGTGTTTTGATCCGAATTATTTTTACACGTCAGATGGACACGTGTATCGATAAATTATTAAATAACCATGTCCGCTGGACAGGTGTTCACCAGGGTGTTGGTTGCCTTGACCATACCAGTGTGCTCGCTAATCTGGCGAGCACTATAATTATTCCTGCATGTTCGCCAGGGACTACGCCCCAATACCCGCAAAATTCGATATGGTCAAATAGGCGAGCAGAGGAATTGGTCGAGCAAAGATGCTAGGTTTACAGCCGCGTTTCGTAAAGCGAACAGGATGACCATTTGGGAGCAAATTTGTTAATGCGAACATAAAATCTAAGCCACCAGTTAAAACCAAGCCATTTGGACGACAAGTAGGAGGCTTTATAAGCAAATGAATACAAATGGCGACCAGATAGGCGGTGTATAAAACGTGGCAGCCTCACATAAGTTCTTGCATGCCAAACAAGCACATACTTGTCAAAGTACTATAAATAGATCCTCAAAAATCATAATAGGGGTTCAGAAAATTTCCAAGTAATCACTCGTATATTCCAAATCACCATCCTACATGTAATCTGTGTTCGTCACAAGAGATATTGTATTCGGCACACTTTCATCTATCAATGACATCCCTGGCTTGGAACGCCCCCAGATATAGTCAATTTTGACGAACTGAGTCAACAATCTCTTGTTATTTACAGTCATATTTACATGTAATTGATTAAGTTATCATAAATAACGCCACATCATTTTTCCATAAAAAATGACTTACAACAGGGCTACCAATCGGCGCCTTAATGGTTAAGTTTCCTATATTATGTGTTGAGTCTTGAGAATGGTCGGATCATGTTTATTTTGTTTATTTAATTTTATGCTACTTATTTGTAACTTAGAAATTAATCGGTTGACTATTTCATAAATGTTACTACATTGAATCCTTGAATGTTTGATCTATTCATTTGAGTTAAAATATATATATATATATATATATAATATAATCAACATGAAATTTGATTTAAATGATATTTTAATATATTACTGTAATTTAAAATTAACTAAAGTATAAGTATATGTAAAACTCTAAATTTTTTAGAAAAATAAATTAATATTTTCATCTTATTAGTTTTAACTGTTTGCTTTGTTAAGGTTACACATGTTTAATTTGTTACAATACAATGTGCTAATTTGTAAATATTATTTGACCTTGACATTATATATTTTAGCTATGCATACATAAATATAAAATTTCTATATATTTTTATATTTATTGTAAAATAAATATCTTTATATATAAAATGATGTTTGTTGATAGTTAAAGAGTTTTTTAGTGACAAAAACTCATAAAAGATGGTCACACACATGAGACGAGTACAAATTTGTACAAATTAACACCCACTCCTTCTCAAGTGTTAAATCAATGTGTTCAAGTTATGCTCGGCTTTGTCATAAAATCATCTTAAGCAAGCGTGTCTTTTCTTTATCAATTAACTTTAATGCTATCAAATACTAAAGTTACACAAGGTATACATTAATTTAATATAATTATTTTTTTCTAAATGAATTCTAATGCAAGACTTATTATGTTTATGATGTTAAATAATTTATTATTTTCTACACTAGTATTTCACCCGAGTGATGCTCGGCAGATCTCATTTACTATATATTATGTATAAATTATAAATTTGTCGAGCTTCAATTTAATTTTGAAAAGTATGACCTAACTATTAAGGGAAAGTTTATTTCACGTATGAGACAGTTTCACACAAAAATTCTATTTTAATATATTAATACTATACATAATTTTTTTATGTACATTAATATTAGATTGTCAATTCATTATATGTAAAATAAAATTTAGTGCGTTAAAACTTAAATTATATTACATTTTAAAAATATATGTAATATTTATCAACACCAATAGTGTTGTTAGCTTGTAATAAGACATTTTATGATATAATTAATACATATATCCATATAATTAAGTAAATTAAATATTTAAAGAAGAAAAGAAAAGTGAAGTTTAATTAAAAAAATTGTCTTAAATCTACTTTTATAAAATCATCTAAAAATAAATTATTTAATGAAATAGATAGCAAAATATCTATTACATTAGTCAAATAATACTGTGTCATAAGAATAACAATTATAAAATTAATCAATGAAATAATAAAATACTATGTTTTAAAGTTATTAGGTTGATTAGAAAATATTATGTTGAGATATTTCTCAAGTTAATAATTTATTATATCATGTTGTAAAATTAGAATGTATATATTTAATTTTATACAAAATAATTAAATAAGGCCATTAAAAAAATTCAAAGCACATTCAAATTAAATAGTAGTTTAGTTAATTAATCATAAATTGTGGAGAGAGAGTTTTACAGATTCCAAAGAATTTGGAGAAAATGAGCGGAACAATTTTTTACTAATTTTGTTATAATTGAATCCAATTCTTAATGATGGGCCTAAATCATATTCTTATAGGTCAATATCTATTAACTAAATATTGTGCTGGAAGATTACGTAATCGACCCAGGAGGCCCAAGAGGAGATAGTGGAAATTTTTTTGAGTGGGAACAGTTTTTTACTAACTTTGCTATTTTTATATATGTATAAATTATAATAACAAAAATTATAAGACGTGCATCGTACGGGTGAAAAATACTAGTAACAAGAAATAACATATATAGTAGTGATATTTGAAAAAAAAAAAAATTACGTGGACTTGAGTTTACAGGATACCTATATCACGATTATTGGAGGGCCAATTTGCTACCAAGACTAGTATGTAAATTTATAGTACTTAATTAATTGAAGGGCGTCTTTTTTAATCAAAATAACTTCTTAAAATCTCTTTTGATCAACACCTAATGACACCCTGTTTTGACTGGTCAACAAATAAGATATTTAATAAATAAAATTACAATATAAAAAAAAGTGAGTCTCATGTGTATTCAGGTACACTATACGTTCATAATGCATTTTAAAATTATACAATTTATTATATCGAAAGAATCAATTCTTTTACATTAAATAGTATAATTATGTTTTCATATTAATAATTATATGGTTCAGTATAAATAAGTTGCATCTTTCAATATAACAAATTGCATAATTCTACATACACTTGAATATTTACAAAGATTCGGCGATAAAAAAAAAGAGTGGGTCTCATATGCATTCGGATGAATTACGATTTCATAAATAGTGTATTTTAGAAGTCACAAGAACTATATAAAACAAAAAGTGTCAATTATTCCAAACGAAGCGTCAATTATGTTCCCATATTAACAATTGACTTTTTCGTGTAAATAAATCGACTTTTCAAAGATAATAAGTTACGTGTTTCTAAAATGTCTTATAAAATCTTGATCTTGATCTTGAAAACAAGATAAAAACCCTAACCTGAAAAAAAAAAAAAAGCTTTACAAAGTCAAAGGCGCCCATACTCATAGCTCAGTGCACTTCACTCACACCAAAACATAACTCCAATTCCCATCAGTCTTTCCACGAAACTGCGCCTATATATTTTTGACCAACGCAACACCAGAGAACGTTTCCTTCTTTACTACGCCTTTCATACCCAATTTTTTCTCATTCTTCTATTAGGGTTTTCTCAATCTCACTGAAAAACCCCTATTTTGTTGAAAGATGAAGGTGAAATCGGGTTGTCTCGGCGAGGGGGACATTTTTCCGCCCGGATTCCGGTTTCACCCCACCGATGAGGAACTCGTGCTCTACTATTTGAAGAGGAAGATCTGCGCTCAACGTCATCTTCTCGACGTTATCGCTGAGACCGATGTTTATAAGTGGGACCCCGAGGAATTGCCTGGTACGGTTTTTGATTTCACTTTGTTTTTTTTGTTGATCGGTTCTGATTCTACTGGCTAGTTTGTTTTTGTTTGATCATTGGCCTTGGCTGGTAATTTGGTTTAATTTTACTCTTGATTGATTGGTAACGCGGTTTTGATCTTTTTGAGGAGGATTTTGTTAATTGCAGTTTGTTTTCGATGTTACTGATTTGTGTTTGATTTTGGTTAATTATGATTATGAATATTATAGTTGTTGATTAATTCTGGAAAATATGCTTACAACTTTTACTCTTCTAGTATTTAGTTTGTCAAATCTTTCTTCTGCTTCCAACTGTATTGTGTGGGTATCTACTGGCAAACCAGTTTGATCAATGAGCACAGGAAGTAATTAATTAAACCCTATGTGTCCTGCTGTGTGGTTTTTTAGGAGTAGTCTTAGGAGTTTGAGCCATCGATCTATATATTCGCTTGTGTAAACAATCTTAACTTTTCGTGTTTCTTCCCATTTCATATGCGAGTGTAATTTTGTCTCTCTCATTTTGACCTTGATCTGTTGTGATTTATAATTTTTTTCATAATTTTGTTGCTCTGATTTTTAATTTTATTAGTTCGATGCCTTTTTGTGATTTATTTATTGACTTTTAACACATCTGAATGCAGAAATGTCAAAACTGAAAACAGGCGACAGACAATGGTTCTTCTTTAGCCCTCGAGATCGGAAATATCCAAATGGAGCAAGATCCAATAGGGCAACAAGGCAAGGATACTGGAAAGCAACTGGGAAGGATCGTGTCATCTCATGTGGATCTCGATCTGTTGGTCTAAAGAAAACTCTGGTCTTTTACAGAGGTCGTGCACCTAAAGGAGAACGTACAGATTGGGTGATGCACGAATACACCATGGATGAGGAAGAGTTGAAAAGATGTCAGAATGCCAGAGAATACTACGCACTCTACAAGGTGTTCAAGAAAAGTGGACCCGGCCCCAAAAACGGTGAGCAATATGGTGCAATCTTTAAGGAAGAGGACTGGGCTGATGATGATCTTGAGATACAATGTCCCATTGAGACAGAGAAGCTGTTAAACGAGGCTAATGGAATCACACCAATTGATAAAACTAAAGGATCTGATAGTCAGCAACTGTCCTTGTTGAATGATCTCGAGGAAATATTGAACCAAATGGTAGACGAGCCAATTCCCGTAGATCTATCGGGTGGTTTTAACGGTTATGGTCCTGATCAGTTTGTTGGTGAGGAGGATATCCAGAGTGGATTAGTTGACCACTCTTCTGGTGATTTGGCAGTACCGGTTTTCCAACCAATTAGTCAAATACCCGATGTACCAGCTAGTTTTGAACTTGATCATTCAGGCATAACACAGTTACAGTCACGTGAGACTCCTGAGGTTTCTTCTGCTCCAATTGCTAATATGCTGAATTCCCGTGAATTTCTTGAAGATTTTCTTGAATTGGATGATCTGGAGTTGGATTCAACGACACAAACTCCGGATAAATTGGTTGATGATTCGGAGAAGCTGTTATTGAATGACTTTGATGGGTTAAGTGAGTTTGATCTGTTTGAAGATGCATTGTCCTTTTGTGAGGTGGGTCCTGTTGAGCCAAGGCAAATCTCGCAACCATACATGAACAGTTTTGAAAATGGACTTATGGGACCCACATCAAGCTCTTTCCCAAACAATCTTGAGAATACATCGACGGATTACCTTCTGCAGCAACAATTTAATAATACAGATGGTATCATCTACCAACTGTTGACTGATGAGCCAGAAACAGATCAGGGATTCTTTCCTTCATCTACTTCAGGTACAGATATTAATGGAATTCCCAATGAAGCAATTTTTGAGCTACTGAAAAAACATATATTATGATTTGTACGCCATTTATTTCAAATTCTCATGACTTGTTTAACGATTATTCTCTACTCCGACTAATCTTGTGGAGCTCTTGGTCAGATGGATGGTGAAAACTCTCATGTGGAAATGGGGGAGTTTGAGCCAGCTTCAAAGAGCTCTGCTTCTATTGAAGTTGTGTAGATTGTTTACTAATATTAGTGAGTTTTTTTGGCATGTTCTTAGGTATTTTACATCAAAATCAAAATAATGGTTTTGTAAATCATTCGAATGGGGCAAATGAGTTTGGAAGCTTCAAACAGGATGATGGTACAGACTCATGGATTTCGTCTGCTCTTTGGTCCTTTGTGGAGTCTATACCAACCACTCCTGCTTCAGCTTCTGAAAGTGCTTTGGTAAACAGGGCTTTCGAACGAATGTCTAGCTTCAGTAGGGTAAGATTAAATGCAAGAAACTTAAATGTTGCTGCCGGTAATGCCTTGGGAACTTCTAGAAGTTCAGGCAGATATAGAACTAGTTTTATATGCTTGTCTTTACTTGGAGTATTGTGTGCTATTCTATGGTTGCTGATAAGATCCTGAGGTTTGATTTATATGTAAATAGGAAGTTTTCCCACTGGTGGATTGCCGGGAAATTATTGATAATATGAAGGCAAATTTGGAATGATTATAATTGTCTCACATCTTTAGAAATGATATTTTTGATTGAGTTGAATATATGAATTTTGATGATCAAATTTTTCTTCGAGATTTGTTCAGATTATTAGTATAATTTTGTGGTTTTAATTATCATCATATGAAGGATAAATAAATTCGTTTGATTGACGAGTAAAGCAAAATCATGCAATGGTTCTTGTCATTTTAGGACGCGAATAGTAATGCATCAGTAACGTTCTATTTTAAGTAACTAGTAATTTTTCCGTGTGATCTGTTGATGGAATATTATTTATAGAATATTATTATAAAATTGCCGTGCGATTTATTGATGGAATATTATTGATAGAATATTATTAAAAAATTTCCGTGCGATTTACTGATTGAATATTAATATATTATTAATTTTTTAAATGTAATGTTTAGCTGCTCATTAATTTATACTATTTTTTTTATTATTACTTTTCATTAATATATAAAGATTATATGTATATACATGGGTATAGTGTAATTATTTAATTAATCTCATGACTTTTAATTATTTTTTAATTTCACCACAAATATTAAAATGTATAAAATGATATTAATTTTTTTTTTAAAAAAAAAAAAATTTTAAATTCAACTCATATAATTAAAATAAATAAAAACACTTTAAAAATAATAAAATAAATATTTTAAATATGAATTTTGTTTTTATGCGTTTAATATATATGTAATTTTAAATTTTTTAAAAGACAATTCACTTATTATGCAGTGTGCTAAAAATAAATTTAAAATAAAATAATTATTGAAATTAGTAGTGCAAAATCAAAAGGTTGGATTAGAAAACTTAAATCACTCTCTTTGGATTAAAAAACTTAAATCACTCTCTTTAATCGAATTTTAAAATTCCGAGAACCATCTTTGAATGAGTTTCACTAAACTCAAATCAAACATCATAATTTAATGCCCAAGTAACGTAGAATTATCGAAATTGTCGTAATTAAGTTTATAATAATCTGTTCTAGTGTCGTGGTGTTACATTATATACTAAAGTAACACGAAATTGAAAATTTTAAAATGCATCAACATATGGTGCTAGAAAGTTGCTGCAACTCCAATAGTTTTTAACTGAATGACAATTGGTCAATCTCACATGTTCGTATCATTATAAACTTGAATATTGATCTATTATGTTGTATAGTTTTCTGATTGCAACTTCATGTATAAAGATCTCAATACCTTTCCGTCTAAATGGAGGCTAATGAAGCAGCAGCTTCTGCCCGACTCCTCTTTTGATCACAACAAAATAACCAAAACGAATCGCCACAATGTGAGATTCTAAAATATCCTCGACCGGTGTAGGAATGAGCAACCCATTTATAGGAAACTCCGCCTTATTATCCTTGCAACAACACGAGAAGCTAATTTTCCAGCCACATCTGCTGGCAATCTTAATAGTGCTTGTTGTGAAGCTTGTGGGAGCTGAAAGAATTTACACGAAGAATTATTATCACTACTGCAAATATATTGAGAAGAATCACTCAAACTTAGGGAAAGCAACATAATTTAATGTTAAAAGTTGAAGAGATGTAAACGTCTGATGCACGATTCTTACCTCAGAAATTGCAGAGAGAAATGGCTGCAATTCTTGGCCAGATACCAATCCATAAGGGAGAATGGCTGCTTTCTGACCGTTGTTTGAGCCGACTCCTTCAGCCGGCTGCTGCAAGGATATAACTATTGTTAATACATCGATTACAGTTTTTTTTTTTCCTTTTAATTATTATTACACTCTTCTTTTAATACACTACCAGAGTGCAGCCAACACATTCGTTATATGAAAAAAATTGAACTTCGGAAACAGTTAAAGAAAAGAGCCACAAACCTTCCCTTTCCGTTGTCTTGTACACAAACATTTGTGAAATGTGGTGTAAATGACTAAAAGAACAGTTACATGATCATTTATTAAACAAATAGAGTTCTGTATAGATTGGATCCAACAAATTGACACTTCACAGTGTGTCAAGACAGAGAGATTCATCCGATTTCAGTAAAAATTGTAGAGGGTATGCTGACTGCAGATAGAACGATTATTCACGGAAATTAACACTTACAGATGTTTCAGTCTGTTGAGGCCCTGAAAGCAATAGCACAAGGCGTCTCAGTGTTCTCAGATTGGTGATGTCATCAGCAGTCATAGAGGAGATAGAATTTGGTCTAAAGGGTAGGTTTGCTGTAATTGAATCCAAAGTTGCGAGTCCAAGTGCATCCAAGCCCTACGATTGCTTACAGTCAGATAATAAGGGAGTGTTTGCAAACCCAACAAAAAACCTAGAGGCTAGAATCATCTCCCCCACCACCAAAAAAAAATAAAAAAATCTGTGTCTGAAATTCAATCCCTTCTCACACAGTGAGAATTACTTTATTCTTAAGCTGGTAAAACCAGCTTTAAAAAAAAAAAGTGATTCGACTTCAAGTAGTGGTTGAAAACACCACCTTTGTAGAGTTCCAAAAAAAAGCCCTAAACGGTGTTTGCAAACACAACCAAAAAGGCTAGAATCACTTATTTTTAAAGCTGCCGTCTCACAGTTTTAGCTTCTGAGTGTTAACACGTTTGAAATTTAAACTTGAAGGCCACAAATTAAATTATGATGTATAATCCCTTCTATCCAAAAAGTTCTACACAAACAATTCAGAAATTTGACCCAAGACTCTTACCTTCGCCAATTCCTCGACGAGTATTTCTCTCACAAATGCACTCTGCAAGAATTAAAATATACTACTATTTTAGTGTGCTACTTTAATCTAGTCTCGCCATACCGATTAACCAATAATGACACTGAAGTTAAAAATACCTTCTCATTCAAAGCAAACGATAAGATTTGTTTGATAACCATCTTAGAGTCATCTTCTTCCTGCTTTTCAACAGACACTCTCTCCATCCTGGTTCGTAATGACTGTCTCAAGGGAATATCTACTATCAGAACAGCTTTTGCCATTGGAATGTAAAAAACAGGTTGGAAGTAATTCAGAAGGCAGATAACTAATTCTTTGAACCAACATATATTCCATACGAGATAAAATAGGTGATTTGTTTTAATGCAAACATATAAAAGGTTGATTAGGGTTCATGGTGGCCTCCTCTAAATGTTATCAACAGTTCGAATAAGATGGTAATACTTATGAAAGATGAGGCCAAATGTGAATTAACTAAATAACATCTTAAAACATTTGGGCCACCAAATGTTTCAAAAAAGGAAAACAATAAGATAATTTGGAATCCATCATTTTAAAGAGCCCAGTTTTCTTTATGCAATGTTATGAAGAATGGTCTCTTCCAGAACATGATGCAGATCAGCTACCCCATTGGATACATATCATGAGTATCAACTGGAACGGAATACAGAAACAGAGGGCTATCATATGCGTAAAAAGAATAGAAGCAACAGCCTCAAAGGTAATTTAAGCATTATGAGTTTTTGCTTAAACAGAATGACTTACAGGAGAGTGTAGACGGATAGTGTAAATACATATTATCTCACCTCTGATAAGAGAGACTCTAATCGATCAATTCTGAATACTCCATCCTAGTTTTATGAAAAATACATGAAATCAGTATCTTTGATTTTATCAAATACAACTTCCAGACACAAAGCGATTAATCTTGGACCGATGAGTAAAGAACTCTGAAAAAAACAACAATTTTGGAATGCATACCTCGTAAAGAAGAGCTTGCAAAGAAGATTTTAATTTTGGTGAGCTGTCAGTAAGCACCTTCCGTGCAATCCAAGGGTATGTACTGCCCAAAACTTTGTAATTTGGGTTGGAGCTGATGGCAATTCCCTCCAAAACAGCTAGACTGGAAAAGCCAGAAAATTGATCTGGTAAATATTTTAAGTTGATCCTCAGTAACTAGAAGAAAGATAGTTTTATGTATAAAAAATAGCTCTATATATGCATATACAGATTAATAAATATAATAATAATACAAAACCACCTTCTGATGACGAGAGAAAAATAAGAAGGAATTCTGAATTTGAATTTGTACCTGCAGGCATAGAAAAGGACAACGACTCATAATTAAATTGGCAGATAGTAAAAAAATCAAGAAAAAAAATGATATCAATCGTGTAAGCGAGATGCTATAGGTCTGAGACAATGCGCTGATGTGCAAAAATAGTTTAGGATAATAGTATCTATTCACCATTAATTGCAACAATAATAACAGTCAATTCCCTCCGAAAGTTAATGGACTTGGAATCAAACACAAATGAAGATATTCAGTTGAAATTGAAGATGCCAGAAAACTGAAACTATTACATGGTGGTTCCCAAATTCCCAAGTAGATCGCCGAAGCTTATATTTTGAATTCCTTTGGAAACAGCATTCCGAAATACACCTACATGTTATTTCATATTATAAAATCTGAAATAATAGCAGATGGATAATAAGAAAAAAATGAGTTTAAACAAAGGGAAACAATGATTCATTGTAGTACAACACTGAGTAGGTACATCTTAGAGACAGAAAAGACCTGTTAACGCCTCTGTAACAGCTTCCTTTTCAGCTGTTGGTGGAAGAAGCCTGTTGAATGAAGTTTCAGAGTCTTCAATATATTTTCAGTAACAAGTAAAGTATCAGCTGAATGCATAGCAGGGTAGTCAATGTACCCAAGTGTTACAAAGTCTATTGCAAGTGCATCATAATCACGGTTTACAAGGTGGAGACAAGCCTCAATAAAGCCATCACGAAGTTCTTCCTTGAATTCACCCATCATGCAAAAAATCTGAGGAATAAAGTATCTTTCTGAAACTGATTTGAACACAGTGGAATTAAAATGCCTAAAATTAAAATACACTATGTAGTTAAGCCCATAAACTGAATGGAACACATCAGGCAGACATGTTTTTATGAAAGATAAAAGCATTTATCAGATGAAAGATTAGCAAAAAGAATCATAAAAGATTTCTCATCAAATCCCAAACTTGAGCAGTTATTAACAAAAATCAAAATCCATATAGTTATCACCCTCACTAAAATAATATGCAGGAAGCTTTAGCGATAAGCAATAACTTATTACAACTTTTACTAATTATGAACGAGTACCCCAACTATTCCCAAGCAGCCACTCGCGCACCTAGACAACAAGTTTGGTCTGTATGCTAATAACTTGATAGAATTTGCTGGAATGAGTGGCCAATGCATAGAAATGGTTTGAATTAAGCACTGAATTAAATATGCCAACAATTATACATATGCTGTGTTGATAACTTGTGGATACAGAGTTTATAACTTATGCATTATTTCCCCATTATAAAGAAATATCAATCAGAAGACAGATTTTTGTTATATCAAATGATCAATGTACAATTTTCCCACGCTGGTTACAGGAAAACAATGTTGATACAAATATGTCCCCCCTTATTTCCTTTCAAGGATTTTTTGTCTAGTTTTTGTGCAATCCATTTTTGTCATAAACCTAATCAGGTAAATATCATGTCAAGAAAGTACCTAAGTAAGCTAATTTCCCATCATAAGTGCGAAGTAGGTTTCCAGGATGTGGATCAGCATGATAGAACCCACACTCCAGAAGTTGATTGAATGAACAATAAACTCCCACCTGTTAGCCCATCAGTAAAGCAAATTATGGTATAGAAATCGATTCAAGTGAATAGCATACTACAACTAGTTTCAAGAATATACCTCAATAATGTAGAGATCCTTCACTTCTGCCAGCTTCTGACCCTGTGTTCATTCAATATGAGCCATAAGAATTGTTGTTCAAAAAATATCATACGATCTGAACAATATTTGTTATCATTACCAATTAAATTGTGAAAATATTTCTTAAATCCATTCCTCAGAACCCACATTAAAGCACAAAACTGCATTCCTGCAACTATGATCTATTTTTGTACAAGTCCTTCAGATGTCTTAGCCATTCAATTCTATGCGCTACTAAAGAATATTCCATCCCTTTCAAATCAAAGATGATCTGGTTTTTTATTGTAGAATAATATGCTGTTTCCAGACAAAAGTAGCCAACTGAACAACTCTACTTCTACTGCAAACAACTGGTGATGTCTTTGAGAAACACAAAAAACTCTACTTCTACCAGGACCATGACAATAACTTGAAAAAATCTTTGAGCGTACTTGGAACTTGGAAGAATGAAGTTATTATGTAAAATGGAAGCTCTAATAAACTTTGGCAACATGATCTCCAGGCTCCAGTACAAGAAAATAATTTGATAGCACAATTGCATGCAAAACATATGATTAAAAAACAAAAGATAGAAATTACCTCAATCCACTGCATGGTGAGAACCTTTCGAGTTGTTTGTTCAGAATACATCTCAGGAACTACAACATCTTGTATGCTACCATATAGCTGTCTAAATAGTAGCAACCGTACGAACATCGGGTTTTAATATTTCTTTCTCATTTCTAAAAACATTAGCATATTTGAGAAAATCTAATAATAAATCAATGGAATAAAAAAACATATATACTACAAATCACAACAAAACTAGTGTTATATACTTCCAAAGATAAGTGCACTAAATGATTCTGAAATATCCATTAATGTATAGAACTTTCCATGCTGGAAGGAAAAATGAATGTGCTCCCTTCTCTCAGTAAAGTGGTGGCCAGAGTAAAAAAACCAATGTAAGTACCATGGCTATTAGCAGACATGACTTGAGCATAAAGCTTAAGAGTTTCCTTATCAAACTATCAATTAGTTCACTCTTGACTCCAAAAACTACAACACCAGCACACTACCAAACACTCATTCATATGGGAGCTCATTTATCAATCAGATGTACCAGTCAACATGTCATGACGAAAACCTTTTCATGTCAAGAGTGCTACAGGATGCTAATTAAAGAAGCTGGAAACAGTGACACAGATATGGCTTACCTAAACCTAACTCCATTGTCTGCTTCTGTAATGTAATCCATCTCCTGCATTCAATTGGATTACCTGTATTCAATATAAAGCACAAAAATATTCCTCATCCATCATATACCAGTAAAAGTTTTGAGCAGAAGTTCCAGACATGCTTTACCAAGGTAAGAGTCATTAACTAAGGATAAAATCAAAATCTTCTATTAATTTATTTATTTTTGATCGGGCAAATGGTGACTCGAACCCATGACCTCATGAAATAGGTAGTGGTGCTCAAATCACTTGAGTTATTCCACTTCGTCCAAAATCTTCTATTAATATTAGAGTACTTGTTGAAGAACAATAATAACCATTATAAAGCCAATCAACCAAAATGTTGCTTATCCGATATGTTGAGATTATCAGTTGAGGAAAACATTAGTTGAGAACTTATGCTAACATGGTCCTTTACATGGAAAAAGCATCACATACTCTCTCTTATAATGCATTTTCCATAAGGAGGGTCAAATTTTAAATATAATATGCAGTTGATTAATTCAATGGGATCCAAAGACCAAGGTACTGCAAAATGACATAATCAGCTCCAGGTTGATGTGTTTAGCCAAGCAAACATGGTCTTGTCTATTGGTACTCAACATACATAGAAGTATCAAAATTCAGTAATGAAGTCGTGAAAAGAGTTAAATACCCGGAAAAGGTTTGATGCCCATTCATCTACGATTGACTGCAAATTGGTGATCGTGCATTAGTTACACTTAATCAGAAAAAAAATACATAAGAAGTAACAGGGATGTAACCTTAAAGACCTTAATAAGCTGGCACGTAAGAAAATCATAAAATTATGACTCCTGTAGTTCAAGTACAAAACCATAAAGATATAAATAACACAGACAAAAGAATTACTTATATTACCTGAAGGTCAGTGTTAAATTTTTCCCACTCTCCTTATCACCCCTGCCAGGAAACGCAAGATCAGTATGTCCAATGAGATTGCAGCTCTAACTCCTGGCCTCTGCACTTTTATAGCAACAACCTTCCCACTGGATCGAAGCCTAGCTTGATATACCTTTCCGGATATCAAAAAAAAATATATATATACATAAAAACTAATCTCAGTTAATCTTTGATCTGATGATAATTTCTACAAAATTAATGATGAGGACCAATTTCTAATTATTAGTAAATGAAAAACATACCTGTCCAAGTGATGCTGCTGCCACGGGCTCAGGGGATATTTCTGAGAAAAGTGCATCTATTGGTAATCCAAGTTCTTGCTCTATTATATCAAATGCAACTTCAGTGGAAAATGGTGCAATTCGATCTTGCAATAGTGAAAGCTCATCTAAGTACGAGGGTGGTATCAAATCCTATAAGAAACAAAATTTCAAGAAAAGGTTTACCCACACGTAGAGACCTGTTAGTATTGATATTAGCTCTCAGATCTAAAGCACTGACCACTGCAGTATAATTATACTCACAGTTCCATTTAGAAATATAAGAACTTCTAATCCTGAAACATATAGGAAGTTTTAGTATGCTTAAATGTACAAACTTGTTAAGTATTGACTCATTGTCAATTTGCTATTATTTGTTATCCTTTAGTACTTTAAGTAATTCAAATGTGAGCTTACAACCTTGACAAAAATCTGCCTTGTAGGAATTTAAAAGGTCAGATGATTTGTCAGCCTTAATCTAACAAGCCAGTTGCTTCCCTAGGGCGAGCAAGCCAGTACTTAAGCTAGCTTATTGCATTGGAGGACACACTGGACAAAAAATGCTTTGTTTCTGCAAGTGAGATGGTATGTCTAACATAGCTGCAAATCTATAAAAATGCTGAAACTTAGGCCCTAGTTTATAGTATAGGAACATTTTCCGAAACAAAGAAAATGCATAAACATTTTGTAGTGCATTTTATGAAATAAATCACTCTACAGTTCAGGTTCATAACAAAGCATTCTACAGACTGATCCAGACACCAACCTAAGTCAGATATCCATTTGTGCAACTTATTCCCATCCCGTTGCAAATATACACTACTTTCACAAATTCAGTTGTAAAAAAAAATTGTACTTCTACAAACTTCCATCTTGTAGATGGAAGAAATACACAGGGTTCCTCTCAAACCAATTAAGGGGGGAAACACAATATTCAGTCCAGATGATATGGTATACTACTTGAAGCACGAAGAACTTACAGGTCGAGACGAAATAGCCTGAGCTATCTTAATATAGGCCTACAGGAAAACACAAAAGCATGTTAAAAATTTAGCCAACATCAACCTGGTGATACATAATATAGTAATGAATTGGACATTCTTAACTGAGAAAATTAAAATCAAATATCTCGGACTCATCAGTCATGACGTAATAGCAGTCCGTAAAACCAGTATATTAATTCTAAACTAGGAGGGGGCTTTTTTCCCCTTTGTAAGAAATGTTATTTTGATTGACCTTTCTGTTGCTCAAAGTTTCATATGGAAAAGAATTGTAAGAATAAGACAATCCATACGAATAACACTTTCTTGCAAAGACAAAGATGCTACATGCAACAACTAGAAAAGCAATCCAAGATTATATGAAAATGAAAAAGAATTCTGTTAATTATTCAAAGTGCGAAGACATACCGGGCCAAGTTGTACTAATATCTTCCTCAATTCAGCAGCTCTAACCTACAGCGGGAAATGAACAAAACCAAAAATATGATCGATCAAAGTCCAGACATGAGTAGAATCAGACACGTTTTTGTATCAAAAATAATAATCCCCGAGATTACATACTTATTTCTGCAACGGTTACTCAAGAAATATAATTCTGTAGAGTTATAATAGAAAAATGTGTTGGAAAAATAGTTCCTTTGGATGATTGATTCTACAGAATATCAATTAAACCAAAGAAGTACTGTAGTGCAATTTCCGGTGAAGGTCTAAACAGATTTTTCACAAGTTATTACACCATATAATCACTATCTGAGTTTGGAAAAATACAACAGTATATACAATCTTTCCCCAAGTAAAATGCCCATATATTAGAGTAGTCAACAACAAAAATTTAGCAATAACAACAAACAAGTTCTAAACCAATAATCAACAATTTGTTTTCGAGATTGAAAAAAAAATCACGCAAAAATCTGGTTGAGCTAGAACTGAGCTCGAAGTCACGAGTATTCTACCACTCTGGATATGCCTAATTGGTGACCAATAGAAATTTAATCGCGGAGAATCCCGAATTTGGATGAACTCTAATCGAGCTTAAAGTCACGAAGTATTCCACCACTTTGGAAATGCCTAATTGGTGACCACTTGGCATAAATTAGACGTTACAAGCAGAAATAAGAAATTCGCACTACCACTCTACTGACTACTCATAATTCTGACCTCAAACATCAAGTCGCCGCGGTCGGTGACGCTGTCATAGTATCGGAGAGCGAACCACTTGCCGAGAGTGGTGGCGGTTTGGAAAAGCCGTCGGAGGAGAATAAAAGGCTTTTTCTGATATATAGTCGCGATTCTCGATATTCTGTATTCAGTCAATGATTCGGCTTCCGATGAACTCAGCTCGAACAGATAGCCGGAGTATTGGGTGAATGCGTCCACTTCGCTCGACGCCGCAGCCGGAGTCGCCAGGACGCGGCGCGTGAGGCGCACGTGGCGACGATTAGAGGTGAAATTGGCGGCGGGGAATAGCGGCGGCGCGGATGGCGGCGGGACGAGTAGCATCGTTTGGCAAACGGAAATGAATTTGTTGCAACGGTTGGATGTGAATTATTGGCCTCTCTTTTTTTCTTATTTATTTATAATGATATTATCTAATTAAGCTATTTTCTTACTTTATTAGGCATAAGGGTGTGCTTAGTAGAATCTATGTCTACATTATTATCATGTGATGCAAATTTGTTGATTTTTGTAACTCATAATATTGATGTCATCGAATACTGGAGTGTCATTCTCTTTTATTTTTTTGGAAAATCAATATACGATTTACTCACTCCAACCCAATTATATGAGGTATAAAGGCATATAACACCATATGTTCGATAAAATATGTGCGTTTCAATATATGCATTAAAATTTCTTGTATTTTATAAAAAGTATGCATGAAACTCACTTATTATTCAATAAATACATAAATTCTCTTTGTTTTAGATAAAAATAGAGTGAATAACTCAGAAATTGGACCTCTAGTTACTAATAGGTCCAAGAAAATTTTCTAATTAGTATTAGGCAAAAACCACATGATGATACCTACAACAACCCTCCCAATAACTCTCACTCTCACTGTCATCTCACGCTTTCTCTCTCTTCTCACGCTCTTTCTCTCTCATCTCACTCAGCCCCAAATCAAATTTCCATTGCCCCAAATCACTCAGCCCCAAAAATCAAAGCCCAAATTAGTAAAGCAAACCGCTACCACCCAAAAAAAGGCATATAGGTGGGGATAGGTGCATCGCCCCCTCTCCAAATCGAAGCCGCCGAATCGAGCCACCTCCACCCATCCCGCAAATCGCGTCGCCCTCCACCTCTTCAAGAATCGCCACCCCCATAAAGCGCGGATAGTGTTTCAAATCTACGGCTTTATGCCAACATCCGACGGATGTCAATTTGGTGTGATTGTCAATTTTTTTCTGATCTATTCTTTAATTTGGTTACGGATTTTTCAGATTTTTCAGATTTTACATATCTAAAATCCTTAAATTTACATATCATCTTCTAAAAATCTAAAAATTACACACTTTCATCATCATTTCGACATGCACATATTCATCAAATACATCATGTTTTACATGAATATGTACATCAATTTTGCCTCAGCACCGTGCTTCAAATTGATAAAGAAGGATTTCGGCATTTTCATTTGGATTTTTTCTAAAAACTCGATCAAACCCACTTTGTCATCCACTCATTTTGGAATCAAATCAACGAAATAAGGCCGATATTTCGAATCCACTCGGGCTTTGAATATTCGCAGACGCTTTCAAGTTCCTTGCAAAAGGGGGAAAACTTTCAGCCGGAATACTCTGCACCTTCAGTTTTGAAACCCAAGGTCATTTCTTCTTCTTCTCCGTCATTTTCATTTAGGAATCGGACGAAAAAAAAACTCCCAAAATAATTTTCACGAGTTTAACGTAAAGAAAAAAAATAAGAAATAACACTAATTTCGTCCAAAAATCAGAGAAATGTGGACTCCTCCCCCAAAACTTGAATTTGAATTTTGAATTTCCATCTCTGCAACACATCCCTTTTACATGCAGATGGATTTTTCTGAAGAAGGTAAACTTTGGACTCTGGAATTGGGGAATGGGGATGCAGGTATAAGGATTTCTAAATAAGGAAAATAGCGGAATTTTGCTTTAATTTGTAATCAAATTGCAACATAAATTAATTTAAGGGTATAAGAGGTATTACACTATTGAGTTTGTACCTACTACTAATATTAAAAACAACTTGCACCTAAGAGTTATGTGTAGGAGATTTTTGTACCAAAAAGTAATTTTCTCATAAAAATATGCACGAAAACTCAATGTCCACTTCTTGACAATTTTGAAACGGACATATGTTTTAAAAATACATTTAGTTGCATGGTGCACCTGGTGTATGCAAAACCTTGCCGAGAAGATTTCATGTGTACTTATGTAAAACATATGGAGATTTTATGCAATTACTGGAACACATTGAGACGTTTGTGCATATTTCGTCAAACACATGAGATTTTATGTTTTTTACACTTATATAGGTTGATTGAGTTTTGCACAAAGATTTAAAAATTTGGAAAAACAAATTAGACAAGTAAACTTTCTAGTATAATTCTATGTACTAAGTTATATAATTTTCAACATGGGATTAAATTTTTTGTAGTCAGAATTTTATATCGTTTTGAAATTGGTCCCGATTGTTTTGACTTTTTGATTTTGGTCCTGTAAGTTTCCTAAAATTTTGAAATTGATTATTTTCACCTGCTACAGCAGGTTACCAAGTAGGTAAACACCACATATGTAATTATTTTATTTTTATCTTTAATTTCGAAGCGCCATTTGAACTTTTTTAATCCTAATAATTTTAGTCGGGTTTAAAACAATTTGTATATCAAAAGATAAAGCGAATCGGATCGATTTTCTGAGTCTAGACTGACCCAAAAATAAAAAGTTAAATCAATAAGCCTTGAGAAAACCACTCTCCATTCCTAAAATAGGGCCGGTGAGTACTAAATATCACTATTACTTAATATTTTTATTTTATTTGATTTAAATGTGAACGTTAACTAATTTCATCTAAAATATGTAAAAAATAAAAATAAATTATCAAAATTGTCATATAATTATATTAAAAATGATTTAAAATAAATATAAACGAGCTAGCGAATAAACCCTACGTGGCTTAGACCTATAGAGATTAAAAGACTAAGCGGTTTGGGGCCTTCTGAGTTCACGATAAACGGTCCTGGAAATAATTTAACCCTAAATCTTGTTTTTTTTTATTTAAACGGGCCAGTCCTACTGGCCATGACCTTTTTAACATCTGTACATATAAAGTTATTCTTCGTAATTCATTTACTAATAGCCGTAGACATTGATTATGTTGGAAGGGTTTAAATATTTTGTAGTCCTGTAACTTTGCTTCGTTTTGAAATTGGTCCCGATTGTTTTGACTTTTTGATTTTGGTCCTGTAAGTTTCCTAAAATTTTGAAATTGGTTATTTTCACCTGCTGGTAAACACCACATATGTAATTATTTTATTTTTGTCTTTAATTTCGAAGCGCCATTTGAACTTTTTTAATCCTAATAATTTTAGTCGGGTTTAAAACAATTTGTATATCAAAAGATAAAAGCGAATGGAATTAGATTTTACGAGTCTAGATGACCCAAAAATAAAAAGTTAAATCAATAAACGCAGAAAATCACTCTCCATTCCTAAAAAATACGAAAAAAAAATCCCGACATAAATTATTTGAATTAAAAAAGTTTAGGTGACATTTCGAAATTAAAGGAAAAAATAAAATAATTACATAGGTGACAGTTACCTGTTTGATGACATGCTACAACAGGTTAAATGACCAATTAAATTTTTTTTGATAACTTACAGGACCAAAATCAAAAAATCAAAACAATCGGGACCAATTTCAAAACAAAGCAAAGTTACAGGACTACAAAAAATTTAAACCCTTCCAACATAATCAATGTCTACGGCTATTAGTAAATGAATTACGAAGAATAACTTTATATGTACAGATGTTAAAAAGGTCATGGCCAGTAAGACTGGCCCGTTTAAATAAAAAAAAAACAAGATTTAGGGTTAAATTATTTTCAGGCCCGTTTATCGTGAACTCGTAAGGCCCTGAACCATTTAGCCCGAATCTCTATAGGGCTAAGCCACGTAGGGTTTATTCGCTAGCTCGTTTATATGTATTTTAAATCATTTTTAATATAATTATATGAAAATTTTGATAATTTATTTTTATTTTTTACATATTTTAGATGAAATTAGTTAACGTTCACATTTAAATCAAATAAAATAAAAATATTAAGTAATAGTGATATTTAGTACTCACCGTCCTATTTTAGATTGTTCATTCATTTTTCTACTTATATATATATATATATATATATATATATATATATATATATATATATATTTCTCCGCTTTTCTCCAACACCGCGCATCGTCTCCTTCCTACACCCCAGCACTGCGCATTGTCACCCAAGCCCCGCCATTCCTCCATCCTCCATAATCACCACCTTCAAATCCATCACTGTCAACGCCACCATAATCACCATTTATCCCCAATTTCTTAAGCACGGGGCCTCGATTTTCCATAGCCCAATTTTGTAAAATGCTGGAAATCATGTATAACCTCATTTAAAAACATGCGGTAACCAATAACACCTCAATCTCATTTCACAAGTAGGGAGCATATTCAGCTAAAAGTATCGGGGTCTGCATCCAACTTTAAAATAGGGCCCTTTCTCCTTTCAAGTTATTTTCTCATTTTTTGTCAATTAAATTTTATTTATATTTATACTCTCTACGATTAATATTATTTTGTTAGAAGAAAATAATTCTTCATATCTTCCGCTTCACTTTGTAATTATATCCTTAATTATCCTTTTCTCTTTTAATATTAAAATGTGTATTTGGAAGACATGATAATACTACTATAAAAATGTTAATGAAAATTAAAAAACCAAACCAATAATTCATATTTTATTCATCAACATGAACCCTAAAATTAAATGGTAAAATCATACATAAATGAATATGCAAATTGATCAGGTTAGGGTTCTAATTCTCATTTCATTATCAATCAACATCATAAAATATGCTCAATATTATTAATATTTAAACTAATAAATGTGAACAAGTGATTTTTAATGTATGTGATACAGAAAAATAAAGAAAAAAATTATTAGGCCTGTAGCTAATAGAGTTTGAACTCGGGTAAGTTAAATACACTAAATAAGATTGATTGGCAATCTTTATTTATATTTATTTTATTTTATATATGATATATAATATTTCACAAAAATAGGCCCTAAAATTTTGAAAATTTTTGGGACCTGAATCGATGGTTTCGTTGGCCTCATAAATGGACCAGCCCTGGGTATATTGTAAAATATTAGAAATAGAACACAAAGTAGTATTTGCAGAATTCATCACCAATAGGCTTGTACTAAAAAAGACAGTAAATTTGCAAACTATGTATCTTATCAGTAAATGAACTAAGGTGAAATGTAGCACATATATTTCAGGAGAAACCATTGTTGAAATCTTGTTCTGTTTCAGCGCATATATTTGATCATTTGGTTCATAGTTATGAGCTGCAGCAAACAATAGGTTCTCCCATTCTTATTCTCCATAACTATCATCAAAACATTTCTTTACTACCTTCATGAAAGAACATGGCAAGATACTCAACAACAATGGGTGGGGGTCAGTTTGGGGATGATATTCGACCAAACCGAACAAACCAATATTTCTAAAATGTTAACCGAAATCAAAGCAAATAATATTCAGACCGAACCTAACCTAACTGAAAAGAAATATTATTGCCGTTATTTCGGTGATTTCAGTTTTACCGAATATAAAACCTAATTTCCAGCAGTTTGCAAATTCATGAAGCATTCTATATGAATTGAAACCGAAATAAGCAAATTCATGAACAAATGCAATAGATTCAACTGAAAATGCATAAAAAAGAGATCTTGCTATGAAAACAAATCTAACTGAAAATTTTGTAACCCACAAAGAATCACAACATCCAGCCCTAACATTGCAATTAATTGCAAATCTTACATCAGAAAAATAGAAAATGACAGAAATTGAAGCAAAAACATCTTCAACAATCTGGAATTAAGTGGAGACTTGAATGGGGCTTCTTACTAGATGAATCCCATCACTCCAAGAATACGAACCAAAAGCATATTCATGTTTGGTAGCACTACTTTCAACTTGAATCGTAATATTGAAGCTCTGTTCCTCCCCCGTTGTTCTGAAATCCAATCTCGCAGGTGAAATCCGGACAGAATAACCTGGTGGAGGATTCACCGTCACCGAGTATGACGAGTTCGCGATGCCTAAATTTGTAACAGTCCTCATGACCGTTGTAGATCCTTTCAGGTCAGCAATCGCAAGTGACGGGTAGTTCAAATTACTTGGTGAATGATTAACGGGGCAGTTGAAAGATGGATCCAATGAATTACTGGTGCTGCTGTTGCAGATGAAGTGAAGGTAGTAATCAGTGTAAGAAGCGTCGTAAACAAGGCCTGGATCGGCTGCTTTCGATGGCTGGATATGGCCTGCCCCGTATTCAAATGGACTGGCTGGATTTCCGACTGCATCTGTTATTGGATTGCCTAGATTGTTGGTTATACTTGCTGTTATTAAAAAAACAAAAATCCAGATTAGAGTAGTGTTCATTAATTAATCCACCTAAACCATCCCTGCTATAAAAATATATATGTACCAGTGGTCATAAGAGCAGATCTTATAGCAGCGCTGCTCCAATCAGGGTGTATGGCCTTGAGAAGAGAGGCGGCAGCTGCAACATGAGGGCAAGCCATAGACGTTCGGGAAATTATTTGGAATTTAACAACTCTAGGATCAGATGGCAAGTTTAGAGGCGAAGATGCCTCGCTCCATGCTGCCAGTATGTTTAGTCCTGGTGCAGTAATGTCCGGCTGCAAATTTAAGAATGAGATCAAGTGTTATATAATGCATGGCATAACATTTCATGAATTTTTAAAATCACATTTATTATCTCATGGTTCTTCTTTAGTTACAACGTCTATATTTCGTTCATCTAGATAGTACATATAACATACGATGTTTGTGTACCTGGAGATCCCTTGTGATAAAGATTCATAAAATTAACACTACTACGAATGACTCATGTATAGTTAGAATGTTATAAGACCTTGAGAATATTGGGTTGGATCAAGTTGGGGCCTCGGGAGGCGAAGACGGCCATGAAGGGAGCTGGCTTAGTGCCTATTACAGTCTCGGTTGGAATCAGAGTTGCTGTAGGTGCTGCAGCTGTTACAGTGTAGTTATAAATCATCATTGTTTCATTAGAAAGGACAACGGTTGCTGGGATCAAATAAGACCGGTCTACTACTCCTATTCCTGCAACAATGTTTCCAAGCACAGCTGCTACGCCACCAGCTCGTTGAACTTCTAACGCTTGGAAAGTCTCTCCCCTCCAGCAGAAAACTGCTTTTCCTCTCACGAGAGACGGTGAAAGCGTACCCTACGGCATAGACTGTTTTTCAAAAGAATAAGACCATGATAAGAAATTGAGCAAGACATGTGGGATTAAATGAAGTATATATGTACAATTTCGATATGGAGCCCCCTCGTTCTTATGGAGCTAAACATCAGCATAAACCACTTGTACCGTGTTGCAAGTGTTTTATATTGACGTTGGGCTTCATAAAAAACTCACCATCGGACTCCGTGTCATTACTCACACACATATATATAAAGGAAGTCCAAACTAACCCAAGTGTACGATTTGTGGTAGTGCCTGGGATTTCCACAGATGCTGCATAAACAAGAGGATATGTCCCCTTCTCAAACGGGGCAATTGATTGTCCCTGCAGGTATCATCAAATCAAAACCATAAAGAATTATATAATATTAAGAAACTTATATTTTTATTTGGCTTCAGATTAATACGAACCTTAGCTACGAAGCCATTTCCTAGCTCAACAGGTGAGGCAAATATCCGATCGATGCTACTTGCTCCAACTGTGATGATCCACGGAGCCACATTGGTGACTGTAGATGGAAGAGGGCCACTATTGCCAGCACTGCAAGCTACCACAATACTCTTTCTCGCTGCATGCAGTGCACCAATGGCGATGCCATCTTGGGTATATGGCAAACTGGTAGACCCGCCAATGGAGACACTGAGAACTTGAACTCCATCAGCTATGGCATCATCGAAAGCTGCAAGCATATCGTCATCTAGGCATGTAAACACCCCTGCCTTCTCTGGAATAGGCCAGCAAACCTTGTAGGTGGCCAGACGTGCGAGCGTGGCACCACCTGAGGCAGTGCCCAACACAAAACCACCAACTGCGGCGACGTTGCCAACACTTCGCCCACCAACGGTTGATGATGTGTGAGTGCCATGACCGTTCATGTCTCTGGGTGATCGGAAATCCAGCCTCGGGTCAAGCCGCCCGTAATTCATCTCGTAACTCCTCAGATAGTAGCGTGCCCCAACCAATTTCCTGTTAAATCACCAAATCAATATATATTATTTTCTTTATAAAGAAAATATGTTTCTATATATATATATATATATATACACACACACATATGTGATTACCTATTGCAATCAGAGGAATTAAAAGCCACACCAGTTTGGCAAACCCCTTTCCAGGATGCTGGAATTGGTTCCATCCCATCATCATTGAAACTCTCCGACTCAGCCATACACCTGGGAAAATTCTATTTAAATTAGTAAATGGCATGATTATATGTAAATTGAAATTTGCAGGAGAACCTAGTAACTGAGACCGCGTCTCACACAAGTTTTAAAATTCAAACCTAATTTTCTCTACGTCCAAGTGGAATTAAATTTGGTCTAACATAATTAAAATAAAAATAATCTTCATATGTCCAAAAAGTGCCTTAAGTCTTAACTTTCATTTTAAACTCGTTTTTTCTAATCAATCTTGAAAATGGTATCAAAGTATATGTTTCTTTACTTAATTTTCAATATCGAAAACAAAAGTAAACATGCTAGCTCAAGATGAAAGATATACTCCATTTGTATAGCATAAGAATATAAAATCATTTAAAGAATATTTTTTATTATAAAATGTTTGACCAAATTTTGATTAAGCAAAACTGAATAGATCAAGGCACTAGAAAAGTCCTCAAATTAAAGGAGAAGCTAGGTTGTTTTAGTTTACGAAGAAAAAGTTTTTTTTTTCTAAATTAACTTTCGAATGTCATGGCAACAGTCATTATCCCTAAAACCAGAAATCAAAGCTAATAATGCATATGATGAGCAGAGGAGGGAAGCCCTGCCTAAGGAATGAAATAATTGAAAGAGAGAGGATAATATAGTAATAGTACCAGTATCCAGAACTCCTACAATGACATTCTTGCCATAGCTAGCTTTCCTCAACACTTCTTCTCCGTTAGATTTGGAAGGATCCCAGTCCGCTTCGAGTAAGCTAATGAAATCCCGTGATCTTGTTGTGTGTGGCAAATACTTTCTCGGATTGCTATGAAACACTGAAATCACTCCATCCATCTCTGCGAAATAAATAAAAAATTGACCAAAAATAGCAAAATGTCCAGAGTAATGGATTTTTTTAATTTTAGTTATAGTTTATTTAGTACATAAATAAGTGTGGATGCACCTGAGATTGTGCTAGCTTCTTCAAGAGTGAGCAAGGCGGAGAAGCCATTGATGGCGTTCTTGTAGCTGTAAATGATGCAGGCTTTCGCTTCCTCGTTTGAACCCTTAACAAAGTGCAGATATGAGTGGTGAAGATGTTCGATTTCTTGGAAACTTTTTGCCCCACTGTGCTCGCCCAGATACACTATGTACACCTGGATGTACAAGATTACAATCAAATATTAGGCCTGAAACTAGGACAGCCATAAAATTAATGACAACATCATACACTTTTCAAAAGTTGGTATTCTGCTATCTTTTTTCAAAAGTTTTGGTCCTCTGTGGGTAATAGTGTTATTAATGTTGTTCTTGGTGTGCTTAATTGTGGTGCTTCCCTATTGCTCTTAATCATACTTTCATTGCTCTCATCCCGAAAGTTAAAAACCTAAGTGTCCTTATGAGTTTTAGCCCAATAAGTCTTTGTAATGTTGCTTTCAAAGTGATCACTAAGGCAATTGCTAATAGACTTAAGGAGTTTTCACCTTCTGTTATTGACCCTGCTCAATCAGCTTTTGTTCTGGGAGACTTATTACGGACAACGCCTTATTGGCTTTTGAGATTTTTCATTCTATGAAGCATAATAAGGCGGTGTGAAAGGGTCTTTTGCTTTTTAAACTTGATATGAGTAAGGCTTATGATCGGGTGGAGTGGGATTTTCTGGAAAATGTCATGTTAAAAATTGGGGTTGGGGGGAGTTTGGTTGGAACAATTATGAGATGTGTTAGGTCTGTTTCTTTTGCTGTGCTTGTTAATGGGCAGCCTTCTACTACTTTTTACCCAACAAGAGGCCTTAGGCAAGGGGACCCCTTGTCTCCCTATTTATTTTTTTTCTGTGCGCAGAAGCATTGTATGCGCTAATAAGGAGAAATGTGGAATGTGGGGCGTTGCATGGTCTGAGAATATGTCGACAAGCGCCCGATTGTGTCAAGGCTCTTCTTTGCTGATGATACAATAATTTTTGGTCGGGCATCGGAACGGAGCTCGGACGGGTAAAGGAAATTCTGGCTAGTTATGAAGCTGCCTCCGGGCAAGCCATTAACTTCAACAAGTCTGAAATTATGTTTAGTGGAGCTATGTCACGCGGATAGGGCGTAATGAACTGGCGGATCTCATTCGAGTTCGGTGTGTCGATCAACACACGGTATATCTGGGTATCCCGACGAATGTGGGTCGTTCTAGAAGTGCCATTTTCAGAACGCTGGTGAGTAGAATTGAAAAGAAATTGAAGGATTGGAAGAGTAAAACACTTTCACAAGCGGGTAAACTCGTTCTAATTAAATCTGTTGCTCAAGCGATTCCTACATACTTGATGAGTTGTTTCAAGATTCCACATGGCACGATCGACAGGATTCAGGCTGCAATTATGCGATTCTGGTGGGGACAGAAGGGGGAATAAAGGCGCACTCATTGGATTGGTTGGCAAGAACTGTGTAAACCGAAATGGGAAGGTGGACTTGGTTTGAGAGACCTCAAGGTGTTCAATATGGCATTGTTGGCGAAACAAGGTTGGCGGTTGGTGCAGGACAAGGATTCCCTCTTAGCTCGAACTCTGAGGGCTCGTTATTTTCCACGAGGCGATTTCTTGTCGGCAAAAAATGGTTACAATTCCAGTTACACGTGGCAAAGTATGCTAGAGGGTCGGCGTGTTCTTGAACGGGGTTTGATCTGGGTTGTGGGCAATGGGCAGTGTGTCAAAATTTGGAAAGATACGTGGTTGGTGGGTGGTGCGACCTCAAGGGTTTCTTCGGCCCGGGGCGACCTGAATGAAGAGGCAGTGGTCCGGGAATTAATGCGTGATGATCTGGGAGGGTGGGACGTCCAGTTAGTACAACAGGTGTTCAACCCTGATGAGGCGGCAACCATTGTCAATATGCCATTTTCGGTCGCAGAGGGAAGATCATTGGTGCCCGCCTATGGCGGGTAGCTACAAGCTGAACACGGACGCTTCATGCCAACTAGGGTGTGGAATGGGAATTGGTGGGTTGCTGCGTGGTGAGGATGGCGTTGTGGAATGGGTGTTTGCGCAGATGTTTCCGGAGCTCCTCTCTGTTGATGTTGCTGAAGCCATGGCTGTTCTCATTGGCGTGAGGTGTGCAGTGGAAAAGGGTGTGAGGAAGATGGCCATTGAAATGGACTCACAAGTTGTCTACTATGCTTTGATGAAGAATGTGGCAGATTTATCCCACTTTGGTGGCCTTATATCAGATGTCAAAAAGGTGTGTGAAGTGTTTGAAACTGTTAGCTACAATTGGGTCAGGAGATCCGGGAATTATGAGGCTCATTGCCTTTCTCGTTTTGCTTTTGGTTATAATTCGCTTTATTTTTCGTCTACTATTCCTGTGACGATTGTGAACGCTGTGGATGCCAACCTTTCTGACATTTGATTAATACATTTTCTTTCCTGTCAAAAAAAAAATAATATTATTGTTTAAACAGTATGTATTCAGCATGATTTCATTTTTGTGTTTTGTTAATGAGCCAGTAATCCATAGGTTCGGGACATAGTGTGGGGATGGGCAAAAAAATAGATGTTGACACTTGTGCTGATGGGTAACAGTTGATTGTTAAGTTTATTGTATTTTGGTTGTGGTATAACGCTGTACATATTATATTAGGGTAAGAGTAATCATTGTTCACTACAATACCTTAAAATACATGAAACAAAATCTCATGAATAACTGTTAATTTTTATATTTTATATTCATTTATGGAATTTAATTACTAGGTCGGCGCGAATGATATCATCTGTTTCATTTTCAGTGTTCCGCTCTATGTTTCATATTGTGGATGTATGACAAGTGGAAATTAAAATATTATCCAATGGTCAACCATAATCCTGGGTCCATGTGTTAAAGATCCAGGAAATGAGATATATTTGATCCATTTTGTTCAAAAATTCAAATTTTGATTGGAAAACTTTTCCCATTTTTTTTCCCGATCATATTGACGGTTGTCAACACTCTCATTTGAATAGTCTCTCATCCAAAAAGTAAAACATTCAATCAATTTCTTCTTTCGATTACACCTACCCAAAAATTCTTGATTTCAAAATCGCGAATTTCGATCATTCACGTGGCTAATTTCCAACAACTTTCTTTTTTCGTGGCATTATATATGTTACAACAGACATTCGATCATTTTATTGTAACTTTTTGAAAATTTTTTTTTGATCCCATAACTTTCCTGTAATCCATTTTTGTCCCAAAAATTTAACTTTTCAATTTTGGTCCAAAAAAAATTAACTTTTCAATTTTGGTCTCATAACTATATCGATTGTCCAATTTTGATCCCATTTTTGCTGAAAACCATAAAATTTTATCTTTTTTTCATCACACACAAGTCACATGCTGGTTAAAATTGGGGTTTCCCGAGCGCGTAATTGGCGTGGACGTTAAAAATTCAATTTTTCCGCACTTGGGAAAAATTTCCTGTTCTTTCTAATATTTTAGAAAAATGAACTTTTCTTTTAACAGTCAGTGTCCACATCAGATACGAGCTCGAAACCCGCATTTTTAACTGATACATGACTTGCGCATGACTGAAAATGATAAAATTTTCTATTTTTCGGTAAAAATGTGACCAAAAATTGGACAATCGAGATAGTTAGGGGACCAAAATTGGATAGTTAAAATTTATTGGACCAAAAATTGATTCTGAGAAAGTTATGGTACTAGAAAAAAAAAATTTTCAGAACTTTTCGACTAAAATTCAAAATTTTCACTGAGAAATGACAAAAATTGAGACAAAAATTAATTACCAAAATTGATAAAGTAAAAACTTATAAACTTATTTATGGATACAGACAAGATTACAAGATCATTTGTAATTTTACCACGTGAAAATAATAAATATAGACCAAATAATACATTTTGATAATAATTAATATTATTTAAAAGCACTTGAATTAATGAAAGTCAAAAACCGGATATAAAAATATTTGCCTACTTTTTTTGTGTGTGTGCATGTATTGATACTATGCATGTTAGTACTAGTTAATTTGGCTATTCACAGGCTTGAAAATTTACAGGTAACATCCCCAAGGAAATTGATAATCTCAGTAAATTGACGGGCCTTTTACGATTGTTGGACATGAATTCTAACAAATTGACGGGCCTTTTACCCCCAACCCTTTTCAATAGGTCTTCCATGGTATCTATTATTGACTTATCAAACAATTCATTTATGGGGACTCTACCAACAGAAGTTGGAAATATGAAAATGCTTTATTTCTTACAACTCGGCAACAATGCTTTAACAGGTATATATGCTTCTGGCCTCTTCAATAGTTTTAAGTCATACATTCTCTCGTAATTAAATATTGGATATTGCTATTTATATTCCCAATAATTAGTCTGACTCTGATATATGGATATTGACTAAAATAAGACTCTGCTTATCTTTCAAGCATAACTAGAGAAAGCAGAATTATGTAATAGTAGGACTTTAATTATAATTTTTACAAAAAGAAAATATGCTTGCATACAATAATAGTGCAATTAAAGCCTATCACTTATCAATTAACTTAAGTTTTTTCTTCAAATAAATTTTTTAAAAGAAATTAACGACAGCACCTAATATTGAAAGTAAAAGAATTTAAAAAATTATAAAACTATTTAAATCATAAGCATGAATAACTGTACGTACAACATTACAGCTAAAGTTGTTTTGGATTAAATAATTTAGAGAACTATGATATGAGTTGTTATTTATTAGTAGTAGTTAATTATTTTCGTCGATGAAAGGTCAGCAGATGTTATAGTATGTTGCACTACTAATATTCTTGTGGAATTCAGTTCCTCACACACACACACACATAACCTATCGTGTTAGCGTGTTCTCATATGTATAGCTTCCTTCATGTATTTATTTCAACACCTAATTATATTCTATATTCTCACGTATTTTACAATTTGAACATGATAAAGTAGATATTAGAAAGCACAATTTAATTTGTTTCCGGGACCATTCCTTCGGAGTTGTTCACATCCAATATGCAAGCTATAGATCTTTCCAATAATGAAATCCCATGATCTTGTTGTGTGTGGCCCATACTTTCTCGGATGGCTATGAAACACTGAAATCACTCCATCCATCTCTGCGAAATAAATAAAATATTGAACAAAAATAGCAAAATGTCCAGAGTAATGGATTTTTTTTTTTTTAATTTTAGTTATATTTTATTTAGTACATAAATAAGTGTGGATGCACCTGAGATTGTGCTAGCTTCTTCAGGAGTGAGCAAGGCGGAGAAGCCATTGATGGTGTTCTTGTAGCTGTAAATGATGCAGGCTTTCGCTTCCTCGTTTGAACCCTTAACAAAGTGCAGATATGAGTGGTGGAGATGTTCTATTTCTTGGAAACTTTTCGCCCCACTGTGCTCTCCCAGTACACTATGTACACTTGAATGTACAGGATTACAATCAAATATTAGGCTTGAAATTAGGACAAACATAAAATTAATAACAACACCATATAATATTGCAAAATTATGACCATCAGAAGCAAAACCTGTGGCTGAGCAGATATATTAGAGACACTGAGAAGAAGGCATACAACAATGGAGAAGATGGCCAACATTCTTCTTGAATTATTATAGCTGCTTCTGCCTATTATCTTGGGCTCAAATGACACCACTTATAGAATTATCACTCTGTTTTATTAATTTTATTTCTTTATTTAGTCTGTTATGAAAATTACATCTCAAGAGACTTCATACATGTAATTTCTTCTAGTTCTAGAAATAATTTTATCTCCACTTCTTACTAACAAAAATTCAAAAGGACATTGTGATATTTGTCCGATACTGAGAGATGCTAGTTGGTGTGATCTTTATAGAGGGTGTGAAGAAGTAGGAAAAAGCAGTACATTACTATGAAAGGGGGATCCCATACTTGGTAAATAAAATATATTCGACGACTTAGGCTCTGTTTACTTTTTTATTACAGGGTTAACCTTGGATTACATTAAAGGAGGGATATCAAATGGTGTATGGATAGTTTTAGAATGGCAACCCTAACCCTGGGACGAAAAAAACTAGAATTGAGATGATGGATAACAATAAAATTACTTTAGTATGAACTTGTGTAACCATCCAGCAAGAAGAAGCAAACAAACAGTATGTTCTGCAAATTCATGAAGAAGCAAGCAAAACACAGAAGTCATTGAGGACAAAATTCATGAACAAGAAACAGAGACTAGAAGCAGAAAAGTGAGTTGGGATGGTATCAGTACCGCTCAAACTTGCATTAACAAAACATTCATGAATTTAAATTACTATCGGGATGTAAAGTGTAAACCTTTAGTTTTCTATGTGAAATTCTGAATACAATTTATATTTTCGTGAACATACCTTTAAAATTATTATCTCGAATGAATATCAATAAATTACGTTCATGATGAAAATATCTCATCTTATAAAAAATGTTTATCAAATCTCATGGAAGATACCAATTTTTTTTTAAAACAAAAATATAAATAAGTAAAATTTTATAGTTCAACATACATAAGATGGATGAAGAAAAATAATATTTCAATTAATTAAAAATATTAAAGAATAAAAAAATTGAGTTAAATTTTGTGGGGCCGGATATGTAAAATATAAAATAAATATGATTTAGAAAATATTAAAGCTCAAAATATTTGACTTAATTAATAAAATGTGGATATATATAAAATACAATTAAATGTGAGGAATACAATTAAAGAAATTAATTAAATGTTGGTGGACTACCTTACTTAATTGACGTGCTTAATTTACATGTTTAAATTTCATATTAATAAAATAAATAAATAATAATTGGTATAATAATTTTATTTCATGAATCGTTTGAGCAAATTAATGTACTAATAGACACCCTTTGAAAATATATACATTATGAACATTATTAATTCATCTTTACTGTGTTTTTACACATGTTATATTTTTAATTATTAAATTTATTATTTATTTAAATATTTTTTTAAAGATAAAAAACGTGCACTAAACAAGTTACTTATAATTTCAAGATTTGAAGCATATATATGGTCATGGTAAATCGTCCAGGAAAAGAAGAAATTAAAGAAATCAAGCTAGGTACGCAGTATTCAATTCGTTAATATTAATGTAGTGAGATTCTCACATTAATCACAAAACTAAAAATGGAAACAAATATGATTTTCCTAGAACATTATTCTAGTGATATTGTCAATTGAATAACAAAATCAAATTGCATTCATAAAAAAAAAAAATCTATATAAACAAGACTTGTTCAGTGACTAATCATCAAGTTTTTTGTCCATATAAAATGAGTTGTGGTTTTCTTTCTCATTTGATAGTCACTCTCGTTGGATTGTATGTTATTCTAGATTCTAGTCATGGTTTCACCACCCTTCCACCTTCTCCAGTAGTTTTTTCTTATGGTACAAAGGAAACCACCCTTCTACCTTCTCCAGTAACCGTTTCCTACGGTGCAAAGGTAACCACCCTTCCGCCTTCTCCAGTAACTTTTTTTGACGGTGCAAAGGAAACCACCCTTCCACCTTCTCCAGTAGCTTTTTCTTATGGTGCAAAGATAACCACTCTTCCACCTTCTCCAGTAGCTTTTTCTTACGGTGCAAAGGTAACCACCCTTCCACCTTCTCCAGTAGCTAAGGTAGAAGTTCCATTTCCCGACATTCCATCTCCTCCAGAAGCTTCTTCTTACAATGCTAAGGTAGAAGTTCCTTTTCCCGACCTTCCACCTTCTCCAGGAGCTAAGGTAGAAGTACCGTTTCCTGATATTCCATCTCCTCCAGAAGCTTGATTATGTATATTCTTTGTGTGTAAAAATAATTGAATTGGATGTTTTTGACATCTAAACTACACAAATTAATTAAAAGAACTATATTATTTGTTGTGAACAAATGTGCTTGGCTCTTTACTTTGATGCATTTAGTATATAATATTAATTTTCAATTGTTACAAATACACAATTAATTAATATCAATATTCATTAAATATGAACTTGAAAAGTACACGATATTTGAAAAGGATATTTGAAATTATATTGACATAAATATAGAGGTATTTTTCATGTCACGTGTTAATAAATCTATTTATTTTATCGGTATATTAATTTATACATTGTCTATTTTTTTTTCTCGATCGAGACAATAGATTATACATACACTAATTGATAAAGATTTCTCCACTTTTCTAATATTAAAATGTACATTTATAATTTACTAAAAAAAAAAAAGTTATACCTAATTCAAAAGGAAAAATCAAACTTTATTTAAATTTATTTCAAAATTATATATATATATATATATATATATATATATATATATATATATTGTAGTCACATCTTGCCAGAATGTGCTAAATCAAAGTCCTCTCTAAATCGTCATTAATGAAGCTTGTTTCTTCAGAAGAATTAGAGTCTTCTTAAATCTTTTTAAGGAATGAGGGTAATGTCTTCTTGAATCAATATCATTCCTGTATCTCATTTTTTCCAGTACAGGAATACAAATTTCAAGAATTTTTATTTTCTTCTTCAGAACTTTGAGATAATTTTTATCTCGGATTTCATTATTATTTTCATCAAAAATAACATGAAAAGGGACCTTCCAGATATTAGAAACTGACAATACAAGTAGTAAAACTATTTCTATGTTTTTTGTTGATTCCGGAATCCCATGGGTCTGGAAATGGAGACCAGAATTCAGTTATACTGAAGATGGTATACCAAGTTTATGGAGGATCCATACTACGAGATTTTGGAATAACTTAAATGTTATTACTCCTAGCTCAAGTGAGTCTCCTTTGCAGGAAAATATTAATAGGATTAAATTCAAAATAGAAGAATATAAAAATTCTTCTGGTGAAAAGACTTCAAATAGTCTTTCTTCATTTTCTGAATATTCTAAGAAATATGTTGGTTTATTTCCTAAGGAAAAAATTATGGATCTTTATAGGGATCATATTAAGAAAGATTTATTCAATGAAATTGATTTTTCTGATTCAAAATCAGATGTCTATGATTTCCGGTTTTGAATTAGAAGATGCTCAGGACCCAAATGAAGACTATCAAGACTTTTCTCTTCAAGAAAGTTTTGATCTTTTTGAAAATTCTCTTAAAGAGAAACTTAAAGAAAGAAAGTGTCAATGGAAGATTGGAGATTATAGCTATATATATATATAGAGAGTAATGATATAGAACCAACTATCTGGTTTTTTATGGAACCAGATTAATGACGTGTCATGCCAACTATTCCCTAAACCATGAACCATAAACCCTAAATCATGAACCATTAGGATCGGGTGAACCATGAACCACTTTTGTTTGGGTTTGGGTCCGGCCGTAAAAAGAAAAATTGAATTGAACTGAAAAAAAAAAATCGAAAAAAAAATTACTTTTTTTTACCGCCCGGACCCAACTCGGCGAATCGAACCCGCCCAGTGGTTCATGGTTCCTGACCGAATGATTCATGATTTAGGGTTTATGGTTTGGAATAGTTGGCATGACACGTCATTAATCCTGGTTCCATAAAAAATGGCGTATATATATATAAGTGATATAGAACCCACTATCGATTTTTATGGAATCGACTCATCATGACTCATCATCCCATAATTAATTATACTTAAATAAATTATAGAATATTTTATAATATACTATATCTAAACCATGAACCCTAAACCTAAATCATGAATCATTGAATTCGGGTGAATCATGAACCACTCGGGCAGGAGTTCGAATGCGTAGGGTTTGGGTCCGGGCGGCTAAAAAAAATTAGTTTTTTTTTTTTTTCCAGTTCATTTTTTTTTTCAGCTCAGTTCAAAAAAAAAAAATCACCCTGCCCGGACCCAACCCAGCTAGACCCAAACCTGTCCCGAGTGGTTCATGGTTCACCCGACCCGAATGGTTAATGATTTAGGGTTTAAGGTTTATGGTTTAGGGTATAGTATATTATAAAATATTCTATAATTTATTTGAGTATAATTAATTATGTGGATGATGAGCTGACATGACATCTCATTAATTTGGTTCCATAAAAAATCAAATAGTTGGTTCTATATTACTACTATATATATATATATATATATATATATATATATATATACCATCTAGTCCAATTATATAGCTAAAATATAAATTATCGTATACATCAATTGTTTTGAATATATTTTACACCCACACATGTGTATAATTACTTTAATGACAAAATTTCATACGGAGATGATCTTATACATGAGGTGGGACATGTACTAGCATAAATTAATATTATTTCCTTCCAAAATGTTAAAATGTCAACGCCAAAATTATGTTACGTCTCATTGTTAGATCGATTCACGCAAGTGTGCCCCATGCTTAATTGGGATAAAATTTTCGCTCCATATGACTTGTGAGACGAAGCTCCGTTCCACCCGTACTATGGGTTATTGGACTATTTTCGGGCCCAAAATTTCATAGTACGAGCCTCGATATTTTGTATACTGCTAGAAATCATATATAATTTAATTAACAAACTTGTCGTAATTAATAACAGCTCAAAGTAGTATATTGTAAACCCTTCAAAAAAAAAAGTATATTGTAAAATTTTAGAAACAGAACACAAAGTAGTATTTACAGAATTCATCACCAATAAGCTTGTACCCCTCTATACTGTTTTAGATTGCATATTCACTGTTTGACTCGTATTTTAGAGAACAAGTTGTTTATTAATATTTGAAATGATAAAGAGATTTTTAAGGTGTGGTATGATAGTCCTACCCATCTATCCTACACTTGCTTAAAAGTCACTTTATTATTTTATATACAAATAAATAACTCGTTCGCTAAAACACGATTCACACAATGAATGAGCAATCTAATTAAAATGGAGGGAGTACTAAAATAGACAGTAAATTTGCACACGAAATGACTAGTGTGTGTGTATGTGTATATATTTCGTACAGTAAATAAACTAAGGCTCCGTTTGGTAGGCCTTAATATGGCCTAAATAGTGTCCTGTAATAATATAACAACCCACTTGGTAACCCATATTATGGCCATACTAATTTATACTGACCCCTTTTAATGCGGCCGATCCGGACTGTAATACGACCGATTCCCTATAGCCTTCAGCACTGTCGAAGACGACTCCCCCATCGTCTTCGGCAAGTAAGGGTTCCACAGTACATTTTCCTGATCGATTTTTCCCCTCCTCTAGATTAATATATCACAAATTCGTGTTGTCCTATTCATTTCTCTTTTTCTCCAATTTCATATTCGTTTTTGTGTGGGTTTCGTTTGTGCGATTTTTAGGGTTTCACGACGGAGGCAACCATCGACAGCGGCATACGAACGACTGCGTTGTGAGGGAAATCCACCATCTTCTTTCCCAAAAATCAGGTATGTTTTTGTACTGCGATCTATTTTTTATTTCCTTTCCTCTAGATTATACGATTTCATTTTTTTTAGGGTTTTTGATTTTTGTTTCATACAGGTGCTCACCGCGTCGTGGATTTTTGTTTCATTGCGTACAAATGGCATCGTTCATTTCTCTTTCATCCCGCAACTATCTCAAGGTACGTTGTAATGGTTGTCGATTTTTTGGAAAAAATTATCAATTCCCAGACGTGTTTTTATATGAATTCATCCCACAATGAATATCACCACGATTTAAAACTTGCTTATCTTCAATTGAATATCTATGTGTGCTAATTCGACCAAATACATGGGTTCTTGATTTTTTGGGTAATTAAAAGATTAAATGTGGAATAAATATATTACGTGGAATTTCGGAAAATATGTCGTTCTAGTTTTTCTACTTTTTGTTCTATGTTGTTCTAGTTTGATATGTGGACTGAATTTACAATTATTTTGGGAATAAATGTGGACTAAATTGATATGTTGTTCTAGTTGTTCTACCTCAAAGATTTGATTGTTTCTGCAAGTGGCTCTCTAAGTTTATAGATTTAAATGTGGGTTTAAATGTTGTTTCAATGTTGGGGAAAATTTAATGTATGTTGTTCTAGTTGTTCTAGGTCAAACTTTTGATTGTCTAAATGAGGCTCTCCATCGAGAATCATTTAGCTAAGGGGTTTGTTGGTTAGATGTGGACTCAAATGTTGTTTCAAACTTAATTGATACCCTTAGTTGTTCTAGCTCAAATGGTATGATTGTTTGAATGAGTCTCTCCAAGTTTATTAGTTTAATTGTGGACTGATATGTTGTTATAGTTGATATGTGGACTGAATTAGTTGTTTTGGTAATAAATGTGGAGTAATTGATATGTTGTTTCTACCTCAAATGCTTTGATGGTTTTGGAACAAATGTTCTAGTTGTTCTAGCTCAAAGTTATGATTATCTAAATTAGTCTCTCCACTGAGAATCATTTAGGTATAGATTGTCAATTTATCTTATAGGTTCGTTTGTTGGTTTAGATGGAGACTGAAATCTTATTTTAATGTTGGGGGAAATGTAATGTACGTTGTTCTATCTCAATTGTGTGATTGTTCATGTTGTTGTAGTTGATGTTGGGGTTATACGTGAAAGTATACTTTTACTTTGTATAACCTATGTATTTAACATTTATTTACTGAAATAAATTGTTTATCACTATTGCTTTAAATATAATTGAATGTTATATATTTATTGCAAACCGTTCATAGCACGCGTTACATTGTAGTTAACGTGGTGATACCAGATCACAGAAGATCACGTTAACAGTGCCTTGTAAACGAGTGTGTGTTTCACAACTTAGATAGATCCGAACAATCTATTGGTAGAAGTTGATGTGTAAGGCTCAGATTGGCTTGTCTTGACCAAGAGATTACACTAGTGCATTCGATGCGCTGAAGCGGACCTGCAGAGAGGATAAACTCATTCGCACTGACTTAAGGGATGAAGAGTTAGACCTCAATGGTTGTTGATTTCTTAAATCTCTGTCACTTAATAAGGACTGTGTGTGATTAGTAGTTATTGCTTTGACTTATAAATGAGAAGAGAATCATTGCGACTTCGATACTCTATATCTTGGGCAATAATATTAATTGCACGACAGTTGCTAAATTAATACAGAGAATCGTGTGCTTGTAATGTCTTGCTTTATTGGTCCCCTTGGTGGGCCCGGAACCTTTATCATACCAAATCTTGCAAGTGGAATTAATTTTCCGGTATGGATAATAAAGCTGGGTTGTCCTTACTCCAAGGATAAAGATATTAATTAATATAAAGCTTTTCAGTGACTTAATTAATTAATGAACTAAATAATCTTAAACACGGGAAATAATAACTGGGAGCCATATTACCGTAATATGGGTTAAGTTGGATAGTGCAATATTAATTATATAGTGGCATTAATTAATATTAATGAGCTGAATTATATTGTGGCTCAATATTGGAATTCAGAAGCCCATTGGAAGATCCATCTTAATTCTCCTAAAGGCCCCTCAAGTATCCCAATTTAAATCCAAATAATAAAAGGTGCTTAAAATAAAATAAATTATTGTTGCATTATATTTTCCTTATTTTTCGAAAATATTAAAGAAAGAGGGAGAAGAATTTTCTTGAAAAGATTTTATGGAAAGGAGATAAGTATTCTTGGAATACAAGATTATCCCATAAATTCAAGAAATCTCCCACTTGGCCTCTTTAATAGAAATTTTCAAAAATTTATAGAGTAATAATAGGAAGAAAGATTTTCTTGATTTTCTTGGAAAGATTTTATAAGATATGTATTCTTGGAATACAAGAATATCTCATAAATTCAAGAAAGATTCAATCTTGAGAATCTCCTATTATTTTTTCGAAAATCAAGGCTAAATAAGGGTGTGAGATTTTGTGGAAAAATACACATGGAAAGAAGAATATATGGGATATATTCAAGATTTCTTGGAGATCAAGAAAAGATCTTTCCTAACCCCAATTAAGCTTGAAATTTTCGTTCCCCCCCCTATATAAATAAGGGGATGAATTTTTTTATCCCCTAGTGTTCCATGTGTTGGAAATATTAGAAATCCACAAAGGTGGTGCAACAATTTTTTATTTTCCTTTGTTTTATAAATCGTTCATCGGAGAACCTTCCACCGGGGTTATTGGACGAGGACTTGGGAATACTTGAGAAGGACTTTTGGTGGGTATCCAGATACTTGATCCTGTCTGTCTCAGATCGTCTCTCCAACTGGTAAATTCATGCTAGTAATAATTGTTAATTTAAATTTGTGTTTATGAGGTCATCCCGATAGATCCTGACATATGTTATCCCAATAGTTGATATGTGGATTGAATTAGTTGTTTTGAAAATAAATGTGGACTATTGATATGTTGTTCTTGTAGTTCTAGCTAAAGAGTTGAATGTTTCTACAAGTGGCTCTTCAAGTTTATAGATTTAAATGTGGGTTTAAATGTTGTTTCAGTGTTGGGGGAAATTTAATGTATGTTGTTCTAATTGTTCTAGGTCAAAGTTTTGATTGTCTAAATGAGGCTCTCCATCGAGAATCATTTAGCTAAGGGGTTTGTTGGTTAGATGTGGACTCAAATGTTGTTTCAAACTCAATTGATACCCTTAGTTGTTTTAGCTCAAATGGTATGATTGTTTGAATGAGCCTCTCCAAGTTTATTGATTTAAATGTGGACTGATATGTTGTTATAGTTGATATGTGGACTGTATTATGTTGTTTTGGTAATAAATGTGGACTAATTGATATGTTGTTTCTACCTCAAATGATTTGATGGTTTTGAAAATAAATGTTCTACTTGTTCTAACTCAAAGTTATCTTATAGGTTTGTTGGTTTAATGTTGGGGGAAATGTAATGTACGTTCTTCTAGTTGGATTAAATGTGATTGTTTTATTGAGGCTCTCCATCTCTATTGATGAGCATCTGTTAGGTCATCCTTATCCATTATTTAGGTTGTGTAGGCTCTCCTCTGCTACTACTACGGATCGTTTTCTGCAAGCTGGAAGTTATGTAAGCTTTGTCCTCTATATTCTATCTTATACGTTTGATTAGTGGTGATTTTGCTTGAGATTTATGTACTTTTCTTGCTCACTCTTGACCCAATTTCATGCTTTTATTGCTCAATGTGTTTTGCTATCTTTGTAGGAAAATTATGAATTTTGGAAGCAAAACACGAGCTCAATATTATTTGGAGTCAAGTCAAATATAGAACCATGTAAAAGAGCTTGACGTAAGGGTCGCAACGCAAAAATAACCAAGCCAATCGGAGTTCGGGAGCTCGAGTTATGGGCGAAACAAAAATATCGCGTTGTTGGTGCTGCTCGACTCGAGCCAGAGTACTCGAGTCGAGCTGGCAACTCGAGTCGAGCCAATCTGCTAGGCATTTGGAGCATTTTGAGTACAGAGAATTGGGGTAAAAATTGGAGCTACTCGAGTCGAGCATCCTAGCTCGAGTCAAGCTGCTAAAAATACAAAAGCGCTGGCACGATTTATTGCCAGCTCGACCAACTGGAGGTCGAGCAACCCAACTCGAGTTGAAAGTGGCCCAAAAATGAAGATCTTCAAAAAGACCTAAGGACACGTGCCAGGGGATTCCAAAGCATATATAAAGGCCCAACTTCATTTTTTACACATTCAGCAGCTAAGGGGAAAGATAGGGTAGAGAGCAAGTGATACTTTTGAGAGCTGCAACTGATATTTTTTCATATTTTTGCATTTTGCTTCCATAGATAGCTTAGATTATCATAGAATAGCATATATATAGTGTTAATTTTAGTTTGGAGCAAGAAACCAAGGAGTATTGATGGATTTTGTATGTATTGGTGCTTGAACTTCAATAGTAAGATGTTTATTTATTTCTATTGGTTGTTTGTTGCTTATTTTGACATGGGTTTCTTGTTTTCTTGCACATTAGCCATGGGTTTTGCTGGTAGCACCATGGGCTAAGGTTCCTTTGTGTTTGGGTGTTGTGCATTGGATTGATGGTTGATTAATTGCTTGCTAATGGTGGATTGTCTCTATTGATGGTTGTCTTTTGAATTATTGGTTGTTTAGTGATCAATTTAGGTGGGTTGAGCTATTAGCTTGTTCGTTTGTCTAGTTTATCACAACGAGAGTTGGGTAAATGTGGGTAGATGGATTGGTATTGGTTTGATTGCCGGATTTGAGTCTATTCACATTCCATTGCAACGAGAGTTGGGTAGGATCGTTAGAATCCCCTTAGTTCACATTGATTCACTAGCTAATAACTAGTGTTGAAAATGAAGAAATTTATGAGAGTGAACTCTATGCTACAAGTGGGAACACAAGGGTATGGAGTAGTTTAGTTAGTTAGAGGACCCTTCCTTTGCAATTACCCGGGTGAGAAAGAGTGAATTCACATCCCGATCTTAGGTGTTAAACATAACCGGAACCTAGGCTTACCAAGTACGGTGATGGTTAATGAAGAGTGATCATTCTCAGGGAGTAACCGGATATAGAGACAACCACCTAGGCAATCGTTAGTCGAACATCACCCGAGGATCAACACCCGAACACCTCTCACTCTCAAAACACAAAATATTTTCATCTATTCGTTTTTACTTATTTGCTCGCTAGTTTATAGTTTGTTTTTTGTCTTGCTTAGTTGATTATTGCTTATTTTTAAGTTTCCAACATGTTCAACACTATAATCATGCACCGATACATAGCAATTGGGCTATGTTCCACACCATAGTCCTGTGGATTGATATAAAACCGGGCACTTCAACGACCCTCTTATACTTGAGAGATTAGTGTGGTAAAACACGTGTCAAGCTGAAAGTTGTGTAAGCTTTGTCCTCTATATTCTATCTTATACGTTGTTCATTGATATATCACCTATTCTATCTTATCCAATCAATTGTTTGTTGTTTGTAGGTAACAATCTGTTTTGACCCACTACATATCCTACGATGTTGTCACTACACATGAAGAAACTTTTACTGTATATATTAATAGAATACGTACAACGTCGGAGAAAAGTCGTGTGTCTTATACTAGCACATTTGATACTTCAAACAACTAATAGAAGAGTTAGACGTTGTGATGATGTTATGTCTTATAACATGATTAGTAAGATACCTGACCAAGTAAGTCGTTTAAGTAGGTTGTGTACGCTCACTGATGTTGCATGTGTAAAAATTTTACGAATGGACCGAAACACTTTTGCACGAACAACGGCGAGGGTACGAGATAAAGGGTTTTGACGGCGGCGGAATGACAGGTTGTGGAGCGGGCGTTGATGGTGGCCAAACGGCAGGCTGTGGAGCGGGCGTTGACGGCGGCGCAATGACAGGCTGTGACGTGGGCGGCGGCGAACTGACGGGTTGAAGGGTGGTGGCAGACGAACTTCTTTAATAAGTGGTTTTTTGGCCGGTTTAGGAGATAGACCCTCCAATGTTGGGCTTAGGATTTGAAAATGAAGTTTTATGGTGTTGAAATCGACGGTTATAGGGAGGGGTTTTCGGAATCGGCCGATTTCTTTGTGCGGTTTTCGAGAGGAGTTTGGAGAGGCCGATTTCAGTTTTGATTGTTGAGGGTGGAGGGAAGCCGAAAAGTTGCAATATTATATTGGGCCATTTTTGTATTGGGCTATATGGTGGGTGTAGTAATTTGCTTGATGTATCCCAAATTAGTTATATATCATGATCCGATTAAATTGTAGGAATTACTTACACCAACTTATAGTTATAATTAAATAGAAACAATTTAGATTAAAATGGTATTTCCAATAATGAAAACATATATGTGGTCAAAATTTGATTCACTTCAGGTAAGATATGATTCCTTAAATGATGTTGAGAACCCAATATTTAATTTTATGGAGCAGAGTTTGACTGTATACTAGTGGTGTGGAGTGAATGGGTAATTGTCCTTTTCAAAATAGTTAAAAGAAGGCTGAATTTAATGTATGGTCGGCTATACTCTTGATTTATTAATGGGTCTTGGTTTTGATGCATATCAACTTACTTTTTGCACCTCCTAATGTATGGATAAATTTAATGATTGTTTGCATCTGTATTTTATATCCCCTGTTTGTTCATGTTTCATTGGATAAACCATTTTAAGATATAATCTGATGCAAGAAGATTATATAATCTGGTGTAAGAAGTTTATGTGAATGAACCTCATATCCAAGCAAATATCACACAATCAAAAATAACATAATCATCCAACACAAAACATTATCCCAAAGTTTCAAACAAAAATATCACACAAGTTTCATATATCATGATTGTTAATCGAAGTCCCCATCAAGCAAATGACGAACATAGCGTGGCCGAGCATGCTAGACATCCATCAGAGCTCTTGAACAAGTCATCCAATCCATCAAGCAGTTCTCGGTTGTTTCCAGGATGTGATTGTGAGACCCTTTTGTTACTGGATGATGGAGCAGAAGGTGTAGCCGGTTCAACATTAGGAGCTTGACTTTCAACGTCCATCTTGCAAGGGCCATCTTCAGCCGAGGTAGATTTCCCTATACCTTGGTGTCTTGCAGTAGTCTCTGCCTCAGTCCTATTGTCGCGAGTCGTTTTATATGGAGATTATTATGTGGCTAATTTGGTAACAACTCACAAATAAAATATGCACGTGTAAAATATACTGTAAATAAGAAGAATTTGTTGACCCAGTGCATCAAGAAATGACTACTCTGGGGGCGTTCCAAGCCAGGGATGTAGTATTGCGAGTTTTACACGTACAATATATGATACATCTCATGAAGATGAATCGCTATGGATGAAGATGATTTGGAGAGTTGGTATATGAGTGCTAGGGTTTTTGTGTGCATGGATGATCTCTCAATATTTTTTTTGTGAACCTTACACCTCTGGGGAATTTCTGAACCTCTATCTTGTTGTTTTTTCTTCTATTTATAGTACTTCGACAAGCATGAGCTGGTTTGGCAAGCATGAGCTGGAGACTTCGGGCCATGCAAGAATTCATGTAATGTTGTCACGTTTCCAACTTCGTCTTCCCGGTTGATCTTTGCACTTGCTTGTCTATAAGTCACTCTTTTGGTCGTCCAAATCAATCTTTTGTTCGGCTGACTGCTTTGTTCGCCTCTTAAATCCATATCCATTTTATATCGGAATATTGTTCTTGTCGAGCATGTTCTGAGCTCTCAGGTTATCTGAGCCTTGGGAATGTCTGTGCCCTCAGGATATCTGATCATCGAACATACTGACCCCTCAGGTCGTATGAGCCTTCAGGATGTCTGAGCCCTCAGGATGTCTGAGCACCGAGCATACTGACCCCTCAGGATATCTGAGTGTCGAGCATACTGACCCTTCAGGATATCTGAACATTTAGTTTGTCTGAGTCCTCAGACTTGTCCGAGCCCTCAGGTTTGGCTGAGTCCTCAGATCACTTGACTCAGCTTATTTGATTCCTTCTTTCCTGATCTGAGTGGCGAACATGCCTATTTGCTCGGTAGGCTGGTTGAGCAACCTTAGTTGGTAAATGGCAAGCTGGCGAACAAAATTTTATTCATAAGCGAATATGTTCGCTTTGGTTGACAAGTGGCGAGCTGGTCGAACAAACTTGTTTGGTTGGTGAGCGGTGAGCACACTTGTCCATCGGGCATGATTATTTTAATAAATATTACACGTGTCTCTCTTACATGTTCGATTGATGCTGAATAATTATATCGAACACAACAATACCCCCCAGCCGGGTCGCTTTGTATTCATCATGGGGCTCGGCTGTTATAATCTGATTGGGCCATAGTTGATGTCATTTCGTATTCCGTGCCAGATTTTCAAAATTGAATCCGGTATCTATAAATACCTCATTTCGCCGCCTTAATCCCTTTTCTTTCTTTTCTTCTTCTCTTTGCCTTTGTTTTTCATCTCTTTCGTGTCTAAAAAACTTTCGGCGAGGACTTCATTATTCCGGCGAAGGATTTTACTCAGGTAACCATTGCATACTTTCTCTCATTGCGATTATGGCTTCTTGTTCACATTCTTCTGCTTCAATTGAATTGGACCACCGTAGTTCCTCTTCCCTCTGTCGGTAGAATCCCCCATAGCGATGCTAATGCACCAGAGATGAATGTTTCGGGTTCATGGTCTCGTTGGGAAGTTCGGCAGCCATTTGCCGTTCTTTCCTTCGATTCCGATGAAGCCTTAAACGAATTGGATAGGGACTTAGCCCGTAGCGATTTTTCGGATGATTCAGATGAGGATTCTTTGCCCTAGCCTCAAATTAGGTTTAGGGTTGTAGATAGTGTTGATGTGAATAGGGATGATGATAACGTGAGGGGGGAAATTTTGATGGCTATGAATGTAACTGAATCGAACATAGGGATAGGCGGCGAGCAAAATACTGAACTTGATATCCCTGTTGGTGTTCCTCATAGCCCAATATATAACGAGTATAATGCTCGTTATAATTTTGATTGGCCCGAACAGCCTCATAGAGTTAGGGTTGAGAATGAGTACCCAGCGAGCAAGATTGCGAGCATAATTGATGTAGATATGCTTGCTCAGCTTTATAGAAATTACGAAACCCCCAAAGATATCTTTTTCTGGGCACCGGGTCCTGATGAGCGAGCAGACCAGCCCCGAGGGTTGTGTTGCTATGAATTTGGACACAATGGAAGCCGGCCTTCGATTTCCACTCCATCCGGCTATCACCCGTTTGCTCGTAGAGTGGAATATTACCATCACGCAGCTTAAACCGAATGGGTGGCACATGGTTATGAGCTTCCTGACTTTATTCGGTAAAATGAAGCCCAGATATTATCCCTCAGCAGCTGAACTTGCTCGTCTAGTGCATTTGACCCGTCCGAAGGGCGAACATTGGTGGTTGTTCATGCAAGCCAATGCTAAGTGCAAAATCATTGAGGATGTGCTGAACAAAATCAGTGATTGGAAGGAGAAGTTCTGGTTCGTTGGGGGCGATTGGAAAAGCCCGGCTTCTAAAGGCGAACTAGATGCTCGTTTAGACATCCCACTGATTTTGGGGTTTATCGCAGTAAGTATTTTTGTGTCTTTTGTTCTTCATCTTGAACTGATTTTAACTTACTCTTCATTTCAGGAATTCCAGCTGCGTCGGACAAGGAGACCAACGACGGCTATTTTAGCAGTGTCTGGCAAATTGATCTCGAGTCTCGTTCAGAACGAACTGTGAAGACTCTGAATTCCGCCGAATAGAGAAAGAAATGAGGCTTGTTCGTGCCCCCTCACCATCTTGTAGCTGTTAATCCCGCTGGTAAGGATTGCCTCTTTTTTGCATTTGTATGTTTTGTACCTTTTGCTAGCTATTTCTCTTTCTTATATAATGAATTGTTTTTTTATAGCTTTCCCTGCTGTTACTGTTGCCGTGAGCACATTCGAGCATACCGAGATGGCTCGAAGAAAAAGACCTCAGGAGCTTGCTCGAATCCAGGCCGAGCGGCAGGCTCAGCGAGCAGGTCAAGGAGAAACGAGTAGGGTGAGCAGGGCGAGCTGAGCATCTGCGTCTGGCCCTGGAGAATCGAGCCAACCAAAAAGGACTACTCGTTTGGCCGAGCAGGGGGCGAGCGAACAGGCTCCGTCGCCAAAAAGACCAAGGATGGAAGTCGGCGAACAGGGGCCAAGCGAATAAGCTCAGATGAGCACGCCAAGCGAACAGGCTCAGACGAGCACTGATGCTGTTAGGGTAACCCAGACCCCTACTGGCAAAGCGATCAGAATGGCCGCCTCCGTGGTCGGTCCGGTCGCGCAGATAGTTGAAATGGAGGTTGGCACATCTTCTCCACCTCCTACTGGACCCCGATCTTGGACCCCTTTGAACCCGAGCTCCGGTCCCCTGAAGATAAATCATTTATGGGATGGGATCCGGCTCGGGTGAACAGGTACATTTTGTTCGCTTTATTTCCTTTTTCATTAATTTTGTTCGCTTTGTCATGTTTGTTTGCTCGGGTGTTTGTGCAGGTTGAGCAGGTTGGCGCCCTTGATGCCCAATTTGAAAAATTACTACTGCTCGCCAAGTGTTCGCAAGGTTCTTGGCATTCCCGAGCATGTTCAAAAGGCGTGCGAGACCCCCGTTCGAGCATGGACTACTGAGCTGGAAGAGGCCACTACGGGTCGCACACCTTTGGAAAATATGCGACTTGGCCTGGTACTCCAGGGCCAATCTATGGTCGTCCTTGAGAAAGTTTATGCTGAGTCCGCCAATCTTCATGCCAGCTACTTGGCTCTGATTAGGAGTTTTGAAGAGAAGGCAAACGAGTTGAGCAAGACTCAGGATGAACTGAGGTTGGCTCAAGGACAGATTTCCTCGGCACAAGCAGCTCAGGAGGATGCTCGCCAGGCTCAAGAGAATGCTCGCCAGGCTCAGGAAGTTGCTCGCCAGGCAAGGGTGGAGCTAAATCATTCTCAGGAGGAGGTGGTCAGCATAGGGAGAGCTCAGGGTGAGATGAATGTCGAGCTTCGTAGACTCCGAACTGACGTCGAGGCCATGAAAAGTGAGAAGAATGTGCTCGGCCAACAACTCATCATTGCTGAAGAGACCAACACCCGTTTGGGTCTCGAAAATTCAAGGCTGCACAATGAAGAATATGTTGATTCCATGTCGAACTTCTCCTACATATGTGCCTTTGCTGATGCCATCTGATCTGTTCGCCACACGCTCTCTGGCGAACAAATTGCCCCACTCATATCCAGTTCCAGCAATACCTGATCGACAACCCACCAGATCGCAACCTTCCGATGTCTAACTTGAACGATCTGTGTGATTTCTCCACTCTTCCTGAAGGGATTGAGGTTGATGATCCTATCCTGGATGAGGAAGACGGCTCGGATATGAATATTGCTGATGTTGCTGATTAAACTCTCCGAGTTGAGTCCGGGTCCGATCAGGCGCGGGTCGAACAAAGGGGACCTCCTGTGACCGAGCAAAGTGTACCTGCTGGCGAGCATACTGGACCTAACCATGTTGGAGGAGTCGTTGCTGAGGGGGCCGAACATGATTTGTTCGACATTTCACTTCCGTCCACCCCCAACTATGAATTTGTCCCTTAAGTGTAGTTTTTGTTTTGCCGAACAGATGTTGTGTAATTTTTGTCTTCTTCATTTTTTCCTCGAACAGTTTCTTCTGTACTTGTGTAATTTTTGCTTTCTTCTATTTTGTTCGAACAACTTGAAACTGAATGGTTGAATTTGCATATCAAATAGTTTCCTCTAACCTGATCGTTGAGGATGAATGTTGTTGTTGAGGAATGATTGATACTTGTGTTGCTTGATGTTTGCTTTGTTGCTTTCTAGTTTATGCCTCTTTTCTTCTGAATGGATTCGAACATTGGGTTTGCCTATGCCCGCTCCTGACTTCTTTCATTTTTGATTGTCTTATTGACTTTGCAATCGGTTGATCGTCTTATTTAGGTGCGACCAGATGGGTTAACTTTATGCAACCCCCCTTTTCTTGGTTCGCGATCGTCTTATTCAGGTGTGATCACTTCGTACTAGGGCCGTCTTATTTAGCTGCGACCCCGTACTCATCACCCGCTTTTGCTACGGGTATCTGTAAGTACGAGTCGTCTTTTGCGACTACGTACCCATTACTCGTTTTTTGCTGCGGGAATCAGAGTACGAACTCTTTCGTCAGGTGAACATAAACTTGGGCTCGTTCGTCTTTGTTCGGGCCGTCCGGCTTAGGTGCGACCTCAAATAGGCTTCAACTAGAAAATCTTAGCGAACAAAAAATATTTTTTTGCAACACGTTGTATTCTATTACAACTTTTACATTTGAAGAAGACTGTCTATTACACAACTATAGACATCAGACTATGGTTTTGAATTTAAACCTTATCTTGAGTAGACACGAACTGGCCTCACCTTGTCCGTGGAATTGATGTTGACAAGCATGTGGCACATCATCCTGTCTACCCTTCCTTAAATAACATGCTCAAGCAGCAGCAGCATAAGCATTTGTCCCTCCTGGACAAATTGTGATTATGCGGGCCGCTGCGGACATGAGCATGTGGCGAGCACGCCTGCTCGCCTATATCAGGCACGAGCAAAATCCTCAGCTCGCACCATTCTGCCCCCTTCAGTAGATGCCTGAACATCAGCATCCGCATATTGCTTCGAGCGGACACCATGACATCCCTCCCCTTCGGAGGAGATTTTGGGGATGCATATGGGGACTAGTGATTTACTACTGCATAAGCAGTGAGTAACGTGGAGTGGAAACCATGACTCTGTCGAGCATCTTGAGTCCGCAACGAGCTTCAACCTGTGCTCGGAGTGTCATATGGGGTATAAAACTCGTACTAGGACAGATGCTCGATTCAGCAGAATGATAGCTGAATCGAGTGCTGGATTCTTCGTCTGGAGGCATACTGAACCAACTTTCTTTCGATCACTGTAGTATTTTTTTCTTTTTCATCTGTTTTTTTTCTCTGTTTTCTTCAGCTATCAATATGCCTCTATTTATAGTACTATCCCAAGCTGGTGCTGGCCCTCTTGCTTTTAATTCCTCCATTTGACATCTGTTCGGCTTTTTGCCAGCTCTTACTCAAGGATTGACACGTTCCTTTTTTGGTTGCCACTACTTCTCAACTTGTTCTGACACATATCTTCTATCTTTCAATAGTGTTGGCCATCATTCTTCTAGAAGATTTGTGTCGAACATAATGTGTTCTTCTTTCAGGATTGTCCTGCTCGTCTTAGCTGAATGGCTGATTATGTTCGGCCATCTGTGTTCGTTTCAGCTATGTGACCGATTATGTTCGGCCAGTTGTGCTCGCTTCAGCTGTGTGGCTGATTTTGTTCGGCCAGTTATGCTCATCATTACTGATAATATTTTTTCAAATTTGACGCATTCCACGAGTAGGACAATGGAACTCCATTCAGATCTTCCAAATCATATGCCCCATTTAAAAGACGTTCTGTAAATCTGAATGGACCTTCCCATGCTCAGCCGAACACACCACCTGATACCCCCGTTACTCGTCTTAAAATCAGTTTGCCCACATTGAACCTGCGTGTTCGGACTTTGGAGTTATAGAACTTTTATGATTTCTTTTTGTACATGGCATTCTTGAAATCAGCCTCCGTCCTTCTTTCTTGCACTCAGGGCGAGCGCCTGGTCATTGATGTGCTCTCCGGAAGTCATTGTCTGATGACTCAGAATCTTGATTTCTACGGGTATAACAGCTTCCGCACCAAATGTCGTGGCAAATGGGGTTTCCGCAGTTGATGTTCTGAAAGTTGTTCGATAGGCCCATAATATTTCGGGCAACTCTTCAGCCCATCCTCCCCCCTTGGAATTATCAAGTCTGACCTTGAGGGTATGCTAACGGCTTCAACTTGTCCGTTTGACTGGGGATAATACGGAGTTGAATAATGTTTTTTTATGCCCCAGTGAGCACAATGTTGTCAGAATTCACTTCCATTGAACTGTTTGCTGTTATCCGTTACTAATGATTGGGGAAGCCCAAAACGACAAATGATATTCTTCCAAACAAAGTTCCACATTCTTTGTTCGGTGATTTTGACAATGACTTCGGCTTCCACCCATTTAGTAGAGTAATCAACGACAACCACAACATATTTTACTCCCGACGTGCCAGTAGGAAATGGGCCGATCAAATCGATCCCCCATTTAGCAAATGGCCATGGGCTATAAACTGACACTAATTCTTCAGGTGGGCTATGAATAAGTGGGGCATGTACTTGGCACTTGGGCACGCGCGAAGCATATCTGTGGCGAATCTTTTTAGGGTTGGCCAATAATAAACTTGTTTGATAATTTTATGTGCCAAGACGAGCCCACCTGTTTGGTTTCCGCATACTCCATCATGGATTTGCTCCAGAATCACATGACCCTCTTCAGGAGTAATACACTTCAATAATGGAAGTGAGAAACTTCTTTTGTACAAATGCTCGTCCAAGATAGTATAACGAGCAGATTGTAATCTAAGGCGAGTAGCTTGTGCCTTATTTTGAGGGAGAAGTCCTTTTGTAAGTAACTTCGAGATTCGAGTCATCCGGGTTTCGCTCGTTACTTTGTCACATAGGCGACCAAAACTCTAGGAACTGATGGCGAACAAGTTGTGACGACCACAATGTCCATTGGTGTTCGTCACTCCTTCTGCTGTTGTCAGGCGTGCCAAAGCATCAGCGAACAAATTACCCAATCGTGGTAATTATTCTATGAAAACTTGTTCGAATTGCTCGAGCAACTCTTTTGCTAATTCGATATTGTGCCCATCTGTTCTCGCCGGGCCTAATTACACTTTGCATTTACTTGGTACACGATTATCCGAGAATCCTTTGTAAATCATCGACCCTCTGAATTCCCATTGTCATAGCCATCATCCGTAGTCCAAATGATCAAAGCCGTTACTCAACTTCATTATTTGTAGCGGGAAATCAAAACGGATGGTTGTTGTGAATGTTTGTCTAGTTGGGTCGATGAGAACTACTCTCTGCTCCCGCTCTTGAACTTGTTGATGAGCCATCAACATACATATGCCATGGTTGGTCGGCGAACTTTTTTTGGGCATTTGTGGATATGTCAACTCGACCATAAAATCGCCATAGCCGGCACTTCATTGTTGTTTCGGCGGGAGCTTAATGTAATGCCAAATTGTCCTAACTCCACCACCCATTTGAGTAGTGCACTGCGATAAATGTTCCGGTCGGTGGAGGACTTGTCGCAATGGGAATGTGGTCAGTACCTCGACTGAGTGATCGAAAAAGTATGGTCGCAGTTTTTGAACACTCATAACGAGAGCATATGCTAATTTTTCCAGTGGAGGGTACCATAGTTTGGCTTCTTTGAGCACTTAGCTTACATAGTAAACGGGCAAGTGGGTCGTCCCCCTTTCGGACGAAAGCACAAATACCGACGATTGCATGCTCGGATGCAGCCGGATACAAATAAAGTTGTTAAATGCGAGCGAGCTTAGACAATGTCCGAGTATATCGCAAGGTCTCGCTTTTTAATGATTCAAATGCATTCTGGCAATGCTCGGTCCACTAGAATTTCCCTTTCTTTAATGCGTCAAAGAAAGGTGTGCATTTGTCCCCAGTTAGTGATATAAACCGGCTTACGGAAGTTAATCGTCCGGTTAACTTTTGGACCTCTTTCACACTCCTGGGGGCCTGCATGTCGAGCATGGCTTGAATCTTCGATGGGTTCGCTTCAATCCCCGTGATTGACCATATGTCCAGGAATTTTCTGAGTGAACCCCAAAATTTGCATTTCTTGATTTAGCTTCATGTTGTACTCCCTGAGTATGTCAAACGTTTGTGCGAGGTGGGTGATGTGGTCTTCCTTGTGTTCGCTCTTTACCACTATATCATCAATATATACCTCAATTGTTCGGCCGATGTGTTCGTCGAACATTTTTTTCACCAAACGTTGATATGTTGCTCCGGCATTCTTTAATCCGAATGGCATGCGTTGCCAACAGTACATATTCTTTTCACTATAGAATGCCGTATTCTTTTGATCGCCTGGATGCATGGGTATTTGGTGATAGCCAGCAAAAGCATCCATGAAGGTCATAAGCTCATGGCCTGCTGTATTATCGACCAAATAATCGATATGCGGCATCGGAAATTATCTTTTGGGCATGCCTTGTTTAAATCAGTGAAATCAATACATAATCTCCAAGATCCATTGGACTTGCGGACGAGCACAGAGTTCGCAAGCCATCTTGGGCATTTTACTTCTCGAATTAGTTTATTGTCGAGCAACTTTTTGATTTCACTATTCATGGCCGCATATTTCTCCGGACTGAACTTTCTGGGCTTTTGGATAACTGGAGTCTGTGTTGGATCAAGGTTGAGGGAGTGACATGCATGTTTGGGATCAATGCTAACCATGTCCTCGTGCGACCAGGCAAACACATCCAAGTTTGCTTGAAGATAAGCAATGATCTTTGTTCGAATTGGTTCAGATAATTCCGAACCAATGAACACTTCTTGTTGGGATATTTTAGTTTTGATAATTTATGCCAAAACATTATTAACTTGTGTTATTCAAGCTAATTTACAGATAACAAGTTAAGGGGGAACGCAAGAACAAATTGAGGGGGAACTCAAGAAATCGGAAAGAAGATGATCGAGATCGACGAGGCAGAGGCTGCAGATGAGTCGTGATCGAGATCGATGAAGTCGATGAGTTCGGAATCAACTCGATGATCCGTAAAAATCGGGATGAAGAAAAGCTAAAAGCCAAAGAATCGGAAGAGAAGTTTGCAGATCAAGACTAAAAGAGATCGATCAAGATCGACGGATCGAGATCGATATGAAGACGAAGAGGAGATAGACCGAGATCGGGGACGCGGATCGAGATCGACATGATAACTGATATGCTAACCCGACGCGAGATGATTCGATGCTATCCCGAGATGATCCTCGAAGATATGTTGATCCGATCACCGAAATGATCGATCGCATAAGAAGAAATCGATAGCCTCGAAATAATGTGACCCGAGGGTCGATGTATGGAAGTCGAAGAATCGAACTCAAGAAGTTCGAGGTCGATGCTCGATCATACAAGGTCCGGCCAAGAGAAGTCTGGCCAATCAAGAACCCCCGAGTAACCTAAAGGCTCGAGATAACTCGAAGGCTCAGATAACTCAAGACTCGGACGACCAAGGCTCAGATAACTCAAGGCTCGAGATAGAATCAAGATCCCGGAGACACGTAAGATCCCAAGAATATAATCGTTAGAGACTCGTAAGAAATCAAGAATATAAAAGTTAGATTCAACCGACGTGGACCAATGAGAGGAAGACGACAAGATCGAAAAGCCGCAAAAGCCACAAAGTAGTATGGATTTGAATGTGATTCTCTCCAACGGTAACATTCAAATCCACACTATAAATACAAGTTCTTCCTTCATTATCAAGTGTGGATGAATGTGGAAGAGTATGGAGAATGTAGCAAACGATGCTACAGAGCTAAGAAGATATGGGTTCCAGCAGTTCCCAACCAAGGTCGTGTGCCAGATGACGCGAGTCCCGAAATATGGCTTTGACAGAAGTATTATGCGGCTAAGGCATTCAACAGAATTGTGCTCCCAATCCTATATACTCAAGCATTCCCACCATAGAACACAGAGCTAGAAATACACGATATATTCAAGAGTGTTCTACCCCAGATCTAAGCACAAATGCTATATCTGAAAGCTTAGAGAGATTTTCCCATCCTTAGCATCGAGGCTAAACAAATGTAAGGGAAAATCTCAACCTAGTTGGAAACCAAACAAACCTTACCCAAATCAGTTTGATAGGATAAGTTTGTAGGTGAGTGTGAACTCGGTAATCATCTATCAGCAATCCCGTGAGGGAGATAAGTCCCGCCTTGAGTGTGAACTCGGTAAACATCTATCTCCAAGAATCCCGTAAAGGGAGATAAGTCCCGCTTGAGTGCGAACTTCGGAAAACATCTCGCCATCCCGTGAGGGGTATAAGTCCCGCAGTTAAAGTAGGTTAAGGTTCCTTGTGTTAAGGGAAGAGTGGATGTAGGGCCGGGTTTCATCCAACCACTATAAAATATCGTGTGTTCTTTACTGCTTTATGTTCATACTTGACATATTCATTCGATTACTAGCAAAACAACACACATCGTTCTTAAAAGCGAAAAATTTGGTATCACCATTCCATCACCCCTGTTTTTTTTTATATGCATCTCACGACATATTCGCTTCCGCACGCAAAAATGGGTTTTTCTCCACCAAAAATCGGGACCATCAATTGGTATCAGAGCGGGTTGTTCAACAGATCACTATTTTCAAAGTGATCACCTGAACTAATCTAATGTTTAAAATAAAAACCCGATCTCTGTAAATGAATATATTTTCAAATGTTTTTTGGCGTCATTAAAAAAAAAAAGGAAATTGTTGGGATTTTTAGTTTTGATAATTTATGTCAAAACATTATTAACTTGTGTTATTCAAGCTAATTTACAGATAACAAGTTAAGGGGGAACGCAAGAACAAATTGAGGGGGAACTCAAGAAATCAGAAGAAGATGATCGAGATTAGATGAGGTCGCAAAACGAAGTCGCGGATCGAGATCGATGAAGTCGATGAGTTCGGAATCAATGATGAAAATTGCAAATCGGATGAAGAAAAGCTAAAGCCAAAGAAATCAAGAGAAGTTTGCAAATCGAAGATGAAAAAAAGAGATCGATCAAGATCGACGTGATCGAGATCGATATGAAGATGAGATCGACGAGATCGACGTGATCAAGATCGATATGATAACTGATATGCTAACTCGATGCAGATATTTTGATGCTATCCCGAGATGATCCTCGAAGATATGTTGATCCGATCAATCGAGTTGATCGATCGATAAGAAGAAATCAAATAGCTCGAGTCAATGTGACTCGAGGGGTCGGGATGTCGAAGTCAAGAATCGAACTCGATGAAGCCCGAAAGTGTCAAAGATGCCCCGACGTATAAGGTCCGGCCAAGAGAAGTCATTAATCAAGAACCCCGAGTAACCCCGAGGCTCGGGATAACTCAAGGCTCAGATAACCTAAAGGCTCGGATAACGAAGGCTCGGATAACTCAAGACTCAGATCGACCGAAGGCTCGAGATAACTCGAAGGCTCGGATAGAATCAAGATCCCGAGATCTGTAAGATCTGGAGAATATATAATTAGAGACTCAAAAAGAAATCAAGAATATAGTTAGATTCAATTTGACGTGGACCAATGAGAGGAAGACGACAAAATTTGGAAAAGCCGCAAAAAATCCACAAAAGTAGTATGGATTTGAATGTGATTCTCTCCAACGGTAACATTCAAATCCACACTATAAATACAAGTTCTTCCTTCATTATCAAGTGTGGATGAATGTGGAAGAGTATGGAGAATGTAGCAAACGATGCTACATAGCTAAGAAGATATGGGTTCCAGCAGTTCCCAGCCAAGGTCGTGTGCCAGATGATGCGAGTCCTGAAATATGGCCTGATCGTAACACGGCTAAGGCATTCAACAGGAATTGTGCTCCCAATCCTATATACTCAAGCATTCCCACCATAGAACACAGAGCTAGAAATACACGCATATATTCAAGAGTGTTCTACCCTAGATCTAAGCATAAATGCTATATCCTAAGCTTAGAGAGATTTTCCCATCCTTAGCATTGAGGCTAAACAAATGTAAGGAAAAATCTCAACCTAGTTGGAAACCAAACAAACCTTACCCAAATCAGTTTGATAGGATAAGTTTGTAGGTGAGTGTGAACTCGGTAATCATCTATCGGCAATCCCGTGAGGGAGATAAGTCCCGCTTGAGTGTGAACTCGGTAAACATCTATCGGCAATCCCGTAAGGGAGATAAGTTCGCTTGAGTGCGAACTCTGTAAACATCTCGGTCATCCCGTGAGGGGTATAAGTCCCGCAGGTTAAAGTAGGTTAAGGTTCCCCTGTGTTAAGGGAAGAGTGGATGTAGGGCGGGTTTCGTCCGAACCACTATAAAATATCGTGTGTTCTTTACTGCTTTATGTTCATACTTGACATATGCATTCGATTACTAGCAAAACAACACACATCGTTCTTAAAAGCGAAAAATTTGGTATCACCATTCCCTCACCCCTGTTTTTTTTTTATATGCATCTCACGACATATTCGTTTCCGCACGCGCAAAATGGGTTTTTCTCCACCAAAAATCGGGACCATCACTTCTAACTCAGGTCTGTTCGGGTCGATGTTGATAGACTCCAGTTGTTCGACAGGTGTTGCTCGCTTTCTTTTTTGCTTCCACCGAGGATCTTGGATCGACCCCCGGTGTTCGTCATCAACCTCCATAGGTTCAAAACCTACACGAGGTTTTAGGTCTGATAGCTCGTTTGGCGGATCAATATTCATTAGATCTGGGAGATCTGGAACATGAGTCACCATCCTGGACTCTGTGTTCGCACAGGGAGATGTGCTCGTCAAATTTGTGCTCGTCAAAGGATATTTTGGCAGCGTATTTGCCTGTTGGCTTGACTCACCGATCTCCCGTGTTTGCTCCATCATGTTAACGATATTTTGTTTTTCTGGTGCACATGATAGCAAACAATCTTGAGCTTTTCGATCTCCTTTTTACGCCTAACTGTTCCATCTTGTGTTGGAAATTTAACACAGTAGTATGTCGAGAAACAGCCGCTTTCAATTCTGAATAAACGGGCGACCTAGAAACTCATTATAAGTAGACGGAGCATCGACGATTACAAAATCTAGCATTCTAGTTCGTCGGATCTCCGGATTTAGAGTTGATTCTAACTCGACTCCTAACCTAATCATACCATAGGGTCGGGTTACAGATTCCCCAAAACCCATAATGGTATGATCACATGGTTCAATATAGCTACTCAAGTCCCCAACTTGCTTTTCCATCTGGTGCAAAGTGTTGTGAACAAAATGTTCGATATGCTAAGATTATCGACGAGGCGGTGCACCTTCAACCCGAGGAGACGAGCACTGATGGTTAAGGAGTCATTTTGGGGGGTGATTATACCGTCGAGATCGTCTTCTGAAAATGTGATTTGGTGAGAGGGTGGCGTGCTTGCTGATGTGCTCGCCACCTTCACTTCGATGGATGCTTCACGATGGATGGCACGCATCTCCATCTTCTTACGTTTGTTCGATAATGTTGGTGCACGATAACATCCACCTTTGGACCATATTCGGGGCGTATCATGTGGATCTCTTGACTTTCTCGACCTCTACCCCGATGGAGGCCTTCTTTTTGGGTAATTCAGACCTCTTACGTGATTCTTCGGGATCACTGTCAGATGTTTGTTTGGCTTTACGCTTACCCCTTCGGTCTTCTATTTTTTCTGTTTGGGAGTCTCTGCTCGCCGGTTTTTTCAGAAACTGGGTAAGACGATTATCTTCATATAGCTTCCAAAGTTGACGAAGTAAATCGCGACAATCTTCTGTATTGTGCCCGATGTACTCGTGATAATTACAATATTTGGAAGCATTAAGCCGATGCTTGTCCATTATGATTCTTCGAGGTCTGTCCAACATGTCCCGACCTTTGATCTGATTGAAAATTGTTTCAACTGAAACGCCCAGAAGACTTCGTAGGGCATTTGCTTCTGCTCTTTCTTCGAAAGGTTTGAAAGAGCCTGGCGGTTTGTACCCCCCCTTCATTGATCACTTTCTTCCCAAAAATTTTCTTAGTTGTTTCCTGACCCAATCGTGACTGGGCGAGCAGATCTTGCATGGCTATGATCTTGGCTGCCCGCTCTCGGAATTCTGAATATGTGTTCGGCCAGTCTTTGTGCATGGCCTTCCACATGTGAGTATTCAGGGTCAGGCCCCCGACCACCGCGAGGATCTTGGCATCCTCTTCAACTGGGGCCCCATCATACAAACATTTATCAAATCTTTCGATGTATGCTCGGTCCGATTCACCTCTTAGTTGGGAAAAGTGCACCAACCTTTGTTTTGGCGTTGGGCGAGCACACATGGATGAGAAATGGGACAGGAATTGTTGTCCCAATTGAGTGAAAGATGTGATGGATGTAGCGGGCAAAGTAGAGAACCATCTATGTGCCCTATCCCCCAAAGTCATGGGGAATGATCGGCATCGCGTCAGTGGCTCCCATGGCGATCATAAAGTCTGAGTATTTGCTGAGATGGACATGTGGGTCTGACTCAGCATCAAACATGGGGATAGGTGGTCGGATCTTCGCCACTTTCTCTTGTATTTCGGCCGCCATGATCGCCGGTGATAGTGGCGAGCAAGGTATTGTGCTCGCCCGAGGGTGTCCTTTGGTCGCGGCCAGGTCAGCCTGTAAACCCAAATTTCCGCAAATTTTGTGGAACTGACAGACTTGGATCGGGGTTGTTTCCCATCATGAGGACCCAGCGGGTCATGCTCGTGATGGGGCAGTCCCCCTTTCCAAGTTTGTGCTTGACTACCCAATCGATGATGAATAGACAATTTTGTTCCAGCCAATTTTTGTTAGGCATGTGGGTGATCATGGGGATCTGAATGAGCGGGCTTGTTTATCGGCTGTTCCTTCCCTGGATCCTGTAGCCTATTATTGCCGATTCGGTCTTTGGCGGAGAGCCTCAAACGTCCAAATGCTGATGGTCTAGACCCTTGAGGTTGTTCGTCATCAGACGTATCATCAGCTTTTTTGTTGGCCCGCTTCGCAGCTTTCTTTTTAACTTGCTCGCTATCAGGTGTGTGCGAGCATTGATCTTCATCATCTAGAGTTTTTAACTTGGCCAACTCTTTTTCAGCCCTCTCTTTCTGTGCTCGTAGCGAGAAAGCGATGGCCTTTGTTGTGGCCGCCGGATCATTGGCAATATCCTCAAGATTGATGGTCTCCACTATCTGATCTTTATGAGGCTGGCGCTGAGCCTCTTTCCGGTCGTGAGGTCGACTTTTCCCCAACCCCTCTGTTTGTGTATTCCTAGATTGAGGCATTATATTTCTTTTTTCTGCCTCGGCTAACTACATGTTTGTGTATGGGTTGGTTTCTTGGTACCCTCCTTCTAGCGCCAATTGTCGTGAGTCGTTTTATTTGGGAAATATGATGTGGCTAATTTGGTAAGAAACTCACAAACAAAATATGCACATGTAAAATATACTATAAATAAGAAGAATTTGTTGACCCAGTTCGTCAAGAAATGACTACTCTGGGGGCGTCCCAAGCCAGGGTTGTAGTATTGCGAGTTTTACACATACAATATATGATACATCTCATGAAGATGAATCGCTATGGATGAAGATGATTTGGAGAGTTGGTATATGAGTGCTAGGGTTTTTGTGTGCTTGGATGAACTCTCGAATTTTTTGTGAACCTTGCCCCTCTGGGAAATTTTTGAACCTCTATCTTGTTGTTTTTTCTTCTATTTATAGTACTTCGACAAGCATGAGCTGGTTTGGCAAGCATGAGCTGGAGACTTCGGGCCATGCAAGAATTCATGTAATGTTGTCACGTTTCCAACTTCGTCTTCCCGGTTGATCTTTGCACTTGCTTGTCTGTAAGACACTCTTTTGGTCGTCCAAATCAATCTTTTGTTCGGCTGACTGCTTTGTTCGCCTCTTAAATCCATATCCATTTTATATCGAAATATTGTTCTTGTCGAGCATGTTCTGAGCTCTCAGGTTATCTGAGCCTTGGGAATGTTTGTGCCCTCAGGATATCTGATCATCGAACATACTGACCCCTCAGGTCGTCTGAGCCTTCAGGATGTCTGAGCCCTCAGGATGTCTGAGCACCGAGCATACTGACCCCTCGTGATATCTCGGAAGTCTTCGAGGATATCCGAGTGTCGAGCATATCTTGACCTTCGGGATATCCGAAAGCATTCGGTTTGTGCGAGTCCTCGGACTTGTCCGAAACCCTCGGGTTGGCCGAAGTCCTCGATCACTTGACTCAAATTTTATTTGATTTCTTCTTCTTTCGATCCGAGTGGCGTAACATGCATATTTGCTCTAGAGGTGGGTTGAGCAACCTTAGTTGGTAAATGGCAAAATTGGGCGAACAAAACTTTCTTCAGCGTTTAATATGTTCGCTTTGGTTGATAAGTGGCGAAATGGTCGTACAAACTTGTTTGCTTTCGGTTAAGCGGCGAAAGCACACTTGTCCATCTAGCATGATTATTTTAATAAATATTACACGCGTGTCTCTCTTACATGTTCGATTGATCTTTGAATAATTATATCGAACACAACACCTATTACCATTTTCCTCCGCGCCTAGTAAAGATCTGCAAGATCTACCATTGTATCCTCGAACACTAGGTCGTTTCACAAAGATCTATGCGCTTTTTGGCTTGAATTACCCGTTGCACCATCATTACCAAACAACTCTAACTAGTCATAGTAGAAAGGCCTCAGTTTGTACCTCATACTTTAAACGCCGATTCCTTTCGCAAAGAAAAGTGAAAAATTAATTTATAAATGCATTAGATCGTAGTATATTTCAACAAAACGAGTAATTAATGATATGCTAACCCTCACAGCTTTTTTCCAAGCAATGTATAATACATCAAGGATCTTTGTCTCAATGTTAAAACCTCCACCAGAATCCTCTAGAGCTATCTGAATGGCCGGATGGTGTCTTTTCCAAATTGTTATCCTAGAGTTGATGTGAGGATTAGCTCAAAGATCTGTTCGAGGATCTTCTCACGTAGTTTTTCCTCCAATTTTTGTAGGTAACGTGCCGAAAAGTCGTTCTCACTCTTCCAAACCTCGCATGCAATGAGTTCCTTAAACAAATCCATTAGAATTACTTACTCGTTATGTTTCCATGTTCTTTGTGTGGTAGCTCCTTTGGCTTTTTTACCTTTTGTAACTGGGATTGTGCTATCGTGGCTATCGTTATCCATTACTACGACACAATCCAAAAAAATATGAATTAACACAAACAAATATCAATTTAGTAAAATAACAAACATATTCTCCAAGCAATGCGCATCATTACTCCATAAGAAACATGAACTCAACCACATTTGAAAACTAATAATCACAATAATCTTTTAGGACCACTATATATACCACATTTTAGTCCACAATTAAAATAACAACAACACTGCATAAGCTATGTTCATCATTATCCAGAAAACATACATAATACACATGGCAACACAAAAAATACAAATGTCATACCCAATACATATTGTAATTCCATTCGTAATTGATAATCTCAACACATCGAATGTAGGAAATTAAAACCTCAAAGAAGTTGTGTCACACATGTTGTGATCGGTCAACGATATTCAAAATCTTGCATGGCTGGAGGAACAGAAGTATTGATTTATTATATAACATCCACGTACGCCGAACACGTGGTCACCAGCCGAGCATAAAGTAAAGGTTTCGGCGTGATCGGCTAAAACAAAGACAAAGAAGCGAAGTGCTAATCGATAGAAAAACGAGCGGAGACAGGGTATTCTATTCGACATTCAAAATCAAACAAGCAACCCAATTAAATATAATCGACCCAGAAGAAGTACTTTGTCGAAGTCATCTATCCACTCCCAATTTCCCGGACAGCAAGAGCAAGAAGTTTCTTCAAGCAGACACATGAACAGTGTCATCCAGAGATGAGGTAGAAAAACGGGCAATACCATATTAAATCTTGCATGTATTAGAATCACCAACTGCGGTTTACAAAAAATAACACATGCTTGTCGGCGCTTTATAAATAGGTCCCGAAAAAATCATAAAAGGGTTGACAAATATTCCCCGAAAAAAAGACATATATTCCCTTATCAGAACTGAAAAAAGATGCCAATCCACGTAATATGTTGTGTTCGCACATTTAAACTCTATAGTTCAACATCCCTGGCTTGGTACGCCCCCAGACGTAGTCAATATTGATGAACTGGGTCAACAATCACTTGTCGTTTACCGTAATTTCGTACACGTTATAATTTTTGTTTATAAGTCATCGCGTTTAAAAGCCACATCATATTTCCACGTAATACGACTTGCAACAATTGGTGCTAGAAGGAGGGTACCGAGCACACCCATAACCAATCCAAACACTTTCCAAAAAACCAGGCAGAAAAAAGAAATATAATGCCTCATTCAGGAAATACTCGGACAAAAGGGTCAGGTCAAAGTCGCCCACATATTCACGAGGAGGTTCAGCCGCGACCTCGAGAAAATCTGGCGGTGGAAACTATTAGTCTCGAAGATATAGCCAATGATCCTGCTGCTACTACGAAGGCGGTCACTTTCTTATTGAGAACACAGAGAGATAGAGCTGAAAAAGAATTGGCTAAATTGAAAATCCAGGAGGAAGATGATCGACGCTTACAAACTCTAGACAACAAACAGGTAAAAAAGAAAGCTGCCCAGAAGCGGGAGGAAAAGGAAGCAAAAACCTTATCAGGTGACCAACCGCAAGGGTCCAGACGGTCAACATTTGAACGATTGAGGGTGGTGGCGAAAGAACGGATTGGCGATCATAGGCGACAGGATCCAGCGAAGGACTATCGGGCGAACACGATGGCCCGAACAGTACCTCATGATCGACCACTCCCTGAAAGGCCGTGCATTCCAGAAAAATCTACTGCAACTAGGCTATCTGTTCATCATCGACTAGGTAGTACCGGGCTTATACGGAAGGGGGGGCTGTCTCATCGTGTGCATGACCGACTGGGTCCTCACGATGGAATCCAGGCCCGTTTTGGTTCGGTGAGCTCTGCAAGGTTTGCAGAAATGCAAAAGGCCATAGAAGGTTTGCAGGACGATCTGGCCGCCACAAAAGGGACACCTCGAGCGGGCGCAATGCCGTGTTCGCCACTCGCTCCTGCAATAATGGCTGCGGACGTACAAGAGAAGGTGGTGAAAAATCAACCACCTATACCAACTTTTGATGCTGAGTCAGATCCCCAAGTCCACCTCAACAAGTTTTTAGATTATATGATAGCGATGGGTGCCACTGATACCACTCAATGTCGAACATTCCCCTTGACGTTGGGAGATCGAGCACACCGATGGTTTTCAACTTTGCCCGCAGCCTCAATCACCAATTTCGCACAATTGGGGCAGAAGTTCCAAACCCATTTCTCGTCAATGTGTGCTCGCCCCGCACCAAAGCAATGATTGACACACTTCTCTCAGCTAAAAGGTGAGACAGATAGAGAGTACATAGAAAGATTCGATAAATGCTTGTATGACGGAGCTCCTGTCGAAGAGGATGCTAAAGTCCTAACAGTAGTAGGTGGTTTGACGTTGAATTCGGAAATGTGGAAAGCCATGCATCAAGATTGGCTGAATTACATATGCCGACTTCCGAGAACGAGCAGCTAAGATCATATCTATGCAAGAGTTGCTTGCCCAATCGCGTTTGGGACAGGAGGCTGCCGCTAAGAGAGTGATCACAGGAAAGAGAGTGACAAGTGAAGGGGGTTATAAACCTCCGGGATCGTTTAAACCTTTTGAAGAAGGAGGAGAGACGCATGCTTATGGGTTTGAAGGTGCATCGACTTCTGGTGGACACCGGGGCATACGCAAACATTTTGTTCGTCAATACTCTACGACAGATGGAGAAGCAAGTCGGTGATTTAAGTGGGTATATCGAGCCCTGTGATCACACTATCATGGGTTTCGGAGAGTCGGTGACCCGACCCTACGGTATGATCAAATTAGGGGTGGAGTTAGAATCGACCAATAATCCGGAGATCCGACGAACTAGGAAGTTAGATTTTGTAATCGTCGATGCTCCGTCAACTTATAACGGGTTCCTAGGACACCCGTTTATTCAGGAATTCAAAGCGGCATGTTCAACTTATTACTATTGTGTCAAATTCCCAACATTTGAAGGAACGGGCAGCGTTAAGGGGGATCAGAAAAAAGCTAGAGATTGTTTATTATCATGCGTGCCGGAAAAACAAAACATTATTGGCATGATCAAACAGTCAAGGGAAATCGGAGAGACAAGCCATCAGGCAGAGTTACCTCCCTTGGCGAGCACACCACCCTTGGCGAATATACCTCCTTCGGTGAGCACACCACTCTTGGCGAGTATACTACCTTCGGCGAGCACACCCATTTTTGGTAGCACGCCTCATCAGGCGGGTGTGGAGCTTGGGATGATTAAACAAGCATCAGATCTAATGCATATAGATCTACCCGCGGGAAGGTCAGTAGGCGAGTTACCGGATTTAGAACCTCGTATAAGTTTCGAACCTATGGAGGTCGAGAGTGAATCCTGGCGGGTCGAGCATAGATCCCAGGTGGAAACAAAAGAAAAGGCGAGCAACACCAGTCGAGCAGTTAGAATCCATCATGGTGGACCCGGCTAGGCCGGAGTTAGAAATTTTCATCGGCTCTGAACTTCCAGAACCGTTTCGAACGGAAATGATTTCTTATCTTCGAGCAAATTTAGATGTATTTGCATGGTCCCATGAGGACATGGTTGACATCGACCCCAAGAATGCATGCCACCATCTTAATATCGACTCAACCCAAGTCCCCATAATTCAGAAGCGGAGAAAATTCGGTCCGGAGAAGTACGCAGCTTTGGACGTCGAGGTCAAAAAATTGCTCGACAATAAGCTTATTCGGGAAGTCAAATGCCCTAGATGGCTAGCAAACCCTGTGCTCGTCCAAAAATCGAATGGAACCTGGAGGTTGTGCATTGATTTTACTGATTTAAATAAGGCGTGTCCCAAAGATAATTTTCATGTGCCGCATATTGATTATTTGGTTGATAGCACTGCGGGACATGAGCTGATGACTTTCATGGACGCTTTTGCTGGATATCATCAAATTTCCATGCATCCTGGCGATCAAGAAAGTACCTCATTTTGTAACGGGAAAAATATGTATTGTTGGAAACGTATGCCATTTGGGCTAAAGAATGCTGGTGCAACATATCAATGCCTGGTGAACAAGATGTTCGACGAACACATAGGCCGGACGGTTGAGGTATACATCGATGATATTGTGGTCACAAGCGAGCATAAAGAAGATCATCACACACATCTAGCCCAGACGTTTGATATCCTTCGCGCATACAACATGAAGTTGAACCCGAAGAAATGCAGTTTCGGGGCATTTGGGAAAATTTCTCGGACATATGGTCAGCCAACGAGGGATCGAGGCGAACCCATCAAAGATTCAAGCTATGCTCGACATGAAAGCACCTAAAAATGTAAAAGAGGTTCAAAAGCTAACTGGACGTCTGGCTTCCGTGAATCGGTTTATCTCTCACACTAGAGATAAGTGCAAGCCTTTCTTAGATACCCTGAAGAAAGGAAAGTTTGTATGGACGGACCACTGTCAGAGTGCTTTTGAGTCATTAAAGCTCTATCTGGCGGACACTCAAATGTTGTCCAAACCTATTCCAGGCGAGCAACTTTATTTGTATCTTGCTGCTTCGGAACATGCAATCAGTATTGTGCTCGTTCGAACAGAGGGAGCTGTACATTTGCCGATTTATTATGTAAGCCAAGTTCTTAAGGAGGCCGAACTCCGGTATCCTCCGTTGGAAAAGTTAGCATACGCTCTAATTATGAGTGTTCGTAAGTTGCGACCATATTTCTTCGATCATGCAATCGAGGTACTAACTACTTTTCCCTTACGTCAAGTTCTTCACCGACCAGACTCGTCTGGTCGGTTGCTTAAATGGGCAGTAGAGTTAACCTATCCTCAATTACCCGAGAAAGGAATTGATCAGCCATGGCACATGTACGTTGATGGATCATCCACTAGTTTGAGAGCAGGAGCAGGAGTGGTTCTCATCAGCCCAACTAGACAGACTTTCACAACATCCATTCGGTTTGAATTCCCAGCCACGAACAATGATGCAGAATATGAAGCTTTGATAGCTGGTTTGCAAATGGCTATGACAATGGGGGTCCATAAATTGATGATTTACAGTGATTGCCAAATAATTGTGTATCAAGTGCTAGGCGAGTATGAAGCTCGGGGCGAACAGATGGTGCAGTACCAACAGTTAGCCAAAGAACTGCTTGAACGGTTAGAACAGGTTTACATTGAATAGCTACCCCGTTTGGAGAACTCGTTTGCCGATGCTCTGGCACGATTGGCAACGGCAGAAGGTGTGACGAGCACGACGGACGTTGTGGTCGTCACAACCTGTTCGCCCTCGGTGCCAAGACTGGGGGTTGCCAATATGGAACTCAAACAAGAAACATGGATGACCCCAATCTTAGAGTACCTACAAAATGGTACTCTACCCGAAAGTAGAGCCCAAGCTACGCGCCTTAAGTTACAAGCCGCTCGATATACTGTAATAGGCGAACATTTATACAAAAGAAGTTTTTCTCTTCCTCTATTGAAGTGCCTCACTCCCGAAGAAGGTCACATAGTTCTCGAGCGGATTCACGCCGGAGTATGCGGAAATCACACAAGTGGACACGCTTTGGCATATAAAGCTATCAGACAAGGGTATTATTGGCCTACGCTTAAGAAAGATTCACTGCTATTTGCTCGTGCGTGCCATAATTGTCAAGTATATGCCCCACTTATTCGTAGCCCACCTGAAGAGTTAATATCTATTTTTATCCCTAGGCCGTTTGCCAAATGGGGAATTGATCTGATTGGTCCTTTCCCAATGGGCACGTCGGGAGTAAGATATGTTGTGGTCGTGGTTGACTATTACACCAAGTGGGCAGAAGCCGAAGCCGTGGTTAAACCAACCGAACAGAGAATGTGGAATTTTGTTTGGAAAAACATCATTTGTAGGTTCGGGCTTCCTCAGTTAATAGTAACTGATAACGACAGGCAATTTGATGGAAGTGAATTCCGGTAGAATTGTGCTCGATGGGGAATAAAAAAACATTTCTCAACCCCATATTATCCCCAGTCGAACGGACAAGTTGAGGCTGTTAATAAAATCATAAAGCATACCCTCAAGGCTAAACTTGATGATTCTAAGGGGGGAGGATGGGCGGAAGAGCTGCCGGAAATTTTATGGGCTTACCGAATGACTTTCAGAACGTTAACGACAAAAACCCCTTTTGCCATGACATTCGGCACGGAGGCGGTCATCCCAGCGGAGGTGGAGGTTCTGAGCCATCGAACTATGTGTTTCGGCGAGCACACCAACGATCAGGCACTTGCGTTGAGTACGGATTTATTGGAGGATAGGCGATCAGAAGCCGATTTCAAGAACGCTATGTACAAACAAAGGTCGGAGAAATTTTATAATTCCAAAGTTCATACTCGCAAGTTTAATATTGGCGAGCTCGTGTTGAGGCGAGCAGTAGGGGTGCCGAGTGGAGTGTTCGTCCGAACCTGGGAGGGACCTTTCCGGGTGTCGGAGCGCTTATTGAATGGGGCGTATGATTTAGAAGATTTGAATGGAGTCCCATTGACCTACCATGGAACGCCCAAATTTGAAAAAATATTACCAATAAACTTGTGTTCGCCCGTGTTAAAAGACTAATTATGTGGCTAAATGTGAATGCTCGCATGGGACGAAAGCACGATAATTATGAAGGACGAAAGAATCACATGTGCTCGACGGGCGCAGCGTAAATGTCCGTAAAAGTTCTAACAAGTCAGACCGACGATGTGGGGAGATAAATCTTGCTAATAAAGTGTCCTTCGTTATTATCGAGGGTGGAGATGGCGTGTTAAATCATGGCAAGAGTGAGTGGCAACCTAGCGGGGTACGTGTCATTTTCTTAAATCAGAAGTGGCGAGAGCTGGAACAGGTGTCAGCTTAGGGTATAACTTGAGGGGGCTACTAACAACCAGCGATACCAGCTCACATTGTTTCTGTTTGTATAAATAGGCTTGTCCACAGCTAGAAAAGGGCATTGAAAGAAACATCGAAAGAGAGAAAAAATAGAAAGATTTCCTATAATATGGTGAGAAGAAAACTTTTCGGTGAATTTGGTTGGTTTGTTATGCCTCCCGACGTAATTTGTGGCGGTGATTTCAATAATCCCCATGATCGATCCAAATGTTTTAAGCGTTTTTCTCTTCAGACGAGATGGAAACCTCAAGATCCCAAACCGTGAAATCGAGTACTTGGGTCTCGATTTGGAAAAGTCAATCCAAGTCGAGAGAAGTATACCTGAGTGCTCACAGCGAGCACAAATAGCTTGGCAGAGTTATGGTTGCCACATCACATTCTTTACTACTTTTGCAGTAGTATATCACCAGTTCCCTTCACATCCCAAAAATCTCCTCCGTGAGGGGGGGGTGTTGACGTCCACGGACGAGGCAGCGCGCGGACGCTGATGCTCAGGCATCTACGTACGGCCCGGACAAATAATCTGATGCACGGTCGGATGCACGGAAGGGGGTAGAATGGTGTGAGCAAGGGCATCTTCAAGACCAAATATAGGCGGAAAATCTTGTTTCGCTTATATGCTCATGTCAACAAAGCTCGCGATAATCACAATTTTGCTGCGAGGGGCGAGCCCCGAGGCGGGCCGCCGCTCTTGAGCATATTATTTGAAGAAGAGTAGACAGGCTGACCCGCCTCATACTTGTCAACATCAATTCTGCGGATGAGGTGAGGTCAGCTCATGTCTATCTCAAAACAGAGGTTTTGAGTCGAAGAAAACTATACCAGACAATAAGTAATAGTGTCAAAGTTGTACTCATGTGTGATTGTCTAAAATTGAGAAAAACATTTCCAAGGGTAAAAAGTTGTAATAGTGTAGCAACGTGTTGTAAAGTGTTTTTGTTTGTCCAGTTTTTCTAGTTATAGCTTATGAATGGTCGTGACGAAGTTCCGGACGACCGAACAAAGATGAACGAAAGCATAACCTAATGTTCACCGATTTAAACAAATCAGTATTTTACAGATGCCCGCAACAAAGCGCAATGGGTATGGGGTCGCAACTAAATAAGACGAATTCGAAGGCGTAATAGTGATCGTGAACTAACATAAGACGATCACGAAAGAGACAGGGGTTGACACATTAGTTAACCAATTTGGTTGCAACAAAATAAGACAATTAAAAACCGAGACAAGTCAAGAAAGAACTTAGGCATATATCTGTTCGAATATCAGCAAAAAGACAAAGGGCACAAATTAGTGAAACAAACAAACAAATTCCCATAAAGATGGCAAAACCTGCCATTCGTCATCAACATAAAAAGATTGTTCAGATAGCAAGTACCACAAAAATATCAAGTTTATCAGAAGGAGAAGCAAGAGAAATCACACATCAAGAAAAAATTTTAAGGAAAAAATTCATTGTTTGGAGTAGGTGGTAGGGATCGAGAGAGCAATTCTTGTCTAGCGCTCACGCCTCCGTCAAGAGCATCTTTGGATCCACTCGGTTTGTCAACCAGTGCAATTTGCTCATCACGCACTTCACCATCATGCTCGCTTTGCACTCGGCCTTCCTGCTCGTCCTCGACCCTTTCGACCGCTTTCACCCCTTACGAGGTTCATCCATAAAGATTTTTCGTTCCGGCTTCATCTTGATCTTCTTCTTCGTCAGACACGGGGTCTTCGATCTCCACCCCGGCTGGAAGCATGGAAAAGTCGTACAGGTCTCGCAGACCGCTTAATGGCAGATTGCGATCAGGAGGATTGTCGATCATATATTTCTCGAAGGCCGCTTTCAAAGGAAAACTGCTTTCGCCGGTAGGGTCCGGTTTACTCACCTCAAGAGCATCGGCAAAGGCACAGATGTACGAATAGTTGGATATAGAGTCCACGTACTCTCCGGTGTGCATTTTCCAGTTTTCCAAGCCTAAGCGAGTGTTGCTCTCTTCGGCGATATGCAGTTGTTGAACGAAAGAGGACTTTTCACCTTCTAAGCATCTCATTTCTCGGTTTTGAGCTTTCTGATTTCGATGGTTTGTTGAGCCTGGATTTCCTTCATTCTCTGAAGTTCTTCTCGCTCCTGACGTAGTACTTCCCGGGCTTGGTGCAACTCATCCCGGACCAGCTGATTTTCTTCTTCTCTCCGCTGAACCTCTCCTCGATCAGAGCTCACTTCCTCCCGGGCTTTACTTAATTCATCCATTTTCTCCCTCAAACTAGCGGTGAGCAAAGATGAACTTGAATTGAGACTACTGTGGCGTAAAAAACCACTCTCCAGAAGCACGAGCGAGCGGCCATGATGGATAAGGCCCAATCGTATTTTTTCCAGCGCTGAGGGGCCATTGATGGTCTCTTCCAGATCGGTTGTCCAGGAATGGATGGGGGTTTCGCAAGCCCTCTGAATGTGCTCGGGCAGTTCAGAACATTGTTTCCAGTGGGAGAGAAGAAGTAATCCCTCAAGTCTGGTAGTAGATGGGTCCCTTGGGCAGTGAACCTGTTAGATGTTAAAGCATTAGATGAGAAGAAAGACCATGGCGAGCATAATGTCAAAAGCAATAAGGGCGAGCAAAAGTACCTGTTCACCGAAAGTAGGATCCCATCCTAAATAAGATCTCGCTATTAGGATCCTGGACTCGGGAACTGGAAGGGGCCCCTGGATCAGTAAATTGTGGGGGGTACGGTAATGCTCGTCCCGACCAGGTTGGTTTGCTCGACAAGAGAAATTAATGGAGGAGCAGTGGTGCTTTTGCTCCGAAGGGGCTCTGTATGACTTTTTGAGGACTCATTTTGAGCGAAATCGATCGATCTCCAGATTGCCTCCTAGTCCTTTTTCGGCGGCGGGCCTGTGTGCTCGTCCTGCTCTCCGGACGAGTGGTCCTCTTTCGCTTGCTCGGCTCACTATGGGAAGCTCTGTGTGCTTCCCTGCTCGCTTCGATCGGGGCCATCTCACTAGGTTTCCTCTTTCTAGCCATCTCTCGTGTGTTCGATCAGGTTTCACAACGATGGTAACAATGGAAGAGTCAGAATAACGAAAAGAACATCATTGAGTGGTTTATCAAATATACAAATGCGAACCAAAGAAGAAAAACTTGTTTATACCAGATGGGTTAAGGGATACTAAATGATGAGGAGGCACGATAATCCACCTCTCTCTTTTTTGATCCCCTGTTCAGTTTGTCCGGACAGAAAGCGTTCGAGTAGGGGCTCGAGATCAATTTGCAGATCATCGCTAAAGTACTCCGATCTTTTTCGTCTCCGCGGTCCAAAGCAAAGCTTGAAGCCCCGAGAGAAGAAGCAAGTTAAAATCACCATTCGAGAAAGATAAAGCAATAAATTACTTATCTCGGACAAACTCCAAAATCAAGAGGAATATCAAGACGAAAGCGTAAGGTTCGTGATCGGAAGCGGGACTTTTCCAATTGCCCCCAACAAACCAAAAAACTTTTCTTTCTAATCCTTGATCTTATTTGGCACGTCCTCGATGACCTTGCACTTTGTGTTCGCCTGCATGAACAACCATCCATGCTCGCCTTTGGGTCGAGTCAGATGGACTAATCGAGTAAGCTTCTGTGAGTCGTGGATAATGTATGTGTCTCTGCTTTTGCGAACAAAGTCAAGAAGCTCATGATCATGTGCCATCCATTCGCATCAACCGCGGTGATCATAATGTTCCACTCTACGAGCAAACGAGTAATCGTGACAGGTGTAGGGGAATCGGCTACCGCCTTTCCACGGTGTCCAGATTCACAAAGAACACAACCTTCGGAGGCCGACGACTCGCCGTCAGACCGGAGCCCGAAAAAAAAACACATCTTTTGGGGGTCTCGTAATTCCGGTGTAATTGGTCGAGCATATCCACGCTAATCACACTTACAACGCTTTCACGGATACTCATTCACAACTCGATTTCGGTGAGGTTGTTCGACGCTCAAAGATCATACCGAAAATCGTGACGTGGGATTTGAGGTTCACGTGAGGACGACCCGGTGGGAATATTTTGAGCTAAACCGCACCGAGCGATTTCGCTTCGGCCAGGAGGTGATATCTTGTTCGCCCCCAATTCCTCGGCCCGATACATTGAGTTTATTCAAATGGGACCCACTGACATCACAACTACCCATAACCCTAAAATTCATTCGAGATTGGGGATATTCTTTGTCAGAATCATCTAAAAAATCAGAACGGGATAGGTCTTGGTCCAATTCGTTGATGGCCTCATCGGAATCCGACGAAAAGGATAGCGAATGGTTGTCGGATTTGCCATCGGGATTTTGATCTCGAGGCATCCGCCCGTCGAGCATTAGCCCTTGGCCAAGGGTGATTGGGCAAATGAGATGAAGAAGAAGACTCGTCTTGATTCGATTCTCCGGAATCAAATAATGAATCGGTGGAAATTGAATGTGCAGACATAATGGAAGTTTGAATAGGGAGAGAGACAAATACCTGGAAAGAATTTCTCGTTAGAAGACGCACACCCTCGTCGGAAGTTTTAGAACAAGGAGGGGGAAAGGGAAGAATTCGAGAGAAAGAGGAAAAGAGAAGGGAGACTCGGTGTTCAATGGGTTTACAAAGACACCCGGGTTTTCGAAGGATTAGAAGAAATTTGAAATTTATCTTTTATATATTATTAAAGGATCTCAAAACCCGCAAAACCCAACCTTTCCGTCTTCACAAAGGTTTATCAGTTTCGAGAAGCGTGTTACAAGAGTCCAGGTGATGTTTGAAATTCTCCAAAAGGATCGGGAGTTGGGCCCACTTGATTCACACAGAACGGCCCAACCAGGGGTATTGTTGTGATCGGTCAACGATATTCAAAATCTTGCATGCATTTGGAGGAATGCGAGTATTGATTTATTATATAACATCCACGACGCCGAACACGTGGTCACCGCATTTGAGCATAAAGTAGTGTTTCGACGTGATCGCTAAAAACAAGACAGTAAAGCGTAAGTGCTAATCGACAGAAAAAACGAGGAGACAGGGTATTCTATTCGACATTCAAAAGTAAACAAGCAACCCAATTAAATATAACTGACCAGCAGCAAGTACTTTGCCGAGTCATCTATCCACTCCCAATTTTCGGGACAAAGAGCAAGAAGTTTCTTCAGCAGACATGAACAGGTGTCAGTCCAGGAGATGAGGTAGAAAAACGTGGCAATACCATATTAAATCTTGCATGTATTAGAATCACCAGCTCGTGCTTACAAAAACAGCACATGCTTGTTGAAGTGCTATAAATAGGTCCTGAAAAATCATAAAAGGGGTTGACAAATATTCCCCAGAAAAATACATATATTCCCTTACTGTAACCTGAAAAAGATGCCAGTCACAGAATATGTTGTGTTCGGCACATTTAAACTCTATAGTTCAACATCCCTGGCTTGGTACGCCCCCAGACGTAGTCAATATTGATGAACTGGGTCAACAACCACTTGTCGTTTACCGTAATTTCGTACACGTTGTAATTTTTGTTTGTAAGTCGTCGCGTATAAAAGCCACATCATATTTTCACGTAATACGACTTGCAACAACACAAAGTTTTATTCAAAATGAACCCTAATATCAAGAATCACGCCCACCACTGAGGTTTAACACAAAAAATGTCGGACCCAACACAAAAAGAAAAAATGTCATCACCCCATACAAACACGATTTCACTATCATCCCCAACATACACAAAATCAAAGCAAACAAATCAATGAGAAACAAAGGTGTGTTTGGTCGAAAATGAAATGGATAAATGAAATGGGTTATTTATTTTTCTTACCCGGAACCACCGCGAGCAGGAAGACAACGTCGCAAGATGGAAGTGAAGTCGCGATTGAGAGCCAATCAATCGGCCAAACGAGAACAATAACTAAGAATCTCAAGGGAAAACTGATCCCATAAAGCAAGCAGTGAGTCTTCCGCCATGAGAAAGTTAAAAAAGACAGATTAACGTAACTTATGAAAATGGAATTCAATTAAAGATTGCATAGAATTGTAGCAGAAAATGAGTGTGGAAGCTTCAGTTTAAGGCGGTGATATTGGATAAGCTCACCTCGAAAGAATTCTCAAGGGAGAGGAAAAGTTTTACCCGTGGCTCTCTATTGCGGCCATGGTAAGTAATTGGTTATTATTTAAATATTTTTTTATAATATGAATAAGCTACTTCTATAAATAATTTAAGTAACTTATTTTTCTAATTTGCAGTCTTCTGCAAAGATTCTTCCCTCCGAAAGATGATGGTGACGAGCACCGATGTCCTCTTTGTCAGAGGGTGCATCCTCCATGCTAATTGACTGCTTCATCCTTACGGAGTTCCTGCAGTAAGTTCCTCGATTCGAGAAGTGCTCCTCCAGACGCCCAAGATGCCTCAACAAGTAAGTATATGTTATAAACTTATAATACTTTTAGAGTCAATTTTCGTTGAAATTTATTCATAGTTTGAAAATTGATATATTTATATTTATCAATTAATACCAACTTAATATCATAGATTTATATTACTTTTAGAGTCCATTTTCGTTGAAATTTGTTCATAGTTTAAAAATTGATATATTTATATTTATCAATTAATACCAACTTAATATCATAGTATTTATGTGGTAATTGATATATTTATATTTATCAATCAATACCCACTTAATATCATAAAGTAATATAAATTTTTAACTTATACTTACTTGTTGAGGCATCTTGGGCGATCGGAGATATATGTTATAAATTTATAATACTTTTAGAGTCCATTTTCGTTGAAATTTGTTCATAGTTTGAAAATTGATATATTTATATTTATCAATGAATACCAACTTAATATCATAGTATTTATGTGTGTAATTTATATATTTATATTTATCAATTAATACCAACTTAATATCAAAGTATTTATGTGTGTAAATGTTATGATATCAGTTTATAAGAGTATTGTGAATGGATATTGTGGTATTAGTTTATAAACTTGTCTAAGAATGAGTCTAATACAAGTTATATGTGTTGCACCCGGATTGATCACAGGCGAACAAACAAGTGAATTTGTTAAGTTCCGATCAAGATAATGGCAAAAGCAATAAATATGACACACGATTTGGTTACCCTGTTCGTTAGTAAATTAGACTACGTCTGGGGGCACCAAGCCAGAATTTTCACTGTATAATATATGCCTAGAGTACTAAGGTTTCGATCCTTTACAATGTACGTTACAAGTGATATTTATAGACACAGAACTAGGGCTACGATCTTCGTGGGCTTTTCCCTCGTGGGCCAACTAGGGTTTCCTTCCTTGCTTCGCAAGTCGCGCTTGTAGATATGATTTCCCTGGTTATATCCCGAGGAATCCGCCTCACCATAACTGCCCGAATCTTGTCCATATTTATCTCTAACTGGAGTCGCGACTCCTTCGACTGCGATGTCCGATTCTCTCAAGTCACTCTGCGACTTCTTTGCTAGTCAAGCTGCTAGCGACCTTCCGAGATTTCAAAGTCGCTTCCCGTCCTGCTCCAGCTGGATGAAGTTGGATAACAAGCTAAACATGAGATCGTCCAATCCCAAGCCTCCGTTAACCCGAGTTATTTCCCCCTACAACTTCTATCCTTCCGGCTATTCTTCAGAGACTCGACAGTTCTTCAGGTAATCGCTCTTTCTACTTCAAACCAATGGCATCCGGTTCCAAATCCGCTCGTACGCCCCCTCCGTTCATGATTTCAATGTCATCCGATGAAGACAACATGGCGATCGCCGAGTTATACCGTCGCGATCAAGCAGAGACCGCCGCCCCCAAATCCTGCCCCGCCTCCGACAGCCAGTGCTTCTGGCGCCGGTCGGGATGACGACGGGGATGATAACCAATTCTTGATGGAGTTGGATGAAATCATACACATTCCAACCCTGGAACCGAGTCCCCTTTGTATGGCCGCACCGGCGAGGGAGGCGAGGGCTGGGTCTTCTAACCAGGCCCGAAAATATGGGACCTACGAGCTGGCTTTTGACTACCACTCCTACGTGGCCCAGGCCCCATACAAGAGACCGGACCGCAGCTTCCGGAAGTCAGTCGAGTCGGATTTTGTGGCATCCCTTGACAAGAACAGGTCGGTCCTCATCGACTGTTACGTGCAATCTCTCCGACGCCTTTACAAAGTCCCCCGGGATGTACACTTTTATGGGGCGACCTCCGACGAGAGAGCCGACCAACCACCGTCCGGGATGATTGCGGTCAACGAACATACAATGGAGGCTGGGATCCGGTTCCCGCTCCACCCGGTGATTTCTCACCTACTGGCGGCTTGGAATCAGAGTCTGACCCAGATCACTCTTAATGGATGGAGTTACATTCTTTCCACAATAACTATGCTGGGACAGGCCGGGCTATATCGGTTGCCGAACCCTAGAGAAATATCTTTCGTGATGACGCCCATTGCCCAAGCCGGCGGCTACAATGTCGTGCGACTTCGCCGGGGCAGGGAGCTCGTGAGTGGGATTCCTAACAAAGTCGATGGTTGGCACAGGAAGTGGTGGTTCGTTGGAGGGGCGTGGGAGTCCGTGGACCCTTCAAGCACTCTGCCCATACATGTCCCGACCGATTATGTCCACCAGATCGACCATGGTGAGTTTCGCCTTTTTCCAGATTTAGACACTCGTACTGATCTAATTCTCCTCTTCTTTTGCAGTTTTCACACCCGCCACCGCCGACCTTTATTTGGACTTCAAGGAGGCATTTGACATCGTTCGCGACACACCACCTGAGTTGTCGAGACATGAACGCTTTGAACACTGAGCTTGATCAACTCAACGCCGGCCTGCATACTTATCCGCGCCATTTGAAAATCCCCTGTAAGTTCCCTGACTCCGTGCTTATTACATTTTTTGATATCGACCTGACTGGTTGGCTTCTTACATTCCTGCAGTTCCTAACATCCCTGTTTACCGTCGTAAGCCTCCTGTGGACGTCATGGCCTCCCACAAGAAGTCTGTTCTGGGAAAGATGAGGCGACTAGTGACCTCCGATGTCGCCCCTCCGAGGCCAACCCCTGTCGAGGTCGTCCCTTCAAGCTCGGCCCCTACTGGTCCCTCTACTGTCGACAAATGCAAGAGGAAGGCCACGGGGTCGACTTCCGGGCATGCTCAGAAGAAAGTGAGGGAGGAGATTTCGACCTACGAGTCTGAAATCAATAGGGGCCTAGGAAAGAAAGACCGGGTCCGCCCCCGATCATAGACGACTACTTACACCGACCCACCACTACCTGGGCCATGTTCGCGGCACACTCGGGAGGAGAGGTCAAGAAGATGATGATGACTCTTTTTAGCCGGGAGGAGGAGGGTGAACGAGTAAGTCTTCACTATGATTTAATTCGATCTTTTTTCACATTAATCTTCATAACCACGGTTCGGCTCTTCCTTTATAAATCAACTCGTGAGTCCTCCCTTATTTCTACCGACCTTCCCAATAAGTGGTTTGGGTATATTTCCGCAGCTGGTATAACTCCGCCCCGAGGATGTTATCGATCATGACAACGACGCCGTCGTAAAAATGATGGGCAACATGTACTTGGTCATGGTCCACACTCAAGGCGCGGCCTTTTATTTGAGAGGACCAAAGGTTTGGTTTAAACCGAGTTCGACATCTCCGTGAGTCCTGTGCTCGTATCCGACAAAGCCGGAATGATCTCGCGGGCAATGAGACTCGGCGGGCCGAGAAAACTAATGCGGAGCATCTTCATGGATCTCGACCGAGGGTCACCCGGCCGAGCTAGAGGGGGCTAGCAAATTGCGAGAAGTCAAGTCACCAAGGAGACCCAGACCTGGGCGGCCGAGAAGTTCAAGATGATCCAGGCCGAAAGGAGGGCGGCCGAGGTGGAGGCCGGTCTGAAGGAGGAGCTCGCCAGAGTGAAAGGGGAGCTAGACACTAGGGAGGCCCAGCCAAGGTTGTCAAGAGATGAATGCTAATTTTATGTGATGTGATGGCCTCCTTTATGGTGCCATTTGAATATGTCACCAGCGAACCTTCGGGCGACCTTCCATCGGGCCGGTCGCCGACCCGTGGACTACATCCGGGCCAACCTCCGCCTCCGACGCGTTTTGGTCGGATATCCAAGACTCGAGGACATGGGTGTTGATCTCTCATTTTTTCCCGATCCCAGGTAGATCGTGCGCCCTCTCCCTGACTCTCCGTTGGTTGACCTCCCGGATGCTACATCTTTCAAGCTCCTGGTGGAGAAGTCAACGAGCTCGGAGGTCGTTCCTCCCACTGCTGCCGATCCCGCCGAGCCCACCAAGGAGGAGATACCGAGGTCGGAGGTTGTTCCTCCAACTGTTGACATGCCTGACGAGCTCGTTGTGGAGAGGATCTTAAGCTCAAAAGCCGATCCAACAGTGGTTACGCAGCAGGAGCCTCCTTTCGGGACGGTCACTACCTAGACCTCGACTGCCCCAGCTGAGAAGAATTGAGATTGCAGCTCTACTACCCTTTTTGTTTTCTTTTTCTTTTCCCGTTGTACTAGCCTTCAGGCTTTGGTTTACGATGTATTTCTCCGACCTTCGGGTCTTCTATCAATGGAAGTTACTTTATGTTTTGGTCTGGTGCTTATCTTACTATGTAAAATAAACTCCCATATTTCATCCCCCCCAAGTCGAGGTCGCAAGCTCGTCTTGGGGCCTTGACTTGAACTCGTAAAACTTATCAACTTCTGGCAGGCCGAACTCGGGAAGTGTGCCTACGCCGACATCTCCTCTTCGGGGAGGCAAAGCATTGTCTCGATTCTCCAAATCGGTGTGACGGTTGACAGATCCGCAATGATGACCTTGGTATTTGGTTACGTCGGGCGCCAGTAAATTGGGCCAACCCGAAAGTCGCGATTACGCCCGCGCCGCCATGCGTCGCCGTGAGTTTCTTTATGGGGCCCTCGAGAGTTGGGATTTGCAACTTGACCCCCGCCCCATCTATAAATAGAGCGGGTATTTCACGCTTGAAGACTCACATTGTCCCCCTCTGATCTCCCCATGTCTCACCTCCAAGCTCCGGCTATGGGCGATTCCGGCGATCTTCTAGTTTCAAAACCCTTTCTGGCAGTAAGCCTCTCTGGCCCTGTACTCATTGCTTTCGGCACTTGGACCATCCTTGCGGCTCTCCCATCTCAGATTCTGCTTTCACCGGAGGGTGACCATACAGCCATTGCCAAGTTTTGTTGCTACCCGGGCGGCGGACCCACCGCCGCTGTGACGGCGGAGCCCCATGCTCACTGTGTCTCGGGTTCCGATCGGAAGGATGGGATTAATGGTGATGGGCTTCTCCTGATACGTAATACGGATTTAATGTGAATCTGATCATGCCAAAATGCCCTTCACAATCCCTTGAGTTTTTTGCATCGTAAAGATGGCACTCGTGCTTGCTTACACGAGAAGCCCCATTGCAGCATCTGACACTCCAAGGATGTTGTAACATCCTTTTCAGATAGTTTTGCAGCATCTTCCCCAGCGACCTCCGCGTCCGAGAGGTGCTCCCCTAGTAGCAATGTAGTACAGACCAAGTCGCTAGTTCGAGTGGTTCCATAGTATAGACCAAGTCGCTAGTTCGAGTGGTTCCATAGTATAGACCAAGTCGCTAGTTCGATTCCGAAAAATGTATTGTATTGGAATGCTCTTTTTACCGACCTTCGGGTCTATTGTAATGGGGGTTTTCCCGACCTCCGGGTCTTTATTAATGAAATTCTCCTTTTTAATTCCTTCATTGTGTTGACTTGATTTTCTTATGCGATTTTTGCTTAGTCCTTGTCGTCTTATTTTCTATGCGACTTGTTTCTTGGACATTTGCGTAGCCGTCTTATAAAGTCGGGGGATGACCGCACCGCTAGGGTGGCGATCTTGCCTCCAGTATCTCTAAAGTCGGACCTCGGGTTTGCACGTTATCAATCATGTCTTTTACGCGACCTACATGTTATCGATCATGTCTTTCATGCGACCTGCATGTTATCGATCATGTCTTCCATGTGGTATGCATTTCATCGATCATATGTTTTTTGAGCGACCCGCTTGGTTTACACAGGAATCTTACATTTCAAAAAGAATAGAGAATTATTGTTTCTACAAATATTTATTTACATCGTCTTGATCGATATAAGGATATAAACCTACTGGTAGTATTTTTTCAAATGAGCTGCATTCCACGGATATTGGGCCTTGGTCCCATCTGCTTTCTTGAGCTCAGATGCTCCATTTGGTAGACCTTCGATATCTCGAACAGGCCCTCCCAATTGGGACCGAGGGCACCTTTTGAATCTTCGAAAGTATCTTTTTTCAAGATTAGATCCCCGACCTTGAAACGTCAAGTCGCACTTTAGAGTTGTAATATTTCTAAGACCTCTATTTGTATCCGCATTTCTCATATTAGCCTCTAATCGCTTTTCTTCGAGTAGGTCGAGATTCCTCTCCAGGGCCTCATCATTGTGACCGAAAGCGACTTGGCTAGTCCAAAATCGGGACATCGACCTCATGGCACGGGCCGCTTCCAGTTCAAAGGCCAGCGAATAAGGGTTTACTTCGTTGAATTCTGCGCAGTTGTTCCAGACGCCCATAAAGACATCCGGGAGCTCGCTAGCCCATTTCCCTTTTTCCCCTTCGATTGGCCTCGAGCGTGTGCTTTATGATTTTGTTCACGGCCTCGACCGTCTGCTCGATTGGGGTGGTACGGGTGGAGAATAGCTTTGTGATCTTCCATTTTTTGAAGAAGGCATCGACCTTCGTACCGTCGAACTGCTTCCCATTGTCTGATATTATCGCCTGAGGCAGTCCGAACCTGCAGATAATGTTGCGCCAAATGAATCTGTTGACATGATCTTGGTCGATGGTTGTCAGCGCCTCAGCCTCGGACCATTTTGTGAAGTAATCCACCGCTACCAAGGCATACTTGATCGATCCTGGGGCCGTTGGGAGTGGCCCAATGATGTTTATCCCCCACTTTGCAAAAGGCCAAGGACTGAGGATACTTGTGAGCTCTTCTGGTGCGACCTTGATGGAGGGAGCATAAATTTGACATTTGTGGCATTTGAGGGCGAAGACGATAGCATCGGCCCTTAAGGTTGGCCAAAAATATCCTTGCCTTGTGGTTTTGTGGGCGGCTGACTCCAAAGTGTGGTTTCCGCGATGCCCTCAGTGTATTTCTCGTAGGATGACTTGACCTTGTTCGGGTGTTATACATCGAAGTAGGGGTATGCCGAAGCCTCGCTTGTACAACTCCCCGCCAATCATTGTGTTACGGGCGGCCCGTAATTGCAACTGTCGAGCTTGTACGCAATCAGGTGGCAGGTGGCCTCTTATCAAGTATTCCATGATGGGTGTCATCCAGTTCGACACCGGGGTCTCCAATGTTGTTACGGTCGTTTGTGTGGTGGCGGGGTGGGAAAGTGTCGCGGATGGTGACATCCTCATATCCGTGATCCTCGAGGTCGCCACCGCCAGAGCATCACCACGAAGTTCTCGCTTTCTCAGATCACTTGACATGGATCTCAGGTGAACTTCAGCACAATGTCTTTATAATTTCTCGATAGTCGCCATCCTATCGCCCCAAAGCCTCAGATTTCCTTCCAAACTTAAGAAGCCATGAGACGGGAGTTGCCAGGACAAGCAGCCTCTTGACGCCTATGACAACAAGTTATTTTAAGTCAATACCGAGTTTCATATTCGCCTCATTATTCGCAGTGGGAAAATCAAAGGTAATGGCGTTGCTCGAACGAGATCCTCAGTGGCTCATTAAGACTAGGCCAAGACTTAACTTTCGAGAGGTCGCCACCCATCTACTTAACAAAATTTCCTACTACAAATCGCTCAATTCTCTCGCTTCAAAAGGGAATGTAAGCTCCACTAGAAATCGCCGTGGCTTGGGCCTTAACCGCAGTCGCATATAAGTCACACCATATCGCTTCCGACCTCAATGGCCCATTTGAGACATCGGCCGGAAGTGTTCTGGTCGGTGGAGCACGCCGCAATGCGTGGGGAAGCGGAGGACCTCGACTGGTGATCGAAAAAAGTAAGGCCTCAGTTTCCTCACGCTCATGACTAATGCGTATGCCAGCTTCTCTAGCGATGGGTAGCGTTGCTCCATCTCATTCAACGTCTGGCTGACAAAGTAAATGGGCAGGTGGATCTGGCCCTCGGCTCAGACTAATACTGCGCTCAAAGCGGTCTCCGAGGCCGCGAGATACAGGAATACTTCTCTCCTGGGACAGGTTTGGACAGTATGCTCACATCCGCCAGGTAGGCTTTGATTTTTTCGAAGGCATCCTGGCTTTCGGGTGTCCATTCGAACTTTGCTTTCTTACGGATCGTGTCGAACATCGGCTTGCATTTGTCCCCCATCCGGGAGATGAACATGCTTAGTGCGGCCAGGCATCCCATGAGTCTCTGAACCTCCTTCACATTTCGGGGTGCCCCCATATCCAATACGACCTTGACCTTCCCTGGATTTGCCTCGATCCCCCGCTTACTGACCAGATGTACTAAGAACTTCCCCGACTCCACTCCAAAGTTACACTTCTTGGGGTTAAGTCTCATATTGAACTTCCTGAGGATATCGAAGGTCTGTGCGAGATGAGATAGGTGATCCTCCTTTTTTAAACTCTTGACGACAATGTCATCGACATACACTTCTACTGATTTCCCGATTTGATCGGCAAACATATGGTTGACAAGCCTTTGGTAGGTTGCCCCTGCATTCTTCAAGCCAAATGGCATTCTCTTCCAGCAATATAGGTTTTTCTCGATCAGAAAAGAGGTGTGTTGTCGATCTGGTTCGTGCATGGCTATTTGGTGATAACCCGCGAAAGCGTCCATGAACGACATCATCTGGTGCCCTGCCGTGTTATCTATCAGGTGGTCGATGTGCGGCATGGGTAAGAAATCCTTTGGGCAGGCCTCATTGAGGTCGGTGAAGTCGATACACAATCGCCAGGTTCCGTTGGACTTTTTTACCAGTACTGCATTGGCCACCCACTACGGCTGGTAGGCCTGCATGATCAGGTCGTTATCCAGCAGCTTCTTTACCTCTTCGGCCAAAGCGGCGTATTTCTCGGGGCTGAATTTCCGTCTTTTCTGGGCAACTGGTCTCCGAGATGGGTCAATGTGAAGTCGGTGACACGCGACCTCTGGATCTATTCCCACCATGTCCTTGTGTGACCAGGCAAAGACATCCAAGTTCTTTTTGAGAAAGTCGATCACTTACCCCTTCAGGTAGTTCGGTATTTTGGAGCCGATAATGACTTCCAGATCCGGGCGAGTTGGATCTATCTTGACTTTCTCGAGTTCTTCCCCTGGGATGGCCCTTGGGCCACCTTGTCGGGGGTCGTCGATCTCGGTCTCGATTAGGAATTCATCGGGCTCGTGCCCCATTCTTGGATCGAGGTCGCAGTAGGATCTATTTTTGCTTGCTCTTTCCTTATTTAATTCCTCACCTTGTTCATTGCTATCTATTATAAATGTTTGTTTGATAGGTATTGATGCGGAATTGAAAAGAGATGAAAAGTAAATCAAACAACCTCTAGCATCGACTTGGTCGCCCTTAACGGTGCCGACCAACCCACTCTTGGTGGGGAATTTTACACAGAAATAGAAAGTAGAGGACGCAGCCTCGAATTCATGTTCAAAAGGCCTCCCCAGGAAACCATTATAGGAGCTGGGGAGGTCGACTACCAGAAAATCTAACAGCCTAGTCGCCCTAACTTCACTATTCAGGGTGGAGACCAGCTCGACGGCCAGTCGGATCATCCCGGTGGGCCTTACAGTAGCATCACCAAACCCCTTCACGACGTGGTCGCACGGGGTGATATAGGCATCGTAGTCCCCGAGCTGGTCCAGGGTTTTCTTGAAGAGGATGTTGCAGAAGGCACCCCCATCGACTAGAAGTCGGCACACTGTAGTTCCCATGATGTTGGTCCGGATCACCAGAGGGTCGACGTTGGGATAAACCACTCCAGCCTTGTCCTTTTCTCCGAACTTCGATCGTCTTTGGACTCTCCCCACGGCGAGGGCGGGTGACACCATCTTCCCGGGCGTTCTCCATTTCCCCGCCCGGCCTTCATCTTCTGGCTTGGAGGGAGGAGCTGGAGGTCGGTCCCTGATCATCCTAGGGGAGAGAGGGTGTGTATCATGCGATCTCCCGCATTTTCAGGCATGGGCGGGATGGGTGGCTCTCCCGCTTATTTCTCGGGTTATCATTTTTGTGGTTGCGCTCTCGCTGGCCGGTGACCTCTGGATTGCTGATCTCCATTCTTCTGAGGTCGTTTGATGAATTTGTCAAGCAAGCCGTCCTCGTACAACCTCCAGAGTTGGGGCAACATGTCTTTGCACTCTCTGGTATAGTGTCTAGTCTGCTCGTGAAAGTGGCAATACTTGTTGGGGTTATGTTTCCCATTATTCTTTCTTAGGTGGCGGAGGAGGTAATTCCGCTTCCTGATCGATTGAAGATGTGTCCGGGGGGTCATGCCCAGTGCGTCCATCAACTTCACCGGAATGCTCTCCTCGAAGGGCTTGAAACTTCTCGGTGGCTTGTACTATGAGGCGGCCTTCTTGGAGCTTTTCTTGGGCTCTGCGATCTCCCAAATTTCTGAGAGATTCTGGATTCCGTGAGTCTAACAGATGTATCAAATCTCCGCCCGTAAGTCGGGCCAGAACTAATGTAATCGGTCATGCGCGCCGCCATAGTTTGGTCCCTTCGAGGCGGAGATAGCCCCCATCAGTTTTGCTTCATCCCCAATGGGGTCTCCTTCCAAAATCAGCTTGTCGATCCTCTCAATATAGGACCGATCAGATTCAAGATCCCCGGCGGGTGTTCATCGATATTTGTCATGGGGCCCAAAAGCAAGAAAAGTGTGTTAGAAATAGGCGAGCGAGCTGCTCAAAGGTGTCCACCGATAGGGCTGGCAGAGAGGTGAACCATTGGTGATCTTGGTCGCTCAGGGTCAGAGAAAAAAGTCGACACTTGGTCGCATCAGTGGCGCCCATGGAGGCCATGTACGAGTTGTATTTCACTACATGGACCCTCGGGTCCGTGTTTCCACTGTAGCGATCCAAGGTTGCGACGTTAATCTTAATCTTCTTCTGGGTGGCCGCCAAGGTGATCAGAGTTCCAAGCGGGAGTCCAGGGGCGGCAGCGGTGGTCGACCCCATCGCTCACTCCGACTCTCCATACGCTCCATCAGTTGTTGGACCGTGAGGGTCAGTACTGCGACCTGTGCGTCGCGACCGTCTGTTGTTGCTTTCATGGCCGGGGGTCGCCGCGGTTCACAATCGATCCCCTCGGCATTCGTTGTGGTGGAGATTCAGCGCCAGGGCCAAGTTGCACTCTATCTGATCATCTCGTCGAGGCTCGGATTGCGCCTCATCTTCGACGATCCTTGGGGATTTTTGGGTCCCAGGTCGCCTAGTCGGTCGAACACGTTGTTCGACCCCGTCGGTTTTCTGAGGAGTTGGCGATTATGACTATGGCGCGGTTTTACGGTTCATAGGCCGCTTGGCTCTTTGAATGTCCCTCCCGCCCGCTATTCCTTGTTCGGCGGTGGTTCGGTCCCCTGGGCAGCCTTCTTTGGAAGGGGCTGCACATTCTCATCATCGAACGTGAGGCATTTTTTGTTGAGGACGGCCATTACGGCCTTTGAGTCCTCTGGGGTCCGCACCAAGTTCCACCAGTCAGGAATCTTCACCGGATTGGCTGGCGAGCGGGATGTGAGCCAGTGTGATGAGAGCTCATAGAGGCTCATACCATCGCGGCCCCGCTTTCTTGCCGTCACGAGATTTTCTTGATTACCGCCATCGACATCGACGAAATGAGGTGGGTTTTCCTTCGAAATTTTTTTTATCTCAGGAATGTGTTCCCACAGACGGCGCCAAATGTTGCACCCGGTTTGATCACAGGCGAACAAACAAGTGAATTTGTTAAGTTCCGATCAAGATAATGGCGAAAGCAATAAATATGACACACGATTTGGTTACCTAATTGCTATAGAATTAGATCACGCCCTGGGGGCACCATGCCAGGATTTTCACTGTATAATATATGCCTAGAGTACTAAGGTTTCGATCCTTTACGATGTACATTACAAGTGATATTTATAGACACAGAACTAGGTCTACGGTCTTCGTGGGCTTTTTCCAAATGGGCCAACTAGGTTTCTTCCTTGTCTCCGCAAGTCGCGCTTGTAGATATGCTTTCCCTGGTAATATCTCGTGGAATCCGCCTCACCATAACTGCCCGAATCTTGTCCATATTTATCTCTAACCGGAGTCGCGACTTCTTCGACCGCGATGTCCGATTCTCTCAAGTCGCTCCGCGACTTCTTTGCTACGTCAAGCCACTAGCGACCTTCCGAGATTTCAAAGTCACTTCCCGTCCTGCTCCAGCTGGATGAAGTCGGATAACAAGCTAAACATGAGATCGTCCAATCCCTCGCCTCCGTTAACCCGAGTTGTTTCCCCCTACAACAATATGCTAATATTAGTTAGTTTTTTTTTCTAATTGTAGGTGGTACTATGCCAGAGGATGAGGTAGATCCCGGTGGGTTTCTGTGCCACATTTGTGGACTGTTCCCAATAAGGGGCAAAGTGTTTACATGTGAAAGAGTGAGAGCTTTTACGTTTGGGAGTGATGTGAAGGTGAACCCTATGACGGGTGCCCTGGCTTTAATCAACAGAAGCACATGGGCAAACACCATCCACGTCTGATGTAGGATGGTGGTTTCAATATGGCATTGTTTCTTTTACTGCTTTTCTTATCCATCATCAGGGGCATCGAAGGTGGTGTCACCACACAATGCCTCTTTCCAGCGAGGCCCCCATTTTTTTTTTTTATATATATATTTATGTATGTCTTATAATTTAGATAGTCGTCAGTTATGTCACGTTAGACGGGCAGCCGAGTTGATAACGTGCGCGTTTTTATCTTCTTCTTCACTTCTTTTAATTTTTTGTCTCTTAAAATTAGTCTTATACATCTCACATAGTGCATTCATAAGAAAATTGCAAACAACCCTTGAAAAGAATCGTGTCTTTTCTATAAGGTACTTTTAATTTAGATTTCTTATTCATAAATTTTATTTTGATCACTTCAAATCTTCAATAATATATTGTTTATTTATAATTATTTATTATTTCTTGAATTGACTTCTATTTCTTATGATATTGTTAATAGTTAATTGAGAATTTGAGATGCCTCATCATCAAAAATATCCATCTAGACATGAAAAACGTAAGAAGAAAAACTATGCAGAAAAATTAATTGAAACTCAAAAAGTGGCACTAGATAGATTGTTTGTTAGAAAAGAACAAAAAAAAACATCACTTGAAGATTTAGAAAAAGTAGAAAACATGATGGTGATGAATTGCATACAAGTGGTGATGATGTGAGCTTAAACGATATTGATATGGTTGATAATTCGATTCATGACGATGAAGGCAATGTTGATCATAATTTTGTTGATTGTGATGGGGATTATAATATTCAATCTGAAAGTGATGATGATGTTTTTGTTGGTGTAACAAATGAAGAAATAAGTTTAGCAATTCCATTTGACATCTTTGATCCAAGGAATTGGGGTAATTTAGATAGTAAATGGAGAGATCTATTAGTTAAAAAAGGTCCTAAATGTATTGATTGGGAAAGGTTCTAAAGATGAATCAAAAAGACAGTTTCACTTTAGAATTCTATACTCTAATGTTACTGAATATTCAAAAACACCATAAAGATTGGCTGGTGTATTAAAAATCACTTGAGTATTTGACAAATTATTATATAAATCCTCTATGCGTATAGAGTATATATTTATTACACACACTCATATATATATATATATATATATATATATATATATAGTTCCTCAACTGATTAGCAACCCTGCACGATAACTAAATATCACAACCCCAAAAAAGTAAGTAAGAGCGCCAAAGTCCTTGACAATAAATTTTCCTTTAAGGTGAGATGTTAATCGTGCAAGGAGGAGTTGGAGTCTGTCAAAACATGTCATCGACATATACAAGTACAAACATGTAATAGTGAGAATGAAAACATATAAAGAGAGAAATATCATCTAATGCTTGAGTGAAACCAAATGCAAGTAAGACATCACTCAAAGCTTGATGCCAAGCCCGAGGGCCCTGACGAATCCCTTAAAGAGATGTGTGCAGATGACACACATGATTGGGATTCGACTTATCCACAAAATTAGGAGGTTGCACCATGTAAACTGGATCAGAAAGAGTGTAGTGCAGAAGACATTACAAATATCAAGTTGTCAGAGTTCCCATTGATTGTGAAGAGCCAACGTGAGAACCGTAGGTATAGTCATATGCTTGACAACTGGACTAAGTGTCTGGCTATAGTCTAAACTTTGATGTTGATGAAAACCTTTAGTCACTAGTCGTTCCTTGAAACATTTAGCAAGGTCATCCGGGTTACGTTTAATAACAAAAACTCATTTGTAGTCAATGATATTAACCCGTGATGGTGGAGACACTAGCTCCAAGTACCATACTTCGTTAATGTCGTAAATTCCTCAGTCATAGCTATGTTTTAAAAGCGGAAGCGGCGATCGGACCGGACAACCTTAGCGTTTTAGGTTGGACCGGTCCGACCGGGTCTGACCGTTTTTAAAGTGATTGAACCGGTATGATATCATAATTATATAATATATAATTAATATATATATATATATATATATATATTGAATTTTAGCACCCAAAATTAACTAATCAAAATCCTACAGCCCATCATACCTTATCCCACAATAGCCAAACTTAGGCCCATCAGTCTAATATACTTTTAGTGTGCAGCCCATCTATTTGATTAACAATAAAAAAATAAAAAATAAATATAAAAGCTATATATTATAACTCTTAAAACCCTACTTTCTTTTTACCTATTCACTTCCGCCTCCCACATAGTTGCCGCCGTCAAACAACAGAGAGAGAAAGAGAGGCCGCTCTCAAACCATCTTGAGAAAAGGAGAACTAATAACTTAGATATTGTATTATGCTTATTGAAATTTATGATTCTGTTTGCGATTTTTGATTCTGTAATTGCTAAATTTGTTTTGGATGTTATTTCTTATTGGAGGATTACACCAGATTTGATCTCCCAGGCTTGGCAAAACTCCCTACTTTTTTCTTTCTTTTTTTACAAAATGGAGAAGAACCGGCGAACAGCCGATTGAACCGGTGCCGGTTCGTACCGCTTTTTAAGCGTTTTGAGCGGTTCGAGACCGAATCGATCGTCGACCGGTCCAACATCTCAAAGCCGGCCGGCAGACCTGCCGAGTAGCGGTTGGACTGGTCGGACCGGCCGGTCCGATCCGCTTTTTAAAACATAGAGTCATAGTGTTACGCTACCAAGAGTCTTGAAGTGCACAAGAGACACTACTGGAGCGGTTTTAGTAATGAACTAATGATTGGGTGCTTTGTTGCTTGATATATTTTCGGACTAAATATATTGTTTTGGCTTCGAGTTGTCATTCTTTGATGGAGTACTCCGTTGTTTATTATTTAATTTTTAATAAAATCTTTGATTTCTGGGAAATTTAAAGTCCTAAATTTTAAGCACCACTTATTCTGAGTTTTGTTGTTTTATCGTTGTTGTTGTTGTTTTTTTTTTTTAACTATCGGAATGTGAACCTTTAGTTTTCTATGTGAAATTGTGAATGCAATTTATATTTTCATGAACATACCTTTAAAATTATTATCTCGAATGAATATCAATAAATTATGTTCATGGTGAAAAATAAATCATCTTATAAAAAATGATGTTTATCAAATCTCATGAAGATACCAATTTTTTTTTAAACAAAAATATAAATAATAAAATTTTATAGTTCAACATACATTAGATGGATGAAAAACAAAATATTTCAATCTATAACTATATAAAAACAGAGAAGTATCAGTCAAATTTGTGGATGATTTTCTGGGCGAGTGAACAGTAACTCGCCCAGCTGTGCAAATGTGGCAAGCACACGCTGTGGAGGCGCGTGTATATTAATTTTGCTTAATTTTTTAAAAAAGTAACAAGGAAAGAGTTTTTGTCTGAATCAATTCAGGCTATCTTATACATTTTAATTTGAAAATATCACGCCAAGCTAAATATACAAAACAACATCGAAATTCGGACCTCTTATACATATCTATTTTGGGATTTCGATAGGCATGCCTAGAAATTCATGATGGCTGCTTCACGAACCCCAATAACTACTCACCAAAATTTAAATTTTATAGATACCCACTAAAAAATGACTCTTCATTTTCCTGTTGAAATTATAAATTGTCTTGCACTATGGAAACCCCACATTTTTTGCTTTCATTTCAATTCTTGCACCGGCGTTAACTTGTTGAATTTCTTAACACGAGACCAATGTTGAAATGGCTGCAATCTTCAGGTACACCTGCAAAAACAAGTGATCGATTTTAATTTTATGCTATAACTAGAAAATATTCAGCTAACTGAATCATTTTCACAGTTGGAACAATAGAAAAGAAACAAGAAACTTACAAAAACAACAATCATTACCAATGGAGGCAACAAAGAAGAATATACAAAATATAGTAAGTTTGTTTAAGAAAGTATGTTTCACTACAATCATCTCTATGATTTACCTGTCATTTATTAGTTTATCACATCTTCACAATTTTGTATGAAACATGCAAGTGTTGCAGGAATAGCAAACTTAACATTGATTTACTATTTTTGCAGATCTAATTGCATTGCATGAGCTCATCGTCATTTCCTGTAATGAACAAACAAAAACAGATAATATACAGGTATTGTATTAATAGTTTAAATATTCCTTTCGTTTATTCTAATTAAATATATAAATGATCAAAGTAGTATTTCTTTTCATGGATAGATGTACCATTTCAAAGAATTCTAACCCTTGGCGAAACACAGAGATTACTGTCACTGTCCTGCTTTTGATTTCATCTTTCTGAAATAATAAAACTAACATGTAAGTATATATAACAGTTCTGAAACAAAATTATTAATTGATTTAGTACATGTTTAAGTATATATAACAGTTGTGAATCATTGTTCTCTATTCAATATTGAAACTAATATTACAGATATTGAAAAGAGTAGAATCTGGTTATCTTTAAATGGGATTAGTATTTCTATACTCTTCACATATATTTCGGTTATATAAGTAAAAAAAGAATACTCCTCATTGAATCAAGAATTGATTGTTGAACAAAAAAACGAAGACAGGAGGAAGATAACAAAGCCAACAATTAATACCAAAAAAAAGAGAGGAAAGAAGGTGTGTGATAGAGTTAAGATAGGGGAGACACGAAATAACAGTAATACGATAAATAAATCCTCAAAACGAGGCTCCTCAAAGAGGCCACAGAGATAAATCTCTGCCACAACCGTAGTTGCCACAATATAATTATTTTCCTATAATCTCAGTCTTAGAGAACGGCTAATATAAATAGACTATTCCCAATGATATGGAATATTTTGCACAGCATATATGCCAAAGAAGCTCTTGCTTCGTATAACCAATCAACTCAAGAATTTACATTCGCTTAATAAATAAATAAAATATCATCTGTTAGCAGATTACCATACTCCACTTTACTTTTAAATATATATGCTTTGAGTTTCAAATAATGATGCAAAAAGCTACTCTTTTACAAAATTAAGTGAAATGACGGACAAAATGCCCCCAGCAGCCTACTGATGCTTGCTAATTAAAAGCAATATTGTTCATTTCCTTTAGTCTGTTAGGTTACTTAACAATTCTTATAAGATTTCAGAGGAAATAAACTTAGTGATATGCCTTCAGTATCTTCAGAAGATTAGAGAGAACTACAATCAGACACTGAACTCATTAAGGAATCATATAATGCAAAAACATTCATGGCTGCTAGCTTGTAATTTACTTTAAAAGAGAGTTCCAAATCATACCTCTAAAAGAAATGCACGAACAGATACCCTCGCATAAACAAATTTCGTAGGACTAAATGAAATCCCATAACCAATATTAAAAAATTAAAAGCCAAAAATTTGAAATATAAGTAAACTAACAAAGAATTAAATGCAAGAGGAACGTATAAATTATTTTACTCAGGTAGAGGATGGAAGCAACGATGTAAAACCAAAATTGTTAGTCAAAATAGTGAAACTGGACAGTGAAGGAGAATCATGCAAAAACACAAAATTTCAGATCTGCCCTAAATGTCACAAAATTGCGTTCGACTCTCAAAACTAATTCAAACTTGGAAAAGATAGAAAAAAAATGAGCAAATTGAAAGACAACACGACACTGTGGCTTAATCATGTAAAATCTCGAGAAGAGAATATTCATAAAGTGAAAGAGAAAATTAAATCGAGAAAAGAATATCAAACAAAGAGAGATAAACAATTCATAAACTGACAAAAGTTATCTCAAAGATAACAAACTTCATCGAAAAAATAGAAAAAATACAGTAGATTTCTCCGGTTGAGGGGAAAGAATGAGATACTGATTTGCCGGTTGAGGGTGGGGAAGAAGGAAATAGGATTCGAGAAAACTGGGAAAAATTCTTTCTCCAAATCTACGAGTGTGACTGTGTGTGAGCCCGTGTGAAGATCGAGTGCGAGCTCGAGTGGGTATTGGATCAATTGTCCTAGGTGTTTTTATTTTTCTTTTTTTGAAGAATGTTTTTTAATTCAATTATTGTGCCGTATAACATTAAAAAAAAAAAGTTTCACGGCCCATTACATCATGAATTGAAATTTGAGGTTGAGGTTTAGGTTAACAGCTACGAAGAGTGAAATATTTTCCGGCCCTATACAATTCGGGTCACATTTGTTCACTTTGAATTATTGTATGCTTCTATTATTTTTTGATATTATATTATTATTTAATGTAATTGTCTTTTTCGTCCTCAATTAAGTAATCACAAATTTAACCACTTAATTAGTTTATATTAATGGTTTTAAAAGACAATTTTATACACATGAGTGAATCGTGCAACTCAAGTACTTTTTAAACAAATATTAGTTATTTCCATTTGTTCGTCAATGTTAATTATTTTTACTAAAAAATATATTAATTGTATATAAATACACCATATATTTGATGCAGATTAAAGTAACTCATGAATAAAATCATTAAGTTTAACAATTTTTATATTAATATGTGAAAATAATAATTTAATCAATAATAGCTTGGGGTGCTAGGTTAGACATTTTGAAAGTAAGGGTATGACAATAAAATGAAAAATTATGTATTATATGGTGGAGGAATGATAATGATTCTCCTTTGATGAATTTACAATTCCTCCCAATCAGGTGAGGTATGAGTTCCATTTTATTCCTCAATGATACATATAGTATTTATCATTTCTCTCTATATATATATATCAATAAAATTAAGAACCGTGCATTGCACGGGTGAAAAATACTAGTTAATTAGAAAAACTAGAGAATACAAAAACTGAGTTAAATTTCGTGGGGCTGGATATGTAAAATATAAAAAAAAAATATGATTAAAAAAATATTAAAGTTCAAAATATTTGACTTAATTAATGAAATGAGGATATATATAAAATATAATTAAATGTGAGAATACAATTAAAGAAATTAATTAAAAACTGGTGGACTACCTTACTTAATTGACGTGCTTAATTTACATGTTTAAATTTCATATTAATAAAATAAATAAATAATAATTGGTATAATAATCTTATTTCATGAATCGTTTGAGCAAATTAATGTACTAATAGACACCCTTTGAAAATATATACATTATGAACATTATTAATTCATCTTTACTGTGTTTTTACACGTTATATTTTTAATTATTAAATTTATTATTTATTTTAAATATTTTTTTAAAGATAAAAAACGTGCACTAAACAAGTTACTTATAATTTCAAGATTTGAAGCATATATATGGTCATGGTAAATCGTCCAGGAAAAGAAGAAATTAAAGAAATCAAGCTAGGTACGCAGTATTCAATTCGTTAATATTAATGTAGTGAGATTATCACATTAATCACAAAACAAAAAATGGAAACAAATATGATTTTCCTAGAACATTATTCTAGTGATATTGTCAATTGAATAACAAAATCAAATTGCATTCATAAAAAAAAAAAAAAAAAATCTATATAAACAAGACTTGTTCAGTGACTAATCATCAAGTTTTTTGTCCATACAAAATGAGTTGTGGTTTTCTTTCTCATTTGATAGTCACTCTCGTTGGATTGTATGTTATTCTAGATTCTAGTCATGGTTTCACCACCCTTCCACCTTTCTCCAAAGTAGTTTTTTTTATACAGACAAAGGAAACCACCCTTCCACCTTCTCCAGTAAAATTTTTTTACGGTGCAAAGGTAACCACCCTTCCGCCTTCTCCAGTAGCTTTTTCTGATGGTGCAAAGGAAACAACTCTTCCATCTTCTCCAGTAGCTTTTTCTTATGGTACAAAGGTAACCACCCTTCCACCTTCTCCAGTAGTCTTTTCTTATGGTACAAAGGAAACCACTCTTCCACCTTCTCCAGTAACGTTTTCTTACGGTGCAAAGGTAACCACCCTTCCGCCTTCTCCAGTAGCTTTTTCTGACGGTGCAAAGGAAACCACCCTTCCACCTTCTCCAGTAGTTTTTTCTTATGGTGCAAAGGTAACCAACCTTCCACCTTCTCCAGTAGTTTTTTCTTACGGTGCAAAGGTAACCACCCTTCCACCTTCTCCAGTAGCTAAGGTAGAAGTTCCATTTCCCGACATTCCATCTCCTCTAAAAGCTTCTTCTTACGATGCTAAGGTAGAAGTTCCCTTTCCCGACCTTCCACCTTCTCCAGGAGCTAAGGTAGAAGTACTGTTTCCAGACATTCCATCTCCTCCAGAAGCTTGATTATGTATATTCTTTGTATGTAAAAATAATTGAATTGGATGTTTTTGACATCTAAACTACACAAATTAATTAAAAGAACTATATTATTTGTTGTGAACAAATGTGCTTGGCTCTTTACTTTGATGCATTTAGTATATAATATTAGTTTTCAATTGTTACAAATACTCAATTAAATAATATCAAAATTCATTAAACATGAACTTGAAAAGTACAAGATGTCTGAAAAGGATATATTGACATAAATATAGAGGTATTTTTCAAGTCACATGTTGATAAATCTATTTATTTTATCGCTATATTAATTTATACATTGTCTACTTCTTTTCCTCGATTGAGACAATAGGTTATAAATACACGATAAAGATTTCTCCACTTTTCTAATGTTAAAATGAACATTTATATAATTTACTCAAAAAAAAAAAGGCTATACCTAATTCAAAAGGAAAAATCAAACTTTATTTAAATTTGTTTCAAAATTATACCATCTAGTCCAATTATATAGCTAAAATATAAATTATCATATACATCAGTTGTTTTGGATGTATTTTACACCCACGCATAAGTATAATTACTTTAATGACGAAATTTCGTATGAGACGATTTTATACATAAAATGGGGCACATAAATTAATATTATTTCCTTCTAAATGTTAAAACGTCAACGCCAAAATTATGCTATATCTCATCGTTAGATCGTTTCACACAAATGTGTCTCCTACTTAATATTTCCATGTGACTTGTGAGACGAAGCTCCGCTCCACCCAAAGTTTCATAGTACCAGGCCTCGATTTTTTATAGCCCAATTTTGTATACTGCTAGAAATCATATATAATTTCATTAACAAACTTGTCGTAATCAATAACACCTCAAAGTAGTATACTGTAAAATTTTAGAAACAGAACACAAAGTAGTATTTGCAGAATTCATCACCAATAAGCTTGTACTAAAATAGACATTAAAACTTAGCACAAATCACATCAATCTCTCCCAAAACGTTAAAGTGTTAATGTTCAACTTATACCCCGTATCACCGTGAAACGTCTCATGCAAGAGTTCCTGTTTCTTTTTTCATTTAGGTTGCGTTTGGATATGAGATTTAATTTGAGGATAAATTTGAAAAGAGTACGTATAAATTTATGGATTTTAAATTTCATAAATTTAAAATTATTTGTTTGGATTCACAGAGGAATTATGGAATAATTTATAAAATACATAGATTTGAAATTTATTGTTTGGCAAAATCGATACAAAATTATAATTTTTGTTTTTCAGTCATCGTTTATAAGGGTGACAATTTTCAATACAACGTAATAACACGACACTGAAAGGATACAAAATTTGCGGATTAGTGTTTAGACTTACAGTGTTTGTGTCGTTATGATGTTGACACGATAAGGAAAAAAAAATTTCGTGTTGTGTCGTGTTCGTGTCAACTCGTTAAACTTAGAAAAATATTTTAATTGTATATATGACTTGTTATTTTGTATTTTTGTTGGAGGTTTTTTACTTTCTTATTGTGTATTATTGTATCATATGTGTCAAGTCGTCTCGTGTCAAATATTACAATAATAAAATTACAATCTCTCTTTCATTTCCCTCTAACATATCACTATGTCTCTTCTTCAGGATATGGGATGAATGTCGTCTGTTATATTTTTCCCTAAAATCCGAATATAAGCATTGTTAGATGGAGCGTATAAGGGATCATTTGTAACAAGCCATGATAAATTGAGCCTTTCAAGTAGTGTAGAAGTCAGTTGATTCGCAGTAAATGAGATATCAAGACGGATTATCTCAATCCAAGAAAGTAAGTAAGAGCGCTGAAGTCGACATCAATTTTCCATTTGAGGTGGGATGTTAATCGGATAATTAAGGAAGAGTTGTAACATAACAAAATCAACGTATACGAGTACGAGCATATAATCGTGAAAATTATAATATATAGAGAGAAAGTGTTAATTAATGATTCAGTGAAACTAAATGCAAGTAAGGCAACACTCAACACCTGGTACCAAGCCCGAAGGGTATGACGAAGCCTATAAAGAAATTTGGACACCATGTAAACTGGATCAAAAGGAGTGTCATACATGAAAACATTATTAATATCGAGGGTGAGCCGAGGGTTTCCATCAACTATGAAGAGTCAGGGTGAGGACCGTACGAATAGACAATAGTCACATGCATAATAAACGAACTTAATGTCTCGTAACAATTTCCAAAATCATTTTCAATTATAATTATAAAAAAAAAATAATGATAATTATTTTTAGAGTTTGAAAACACAAGACAGTGTGAACAATTAACCTGCAATTCTACAACAAAACTCGATTAAGTAGTTCCTATTTGATACAAGAGAATTGTCAAATTTTGTGATTCCAAAATTTAAAAATAAATGTTTTTTTTTTCAGAAATTTTATTTTTTCACTAAAGTTCTTTTACCGGACAACTTTATTATTTGTGAATTTAATTTTATCGGTGAGGAGTGTACTGTAGATGGGGTTTTCTAATAATTTATTTCACCAGCTTTTAAAGAAAAAGAAAAAGAAAACGACCTCCTTTTTTCTCTTCAAAGTATCCGGTGGGTCAAATTCACAAACACCTGGTGTGTAACTTTCGCAACCCAACGAAAATGGAGGAAACTCCCATCATTGATATCATCAATTCGTTGCAGACTCGGATTGAGTTTCTCCAGAGAAGAAATCATGTACCTCCATGAAGCTTTCAGTATTTTCCAGTCAATTCCTTTAACTAATATTTCTGCTTTTGTGATTTCTGCAATGCAGGAATTAGAAACTGAGAATGCTAAGCTCTCCGCGCAGCTCTTAGGTTGCGTCTGCCAGAAGGTAGCTGAATAACATCGATTTACTTTTTTAAGTGATAACATTACAATCACATTTTTCAGTAATCGCTCGTTTTATGTTATATTCGATGTATTTAACTATTTATTTGATGTTTTGAGTTAGCTGTAGCCTTTCTTTATATTAGAATCAGCTACTTTCGTGCTGAATCGTTAAAGTTCTGAGGAAACCTATAATATCACAATCGGTTCCCAATTTATTTCTTTGTTACCTTTGAAGTATTATTTAATATAGTGAAGTCTTGCAACGTGTTACATTGCCTCTTCAAATGAGTTTGACTTATCAAAGAATTGTCCAGGGTATTTAGTTTTCAATTTTGGGGGATTATATCTGGGCATTGGTCGTTTATGTGCTTCAATGCTTAGTTTTCTGTTGCAGATTGTAGAGAGTGATAAAATTTGTGAATTAGATTATAGTCAGCTGAATGAGGAAATGGAGATGCAGACATTAGATGAGAACCATGTGAAGAACAGGTCAAAGGAGAAAGTGCAAGGTGCTTCTCATATTTAATTACTCAAAAATAGCTTGATTGCAACCTTCTTGTATTTGATTTGATACAATTTTTGATACTCTTTACATTATTCTGTCAGATATACGTAGCCATAATATGGCCTTGCATCATTTACCAAAGCGACATGTTGCTTTAAAAGTTATGTATTTTGGCCAAAGGTACACTTCGAGTGAAATGCTCAACTGCAGAGAGTGATAATTTGTTTTAAGGTTTCCTTATTGTTTAGTTCTTGAAGGGTTTAATATCATCATTTAATAAGTAATCTGATGTTATTCTAAAGAAAAATCGTGTGGTTCCAAAGATAAAATAAACATTGGACAAACCCTAATGTCTTCTATTTTTAGACTTTTTCAGCTTAATTTGGGAATTGAGCTTCTTTTTATCACATTGTAATGTTAGTACCTTTTGGCCACATTTTCACATCAACATGCTTTTTAAGTTGGGATTTTGTTTTTTTTTTGTCATCAAATAAATACTCAATATTAAAGGGTCTTACGTTCATGCATAAAACAATCTTCTGGTGCATGTATTAGCTAGGTCTGTCTTAGGTGGATTGATCTTTTTTTAAATCTCCATATGGTGATAAATTTCACGTGCCTGCCCCAATTATTTGGGATTAAAGGTTTGGTTTGTTTGTTTTATGACTCAATATTAAAGGATCTTACATTCATGCATAAAGCAATATTTTGGTGCATGTATTAGCTAGGACTGTCGTAGGTGGATTAATCTCTGTATGATAATAACTTCACTGCCTACCCCAATTATTTGGGATTAAAGGCTCGGTTTGTTTGTTTTATGGTGATAATTTCATTATGCACTACAGATTTTATGGTTTTGCTTCAGAAGCGCAGATGGACCCAACCATAGAGGTGATCTTTGCTATTTTTCCTTCTATAACTGTCTTAGACGCGTGTACATTCCATTTGTCTCTGGTCTTTAGTTAAAAAATGGGGTTTGCTTATTCGTCCTGGAAAAACATGATATGATAGCTTTGTACATTGCTAAATAGTTATTGCTTAATTGCAAATTAAATCCCAACTCTTTTGCAAATCGCAATCTAATCTAAACTTTTGAATAGTAACAAAACCTTAATCAAAACTCTTTTTGCAATTCGGACCAACGATCAGATTCTTTCCTGCCCGAAAATAATGATTAATTGTTTGTTGCCATCCGAACAAATCTAAACATGTTAATACAATTAATTTTTCGTTGTCAGGTAGGTGACAAATCATTTTCGGGCAGGAGTGAACCTGGCCGTTGGTTAGAATTGCAAAAATAAAAAAATTAAATTGAGATATTATTTACCAAGATTCAAAGTTCAGATTAAATTGCAATTTGCGAAAATATTGTGATTTTATTTGCAATTAAGCCATTAATTAACTGTTTTTCCTGTTACTTACTTGATTAAGAATGCCTACTACTAACCAAGCTCCCTGTTGTTAGTGTCTCTAAATTAACTGCTTTTCCTGTTAGATTTTCAATTAAGTTTTTTTTTTTTTTTTTTTTTTTTGGTTTGGTGAAATACCTAATTGGTGTAATGGTATTACTTTGGCCTATATAATAGATCAACTGTACGCTCTGAAATCCTAAAACAATTCATGTTGTAAAATCATCACAGTGTATATCCAATGGATATGCAAGTTGGAATATTCAATCCAAAGTCATATTTCAGTCCCAATGTGACACTTTTTCGTGGATGCATATTACTTGTGTGCTCTATTAATAACACAAACAATCTGATTAAGTTTTTACTGAAGTTCCTATGAAAATGTTATTGCGGACAAGAAATGAATTAGGCTTTCTTACAAATTTGTGCAGTCAGAAATTTTTAAAGCCCTCCACCAGACAAGGTTAATATCTGGTGATAGGAAGGAATCTCAATGCTCAAGATGTGGCAGAACAGACAAGGGAGTTTCTTCTGTTGGCCAAGTAAGTGTGTATTGCAGCTATTTTCTGTCCAATTTCCAAAATTGAGGTTTAACATTGCTGTTTATTCCCTTAATTGTGATTGTGTGTCTGTGCACAGCCACAATGTCTATTTAGACTGTCCCAGACTTGGATAGAGTGTGACCGAAATTTTGCTTACTGTAACTGACTTACCAGAACATTTTCCCTATAGCTATATGGTGTGATAAAAAGCAGTAACCAGAAATTGTAAAATCTCAACTCTGAATGGCAGAATATTGGGTTTGGGGGTTGACATAGTGCTGTGAGCCCAACTAATATCCCACTCCCCCAGAAAAATGAAAGAAAGAAAACATTGCTGTTTATTCCCTTAATTGTGATTGTGTATCTGTGCACAATGTCTATTTAGACTGTCCCAGACTTGGATAGAGTGTGATCGAAATTTTGCTTACTGTAACTGGCTTACCAGAACATTTTCCCTATATGGTGTGATAAAAAGCAGTAACCAGAAATTGTAAAATCTCAACTCTGAATGGCAGAATATTGGGTTTGGGGGTTGACATGGTGCTATGAGCCCAACTAATATCCCACTCCCCCAGAAAAATGAAAGAAAGAAAGAAATCTAAAAACAACATGATGCCTTTATTTGCAACATCATTTTACACCTCATGCCTTTTCATTTTAATTCTGCTAATTACCTCGTGCTTTGTTAGAAGAGGTGGACAACTAAACTGGTTTCTGCAGGTAATATCTCTATTTCTACGATCAAATGTTAAAGGAACAGCAGGGAGCAATGGATATTCTGGAGAAACTCTCTCTGATGAATCATGTGGTATGCCTAGCAATTGTATTTCTTATATTCCTTAAACCTAAAATTTTGGATATTATGAAGATACATTTCGTAATATGCTTCACTGAGTTATTATAATTTATAAGCTCCACGAGGATGGAGCAATAAGAACGTGATTTGACGCATACCGAAATTAGGCTACTGAATTTATTTCGTTTATTTAGCATCTTTTACTATATAAGCATCAAATTTCTTATTTAGATTCAGCTACTATTTCTTTTGCATGTAAACTAGATTATTCAATTCATACGGCTCTGTTTTGAAATGTATTGAATTGCACAATGATGTAAGTAGTCTGGTGCAACAATATCCTTTCTTCTTGTACAATTCTACTCCTATTTGCTTGCTTAATAATATATTCTTCTTGGCAGGTGGAGAATTAGATTATGTAAAGATATTAAACCGAGTTCTTCCAAAAGATATTCGAATAATTGGATGGTCACCTGCTCCATCTGATTTCAGTTCAAGGTATTCAATACCTCTTGAACTTCTTCCCTTCTCTTTGCTGATGGGATCATTATGGTATTTACTTGTTAAGAGAATAGATATTTCAGTTTTCAATAACAGCAATACATCACCTTAATGTTACATTAGTAAGAAAAACATCTTGGAATGCCAAATAGTTAAAAATAGCGTAATAAAGATGCTGATAAATTATGGGCTGTGAAAAGGTTAGGGGGTGTGTCTATGGTGCACATAAACAATAAATCAATCCAGAACTTCATACAGTACATGGTATCATATTTCAACCATAAGAATTTTTACGCCTTTTTTGTTTCTGGTTTTGTTAAAGATTGGAGTCGCTCTTTGTAGTTTCTTTGCAATCAAACATTTAGGGATTTCTCACCCCTCTATCCTTTTCTTCTTTAACAAAATTTTAGTTTATTACTGCCTATCTATTTAATGAAAAGCCATTTTGTGTTTGCAAATGTTTTACATATAATTCACCCAATATGTACTGATATGACATATTTGCAAGACTCTTTACCAAATTAATATTAATGATAACTTTTCTCCTAGAGGTTTGCTTTTCTATAGCTGATGGCCCTTCTATGAATGTATTCAATGATTGTAGGTTCAGTTGCTTGAGCAGGGAATACAAATACTTTTTTTGGAGAGGAAAATTGAACATCATGGTATGATCTCCTTGCATATCATTCAACTTACATGAGCTTTGTACATGCTCACAACTGAACTACATGAAGAGGTCCAAAGAGTGAAAAGTTGTTGAATTCAACAGGTAATGGAGACCGCCGGAAAGAAATTTATTGGGGAACATGATTTCAGAAATTTCTGTAAGATGGATGCAGCTAATGTTCACAACTTTAAGCGGCACATCAAATCATTTGAGATTGCCAGATGCAATGAAAGGTTTGAAGTAACATCCTTAAATTTTAACATATGTATAAATTTTCAGGTGCTTAGTTATGTAATTTATCAAATTTAACAGATAAAAATGGCAAAGCTAACATAATTGTCTTGGTATATTCTCACAGATTTTTGGTGAATTTTAACAAGAACTTACATTGTCATATTGAAGAATCTCATTCAGTAATGTATCTTTGCATGATTGAAATAGGTCTGCTGAATCAGTACACAGCCAGTAATATATTCACAAAGTGTTGTGAAAGGAATAAATTAGGAGAAAATTCATTGGCCAAGTTCTTGAATTTTGCTAGATGTAATTCGTGTAGTTTCTGATAGAATAATCATGGGTTAAATAGAAATTTCTGGAGTTTAATGAAACCAATAGAATTTGATATGTTTTGGATTGCCAATTAATGGTGCATACACTTTTGAAAGCGAAGGAATAGTATTAGAGTGATGATCACATGACGAACTTAGGCATGATGTTCCAACAAATTATCATTACTTTATATTTAAATTTTAAATGTACAAGAAATTTCCTGCATGATCCACCCAAGTCCCATCTAAGTGCAAAACTCATGGAAAATTGAGATGATTCTCCAGACAAGATATTACTGACATTCTCCAAATAACTTGACAAATCAGCTTTTATTTTTTTGGGTTCAGTAAGGTAACACTAACTCCTGATGCTTCATACAAAGTTGTTGCATGATTTAAAGACAATCAATACCAATACTTCGGTTAATTTTTACTGTAAATATATCTGTTAACCTGACCGTATGTACACCTAACATTTGATTTCTTTTTAAAATCTTATCTGATGTAGAGTAATTTTAGTTTATTCCTTTCTTTTTTCTCTAAAGAGCGTAGTAGCTATTGTTGTTTGATTGATGCAAAAGTTTTTATGATATAAATGCCTGAGATATAATTGACTATTTTGTTGCATCTGATCATTTCTGTTTCTTCCTCATTTTCTACAGATTTGAGGATGACGAGCTTTGGGCGGTGAAGATCAAAGGTAGCGCTTTCCTGTGGCACCAGATCCGGTGCATGGTTGCTGTACTGTTTTTGATTGGCCAAGGTCTTGAATCTCCTGATGTGCGTAACCATTTTTCTCCAATGTTTGGTTTCAAGTCCTACTCAGTTGTTTTTAGTTGCTGAAGAATTTTGAAGCCAATTCCGCATGACAAGTTTGATTATTTGGTGTGCAATCTAAATCCATGAAATTTGTTTTTTTTTTATTTATTTGTTATGACTTATGATGGTACCGGAAAATGTGTGAATCATGCACGTGGCTTGTATAATTGGTGGCAAAATGTTGTTTCTGAAATTAATTCAAATTTCCTTCCCTGATTTGAAATTTATGAAGTACTTAAATTTTAGTTTTTATTTTTACTGATGAATCTGAAAAACTATGATTAAGATTTTTCCTTAGTTTTTCAGATTTTAAGAGGAAATATATGTCAAGATTTCAGGTGATAGATGAGTTACTGGATGTTGACAGAACACCTAGGAAACCGCAATACACAATGGCTCCTGAGATTCCACTTGTTCTTCGGTCTTGTGAATTTGATTGTCTCAGCTTTAAATGTTCATCAGGTACTTTACTTCTAAATCACAGAGCACTTCTTTCTCACTGCAGTTTCATTATCATTCTGTTTCTGTCATTGATTCACAAGTTTTTAAATTTTGCTTCATGTGCTCGCTTTATGCTAATTGATCAGGGATATCTTTTCTCTTATTACGGTCGCATATTTCCTGGCAATCTGTCGCAGAATCTGACATGATGCATACATTTTTGTGTTCACCTACATTGACTTTCTGTATTGGTGCAAACATCACATTAGTATTAGTATCTTGAGTCTGTCACTATTGATACTTGGTTTTTGGTGTCATTCTGGTAGTAATTTTTCATTGTGATACAAATTGTCTTAGCCTCGTTTCTCTACTACTATAGTTTTGATCACTTCTCGTTTAGTGCTAATAATTTGGTTCATTGTGTTCTCTTCTGAAACAAAATTGTTGCTGTCGTTTAAACTCTGTTAGGTCCTAACTTGTAAACAACCTATTGATGTGCTACACACACGAGTGACAAAGATTTTTTGGATTTTTGTCGTCTAAGTTCAAACTCTATGCAATTATAGTGCTGCAACTAACAAATTTATAAAGAATGATTTTGTCATAAAATTGAAAATGTTGGCCTGAAATAGAATAAGTTGGAATGATAGGACAAGAACTGTGATTATCCCTTCCTTTGTTTGTTCCGCAGTAGTTTTACAAAAAAATTTGGCACCTTTTGTTTGAATACAGATGCTAGGCAAGCTCTTCGCACTCACCTGGAACAGGAATGCAGAAGTTATATACTTCAAGCAGCAATCTTTCATGAGGCTTTGCTATGTTCTTCTTGTGATTCTTATGGTACAAAAGCTTAAAGCTGAGTTGCTTCTTGTCTGCTGCTTCAGCTTTCTCTTATGGCACTTCTTATTTACAGAAAACAATCAGCTCAACACTAGAACGAAAAAGAAGGAAGCTACTCACATTCCCCTAGTGTCACGACCAACTGAGCGTGAGTACAACATATTATTTTATATAATTTCCATCTCGGAAATTGATCGAATAGTTCATTACTTCCTCCCATTCCAAGCCGTTTTACAGGGAAAAGAATTGTTCCAAAATATATGTCGCTTTTGGTTTTCCAAGAGAACTTAAACATCTTATTCCAACTGATCATAAATGGTTCATTGATAATCTGTAAAAGGATATACTAGTCATTTTATACAGATGATTATAGGTATTAGAAGACTTTCTTAGTGAAATACCCACAAACAACAATTAAATTGGAAAGAATGGAGTACTATTTTAATGCTCTTAGTTAAAGAGGACTTACTCGTCTCCTTTTCACTTCACCCTCTTAATAGTTACCAGTGCTATGCATGATTTCCACTGGCAGACTAGATTAAAGTGAAGTTTTGTAATATTTCTTAAAATTACGTATGACTTAGTTAAAGAACCAAAAAAGAGAACGATATTTTGTGATACCATTAATTTGGTTGAATATTGTCTACTGCCTTCATGCTGTTATGATCTATGAAATAATCCTCAATTTGATTAGCCAGATTTTCTTGAACCTTTCAGCCTCTTATGACGAACGGCGTGCTAAACTGAATGCTGGAGCTGGAACAAGAAGTAGAGGTTCGTGTTCTCTCAACTTAATTGATACACATCTAACAATGCAGTTACAATTTTTCCTTCAGTTCTGTTTCCTAGCTAGCTTTCTAGTGTTTATTCATCCATTATATACCCTTATCTGTTGTATAATAATAGGTTATAAAAATTACAACTTTCAATTGATTTTGATCTGTCTGTACAATTAGAATACTGCAATTTGGCTAGCAGGTATTTTCAAATGAATTCGATTCATGTTATATTGCGAATCGATGTACCATTGCTTTCACCTTTCAAGGTGGGCATAACTTGGCAAGTAATTGCACAAGAAAATCGATTTAAATGCCTCTTTGAGTACACTTTAGCTATATCTGCTGATCTTTGAGCAAGTTTCTTTTACCAAATTCACGAGTTAAAACTCGATTATTATTCTGATGTATTCGGAGGGGATGTGTTAACTTCATTCAATTTGAAGCTCAGTCCATGATCAGTTAAATGAGACCCTCATTTTCTTTTTGGAGTAAATATTATGCTGTCAATTCAATAAGGTTTGCATGGATTCACATTATTAAGTTACAGAATCACAGATACTGTAGGTGTTTTTAGTTATTACAATTATTATTATTACTATTATCATCATCTTGTTACATATGTCTAACCAATAAATATTGTTGATGCTGATAAGCTGTGTATTCCTTTTGTACACAAATCCTCATGGAGATATACTTCGATGAATCAAGTTGAAGGGTGGAAAGGTTTTTTTTCTTTGAATAAACTTAGCTTTAAACGTGTGTTTGCGACTGTATACAACAACAAATGTGTTATTTTTTCTCTACGAAATTCAACCCTTTTGATAAATTGAGATAATTAAGTTGAAAAATGATTAAACCTTAGACAGCTTCTCTTAGGGAGCGAATTAAGGCCCCATTTGGTAGGTGATATGAAATTAGTATGAGATAAAGAAGATTCGTATAATATAATACGGGTTGATAGTATTATGCTGTTTGGTACGACGTAATATGAATGACAATATAAAATTAGTATTCTACTTGGTAGAGGGTAATAAATCTGTATGAAATTAGTATCACACTTGGTAGGGGGTAATAAACTTGTATAAAATTGATGATTTCCTGGAAAGTACTGATTTACCCCCTGTTCCAAAAAAATAAAATTATGCCCTCATTTTACTGTTCATTTTAGCCGAAGCCTTATTATTTTAATTGTAGGCTAACACGTGATATTAATAGTGGTCATGTCCATTTAATAATTAGGATTCATCATACCAAGAATAATGTTTATGACATTTAAATTTTATTAAGAAGCAATTTTCCAAATAAAAAGCAAGTTGATTTGATGACTATAGTACAATCATATAATTCAAAAACTAATTTTTCTCTTCCTCACTTATTTCCTGATGAAAAACCAAATCAAATGTATTTTGCCAATAGACAGGTATTCTTGAATTAACTCTCACTTGTCATTCTGTACCTATTTCATATTCCAGTAATATGATTGTAGTTTAAAAAATTCATATGAAAAATTCGCAGGTAGCACCATACAAGAAAATCAGGAGAGTAAATTTCATCAGTGTCATACCAAGGTCTACTGTAGGAATTTTTTTGAGGAGGGAACTGATACTACACGGTGAACAACGTATACCCTCCAAATTATGAAGTTATTTTGGCATAAAATTTATGGAAGTCCGTACAAATTTTCGTGTAGAATCACTCTATTTTCTCTATATATAAACTGTGCAATAGTATAGTTGTGTAAAATAATACGAGTTCGAATTGTGTGATTCTATTGAAAAGAAGTAGTTTTGGCATGATTCATATTCAATGTGCAAAAGAATGTTAAGGGAATGCTACAAGTAGTATAAACTTCCCTAACATATGCAAATTCTATATAATTGAAAGTGTTACATCATTGATCAATAGAAATGAATAAATCTGATTATATAGAATCACATTACATGACGAAGCAGAGGAATTTACTCTCAGAAATAATTCAAGAACACAGTACATCAAGTCAATGAGGTGAAGAAGAATTGAAAATGAAATTTTGTTTTGTATACAACTTTCTATGCCATAAAATTATACAAGAAAGGCTTCAAAATCCACTCAAGCAAAAAGTATTTTTCTAAGAAAGTGATTGTGTCAGCAACTTCATTTGTTCATCAAGCAACCCACTTCCAAATGCCACCAGATCGCTGCTTCTCAACTGCTGCATGCTCCACCAGATCGTTGCTTCGCAATTTTGTAACCAATGTGACTTGAATCGCCATAGGCTACCATTCACAACAACAATACCAACTTTAAAAGTCTCAAAGTAACTAAAATTTATCTGGGAGCAATCACATAACTGCTTCAATTGACATACAACAATAGAAGTTCCATTTTGTGTTAGTTTTTTTTTATAAACAAGGCCCCTGTAATAATTCTAAATCAAGTAACAGGTGATGCTCCATTTTCTATGAAGGTACACTCCAAAATCCCTCAATTGCCTCACCTCACACCACATTTCAGCTTTCTTGGAAGACAATTATACCCCACAAAATTAATAGATTTATGAGCTAAAACAGTGGAATTACAAGGAAAAAATGCAGTAGATAAAGAAGACTTGGCATGTGAGAGAGAACGGGAAATTACTTCAATTTCTGTGTTGTTGTTGTTCCCAGGTATCAATCCACTGTTGGTGGATAAGCAACAATCTTGAAACACTGAAATGCAGTATGTGCTGATTTTGTATACAATGAAATGCAGCATGTTGAAACAATCTTGGTGGATAAGCAACAATCTTGAAACAATGAAATGCAGCATGTTGTTTCACAGGGACAAAGAAAAGGGGGAAATCAGAAATGAGTCATGTGCTGATTCTGTATACAAAAAGAATAAAATATAAAATTTGTAAATTGCACTCGATTTCCAAACTCAACCAAAAGCCAATGCAGTCCTTCTCAATCTTAAAAAGAACTAAACATTCCAGTCATCGATGTTACTTCTATTCATTTTATAATTATAACTTATAATAACACTTTAAGTCCGTGATTAGTGTTCAACCAGAGCAAAAAGTCGAATCAAGCTCTCCTAGAATGTGGAAAAATATTATCAAAGAGAGTCATATCAATCCTTTGTTAACTAAAGTATTCTCCTATCTCCTATACAATGAAAATGTGTTATGCTATTCCATAGCCTCGTATACCATAATTGTACCTACCATTAGTTATATAATTGCTACCAGTATGCTCTACCAAAATTCTAATGAATGAATGAAACACTGACTTGCTGCAATAAATAATTGTTACATCATTGTTGCAATTCATTCAAGAAAATCAAACTTGATGCAATAAATTCAAATTTCAATTATGAATATAAGTTTAAACTGGTTTTGCTTTCTAATAATATAAGTTTAAAATTTAATTCAAGAATTTAAATCTTCCCAAACAGAAACATTCATTCATTCATTCATGCAAAGCCACAAATATTGGAATCATCAATCAAGAAATTTAAACTTGCCACAAATATTTTGGCCCGAGGAAAGCTTAACTCAGGCCTCCATTACGACCTTTGGTTCTCACCCTTTAGATATTGCAATCAAGAGAAAGGGAAAAAAAGTTGTCAAGCAAAATACCTTGTGGTAGTAGACGATTTAGGGCTTCGTTAGGGTTCATATTGCAATCCCTATGATTAGCATAGATCTCCATAAGAGTCTCTTTCAAGCTTTGCAGCAACGCCTTCCGCAACGCCGCTGGAATGGGTGGTACGCTGCCGCCATTGTCGGCGTCGATTCCCCTGCTTATTGGAATAGATCTAATCCGCTCGTTGCCTCTATCAATTTCTTTAATTTTCGAATTTCGACTCAATTCATCTCAATTTGCAACACCGGCCTCCTCAATTTTAGCCCTAAGATCTCCATTCTTCAACCTTGTCGCCGCCTCCTCCACCACCATCTTCAAGTGCATCTAGAATCGCTCACAAGGAAGAAGAAAACGATTGAAAAGAAAGAATGAACAAACAGGTTGAGAAATATGATATAATATTGTGGGGAGGGGGTAATTTCGACCTGATAATGCACTGTAAAACCTTTACTCACCGAAGACCATGGGGTTGGTGGTATTGATTTGTGAGGAAGGCTACAGTGATTTCGCCTAATTTCGCCGTGTTATGTACCGGGCCGGCCGCATAAAAAGCGGATCCTTACTATTTAGTACGGATTTAATATTGGCTACCAAATGACCTGCTAAATTATTACTTACCACTGTTTGGCCCATAATAAGACCTACCAAATGGGCCCTACCAGATGGCCCATAATAAGTGTATCAAATATGCAGCTATGCTATTTACTATCATATCTAGGGGTGGACGGTACGACATACCGAAAATTTTCTCGCCATACAGTTATCGTACCGAAATTTTCGATACCGAAAAATATCATACCGTTCTCATACAGAATATTTTGGTATATTCGGTATACCGAAAATTCTGTATACCGAAATTTTTGGTATGTCAATATTGATACCGATCTGAAGACCGATAATTTGATTATACCGGTAATAAATCAATTTTCGACATATATCAAAGATTATACCGAATTATCGGTATACTTAGTTTAAAATAAAGAAAAAGATACCGATAATACCGTTTTGTATCGAAATTTCAAAATTTCGACATACCGATAATACCGTTTAAAAAATCGAAATTTCGACATACCTTTCTGTCGAAATTATTTTTTAAATAACTTTTGTATTTTTTATGAAAAAAAATATTTGATCACGAATAAGATTTAAGTATTCATCACTCATCACCCAACACAAAATATAAATTTCAACAATCCAACACAACAAAATAAGTTTCAAAGGTTCAACACAACACATATTAAAAGACACTCAACAATGCATTTTCAAGATTAAAATAAAACAAATAATGATTGAAAATAAAAATCCTCATCACTTTTGAAGTTCAAAATCTCAAGAAGCCTGCAAAACACAAGAATTTAAGCAATTAAATGAAAATCAAGGAATCAAAATTTAAGCCAAAGACGAAATCTCAGATCAATAATCAAGATATCAAGATTGAGTTTTATAGTGTACCAAGATAAATTAGGAGAATACCATTCGATATGAGACAATTGAAATGGGCCATCAACGCATGCAGTTCCACAAACTTCATTTTTGGAGATATCCTTTGCATTAAGGAATTATACATAAGAACATTCATTCTTGAAATTATCACTATATCATGAAACCATACATAAGAACCTTCATTCGTGATCACAAAAAATTGAAAATAATCGCTTACAAGACTTTGAGGTTTGTTAGGGACGTGAGTTCTCCGTTTGCGACTTGGTCCTGCATTATGTGTTTCACTATCAATTGTGTCAGGTGTGTCAGATGGATTTGGCATTGAATGAGAAGCTTCAGATTCCATTCTAAAAAAAAAAACACATATTAGTATAATATATGACAACGAATTCAAAGTTCTCAAATTCAATATTGTCAACTGTATATATATATATATGAAAATTATAGTAGTTACAGCCGCCAAGTAACTTCATTAATTAAATTAAATTAAAAAATCAAATGTGAAGATAAAAGAACTTTCTGTAAATTCCAAGAGTAGATCACAAGTAGAGAATAGACAGACATATTTAAGAACTATAAATATACACTACCAGACTACCAAATGTGAAGATAAAAGAACTTTCTGTAAATGCTCCTTTAATAATTAAGAAACCATAAATCTTCTTGTAAATGCTCCTTTAATAATTAAGAAACCATAATTAAGAACTTTTCGTAAATCTTTCAGAAAAGAACTATAAATATTCTTGGTTTTTAAAGGGAACCAAGTTGTGTTTCTTTCTGGATTTGAAATAATATGTTTAGTTTTCTCCAGGGATTCTTAGTAGCTCAATTAATGACATCTGAGCTTTCTACTTGGGAGCTCATTATTACACACCAGATTAGCCATCAAATAGTGAACTGGTGCAAGACCAGTTGGAAAGATTGAAATTTCGTAGTTGAAAAGAAAAAAAATATACATAATCATAATATGTAGAAAAGAATACTACATCATCAATTCAAGCAAAATGTCAATTTTCAAATAAAAAGGCTTTAAACCTGACTCGTTCTTGGAAATATGCTCGGTTCAGATTGTGCAAAGGATTGCAACAAAAGAACTAAAATGGCTCATGGAAACAACTACAGAAATATGATCAAATGCAACTAAAACCACTAAGGTTTCAACACCACCTAACCTTTAGGTAGGTTTTTGGCTCTACGAATTTGTTACCTATGAGAATAAGTTACAAGAACACTTGCAATAAAAACAGAGCGCACCTGATGAGCGGAATTCGACAGCAGAGGAAAGGAAACAATCGAACACTGAGCACACCAAGATGGGGAGGCGGGGCGACGACGGCGATGGGGAGGCGGGGCGACAACAGCGATGGGCGACGAAGGCGATGGGGAGGCGGGGCGACGACGGCGATGGGGAGGCGGGGCGACGGCGGCGATGGGGAGGCAGATCGTGGCTGCTTTGGTCGCAGCGGCAACAATGGAGAAATGTTTAGGGTTTGTGAAATGTTGTGAAATGTGGCTGATATGTGTTTTATATTTAGCCTAAATGGGTTTGGGTAAAAAAAATTATTTATTAAAAAAAAATGAATTCAATATGGTATTTCGATATATACCGAAATACCAAAAATATATACCGGTAATAATTCGGTATACCGGTATACCAAAAATATTTTCGGTATACCGGTATACCGAATTTTTTATATTTCCATACCGATACCGTACCGAAATTTTCGGTACGGTAAAATTTCGATAAAATCGATATTTTTCGGTACGGTAAGTGCGGTATACCGGTATTTTCGGTATTTCCTCCGCCCCTAATCATATCAGTCTTATAACTTAAATTTCCAAATTTTTATTCTTTTGTTAATAAATAGCTCCGATCAATTTAATAATTATTTTTATTTAGTCATTTAATTTGGATAAAAATTGAGATCTGTCCGACGGTAATACTCTTTAGCTCAAAAAGTAGTACTCTTCAAAATAATGATAAAAGAAAAGTAATTTTAAAATTTGTGAGAGATGGTCTCATAAATTTAACTTAAAAAATTTGATCATTAATTTAACCTTGAGATGAATATAATTTCTTAGGATCAAATCAGATATGTCAATATTTTTTAATGAAAATTAATCTAATATACTAACGGTAATATATCATTTTTTTACTTCAAAAATATTGCTACCACGTTGTAAGATGGTTTGGCCACCTTTTAAATAAGAAAAGACGGGATAAAACTCTGTTTTTTTTGTAATATAATTTTTTGTATAAGATGACGTAGGGTGTAACACATTCAAATTATAATGTATTTATTTCTTCACACATTTCTAATCATTTTCTTAACTATTTGATAAATCAACGTCACAAAAGGGTGTGTCCGTTTTGATAAAAACTTGTATAGACTTGGTTCATACTATGAACCTTATTTTTAATTCATGACATTTGACCCTACTCAGGGTATAATACAGGTCAAGTTTAATGCCTTAGAAAAATATATTGAAAATGAGTGAAATTGGTCAAATAATTCATGTTCATAGCATAGACCTGGTTCATGAGAGACCAACTCGTCCGTTATTTTCTCTTGTTGAGAGAAATAAGATGTTAAAAGGGTCATGGCCCAAAGGACCGGTCCGTTTAAACAGAAAAATTTAAAGTTTAGGGCTAAATTTTCAAATCCGTTTATCGTGAATTGATAGGACCCTGGACCGTTTAACCCGAAGCCCTAGGGCCAATCCGTCAGCTCATTTAATATTTATTTTTTTATTAATTTTAATATAATTATATAATAATTTTAACAATTTATTTTTAATTTTGTACATATTTTAAATGAAATTAATTAAAGGACAATATTTAAATCAAACAAAAAATAAAAATATTAAGTAATAGCGATGAGTATTAAATAATGTATCTCTGCATTGGTTTTTTTTTTTTTTAAATTGATTGATATGAATGAATATAATTAGAAACATGTTTATCATATTATTATATCTCATTTAATTTATATGTTGAATTTAGATTACACCATATTATATCATAAATAATTTAAAGTTTGAGTGAGTCTCCGCGGGTGAAACTTGTTCATAGTATGAAATTTATATCATAACTCTTATAAATTAATATCACTATACTTATCAACTGATATCACTACCCATATAAAGTATAAACTAATACCAACGTAAATGTTATTAATATTGGTTCATAAGAGTAGTGGTATTACTATTAATTTATAAAATTCATGTTATTAAGTTCATACTATGAATAAGTTTCACATAAAAAAAATTGTTGAATTTTAATTTTAATAATTTTTTAAGTTTTTATTTTGAAGTTCGTTAGTCTATTTAACCCACGAACCGCTAGGGTTAGGTCTCAACTATTAGCGGTCTGTTTATTGTGAACTGATAAGACACTGGACCGTTTAGACCCGTGGCCTTAATGAGTTAGGGCTGACTCATTTAACATCACTAGAAATACCTATTTTATATGTAAAATAATTTAAAATCTTGGTTTAAAAATTAAAATTCAATGTTATTTCAAGGTTCTTGTCACAAAGACTCGGGTTAATTTGACCCACCAATTTTGGCGGGCTTTTGCCCCTTTCTCACCCTAACCCCTCGGAATCGCCTTCTAACCGAAACACCACGATTTTTTCTCATCATAACTACCACCTGTTTGTTAAAATGCTTCACAAAACTCTGTTAATCATTCATTCACAAATAAACACTCCAACAAATTCTCACTCCTTTCTATCTGCTCACAGTCAGATTCCCACCCAGAACTTTGATTTCTGTTCTTTCTCAAGGGCTAATTGCGGTTTCAGTGGTGAGATTGAATCTTAATTAACGAAAATTAGTTATTTCTTGATTTACAGCGTGTGCTTCATCTTTAATCTTTATCTTTACAAGTAATTACTCGAATGGTACAAATACACATTCTCCGATTTTCTTCAAACTTGTTGATCTTGAGAAGTTTCAATTATGCTGATTTTAGGAATTCATGAGAAATGGTCTTACCAGTTACTGATTTCTACAGTTGCTCATTTTATAATATTGGGTTTTTTTTTTGTTACTATGGAATTGAATGATTTGACTTGGAAAACACATGTGTCTTGATCTAACATGATGATGAAATATGATCTAGATGTAGTGGGATAATGATTTTTTGTGTTTTTTAGTACCATGAATATGTGATTTATGTTCTCATTAGAACGGAGCAATACAGGAGGAGGCGATGTGCAGATGATTCGTCCGATTGGAAGAATCATTGCATAATAAGAAGAAGAATTAGTTACATACAATGGACTACACGGCTAAGTTTATGTCAAATGAGCATCAGGAACAATACCGATCAGCTTCAGAAAGTGCCGACCCATCATCCGCGTCCCCCTTGGCAATCCCGACGCCATCAAAGTCACCACGGTCCCCCAAATCTCCAAGATCCCCAAGATCTCCAAAAGGTAAGCCCAGTGGGAGTCCTGGCAGTCCCCTCAAGAATCAGAAGTCTCATCCTGGGAGAACTGGTGATCCTAAGAAAGGTGAATACCTTATTTTATTATCAAATGTAATACTAGTAAAAAGGGAATGAGCGACTTTCTGCTGATATAACTCTATGGTAACTAAGGAATGATGTTGAAATTGCATGGAGTTTGATCGGTACATTTGTATAATTTTCATTAGATGATGAGCATGTAAGAACTGGCTTATTACTGCATCATGTTGATTTTGGCAACTTTACGATCCTGTTCTGCTGTTTAGCCCATCTTTTTCTTGATTCTTTCTTTGTTTATTTGGGTTTTAATAACTGCACAGGTGGCCATGGTGGGAAGGGAACCTGGGGAGGACTGCTTGATATCGAAGACGGTCATGTAGATGATCCCACTGATCCAAATTACATCAGTGATAAGGTGATTGAGTTGAAATTTTCTTCAAAGATACTCAATGGTGATCTGTCCCTTTGTTTATGTTTAATGACCAAAAGGAATACTTCCAATTTCAGGAGGACACGAAGCTCACCACTAGAACAAATGAGAAGTTCGAAGAATTCAAAAAGAAAGCTACAATTATGGTAGAGGAATATTTTGCCAACGATGATGTCATCTCAACTGCCAATGAACTGAGAGAGCTCGAAATGCCAAGCTACTACTTTTATTTCGTGAAAAAGCTTGTTTCCATAGCCATGGATCGGCGGGACAAAGAAAAAGAAATGGCTTCTATTCTGTTATCCTCTCTTTATGGGGATGTGATTGATCCTCAACTAGTTCACAAAGGTTTTCAAAAGCTCGTACATTCAGCAGACGATTTGATTGTGGACATTCCCAATGCAGTCGACGTTCTTGCGTTGTTTATCGCTCGAGCAATTGTGGATGATATACTTCCTCCATCTTTCTTGACAAAGACAATGGCCTACTTAAGCAAGGATTCAAAGGGCGTGGATGTAATTAAACGAGCTGAAAAGGGGTATTTATCAGCTCCCTTACACGCTGAGACGATAGAGAGGTGCTGGGGGGGAAGCAAGAATAAAACAATCGAATATCTCAAGGCTAAGATAAACGACTTATTGGTAGAGTATGTAGTAAGTGGAGATGTAAAAGAGGCTTGTAGATGTATAAAAGATCTGAATGTTCCTCACTTCCATCATGAGATAGTAAAGAGGGCTATTTTAATGGCTATGGAAAAAAGGCAAGCTGAAAGCCGTCTTCTAAATTTGCTGAAACATGCTTCTGAGATTGGGTTAATAAATTCTAGTCAAGTATCAAAGGGATATGGCAGAATTATCGAATCTGTGGATGATTTATCTCTAGATATACCGAATGCGAAGGTGTTATTACAGTCGTTGATTTCGAAAGCAGCATCTGAAGGGTGGTTATCTGCCTCCTCTTTGAGGTCACTCTCATTACATCCTGGAAAGCATGTAGTTGAAGATACTATGGTTAAGTCCTTCAAGAAGAAGATTGAAACGATCATTCGCGAGTATTTTCTGTCTGGTGATATTTCAGAGGTGATTTGTTGTTTAGAATTTGAGAACAGTTCGTCTGTTTCTGAACTAAATGCCATTTTTGTGAAGAAACTGATAACTCTAGCAATGGATAGGAAAAACCGAGAGAAAGAAATGGCGTCTGTTTTGTTGTCCTCTTTGTGTTTTCCATCAGATGATGTGGTGAGTGGATTTATAATGCTGATTGAATCGGCTGAAGATACAGCTCTTGATATCCCCGTTGTTGTTGAGGATCTTGCGATGTTTTTAGCAAGAGCCGAGGTGGATGAAGTGCTGACCCCACAAGAAATGGAAGAAATCGGGAGCCATTTCCCAGGGCCGAATTCATTAGGTAATAAAGTTACTCAAATTGCAATATCTATGCTTAAAGCTCGTCTTTCTGGGGAGCGTATCCTGAGATGTTGGGGTGGTGGTGGAAGCTGTAATAACGGCTGGTCCATAGAAGATGTGAAAGACAAAATCGGAAAGCTGTTGGAAGAGTTTGGAGCTGGTGGGGACTCTAGAGAAGCTTGCAGATGCATAAAGGAGCTTGGGATGCCATTCTTTCATCATGAAGTAGTGAAAAAAATGTCTGGTGATACTTATGGAGAATAAGAATGAGAGAATGTGGAGTTTGCTTAAACAGTGCTTCGATATGCAGCTGATAACTATGAACCAGATGATTAAAGGGTTCATCAGAGTCGAAGAATCTCTTGATGATTTGGCTTTGGATGTTCCTGATGCTAAGAAACAGTTCAAGAATTTGATCGAACGAGCTAAGGTCGAAGGATGGTTGGATAATTCTTTTTGGTGTAAATGGAAGGGAACAAGGTTTGGGCAATGGTTTCTGCTGAAAGATGCACAATATATTTTTGTTATTCATTTTGTGTGCAAATTTACTGCCTGTTTTAGTAAAGTTGTTAACATACATACACAAGTACTTGTGTTCTGTTTCTGAAATTTTACAATATACTCCCTACTTGTGAAATGAGATTGAGGTTTGTAATGAGGTTAGATATTATTTCTAACACTATATAAAACTGTGGTATAAAAAACACTGAGGCCGATATATACTTCTTCTCTTGTCTCTCTAAAAAATGAAAAACCACAATGTATAAACAATTATGGCGATAAATAGATTTGTCAACATGTGAGTTGAAAAACAACTCTACATTTGTACCAATAGAACTTTTAAGTATCTTGCATTTTTTAAATTCCCATGGTTTAGTGGATTTTCATTTTGTTTTAAGTGTGTATTTGTAACATATGAAAATGAATATGTATACTAAATGCGTCAAATAAAGGTAGCGTGTTTATTTTAAATAATTTGTGTAGTTTAGATGTGCAAAAACAACGTGTGAGTTGAAAAAACAACTCTATATTTTTAAATATAACTTCAAATATCCTTTCAAGATATAGTGTATTTTTAAATTCATGTGTAAATGTATTTTGATATTTTTTAATTGTGTATTTGTAACAAATGAAAATTAATTTTATATGTATACTAAATGCATAAAAGTAAAGAGAAGCACATTTGTTCATAACATATAACATAGTTCTTTAAATTAATTTGTGTTGTTAAGTATTTCAGAAATGCTCAATTCAATTATTTTCCGCACGAGAAATTGACACATAATTAAGCTTTTGGCGGTGATGGAACATCCCGCTCTACGAAATTATTGGAGGAGATGGAACATCAGGAGACCGTTGTGGGTTCGGACAAGAGGGAACCAATCTCTTTCAGCCAAACAAAGTTCTTGGAGAAGATGGAGGAGACTGTTGTGGGTTCGGGCCAGTGGGAACCAATCTCTTTCCACCGTACAAAGTTCTTGGAGGAGATGGAGGAGATTGTTGTGGGTTCGGGCCAGTGGGAACCAATTTCTTTCCACCGTACAAAGTTCTTGGAGGAGATGGAGGAGATTGTTGTGGGTTCGGGCCTGTGGGAACCAATCTCTTTCCACCATACAAAGATCTTGGAGGAGATGGAGGAGACTGTTGTGGGTTCGGGCCAGTGGGAACTAATCTCTTCCCGCCGTACAAAGTTCTTGGAGGAGATGGAGGAGACTGTTGTGGGATCGGGCCAGTGGGAACCGATCTCTTTCCGCCGTACAAAGTTCCGAACCGATCTCTTTCCGCCGTACAAAGTTCTTGGAGGAGATGGAGGAGACTGTTGTGGGTTCGGGCCAGTGGGAACCAATCTCTTTCCGCCATACAAAGTTCTTGGAGGAGATGGAGGAGACTGTTGTGGGTTCGGGCCCGTAGGAACTAATCTCTTTTGATCATACAAAGTCTTTGAAAGAGATGGAACGTTTTGAGACTCCTGTCCATTAGAGCCTAAAGGAATAGGCCTTTTAATATCGTAATGTGACTCAAAACCATGACTACAATCGAGAATAGCATGTAACACAATAAGAGTGACTATCAAACGAGAAGGAAAACAAAAACTCATTTTGTATGGACTAGAAACTTGGTGGTTAACGACAAAATAAACCTTGTTTATATAGATCTTTTTGGTTCAATGAATTGCATACATACATGGTGAGTATATATGATTCGATTTTGTGACTGTTTCATTTGTTCATATATGGACTTTGTAAATAAATGTTATAATTCAATGTAGGAGTATGATTTTTTTTTTTTTCTGAACGATTTTCCATGGTTAAATATGGTTCAAATCTTGAAATTTTAATTATTATGGAAACTTTTTTTTGAAATAATAATTTATTATGGAAGTTTGAATGATAATTATGTTGGGCCTTATTTTTAAGTAACTAGTAATATTTAGGGTCCGCCTTGTTTGACCAATAGTTGCTGCGGAAAGATACAAAATATATTTTTGTTAGTCATTTTGTGTGCAAATTTACTGCCCGTTTTAGTGAAGTTGCCAACATACATACAACTACTTGTGTTTTGTTTCTAAATTTTTACAATATATTCCCTAGTTGTGAAATGATATTGATGTGTTAAGGCATGTTTGTAATGACTAATAATGAGGTTAGATATTATTTCTAGCATTATATAAAACTGGGGTATAAAAACTGAGGACTTCTTCTTTTTGTCTCTTTAAAAATGAAAAAAAAAAAAAAATGTATAAACAATTATGACGATAAATAGATTTGTCAACATGTTAGTTGAAAAACAACTCTACATTTGTACCAATACAACTTTAAGTATCTTGCATTTTTTAAATTCCCAGTTTAGTGGATTTTCATTGTAACATATAAAAATGAATATGTATACTAAATGCGTCAAAGTATAGGTAGCATGTTTATTTTAAATAATTGGGAAAATTGATTTTTTTCGTCATGTAAGTTCAATCTATTTTGATCTTGGTCCTAGTAATTTTGGCTTTTTGATTTTCGTTCTATAACTTTGTAAAATTCAACTTTTTTGTTCTATGACCTGCTATATCAAAGGTGGTCTTTTCAGGAAAAATCGAAATGAATTTTTTTTTTTTTAGTTAAAATAAATACTGTTGGCAAAAAAACACTTATATCCTAATTTGAAGCCCGCAAAATACCTAAATCCCTGAATTCTAAAAGCCCGCAAAACATAAAACAACGTCTGTTGGAGAATTGAAAGTGCAGTGAAGAAAATTGAAGTTCGTAGGTAATGCGACACTGATCTCAAAGGAAATTCTACTCTTAACAATTTTCTGTTTTCCTCATTCACCAAAAATTTGGACGCAAAATTTTGCTTATATTCCCCAATTTCTTCATCTTGAGATTAGAAAAATCCATGGTTTCTCTCAAATTCATGGTACTCTTAATGACCTTTTCTGAGATTTTTTTCCAAAGCAATCCAAATTCACCTTGCGGGCTTTTTATGTTTTATGGGCTTTAAGAATTTAGGGAGTTAGGTGTTTGGGGGCTTCAAATTAGGATTTAAGTGTTTTTTTGCAAGATGTGTATTATTTTAATTAGAAAAAAAAAAAAAGAAAATCTACGTCAAATTTATCTCGAAAAAAGACCATCTTTGATAGCAGGTCATAAGACCAAAAAGTTGAATTTTACAAAGTTGTAGGATTAAAATCAAACAGCCAAAGTTACTAGGACCAAGATCAAAATAGGTCGAACATACAAAGACATTTAAAAAAATTAATTTTTCCTAAAGAATTTGTGTAGTTTAGATGTACAAAAACACTCGATTTAATTACTTCACATATGCATAATGAGACATAGTTTAATGACATAAATTTTAGATGGGGTGAAACAATTGACTTTGAAACTTATGAAACATGTCTTTTATTCCAAAAATGTGCAGGAAAAAAAAGTAGTTGGATGTGAACCCTATGAAGTTTCAGGAGGAGATGGAATGTCGGGGAGGTTCTTGTTTGTTCGGGCCTAGTAAGAACTAATCTCCTTCCGACGCATAAAAATTCTTGGAGGAAATGAAGGAGACTGTTGTGGGTTCGGGCCCGTGGGAACTAATCTTTTTCTGTCATACAAACTACAAAGTCCTTGGAAGAGATGGAACGTCCAGAGATTATTTATTGGTTCGAGCCTGAGGGAACTGCTCTCCTTACGTCATATGAAGTTCCTAGAGAAGATGAAACGTCTGGTGACTCTTGTTTGTTCGGTTAAAAAAGAATTGTTCTCTTTATATCATGCAAGGTTTTTGAAGGAGATGGAACGTCGTGAGACTCTTGTCTATTAGGGCCTGAAGGAACCAATCTTTTGACATTATCATAAGATACAAAACCATGTCTACAACCGAAAATAGCAAAATGAGAGTGATTATCAAAGGAAAATTTTATTTTACGTCCCGTAAGTTTTGACCAATTCCAAAATAAATTCTTTATGTTTACTTTTTATCATTTTTTGTCCTAGGGTGTCCGATTTTCATCCCTTTCTAACCAATTTGGGTCCTTTTTCGTCGGAAAATTTTAAAGTGACCGGAAAGCCGCACTTTTGGCTCACACGAGTGGAACTATTTGGGAATTTCGGTCAATTGTCAATTTTCATAATTTTTATTCCAATTTTGGTCCTTCATGTTTATATTAACAAATCTATAAACTCTGTAAATTATATTAACAAATCTATAAACTAAAAAATTCTGTAAATTAAAAGTACACCAAATAAAATCTGAAAATAAAAATTTAACCAAATAAGATAATAAAATTATTAAAATACTAAAAATTATGATTAAATTAATGAATTCTAAAAAAACTAAAAACTGTTAATAAATCCTAAAAAAAGTTATAAATTAAAAAATCAATATATATATATATATAATAAAAGAATAAAATTATTAAATATATTATAAAGTATGAAATTTTTTTAAAATTGTTAAATGAATCCTAAATTATATTAATAAATCCTAAAATCTGGAAAAATATAAATTAAAAAATCCTAAGGAATAATAAATCATACTAAAAATATAATTTTTTTGGAAATTTATATTAAAAAAATCCTAAAAATAATACGCCCAAAATCTGAAAATTAACCAAATGTCTGTAAATTCTAAAATCTGAAAAATATGCTTAAAAATTTCTAAAAGTCTTAAAATACGTCAATTCCTAAAAATCTGAAAGTCCCTCAAATCTCAAAGTTCCAATCCCTCAATAACGCCAATAAAAATAGTCAAAATCACGCTTCGAATCTCTCAATAATCGGATCCTCAGCATTGGCTATGTACAAGTTATGTTTGAAAAGCTTTATGATTAACCATAAATAAACCTCGTTTATATAGACTTTTTTTTAAGTTTTTTAATGATCTATATACATATAGATTAAACCTCGTTTATATAGACTTTTTTTTTTAAGGTTTTTAATGATCTATATACATATAGATTACGGTTATAGTGATTAATGTCATATTTCAATGCAATACTGTTCAAGGAAAATCAGATTTATTTTTATTTTCCTCTCTTATATATGATTTAACATCGTGATTAATGTCAAAACATCAAGGAATGAATTATATGTTTCTATGCCTATCCAGCTTGAACTTTTTTTTGAACTAATTCCAAGGTCATAAATATGCCTAACCCGTTCTTCAAAGCTATATCAAAATCATTTATTTATTCTCTCTTGTGGTGGTTCCCCTCTTGTGTGGTGGTGGTCCCCCTGTTGTTGGGTTGCGGTTTCGAGTTGCAGTTTCGGGTGGTCCCCTCTTGTGGTGATTGCGGTTCCGGTCTACAGCGAGATGAAATGATGTTGCCATGTGCCGGTGGTAGAAGGAAAAAGGGATATGGCAGAATTATCGAATCTGTGGATGATTTATCTCTAGATATACCGAATGCGAAGGTGTTATTACCGTCGTTGATTTCGAAAGCAGCATCTGAAGGGTGGTTATCTGCCTCCTCTTTGAGGTCACTCTCATTACATCCTGGAAAGCAAGTAGTTGAAGATACTATGGTTAAGTCCTTCAAGAAGAAGATTGAAACGATCATTCGCGAGTATTTTCTGTCTGGTGATATTTCAGAGGTGATTTGTTGTTTAGAATTTGAGAACAGTTCGTCTGTTTCTGAACTAAATGCCATTTTTGTGAAGAAACTGATAACTCTAGCAATGGATAGGAAAAACCGAGAGAAAGAAATGGCGTCTGTTTTGTTGTCCTCTTTGTGTTTTCCATCAGATGATGTGGTGAGTGGATTTATAATGCTGATTGAATCGGCTGAAGATACAGCTCTTGATATCCCCGTTGTTGTTGAGGATCTTGCGATGTTTTTAGCAAGAGCCGAGGTGGATGAAGTGCTGACCCCACAAGAAATGGAAGAAATCGGGAGCCATTTCCCAGGGCCGAATTCATTAGGTAATAAAGTTACTCAAATTGCAATATCTATGCTTAAAGCTCGTCTTTCTGGGGAGCGTATCCTGAGATGTTGGGGTGGTGGTGGAAGCTGTAATAACGGCTGGTCCATAGAAGATGTGAAAGACAAAATCGGAAAGCTGTTGGAAGAGTTTGGAGCTGGTGGGGACTCTAGAGAAGCTTGCAGATGCATAAAGGAGCTTGGGATGCCATTCTTTCATCATGAAGTAGTGAAAAAAATGTCTGGTGATACTTATGGAGAATAAGAATGAGAGAATGTGGAGTTTGCTTAAACAGTGCTTCGATATGCAGCTGATAACTATGAACCAGATGATTAAAGGGTTCATCAGAGTCGAAGAATCTCTTGATGATTTGGCTTTGGATGTTCCTGATGCTAAGAAACAGTTCAAGAATTTGATCGAACGAGCTAAGGTCGAAGGATGGTTGGATAATTTTTTTGGTGTAAATGGAAGGGAACAAGGTTTGGGCAATGGTTTCTGCTGAAAGATGCACAATATATTTTTTTTGTTAGTCATTTTGTGTGCAAATTTACTGCCTGTTTTAGTAAAGTTGCCAACATACATACACAAGTACTTGTGTTCTGTTTCTGAAATTTTACAATATACTCCCTACTTGTGAAATGAGATTGAGGTTTGTAATGAGGTTAGATATTATTTCTAACACTATATAAAACTGTGGTATAAAACACTGAGGCCGATATATACTTCTTCTCTTGTCTCTCTAAAAATGAAAAACCACAATGTATAAACAATTATGGCGATAAATAGATTTGTCAACATGTGAGTTGAAAAAACAACTCTACATTTGTACCAATAGAACTTTTAAGTATCTTGCATTTTTTAAATTCCCATGGTTTAGTGGATTTTCATTTTGTTTTAAGTGTGTATTTGTAACATATGAAAATGAATATGTATACTAAATGCGTCAAATAAAGGTAGCGTGTTTATTTTAAATAATTTGTGTAGTTTAGATGTACAAAAAACAACGTGTGAGTTGAAAAAACAACTCTATATTTTTAAATATAACTTCAAATATCCTTTCAAGATATAGTGTATTTTTAAATTCATGTGTAAATGTATTTTGATATTTTTTAATTGTGTATTTGTAACAAATGAAAATTAATTTTATATGTATACTAAATGCATAAAAGTAAAGAGAAGCACATTTGTTCATAACATATAACATAGTTCTTTAAATTAATTTGTGTTGTTAAGTATTTTAAACGCTCAATTCAATTATTTTCCGCACGAAAAATTGAGACATAATTAAGCTTTTGGCGGTGATGGAACATCCCGCTCTACGAAATTATTGGAGGAGATGGAACATCAGGAGATCGTTGTGGGTTCGGACCAGAGGGAACCAATCTCTTTCCGCCAAACAAAGTTCTTGGAGGAGATGGAGGAGACTGTTGTGGGTTCGGGCCAGTGGGAACCAATCTCTTTCCACCGTACAAAGTTCTTGGAGGGATGGATGGAGGAGGTTGTTGTGGGTGGAGGGAGATTGTTGGGAACCAATCTCTTTCCACCTTTCCACCATACAAAGTTCTTGGAGGAGATGGAGGAGATTGTTGTGGGTTCGGGCCTGTGGGAACCAATCTCTTTCCACCATACAAAGATCTTGGAGGAGATGGAGGAGATTGTTGTGGGTTCGGGCCAGTGGGAACTAATCTCTTCCCGCCGTACAAAGTTCTTGGAGGAGATGGAGGAGACTGTTGTGGGTTCGGGCCATTGGGAACCAATCTCTTTCCGCCATACAAAGTTCTTGGAGGAGATGGAGGAGACTGTTGTGGGTTCGGGCCAGTGGGAACCAATCTCTTTCCGCCATACAAAATTCTTGGAGGAGATGGGAGATCTGTTGTGGGTTCGGGCCAAGAGGGAACTAATCTCTTTCCGACGTACAAAGTTTTTGGAGGAGATGGAACGTCTGGAGACCGTTGTGGGTTCGGGCCCCAGAGGAACTAATCTCTTTTGATCATACAAAGTCTTTGAAAGAGATGGAACGTTTTGAGACTCCAGTCCATTAGAGCCTAAAGGAATAGGCCTTTTAATATCGTAATGTGACTCAAAACCATGACTACAATCGAGAATAGCATGTAACACAATAAGAGTGACTATCAAACGAGAAGGAAAAAACAAAAACTCATTTTGTATGGACTAGAAACTTGGTGGTTAACGACAAAATAAACCTTGTTTATATAGATCTTTTTGGTTCAATGAATTGCATACATATATGGTGAGTATATATGATTCGATTTTGTGACTGTTTCATTTGTTCATATATGGACTTTGTAAATAAATGTTATAATTCAATGTAGGAGTATGATTTTTTTTCTTTTTCTGAACGATTTTCCATGGTTAAATATGGTTCAAATCTTGAAATTTTAATTATTATGGAAATTTTTTTTTGAAATAATAATTTATTATGGAAGTTTGAATGATAATTATGTTGGGCCTTATTTTTAAGTAACTAGTAATATTTAGGGGTCCGCCTTGTTTGACCAATAGTTGCTGCGGAAAGATACAAAATATATTTTTGTTAGTCATTTTGTGTGCAAATTTACTGCCCGTTTTAGTGAAGTTGCCAACATACATACAACTACTTGTGTTTTGTTTCTAAGTTTTTACAATATATTCCCTAGTTGTGAAATGATATTGATGTGTTCAGGCATGTTTGTAATGACTAATAATGAGGTTAGATATTATTTCTAGCATTATATAAAACTGGGGTATAAAAAACTGAGGACTTCTTCTTTTTGTCTCTTTAAAAAATGAAAAAAAAAAATGTATAAACAATTATGACGATAAATAGATTTGTCAACATGTTAGTTGAAAACAACTCTACATTTGTACCAATACAACTTTAAGTATCTTGCATTTTTTAAATTCCCAGTTTAGTGGATTTTCATTGTAACATATAAAAAAAATGAATATGTATACTAAATGCGTCAAAGTATAGGTAGCATGTTTATTTTAAATAATTGGGAAAATTGATTTTTTTTAAGTCATGTAAGTTCAATCTATTTTGATCTTGGTCCTAGTAATTTTGGCTGTTTGATTTTTCGTTCTATAACTTTGTAAAATTCAACTTTTTTTGTTCTATGACCTTGCTATCAAAGGTGTGGTCTTTTAGAAGTAAATCGACATGATTTTTCTTTTTTTTTTTTTAGTTAAAATAAATACACAACTTGCAAAAAAAACACTTATATCCTAATTTGAAGCCCGCAAAAATACCTAAATCCCTGAATTCTAAAAAGCCCATAAAACATAAAACAACGTCTGTTGGAGAATTGAAAGTGCAGTGAAGAAAATTGAAGTTCGTAGGTAATGCGACACTGATCTCAAAGGAAATTCTACTCTTAACAATTTTCTGTTTTCCTCATTCACCAAAATTTGGACGCAAAATTTTGCTTATATTCCCCAATTTCTTCATCTTGAGATTAGAAAAATCCATGGTTTCTCTCAAATTCATGGTACTCTTAATGACCTTTTCTGAGATTTTTTTCCAAAGCAATCCAAATTCACGCGCTGCTTTTTATGTTTTTATGGCTTTAAGAATTCAGGAGTTAGGTGTTTGGGGGCTTCAAATTAGGATTTAAGTGTTTTTTTTGCAAGATGTGTATTATTTTAATTAGAAAAAAAAAAAAAGAAAATCTACGTCAAATTTATCTGAAAGACCATCTTTTTGATAGCAGGTCATAGGACCAAAAAGTTGAATTTTACAAAGTTGTAGGACGAAAATCAAACAGCCAAAGTTACTAGGACCAAGATCAAAATAGGTCGAACATACAGCACGAAAAAATTAATTTTTCCTAAAGAATTTGTGTAGTTTAGATGTACAAAAACACTCGATTTAATTACTTCACATATGCATAATGAGACATAGTTTAATGACATAAATTTTAGATGAGGGTGAAACAATTGACTTTGAAACTTATGAAACATGTCTTTTATTCCAAAAAAATGTGCAGAAAAAAAGTAGTTGGATGTGAACCCTATGAAGTTTCAGGAGGAGATGGAATGTCGGGAGGTTCTTGTTTGTTCGGGCCAGTAAGAACTAATCTCCTTCCGACGTACAAAATTCTTGGAGGAAATGAAGGAGACTGTTGTGGGTTCGGGCCCGTGGGAACTAATCTTTTTCTGTCATACAAACTACAAAGTCCTTGGAAGAGATGGAACGTCCAGAGATTATTTATTGGTTCGAGCCTGAGGGAACTGCTCTCCTTACGTCATATGAAGTTCCTAGAGAAGATGAAACGTCTGGTGACTCTTGTTTGTTCGGTTAAAAAAAAGAATTGTTCTCTTTATATCATGCAAGGTTTTTGAAGGAGATGGAACGTCGTGAGACTCTTGTCTATTAGGGCCTGAAGGAACCAATCTTTTGACATTATCATAAGATACAAAACCATGTCTACAACCGAAAATAGCAAAGTGAGAGTGATTATCAAAGGGAAAATTTTATTTTTACGTCCCTGTAAGTTTGACCAATTCCAAAATAAATTCTTTATGTTTTTTGTTTTATCATTTTTTGTCCTAGGGTGTCCGATTTTCATCCCTTTCTAACCAATTTGGGTCCTTTTTTCGTGGGGAAAATTTTTAAAGTGACCGGAAAGCCGCACTTTTGGCTCACACGAGTGGAACTATTTGGGAATTTCGGTCAATTGTCAATTTTCATAATTTTTTATTCCAATTTTGGTCCTTCATGTTTATATTAACAAATCTATAAACTCTGTAAATTATATTAACAAATCTATAAACTAAAAATTCTGTAAATTAAAAGTACACCAAATAAAATCTGAAAATAAAAATTTAACCAAATAAGATAATAAAATTATTAAAATACTAAAAATTATGATTAAATTAATGAATTCTAAAAAAACTAAAAACTGTTAATAAATCCTAAAAAAAGTTATAAATTAAAAAATCAATATATATATATATATAATAAAAGAATAAAATTATTAAATATATTATAAAGTATGAAATTTTTTTAAAATTGTTAAATGAATCCTAAATTATATTAATAAATCCTAAAATCTGGAAAAATATAAATTAAAAAATCCTAAGGAATAATAAATCATACTAAAAATATAATTTTTTTGGAAATTTATATTAAAAAATCCTAAAATAATACGCCCAAAATCTGAAAATTAACCAAATGTCTGTAAATTCTAAAATCTGAAAAATATGCTTAAAAATTTCTAAAAGTCTTAAAATACGTCAATTCCTAAAAATCTGAAAGTCCCTCAAATCTCAAAGTTCCAATCCCTCAATAACGCCAATAAAAATAGTCAAAATCACGCTTCGAATCTCTCAATAATCGGATCCTCAGCATTGGCTATGTACAAGTTATGTTTGAAAAGCTTTATGATTAACCATAAATAAACCTCGTTTATATAGACTTTTTTTTTAAGTTTTTTAATGATCTATATACATATAGATTAAACCTCGTTTATATAGACTTTTTTTTTAAGGTTTTTAATGATCTATATACATATAGATTACGGTTATAGTGATTAATGTCATATTTCAATGCAATACTGTTCAAGGAAAATCAGATTTATTTTTATTTTCCTCTCTTATATATGATTTAACATCGTGATTAATGTCAAAACATCAAGGAATGAATTATATGTTTCTATGCCTATCCAGCTTGAACTTTTTTTTGAACTAATTCCAAGGTCATAAATATGCCTAACCCGTTCTTCAAAGCTATATCAAAATCATTTATTTATTCTCTCTTGTGGTGGTTCCCCTCTTGTGTGGTGGTGGTCCCCTGTTGTTGGGTTGCGGTTTCGAGTTGCAGTTTCGGGTGGTCCCCTCTTGTGGTGATTGCGGTTCCGGTCTACAGCGAGATGAAATGATGTTGCCATGTGCCCGGTGGTAGAAGGAAAAAGGGATATGGCAGAATTATCGAATCTGTGGATGATTTATCTCTAGATATACCGAATGCGAAGGTGTTATTACCGTCGTTGATTTCGAAAGCAGCATCTGAAGGGTGGTTATCTGCCTCCTCTTGAGGTCACTCTCATTACATCCTGGAAAGCAAGTAGTTGAAGATACTATGGTTAAGTCCTTCAAGAAGAAGATTGAAACGATCATTCGCGAGTATTTTCTGTCTGGTGATATTTCAGAGGTGATTTGTTGTTTAGAATTTGAGAACAGTTCGTCTGTTTCTGAACTAAATGCCATTTTTGTGAAGAAACTGATAACTCTAGCAATGGATAGGAAAAACCGAGAGAAAGAAATGGCGTCTGTTTTGTTGTCCTCTTTGTGTTTTCCATCAGATGATGTGGTGAGTGGATTTATAATGCTGATTGAATCGGCTGAAGATACAGCTCTTGATATCCCCGTTGTTGTTGAGGATCTTGCGATGTTTTTAGCAAGAGCCGAGGTGGATGAAGTGCTGACCCCACAAGAAATGGAAGAAATCGGGAGCCATTTCCCAGGGCCGAATTCATTAGGTAATAAAGTTACTCAAATTGCAATATCTATGCTTAAAGCTCGTCTTTCTGGGGAGCGTATCCTGAGATGTTGGGGTGGTGGTGGAAGCTGTAATAACGGCTGGTCCATAGAAGATGTGAAAGACAAAATCGGAAAGCTGTTGGAAGAGTTTGGAGCTGGTGGGGACTCTAGAGAAGCTTGCAGATGCATAAAGGAGTTTGGGATGCCATTCTTTCATCATGAAGTAGTGAAAAAATGTCTGGTGATACTTATGGAGAATAAGAATGAGAGAATGTGGAGTTTGCTTAAACAGTGCTTCGATATGCAGCTGATAACTATGAACCAGATGATTAAAGGGTTCATCAGAGTCGAAGAATCTCTTGATGATTTGGCTTTGGATGTTCCTGATGCTAAGAAACAGTTCAAGAATTTGATCGAACGAGCTAAGGTCGAAGGATGGTTGGATAATTCTTTTGGTGTAAATGGAAGGGAACAAGGTTTGGGCAATGGTTTCTGCTGAAAGATGCACAATATATTTTTGTTAGTCATTTTGTGTGCAAATTTACTGCCTGTTTTAGTAAAGTTGTTAACATACATACACAAGTACTTGTGTTCTGTTTCTGAAATTTTACAATATACTCCCTACTTGTGAAATGAGATTGAGGTTTGTAATGAGGTTAGATATTATTTCTAACACTATATAAAACTGTGGTATAAAACACTGAGGCCGATATATACTTCTTCTCTTGTCTCTCTAAAAATGAAAAACCACAATGTATAAACAATTATGGCGATAAATAGATTTGTCAACATGTGAGTTGAAAAACAACTCTACATTTGTACCAATAGAACTTTTAAGTATCTTGCATTTTTTAAATTCCCATGGTTTAGTGGATTTTCATTTTGTTTTAAGTGTGTATTTGTAACATATGAAAATGAATATGTATACTAAATGCGTCAAATAAAGGTAGCGTGTTTATTTTAAATAATTTGTGTAGTTTAGATGTACAAAAAACAACGTGTGAGTTGAAAAAACAACTCTATATTTTTAAATATAACTTCAAATATCCTTTCAAGATATAGTGTATTTTTAAATTCATGTGTAAATGTATTTTGATATTTTTTAATTGTGTATTTGTAACAAATGAAAATTAATTTTATATGTATACTAAATGCATAAAAGTAAAGAGAAGCACATTTGTTCATAACATATAACATAGTTCTTTAAATTAATTTGTGTTGTTAAGTATTTCAGAAACGCTCAATTCAATTATTTTCCGCACGAAAAATTGAGACATAATTAAGCTTTTGGCGGTGATGGAACATCCCGCTCTACGAAATTATTGGAGGAGATGGAACATCAGGAGATCGTTGTGGGTTCGGACCAGAGGGAACCAATCTCTTTCCGCCAAACAAAGTTCTTGGAGGAGATGGAGGAGACTGTTGTGGGTTCGGGCCAGTGGGAACCAATCTCTTTCCACCGTACAAAGTTCTTGGAGGAGATGGAGGAGATTGTTGTGGGTTCGGGCCAGTGGGAACCAATCTCTTTCCACCGTACAAAGTTCTTGGAGGAGATGGAGGAGATTGTTGTGGGTTCGGGCCTGTGGGAACCAATCTCTTTCCACCATACAAAGATCTTGGAGGAGATGGAGGAGATTGTTGTGGGTTCGGGCCAGTGGGAACTAATCTCTTCCCGCCGTACAAAGTTCTTGGAGGAGATGGAGGAGACTGTTGTGGGTTCGGGCCAGTGGGAACCAATCTCTTTCCGCCATACAAAGTTCTTGGAGGAGATGGAGGAGACTGTTGTGGGTTCGGGCCAGTGGGAACCAATCTCTTTCCGCCATACAAAATTCTTGGAGGAGATGGAGGAGACTGTTGTGGGTTCGGGCCAGTAGGAACTAATCTCTTTCCGACGTACAAAGTTTTTGGAGGAGATGGAACGTCTGGAGACCGTTGTGGGTTCGGGCCCGTAGGAACTAATCTCTTTTGATCATACAAAGTCTTTGAAAGAGATGGAACGTTTTGAGACTCCAGTCCATTAGAGCCTAAAGGAATAGGCCTTTTAATATCGTAATGTGACTCAAAACCATGACTACAATCGAGAATAGCATGTAACACAATAAGAGTGACTATCAAACGAGAAGGAAAACAAAAACTCATTTTGTATGGACTAGAAACTTGGTGGTTAACGACAAAATAAACCTTGTTTATATAGATCTTTTTGGTTCAATGAATTGCATACATATATGGTGAGTATATATGATTCGATTTTGTGACTGTTTCATTTGTTCATATATGGACTTTGTAAATAAATGTTATAATTCAATGTAGGAGTATGATTTTTTTTCTTTTTCTGAACGATTTTCCATGGTTAAATATGGTTCAAATCTTGAAATTTTAATTATTATGGAAATTTTTTTTTGAAATAATAATTTATTATGGAAGTTTGAATGATAATTATGTTGGGCCTTATTTTTAAGTAACTAGTAATATTTAGGGGTCCGCCTTGTTTGACCAATAGTTGCTGCGGAAAGATACAAAATATATTTTTGTTAGTCATTTTGTGTGCAAATTTACTGCCCGTTTTAGTGAAGTTGCCAACATACATACAACTACTTGTGTTTTGTTTCTAAGTTTTTACAATATATTCCCTAGTTGTGAAATGATATTGATGTGTTCAGGCATGTTTGTAATGACTAATAATGAGGTTAGATATTATTTCTAGCATTATATAAAACTGGGGTATAAAAAACTGAGGACTTCTTCTTTTGTCTCTTTAAAAAATGAAAAAAAAAATGTATAAACAATTATGACGATAAATAGATTTGTCAACATGTTAGTTGAAAACAACTCTACATTTGTACCAATACAACTTTAAGTATCTTGCATTTTTTAAATTCCCAGTTTAGTGGATTTTCATTGTAACATATAAAAATGAATATGTATACTAAATGCGTCAAAGTATAGGTAGCATGTTTATTTTAAATAATTGGGAAAAATTTTTTTTTTTAAGTCATGTAAGTTCAATCTATTTTGATCTTGGTCCTAGTAATTTTGGCTGTTTGATTTTCGTTCTATAACTTTGTAAAATTCAACTTTTTTTGTTCTATGACCTGCTATCAAAGGTGGTCTTTTCAGGTAAATCTGACATGAATTTTCTTTTTCTTTTTTTTAGTTAAAATAAATACACAGCTGGCAAAAAAACACTTATATCCTAATTTGAAGCCCGCAAAATACCTAAATCCCTGAATTCTAAAAAAGCCCATAAAACATAAAACAACGTCTGTTGGAGAATTGAAAGTGCAGTGAAGAAAATTGAAGTTCGTAGGTAATGCGACACTGATCTCAAAGGAAATTCTACTCTTAACAATTTTCTGTTTTCCTCATTCACCAAAATTTGGACGCAAAATTTTGCTTATATTCCCCCAATTTCTTCATCTTGAGATTAGAAAAATCCATGGTTTCTCTCAAATTCATGGTACTCTTAATGACCTTTTCTGAGATTTTTTTCCAAAGCAATCCAAATTCACGCTGGCTTTTTATGTTTTATGGCTTTAAGAATTCAGGGAGTTAGGTGTTTGGGGGCTTCAAATTAGGATTTAAGTGTTTTTTTGCCAGATGTGTATTATTTTAATTAGAAAAAAAGAAAAGAAAATCTACGTCAAATTTATCTGAAAGACCATCTTTGATAGCAGGTCATAGGACCAAAAAGTTGAATTTTACAAAGTTGTAGGACGAAAATCAAACAGCCAAAGTTACTAGGACCAAGATCAAAATAGGTCGAACATACAGCACGAAAAAATTAATTTTTCCTAAAGAATTTGTGTAGTTTAGATGTACAAAAACACTCGATTTAATTACTTCACATATGCATAATGAGACATAGTTTAATGACATAAATTTTAGATGAGGGTGAAACAATTGACTTTGAAACTTATGAAACATGTCTTTTATTCCAAAAATGTGCAGGAAAAAAGTAGTTGGATGTGAACCCTATGAAGTTTCAGGAGGAGACGGAATGTCGGGAGGTTCTTGTTTGTTCGGGCTAGTAAGAACTAATCTCCTTCCGACGTACAAAATTCTTGGAGGAAATGAAGGAGACTGTTGTGGGTTCGGGCCCGTGGGAACTAATCTTTTTCTGTCATACAAACTACAAAGTCCTTGGAAGAGATGGAACGTCCAGAGATTATTTATTGGTTCGAGCCTGAGGGAACTGCTCTCCTTACGTCATATGAAGTTCCTAGAGAAGATGAAACGTCTGGTGACTCTTGTTTGTTCGGTTAAAAAAGAATTGTTCTCTTTATATCATGCAAGGTTTTTGAAGGAGATGGAACGTCGTGAGACTCTTGTCTATTAGGGCCTGAAGGAACCAATCTTTTGACATTATCATAAGATACAAAACCATGTCTACAACCGAAAATAGCAAAATGAGAGTGATTATCAAAGGGAAAATTTTATTTTACGTCCTGTAAGTTTGACCAATTCCAAAATAAATTCTTTATGTTTCTGTTTTATCATTTTTTGTCCTAGGGTGTCCGATTTTCATCCCTTTCTAACCAATTTGGGTCCTTTTTCGTCGGAAAATTTTAAAGTGACCGGAAAGCCGCACTTTTGGCTCACACGAGTGGAACTATTTGGGAATTTCGGTCAATTGTCAATTTTCATAATTTTTTATTCCAATTTTGGTCCTTCATGTTTATATTAACAAATCTATAAACTCTGTAAATTATATTAACAAATCTATAAACTAAAAATTCTGTAAATTAAAAGTACACCAAATAAAATCTGAAAATAAAAAATTTAACCAAATAAGATAATAAAATTATTAAAATACTAAAAATTATGATTAAATTAATGAATTCTAAAAAACTAAAAACTGTTAATAAATCCTAAAAAAAGTTATAAATTAAAAAATCAATATATATATATATATATAATAAAAGAATAAAAATATTAAATATATTATAAAGTAGGAAAAATTTTAAAAATTGTTAAATGAATCCTAAATTATATTAATAAATCCTAAAATCTGGAAAAATATAAATTAAAAAATCCTAAGGAATAATAAATCATACTAAAAATATAATTTTTTTGGAAATTTATATTAAAAAATCCTAAAATAATACGCCCAAAATCTGAAAATTAACCAAATGTCTGTAAATTCTAAAATCTGAAAAATATGCTTAAAAATTTCTAAAAGTCTTAAAATACGTCAATTCCTAAAAATCTGAAAGTCCCTCAAATCTCAAAGTTCCAATCCCTCAATAACGCCAATAAAAATAGTCAAAATCACGCTTCGAATCTCTCAATAATCGGATCCTCAGCATTGGCTATGTACAAGTTATGTTTGAAAAGCTTTATGATTAACCATAAATAAACCTCGTTTATATAGACTTTTTTTTTAAGTTTTTTAATGATCTATATACATATAGATTAAACCTCGTTTATATAGACTTTTTTTTAAGGTTTTTAATGATCTATATACATATAGATTACGGTTATAGTGATTAATGTCATATTTCAATGCAATACTGTTCAAGGAAAATCAGATTTATTTTTATTTTCCTCTTTTATATATGATTTAACTTCGTGATTAATGTCAAAACATCAAGGAATGAATTATATGTTTCTATGCCTATCCAGCTTGAACTTTTTTTTGAACTAATTCCAAGGTCATAAATATGCCTAACCCGTTCTTCAAAGCTATATCAAAATCATTTATTTATTCTCTCTTGTGGTGGTTCCCCTCTTGTGTGGTGGTGGTCCCCTGTTGTTGGGTTGCGGTTTCGAGTTGCAGTTTCGGGTGGTCCCCTCTTGTGGTGATTGCGGTTCCGGTCTACAGCGAGATGAAATGATGTTGCCATGTGCCCGGTGGTAGAAGGAAAAAGGGATATGGCAGAATTATCGAATCTGTGGATGATTTATCTCTAGATATACCGAATGCGAAGGTGTTATTACCGTCGTTGATTTCGAAAGCAGCATCTGAAGGGTGGTTATCTGCCTCCTCTTGAGGTCACTCTCATTACATCCTGGAAAGCAAGTAGTTGAAGATACTATGGTTAAGTCCTTCAAGAAGAAGATTGAAACGATCATTCGCGAGTATTTTCTGTCTGGTGATATTTCAGAGGTGATTTGTTGTTTAGAATTTGAGAACAGTTCGTCTGTTTCTGAACTAAATGCCATTTTTGTGAAGAAACTGATAACTCTAGCAATGGATAGGAAAAACCGAGAGAAAGAAATGGCGTCTGTTTTGTTGTCCTCTTTGTGTTTTCCATCAGATGATGTGGTGAGTGGATTTATAATGCTGATTGAATCGGCTGAAGATACAGCTCTTGATATCCCCGTTGTTGTTGAGGATCTTGCGATGTTTTTAGCAAGAGCCGAGGTGGATGAAGTGCTGACCCCACAAGAAATGGAAGAAATCGGGAGCCATTTCCCAGGGCCGAATTCATTAGGTAATAAAGTTACTCAAATTGCAATATCTATGCTTAAAGCTCGTCTTTCTGGGGAGCGTATCCTGAGATGTTGGGGTGGTGGTGGAAGCTGTAATAACGGCTGGTCCATAGAAGATGTGAAAGACAAAATCGGAAAGCTGTTGGAAGAGTTTGGAGCTGGTGGGGACTCTAGAGAAGCTTGCAGATGCATAAAGGAGCTTGGGATGCCATTCTTTCATCATGAAGTAGTGAAAAAAATGTCTGGTGATACTTATGGAGAATAAGAATGAGAGAATGTGGAGTTTGCTTAAACAGTGCTTCGATATGCAGCTGATAACTATGAACCAGATGATTAAAGGGTTCATCAGAGTCGAAGAATCTCTTGATGATTTGGCTTTGGATGTTCCTGATGCTAAGAAACAGTTCAAGAATTTGATCGAACGAGCTAAGGTCGAAGGATGGTTGGATAATTCTTTTGGTGTAAATGGAAGGGAACAAGGTTTGGGCAATGGTTTCTGCTGAAAGATGCACAATATATTTTTGTTAGTCATTTTGTGTGCAAATTTACTGCCTGTTTTAGTAAAGTTGCCAACATACATACACAAGTACTTGTGTTCTGTTTCTGAAATTTTACAATATACTCCCTACTTGTGAAATGAGATTGAGGTTTGTAATGAGGTTAGATATTATTTCTAACACTATATAAAACTGTGGTATAAAACACTGAGGCCGATATATACTTCTTCTCTTGTCTCTCTAAAAAATGAAAAACCACAATGTATAAACAATTATGGCGATAAATAGATTTGTCAACATGTGAGTTGAAAAACAACTCTACATTTGTACCAATAGAACTTTTAAGTATCTTGCATTTTTTAAATTCCCATGGTTTAGTGGATTTTCATTTTGTTTTAAGTGTGTATTTGTAACATATGAAAATGAATATGTATACTAAATGCGTCAAATAAAGGTAGCGTGTTTATTTTAAATAATTTGTGTAGTTTAGATGTACAAAAAACAACGTGTGAGTTGAAAAAACAACTCTATATTTTTAAATATAACTTCAAATATCCTTTCAAGATATAGTGTATTTTTAAATTCATGTGTAAATGTATTTTGATATTTTTTAATTGTGTATTTGTAACAAATGAAAATTAATTTTATATGTATACTAAATGCATAAAAGTAAAGAGAAGCACATTTGTTCATAACATATAACATAGTTCTTTAAATTAATTTGTGTTGTTAAGTATTTCAGAAACGCTCAATTCAATTATTTTTCCCGAAAAAAAATTGAGACATAATTAAGCTTTTGGCGGTGATGGAACATCCGCTCTCTTAAATTATTGGAGGAGATGGAACATCGGGGAGATCGTTGTGGGTTCGGACCAGAGGGAACCAATCTCTTTCCGCCAAACAAAGTTCTTGGAGGAGATGGAGGAGACTGTTGTGGGTTCGGGCCAGTGGGAACCAATCTCTTTCCACCGTACAAAGTTCTTGGAGGAGATGGAGGAGATTGTTGTGGGTTCGGGCCAGTGGGAACCAATCTCTTTCCACCGTACAAAGTTCTTGGAGGAGATGGAGGAGATTGTTGTGGGTTCGGGCCTGTGGGAACCAATCTCTTTCCACCATACAAAGATCTTGGAGGAGATGGAGGAGATTGTTGTGGGTTCGGGCCAGTGGGAACTAATCTCTTCCCGCCGTACAAAGTTCTTGGAGGAGATGGAGGAGACTGTTGTGGGTTCGGGCCAGTGGGAACCAATCTCTTTCCGCCGTACAAAGTTCTTGGAGGAGATGGAGGAGACTGTTGTGGGTTCGGGCCAGTGGGAACCAATCTCTTTCCGCCATACAAAATTCTTGGAGGAGATGGAGGAGACTGTTGTGGGTTCGGGCCAGTAGGAACTAATCTCTTTCCGACGTACAAAGTTTTTGGAGGAGATGGAACGTCTGGAGACCGTTGTGGGTTCGGGCCCGTAGGAACTAATCTCTTTTGATCATACAAAGTCTTTGAAAGAGATGGAACGTTTTGAGACTCCAGTCCATTAGAGCCTAAAGGAATAGGCCTTTTAATATCGTAATGTGACTCAAAACCATGACTACAATCGAGAATAGCATGTAACACAATAAGAGTGACTATCAAACGAGAAGGAAAACAAAAACTCATTTTGTATGGACTAGAAACTTGGTGGTTAACGACAAAATAAACCTTGTTTATATAGATCTTTTTGGTTCAATGAATTGCATACATATATGGTGAGTATATATGATTCGATTTTGTGACTGTTTCATTTGTTCATATATGGACTTTGTAAATAAATGTTATAATTCAATGTAGGAGTATGATTTTTTTCTTTTTTTCTGAACGATTTTCCATGGTTAAATATGGTTCAAATCTTGAAATTTTAATTATTATGGAAACTTTTTTTGAAATAATAATTTATTATGGAAGTTTGAATGATAATTATGTTGGGCCTTATTTTTAAGTAACTAGTAATATTTAGGGGTCCGCCTTGTTTGACCAATAGTTGCTGCGGAAAGATACAAAATATATTTTTGTTAGTCATTTTGTGTGCAAATTTACTGCCCGTTTTAGTGAAGTTGCCAACATACATACAACTACTTGTGTTTTGTTTCTAAATTTTTACAATATATTCCCTAGTTGTGAAATGATATTGATGTGTTCAGGCATGTTTGTAATGACTAATAATGAGGTTAGATATTATTTCTAGCATTATATAAAACTGGGGTATAAAAAACTGAGGACTTCTTCTTTTGTCTCTTTAAAAAATGAAAAAAAAAATGTATAAACAATTATGACGATAAATAGATTTGTCAACATGTTAGTTGAAAACAACTCTACATTTGTACCAATACAACTTTAAGTATCTTGCATTTTTTAAATTCCCAGTTTAGTGGATTTTCATTGTAACATATAAAAATGAATATGTATACTAAATGCGTCAAAGTATAGGTAGCATGTTTATTTTAAATAATTGGGAAAATTGATTTTTTTCGTCATGTAAGTTCAATCTATTTTGATCTTGGTCCTAGTAATTTTGGCTGTTTGATTTTCGTTCTATAACTTTGTAAAATTCAACTTTTTTGTTCTATGACCTGCTATCAAAGGTGGTCTTTTTTCAGTAAATCGACATGAATTTTCTTTTTTTTTTTTTTAGTTAAAATAAATACACAAATTGGCAAAAAAAAACACTTATATCCTAATTTGAAGCCCCAAAAAATACCTAAATCCTGAATTCTAAAAGCCCATAAAACATAAAACAACGTCTGTTGGAGAATTGAAAGTGCAGTGAAGAAAATTGAAGTTCGTAGGTAATGCGACACTGATCTCAAAGGAAATTCTACTCTTAACAATTTTCTGTTTTCCTCATTCACCAAAATTTGGACGCAAAATTTTGCTTATATTCCCCCAATTTCTTCATCTTGAGATTAGAAAAATCCATGGTTTCTCTCAAATTCATGGTACTCTTAATGACCTTTTCTGAGATTTTTTCCAAAGCAATCCAAATTCACGCGCGGCTTTTATGTTTTGCGGGCTTTAAGAATTCAGGGAGTTAGGTGTTTGGGGGCTTCAAATTAGGATTTAAGTGTTTTTTTGCCAGATGTGTATTATTTTAATTAGAAAAAAAGAAAAGAAAATCTACGTCAAATTTATCTGAAAGACCATCTTTGATAGCAGGTCATAGGACCAAAAAGTTGAATTTTACAAAAAGTTGTAGGACGAAAAAATCAAACAGCCAAAGTTACTAGGACCAAGATCAAAATAGGTCGAACATACAGCACGAAAAAATTAATTTTTCCTAAAGAATTTGTGTAGTTTAGATGTACAAAAACACTCGATTTAATTACTTCACATATGCATAATGAGACATAGTTTAATGACATAAATTTTAGATGAGGGTGAAACAATTGACTTTGAAACTTATGAAACATGTCTTTTATTCCAAAAATGTGCAGGAAAAAAGTAGTTGGATGTGAACCCTATGAAGTTTCAGGAGGAGATGGAATGTCGGGAGGTTCTTGTTTGTTCGGGCCAAGAAGAACTAATCTCCTTCCGACGTACAAAATTCTTGGAGGAAATGAAGGAGACTTGTGGGTTCGGGCCCGTGGGAACTAATCTTTTTCTGTCATACAAACTACAAAGTCCTTGGAAGAGATGGAACGTCCAGAGATTATTTATTGGTTCGAGCCTGAGGGAACTGCTCTCCTTACGTCATATGAAGTTCCTAGAGAAGATGAAACGTCTGGTGACTCTTGTTTGTTCGGTTAAAAAAGAATTGTTCTCTTTATATCATGCAAGGTTTTTGAAGGAGATGGAACGTCGTGAGACTCTTGTCTATTAGGGCCTGAAGGAACCAATCTTTTGACATTATCATAAGATACAAAACCATGTCTACAACCGAAAATAGCAAAATGAGAGTGATTATCAAAGGAAAATTTTATTTTACGTCCCGTAAGTTTGACCAATTCCAAAATAAATTCTTTATGTTTTGTTTTTATCATTTTTTTGTCCTAGGGTGTCCGATTTTCATCCCTTTCTAACCAATTTGGGTCCTTTTTCGTTCGGGAAAATTTTAAAGTGACCGGAAAGCCGCGCACTTTTGGCTCACACGAGTGGAACTATTTGGGAATTTCGGTCAATTGTCAATTTTCATAATTTTTTATTCCAATTTTGGTCCTTCATGTTTATATTAACAAATCTATAAACTCTGTAAATTATATTAACAAATCTATAAACTAAAAATTCTGTAAATTAAAAGTACACCAAATAAAATCTGAAAATAAAAATTTAACCAAATAAGATAATAAAATTATTAAAATACTAAAAATTATGATTAAATTAATGAATTCTAAAAAAACTAAAAACTGTTAATAAATCTAAAAAAAAAGTTATAAATTAAAAAATCAATATATATATATATATATAATAAAAGAATAAAAATTATTAAATATATTATAAAGTAGGAAAAATTTTTAAAAATTGTTAAATGAATCCTAAATTATATTAATAAATCCTAAAATCTGGAAAAATATAAATTAAAAAATCCTAAGGAATAATAAATCATACTAAAAATATAATTTTTTTTGGAAATTTATATTAAAAAATCCTAAAATAATACGCCCAAAATCTGAAAAATTAACCAAATGTCTGTAAATTCTAAAATCTGAAAAATATGCTTAAAAATTTCTAAAAGTCTTAAAATACGTCAATTCCTAAAAATCTGAAAGTCCCTCAAATCTCAAAGTTCCAATCCCTCAATAACGCCAATAAAAATAGTCAAAATCACCCTTCGAATCTCTCAATAATCGGATCCTCAGCATTGGCTATGTACAAGTTATGTTTGAAAAGCTTTATGATTAACCATAAATAAACCTCGTTTATATAGACTTTTTTTTAAGTTTTTTAATGATCTATATACATATAGATTAAACCTCGTTTATATAGACTTTTTTTTTAAGGTTTTTAATGATCTATATACATATAGATTACGGTTATAGTGATTAATGTCATATTTCAATGCAATACTGTTCAAGGAAAATCAGATTTATTTTTATTTTCCTCTTTTATATATGATTTAACTTCGTGATTAATGTCAAAACATCAAGGAATGAATTATATGTTTCTATGCCTATCCAGCTTGAACTTTTTTGAACTAATTCCAAGGTCATAAATATGCCTAACCCGTTCTTCAAAGCTATATCAAAATCATTTATTTATTCTCTCTTGTGGTGGTCCCCTCTTGTGTGGTGGTGGTCCCCCTGTTGTTGGGTTGCGGTTTCGAGTTGCAGTTTCGGTGGTCCCCTCTTGTGGTGATTGCGGTTCGGTCTCACAGCGAGATGAAATGATGTTGCCATGTGCCCGGTGGTAGAAGGAAAAAGGGATATGGCAGAATTATCGAATCTGTGGATGATTTATCTCTAGATATACCGAATGCGAAGGTGTTATTACCGTCGTTGATTTCGAAAGCAGCATCTGAAGGGTGGTTATCTGCCTCCTCTTTGAGGTCACTCTCATTACATCCTGGAAAGCAAGTAGTTGAAGATACTATGGTTAAGTCCTTCAAGAAGAAGATTGAAACGATCATTCGCGAGTATTTTCTGTCTGGTGATATTTCAGAGGTGATTTGTTGTTTAGAATTTGAGAACAGTTCGTCTGTTTCTGAACTAAATGCCATTTTTGTGAAGAAACTGATAACTCTAGCAATGGATAGGAAAAACCGAGAGAAAGAAATGGCGTCTGTTTTGTTGTCCTCTTTGTGTTTTCCATCAGATGATGTGGTGAGTGGATTTATAATGCTGATTGAATCGGCTGAAGATACAGCTCTTGATATCCCCGTTGTTGTTGAGGATCTTGCGATGTTTTTAGCAAGAGCCGAGGTGGATGAAGTGCTGACCCCACAAGAAATGGAAGAAATCGGGAGCCATTTCCCAGGGCCGAATTCATTAGGTAATAAAGTTACTCAAATTGCAATATCTATGCTTAAAGCTCGTCTTCTGGGGAGCGTATCCTGAGATGTTGGGGTGGTGGTGGAAGCTGTAATAACGGCTGGTCCATAGAAGATGTGAAAGACAAAATCGGAAAGCTGTTGGAAGAGTTTGGAGCTGGTGGGGACTCTAGAGAAGCTTGCAGATGCATAAAGGAGCTTTGGGATGCCATTCTTTCATCATGAAGTAGTGAAAAAATGTCTGGTGATACTTATGGAGAATAAGAATGAGAGAATGTGGAGTTTGCTTAAACAGTGCTTCGATATGCAGCTGATAACTATGAACCAGATGATTAAAGGGTTCATCAGAGTCGAAGAATCTCTTGATGATTTGGCTTTGGATGTTCCTGATGCTAAGAAACAGTTCAAGAATTTGATCGAACGAGCTAAGGTCGAAGGATGGTTGGATAATTCTTTTGGTGTAAATGGAAGGGAACAAGGTTTGGGCAATGGTTTCTGCTGAAAGATGCACAATATATTTTTGTTAGTCATTTTGTGTGCAAATTTACTGCCTGTTTTAGTAAAGTTGCTTAACATACATACACAAGTACTTGTGTTCTGTTTCTGAAATTTTACAATATACTCCCTACTTGTGAAATGAGATTGAGGTTTGTAATGAGGTTAGATATTATTTCTAACACTATATAAAACTGTGGTATAAAACACTGAGGCCGATATATACTTCTTCTCTTGTCTCTCTAAAAAATGAAAAACCACAATGTATAAACAATTATGGCGATAAATAGATTTGTCAACATGTGAGTTGAAAAACAACTCTACATTTGTACCAATAGAACTTTTAAGTATCTTGCATTTTTTAAATTCCCATGGTTTAGTGGATTTTCATTTTGTTTTAAGTGTGTATTTGTAACATATGAAAATGAATATGTATACTAAATGCGTCAAATAAAGGTAGCGTGTTTATTTTAAATAATTTGTGTAGTTTAGATGTACAAAAAACAACGTGTGAGTTGAAAAAACAACTCTATATTTTTAAATATAACTTCAAATATCCTTTCAAGATATAGTGTATTTTTAAATTCATGTGTAAATGTATTTTGATATTTTTTAATTGTGTATTTGTAACAAATGAAAATTAATTTTATATGTATACTAAATGCATAAAAGTAAAGAGAAGCACATTTGTTCATAACATATAACATAGTTCTTTAAATTAATTTGTGTTGTTAAGTATTTTTAAACGCTCAATTCAATTATTTTCCGCACGAAAAAAATTGAGACATAATTAAGCTTTTTGGCGGTGATGGAACATCCCGCTCTACTTAAATTATTGGAGGAGATGGAACATCAGGAGATCGTTGTGGTTCGGACAGAGGGAACCAATCTCTTTCCGCCAAACAAAGTTCTTGGAGGAGATGGAGGAGACTTGTGGGTTCTTGGGGGTTGGAGGCAATGGGAACCAATCTCTTTCCACCGCACAAAGTTCTTGGAGGAGATGGAGGAGATTGTTGTGGGTTCGGGCCTGTGGGAACCAATCTCTTTCCACCATACAAAGATCTTGGAGGAGATGGAGGAGATTGTTGTGGGTTGGGGCTGTGGGAACCAATCTCTTTCCACCATACAAAGATCTTGGAGGAGATGGAATCTCTTGTGGGTTCGGGCCAGTGGGAAAATTCTTGGAGGAAATGGAGGAGATGGAGGGTTTGTGGGTTCGGGTGGGAACCAATCTCTTTCCGCCCATACAAAGTTCTTGGAGGAGATGGAGAGACTGTTGTGGGTTCGGGCAGTGGGAACCAATCTCTTTCCGCCATACAAAATTCTTGGAGGAGATGGAGGAGACTGTTGTGGGTTCGGGCGATGAGGAACTAATCTCTTTCCGGACGTACAAAAGTTTTTGGAGGAGATGGAACGTCTGGAGACCGTTGTGGGTTCGGGCCCGTAGGAACTAATCTCTTTTGATCATACAAAGTCTTTGAAAGAGATGGAACGTTTTGAGACTCCAGTCCATTAGAGCCTAAAGGAATAGGCCTTTTAATATCGTAATGTGACTCAAAACCATGACTACAATCGAGAATAGCATGTAACACAATAAGAGTGACTATCAAACGAGAAGGAAAACAAAAACTCATTTTGTATGGACTAGAAACTTGGTGGTTAACGACAAAATAAACCTTGTTTATATAGATCTTTTTGGTTCAATGAATTGCATACATATATGGTGAGTATATATGATTCGATTTTGTGACTGTTTCATTTGTTCATATATGGACTTTGTAAATAAATGTTATAATTCAATGTAGGAGTATGATTTTTTTTCTTTTTCTGAACGATTTTCCATGGTTAAATATGGTTCAAATCTTGAAATTTTAATTATTATGGAAACTTTTTTTTGAAATAATAATTTATTATGGAAGTTTGAATGATAATTATGTTGGGCCTTATTTTTAAGTAACTAGTAATATTTAGGGGTCCGCCTTGTTTGACCAATAGTTGCTGCGGAAAGATACAAAATATATTTTTGTTAGTCATTTTGTGTGCAAATTTACTGCCCGTTTTAGTGAAGTTGCCAACATACATACAACTACTTGTGTTTTGTTTCTAAATTTTTACAATATATTCCCTAGTTGTGAAATGATATTGATGTGTTCAGGCATGTTTGTAATGACTAATAATGAGGTTAGATATTATTTCTAGCATTATATAAAACTGGGGTATAAAAAACTGAGGACTTCTTCTTTTTGTCTCTTTAAAAATGAAAAAAAAAATGTATAAACAATTATGACGATAAATAGATTTGTCAACATGTTAGTTGAAAACAACTCTACATTTGTACCAATACAACTTTAAGTATCTTGCATTTTTTAAATTCCCAGTTTAGTGGATTTTCATTGTAACATATAAAAATGAATATGTATACTAAATGCGTCAAAGTATAGGTAGCATGTTTATTTTAAATAATTGGGAAAATTGATTTTTTTCGTCATGTAAGTTCAATCTATTTTGATCTTGGTCCTAGTAATTTTGGCTGTTTGATTTTCGTTCTATAACTTTGTAAAATTCAACTTTTTTGTTCTATGACCTGCTATCAAAGGTGGTCTTTTCAGGTAAATCTGACATGAATTTTTTTTTTTCTTTTTTTTAGTTAAAATAAATACACAGCTGGCAAAAAAACACTTATATCCTAATTTGAAGCCCGCAAAATACCTAAATCCCTGAATTCTAAAAGCCCGCAAAACATAAAACAACGTCTGTTGGAGAATTGAAAGTGCAGTGAAGAAAATTGAAGTTCGTAGGTAATGCGACACTGATCTCAAAGGAAATTCTACTCTTAACAATTTTCTGTTTTCCTCATTCACCAAAATTTGGACGCAAAATTTTGCTTATATTCCCCCAATTTCTTCATCTTGAGATTAGAAAAATCCATGGTTTCTCTCAAATTCATGGTACTCTTAATGACCTTTTCTGAGATTTTTTCCAAAGCAATCCAAATTCACGCTTGCGCTTTTTATGTTTGCGGGCTTTAAGAATCGGGGAGTTAGGTGTTTGGGGGCTTCAAATTAGGATTTAAGTGTTTTTTTGCGGATGTGTATTATTTTAATTAGAAAAAAAGAAAAGAAAATCTACGTCAAATTTATCTGAAAGACCATCTTTGATAGCAGGTCATAGGACCAAAAAGTTGAATTTTACAAAGTTGTAGGATGAAAATCAAACAGCCAAAGTTACTAGGACCAAGATCAAAATAGGTCGAACATACAGCACGAAAAAATTAATTTTTCCTAAAGAATTTGTGTAGTTTAGATGTACAAAAACACTCGATTTAATTACTTCACATATGCATAATGAGACATAGTTTAATGACATAAATTTTAGATGAGGGTGAAACAATTGACTTTGAAACTTATGAAACATGTCTTTTATTCCAAAAATGTGCAGGAAAAAAGTAGTTGGATGTGAACCCTATGAAGTTTCAGGAGGAGATGGAATGTCGGGAGGTTCTTGTTTGTTCGGGCCAGTAAGAACTAATCTCCTTCCGACGTACAAAATTCTTGGAGGAAATGAAGGAGACTGTTGTGGGTTCGGGCCCGTGGGAACTAATCTTTTTCTGTCATACAAACTACAAAGTCCTTGGAAGAGATGGAACGTCCAGAGATTATTTATTGGTTCGAGCCTGAGGGAACTGCTCTCCTTACGTCATATGAAGTTCCTAGAGAAGATGAAACGTCTGGTGACTCTTGTTTGTTCGGTTAAAAAAGAATTGTTCTCTTTATATCATGCAAGGTTTTTGAAGGAGATGGAACGTCGTGAGACTCTTGTCTATTAGGGCCTGAAGGAACCAATCTTTTGACATTATCATAAGATACAAAACCATGTCTACAACCGAAAATAGCAAAATGAGAGTGATTATCAAAGGGAAAATTTTATTTTACGTCCTGTAAGTTTGACCAATTCCAAAATAAATTCTTTATGTTTCTGTTTTATCATTTTTTGTCCTAGGGTGTCCGATTTTCATCCCTTTCTAACCAATTTGGGTCCTTTTTCGTCGGAAAATTTTAAAGTGACCGGAAAGCCGCACTTTTGGCTCACACGAGTGGAACTATTTGGGAATTTCGGTCAATTGTCAATTTTCATAATTTTTTATTCCAATTTTGGTCCTTCATGTTTATATTAACAAATCTATAAACTCTGTAAATTATATTAACAAATCTATAAACTAAAAATTCTGTAAATTAAAAGTACACCAAATAAAATCTGAAAATAAAAATTTAACCAAATAAGATAATAAAATTATTAAAATACTAAAAATTATGATTAAATTAATGAATTCTAAAAAAACTAAAAACTGTTAATAAATCCTAAAAAAAGTTATAAATTAAAAAATCAATATATATATATATATATAATAAAAGAATAAAAATATTAAATATATTATAAAGTAGGAAAAATTTTAAAAATTGTTAAATGAATCCTAAATTATATTAATAAATCCTAAAATCTGGAAAAATATAAATTAAAAAATCCTAAGGAATAATAAATCATACTAAAAATATAATTTTTTTGGAAATTTATATTAAAAAATCCTAAAATAATACGCCCAAAATCTGAAAATTAACCAAATGTCTGTAAATTCTAAAATCTGAAAAATATGCTTAAAAATTTCTAAAAGTCTTAAAATACGTCAATTCCTAAAAATCTGAAAGTCCCTCAAATCTCAAAGTTCCAATCCCTCAATAACGCCAATAAAAATAGTCAAAATCACGCTTCGAATCTCTCAATAATCGGATCCTCAGCATTGGCTATGTACAAGTTATGTTTGAAAAGCTTTATGATTAACCATAAATAAACCTCGTTTATATAGACTTTTTTTTTAAGTTTTTTAATGATCTATATACATATAGATTAAACCTCGTTTATATAGACTTTTTTTTTAAGGTTTTTAATGATCTATATACATATAGATTACGGTTATAGTGATTAATGTCATATTTCAATGCAATACTGTTCAAGGAAAATCAGATTTATTTTTATTTTCCTCTTTTATATATGATTTAACTTCGTGATTAATGTCAAAACATCAAGGAATGAATTATATGTTTCTATGCCTATCCAGCTTGAACTTTTTTTTGAACTAATTCCAAGGTCATAAATATGCCTAACCCGTTCTTCAAAGCTATATCAAAATCATTTATTTATTCTCTCTTGTGGTGGTTCCCCTCTTGTGTGGTGGTGGTCCCCCTGTTGTTGGGTTGCGGTTTCGAGTTGCAGTTTCGGGTGGTCCCCTCTTGTGGTGATTGCGGTTCCGGTCTACAGCGAGATGAAATGATGTTGCCATGTGCCCGGTGGTAGAAGGAAAAAGGGATATGGCAGAATTATCGAATCTGTGGATGATTTATCTCTAGATATACCGAATGCGAAGGTGTTATTACCGTCGTTGATTTCGAAAGCAGCATCTGAAGGGTGGTTATCTGCCTCCTCTTTGAGGTCACTCTCATTACATCCTGGAAAGCAAGTAGTTGAAGATACTATGGTTAAGTCCTTCAAGAAGAAGATTGAAACGATCATTCGCGAGTATTTTCTGTCTGGTGATATTTCAGAGGTGATTTGTTGTTTAGAATTTGAGAACAGTTCGTCTGTTTCTGAACTAAATGCCATTTTTGTGAAGAAACTGATAACTCTAGCAATGGATAGGAAAAACCGAGAGAAAGAAATGGCGTCTGTTTTGTTGTCCTCTTTGTGTTTTCCATCAGATGATGTGGTGAGTGGATTTATAATGCTGATTGAATCGGCTGAAGATACAGCTCTTGATATCCCCGTTGTTGTTGAGGATCTTGCGATGTTTTTAGCAAGAGCCGAGGTGGATGAAGTGCTGACCCCACAAGAAATGGAAGAAATCGGGAGCCATTTCCCAGGGCCGAATTCATTAGGTAATAAAGTTACTCAAATTGCAATATCTATGCTTAAAGCTCGTCTTTCTGGGGAGCGTATCCTGAGATGTTGGGGTGGTGGTGGAAGCTGTAATAACGGCTGGTCCATAGAAGATGTGAAAGACAAAATCGGAAAGCTGTTGGAAGAGTTTGGAGCTGGTGGGGACTCTAGAGAAGCTTGCAGATGCATAAAGGAGCTTGGGATGCCATTCTTTCATCATGAAGTAGTGAAAAAATGTCTGGTGATACTTATGGAGAATAAGAATGAGAGAATGTGGAGTTTGCTTAAACAGTGCTTCGATATGCAGCTGATAACTATGAACCAGATGATTAAAGGGTTCATCAGAGTCGAAGAATCTCTTGATGATTTGGCTTTGGATGTTCCTGATGCTAAGAAACAGTTCAAGAATTTGATCGAACGAGCTAAGGTCGAAGGATGGTTGGATAATTCTTTTGGTGTAAATGGAAGGGAACAAGGTTTGGGCAATGGTTTCTGCTGAAAGATGCACAATATATATTTTTGTTAGTCATTTTGTGTGCAAATTTACTGCCTGTTTTAGTAAAGTTGTTAACATACATACACAAGTACTTGTGTTCTGTTTCTGAAATTTTACAATATACTCCCTACTTGTGAAATGAGATTGAGGTTTGTAATGAGGTTAGATATTATTTCTAACACTATATAAAACTGTGGTATAAAACACTGAGGCCGATATATACTTCTTCTCTTGTCTCTCTAAAAAATGAAAAACCACAATGTATAAACAATTATGGCGATAAATAGATTTGTCAACATGTGAGTTGAAAAACAACTCTACATTTGTACCAATAGAACTTTTAAGTATCTTGCATTTTTTAAATTCCCATGGTTTAGTGGATTTTCATTTTGTTTTAAGTGTGTATTTGTAACATATGAAAATGAATATGTATACTAAATGCGTCAAATAAAGGTAGCGTGTTTATTTTAAATAATTTGTGTAGTTTAGATGTGCAAAAACAACGTGTGAGTTGAAAAAACAACTCTATATTTTTAAATATAACTTCAAATATCCTTTCAAGATATAGTGTATTTTTAAATTCATGTGTAAATGTATTTTGATATTTTTTAATTGTGTATTTGTAACAAATGAAAATTAATTTTATATGTATACTAAATGCATAAAAGTAAAGAGAAGCACATTTGTTCATAACATATAACATAGTTCTTTAAATTAATTTGTGTTGTTAAGTATTTCAGAAACGCTCAATTCAATTATTTTCCGCACGAAAAATTGAGACATAATTAAGCTTTTGGCGGTGATGGAACATCCCGCTCTACGAAATTATTGGAGGAGATGGAACATCAGGAGATCGTTGTGGGTTCGGACCAGAGGGAACCAATCTCTTTCCGCCAAACAAAGTTCTTGGAGGAGATGGAGGAGACTGTTGTGGGTTCGGGCCAGTGGGAACCAATCTCTTTCCACCGTACAAAGTTCTTGGAGGAGATGGAGGAGATTGTTGTGGGTTCGGGCCTGTGGGAACCAATCTCTTTCCACCATACAAAGATCTTGGAGGAGATGGAGGAGATTGTTGTGGGTTCGGGCGGTGGGGAACTAATCTCTTCCCACCATACAAAGTTCTTGGAGGAGATGGAGGAGATTGTTGTGGGTTCGGGCCGGTGGGAACCAATCTCTTCCGTCAGACAAAGTTCTTGGAGGAGATGAAGGAGACTGTTGTGGGTTCGGGTGGGAACCGATCTCTTTCCGCTGCACAAAGTTCTTGGAGGAGGGAACCGGGCCAGTGGGAACCAATCTCTTTCCGCCATACAAAGTTCTTGGAGGAGATGGAGGAGACTGTTGTGGGTTCGGGCCAGTGGGAACCAATCTCTTTCCGCCATACAAAATTCTTGGAGGAGATGGAGGAGATGGGTTGTGGGGTTACAAAATTCTTGGAGGAGATGGAGGAGGAACTAATCTCTTTCCGAGGGAACAATCTCTTTTTTTGGAGGAGATGGAACGTCTGGAGACCGTTGTGGGTTCGGGCCCGAGGAACTAATCTCTTTTGATCATACAAAGTCTTTGAAAGAGATGGAACGTTTTGAGACTCCAGTCCATTAGAGCCTAAAGGAATAGGCCTTTTAATATCGTAATGTGACTCAAAACCATGACTACAATCGAGAATAGCATGTAACACAATAAGAGTGACTATCAAACGAGAAGGAAAAACAAAAACTCATTTTGTATGGACTAGAAACTTGGTGGTTAACGACAAAATAAACCTTGTTTATATAGATCTTTTTTGGTTCAATGAATTGCATACATATATGGTGAGTATATATGATTCGATTTTGTGACTGTTTCATTTGTTCATATATGGACTTTGTAAATAAATGTTATAATTCAATGTAGGAGTATGATTTTTTTTTTTTTCTGAACGATTTTCCATGGTTAAATATGGTTCAAATCTTGAAATTTTAATTATTATGGAAACTTTTTTTTGAAATAATAATTTATTATGGAAGTTTGAATGATAATTATGTTGGGCCTTATTTTTAAGTAACTAGTAATATTTAGGGGTCCGCCTTGTTTGACCAATAGTTGCTGCGGAAAGATACAAAATATATTTTTGTTAGTCATTTTGTGTGCAAATTTACTGCCCGTTTTAGTGAAGTTGCCAACATACATACAACTACTTGTGTTTTGTTTCTAAGTTTTTACAATATATTCCCTAGTTGTGAAATGATATTGATGTGTTCAGGCATGTTTGTAATGACTAATAATGAGGTTAGATATTATTTCTAGCATTATATAAAACTGGGGTATAAAAAACTGAGGACTTCTTCTTTTGTCTCTTTAAAAAATGAAAAAAAAAATGTATAAACAATTATGACGATAAATAGATTTGTCAACATGTTAGTTGAAAACAACTCTACATTTGTACCAATACAACTTTAAGTATCTTGCATTTTTTAAATTCCCAGTTTAGTGGATTTTCATTGTAACATATAAAAATGAATATGTATACTAAATGCGTCAAAGTATAGGTAGCATGTTTATTTTAAATAATTGGGAAAATTGATTTTTTTCGTCATGTAAGTTCAATCTATTTTGATCTTGGTCCTAGTAATTTTGGCTGTTTGATTTTCGTTCTATAACTTTGTAAAATTCAACTTTTTTGTTCTATGACCTGCTATCAAAGGTGGTCTTTTCAGGTAAATCTGACATGAATTTTCTTTTTCTTTTTTTTAGTTAAAATAAATACACAGCTGGCAAAAAAACACTTATATCCTAATTTGAAGCCCGCAAAATACCTAAATCCCTGAATTCTAAAAGCCCGCAAAACATAAAACAACGTCTGTTGGAGAATTGAAAGTGCAGTGAAGAAAATTGAAGTTCGTAGGTAATGCGACACTGATCTCAAAGGAAATTCTACTCTTAACAATTTTCTGTTTTCCTCATTCACCAAAATTTGGACGCAAAATTTTGCTTATATTCCCCCAATTTCTTCATCTTGAGATTAGAAAAATCCATGGTTTCTCTCAAATTCATGGTACTCTTAATGACCTTTTCTGAGATTTTTTCCAAAGCAATCCAAATTCACGCGCGGCTTTTATGTTTTGCGGGCTTTAAGAATTCAGGGAGTTAGGTGTTTGGGGGCTTCAAATTAGGATTTAAGTGTTTTTTTGCCAGATGTGTATTATTTTAATTAGAAAAAAAGAAAAGAAAATCTACGTCAAATTTATCTGAAAGACCATCTTTGATAGCAGGTCATAGGACCAAAAAGTTGAATTTTACAAAGTTGTAGGATGAAAATCAAACAGCCAAAGTTACTAGGACCAAGATCAAAATAGGTCGAACATACAGCACGAAAAAATTAATTTTTCATAAAGAATTTGTGTAGTTTAGATGTACAAAAACACTCGATTTAATTACTTCACATATGCATAATGAGACATAGTTTAATGACATAAATTTTAGATGAGGGTGAAACAATTGACTTTGAAACTTATGAAACATGTCTTTTATTCCAAAAATGTGCAGGAAAAAAAAGTAGTTGGATGTGAACCCTATGAAGTTTCAGGAGGAGATGGAATGTCGGGAGGTTCTTGTTTGTTCGGGCCAAGAAGAACTAATCTCCTTCCGACGCACAAAATTCTTGGAGGAAATGAAGGAGACTGTTGTGGGTTCGGGCCCGTGGGAACTAATCTTTTTTCATCATACAAACTACAAAGTCCTTGGAAGAGATGGAACGTCCAGAGATTATTTATTGGTTCGAGCCTGAGGGAACTGCTCTCCTTACGTCATATGAAGTTCCTAGAGAAGATGAAACGTCTGGTGACTCTTGTTTGTTCGGTTAAAAAGAATTGTTCTCTTTATATCATGCAAGGTTTTTGAAGGAGATGGAACGTCGTGAGACTCTTGTCTATTAGGGCCTGAAGGAACCAATCTTTTGACATTATCATAAGATACAAAACCATGTCTACAACCGAAAATAGCAAAATGAGAGTGATTATCAAAGGGAAAATTTTATTTTACGTCCCCGTAAGTTTGACCAATTCCAAAATAAATTCTTTATGTTTCTGTTTTATCATTTTTTGTCCTAGGGTGTCCGATTTTCATCCCTTTCTAACCAATTTGGGTCCTTTTTCGTCGGAAAATTTTAAAGTGACCGGAAAGCCGCACTTTTGGCTCACACGAGTGGAACTATTTGGGAATTTCGGTCAATTGTCAATTTTCATAATTTTTTATTCCAATTTTGGTCCTTCATGTTTATATTAACAAATCTATAAACTCTGTAAATTATATTAACAAATCTATAAACTAAAAATTCTGTAAATTAAAAGTACACCAAATAAAATCTGAAAATAAAAATTTAACCAAATAAGATAATAAAATTATTAAAATACTAAAAATTATGATTAAATTAATGAATTCTAAAAAAACTAAAAACTGTTAATAAATCCTAAAAAAAGTTATAAATTAAAAAATCAATATATATATATATATAATAAAAGAATAAAAATATTAAATATATTATAAAGTAGGAAAAATTTTAAAAATTGTTAAATGAATCCTAAATTATATTAATAAATCCTAAAATCTGGAAAAATATAAATTAAAAAATCCTAAGGAATAATAAATCATACTAAAAATATAATTTTTTTGGAAATTTATATTAAAAAATCCTAAAATAATACGCCCAAAATCTGAAAATTAACCAAATGTCTGTAAATTCTAAAATCTGAAAAATATGCTTAAAAATTTCTAAAAGTCTTAAAATACGTCAATTCCTAAAAATCTGAAAGTCCCTCAAATCTCAAAGTTCCAATCCCTCAATAACGCCAATAAAAATAGTCAAAATCACGCTTCGAATCTCTCAATAATCGGATCCTCAGCATTGGCTATGTACAAGTTATGTTTGAAAAGCTTTATGATTAACCATAAATAAACCTCGTTTATATAGACTTTTTTTTTAAGTTTTTTAATGATCTATATACATATAGATTAAACCTCGTTTATATAGACTTTTTTTTTAAGGTTTTTAATGATCTATATACATATAGATTACGGTTATAGTGATTAATGTCATATTTCAATGCAATACTGTTCAAGGAAAATCAGATTTATTTTTATTTTCCTCTTTTATATATGATTTAACTTCGTGATTAATGTCAAAACATCAAGGAATGAATTATATGTTTCTATGCCTATCCAGCTTGAACTTTTTTTTGAACTAATTCCAAGGTCATAAATATGCCTAACCCGTTCTTCAAAGCTATATCAAAATCATTTATTTATTCTCTCTTGTGGTGGTTCCCCTCTTGTGTGGTGGTGGTCCCCCTGTTGTTGGGTTGCGGTTTCGAGTTGCAGTTTCGGGTGGTCCCCTCTTGTGGTGATTGCGGTTCCGGTCTACAGCGAGATGAAATGATGTTGCCATGTGCCCGGTGGTAGAAGGAAAAAGGGATATGGCAGAATTATCGAATCTGTGGATGATTTATCTCTAGATATACCGAATGCGAAGGTGTTATTACCGTCGTTGATTTCGAAAGCAGCATCTGAAGGGTGGTTATCTGCCTCCTCTTTGAGGTCACTCTCATTACATCCTGGAAAGCAAGTAGTTGAAGATACTATGGTTAAGTCCTTCAAGAAGAAGATTGAAACGATCATTCGCGAGTATTTTCTGTCTGGTGATATTTCAGAGGTGATTTGTTGTTTAGAATTTGAGAACAGTTCGTCTGTTTCTGAACTAAATGCCATTTTTGTGAAGAAACTGATAACTCTAGCAATGGATAGGAAAAACCGAGAGAAAGAAATGGCGTCTGTTTTGTTGTCCTCTTTGTGTTTTCCATCAGATGATGTGGTGAGTGGATTTATAATGCTGATTGAATCGGCTGAAGATACAGCTCTTGATATCCCCGTTGTTGTTGAGGATCTTGCGATGTTTTTAGCAAGAGCCGAGGTGGATGAAGTGCTGACCCCACAAGAAATGGAAGAAATCGGGAGCCATTTCCCAGGGCCGAATTCATTAGGTAATAAAGTTACTCAAATTGCAATATCTATGCTTAAAGCTCGTCTTTCTGGGGAGCGTATCCTGAGATGTTGGGGTGGTGGTGGAAGCTGTAATAACGGCTGGTCCATAGAAGATGTGAAAGACAAAATCGGAAAGCTGTTGGAAGAGTTTGGAGCTGGTGGGGACTCTAGAGAAGCTTGCAGATGCATAAAGGAGCTTGGGATGCCATTCTTTCATCATGAAGTAGTGAAAAAATGTCTGGTGATACTTATGGAGAATAAGAATGAGAGAATGTGGAGTTTGCTTAAACAGTGCTTCGATATGCAGCTGATAACTATGAACCAGATGATTAAAGGGTTCATCAGAGTCGAAGAATCTCTTGATGATTTGGCTTTGGATGTTCCTGATGCTAAGAAACAGTTCAAGAATTTGATCGAACGAGCTAAGGTCGAAGGATGGTTGGATAATTCTTTTGGTGTAAATGGAAGGAACAAGGTTTGGGCAATGGTTTCTGCTGAAAGATGCACAATATATTTTTGTTAGTCATTTTGTGTGCAAATTTACTGCCTGTTTTAGTAAAGTTGTTAACATACATACACAAGTACTTGTGTTCTGTTTCTGAAATTTTACAATATACTCCCTACTTGTGAAATGAGATTGAGGTTTGTAATGAGGTTAGATATTATTTCTAACACTATATAAAACTGTGGTATAAAAACACTGAGGCCGATATATACTTCTTCTCTTGTCTCTCTAAAAAATGAAAAACCACAATGTATAAACAATTATGGCGATAAATAGATTTGTCAACATGTGAGTTGAAAAACAACTCTACATTTGTACCAATAGAACTTTTAAGTATCTTGCATTTTTTAAATTCCCATGGTTTAGTGGATTTTCATTTTGTTTTAAGTGTGTATTTGTAACATATGAAAATGAATATGTATACTAAATGCGTCAAATAAAGGTAGCGTGTTTATTTTAAATAATTTGTGTAGTTTAGATGTACAAAAAACAACGTGTGAGTTGAAAAAACAACTCTATATTTTTAAATATAACTTCAAATATCCTTTCAAGATATAGTGTATTTTTAAATTCATGTGTAAATGTATTTTGATATTTTTTAATTGTGTATTTGTAACAAATGAAAATTAATTTTATATGTATACTAAATGCATAAAAGTAAAGAGAAGCACATTTGTTCATAACATATAACATAGTTCTTTAAATTAATTTGTGTTGTTAAGTATTTCAGAAACGCTCAATTCAATTATTTTCCGCACGAAAAATTGAGACATAATTAAGCTTTTGGCGGTGATGGAACATCCCGCTCTACGAAATTATTGGAGGAGATGGAACATCAGGAGATCGTTGTGGGTTCGGACCAGAGGGAACCAATCTCTTTCCGCCAAACAAAGTTCTTGGAGGAGATGGAGGAGACTGTTGTGGGTTGGGGCGGTGGGAACCAATCTCTTTCCACCAAAAAACACAAAGTTCTTGGAGGAGATGGAGGAGATTGTTGTGGGTTCGGGCCTGTGGGAACCAATCTCTTTCCACCATACAAAGATCTTGGAGGAGATGGAGGAGATTGTTGTGGGTTCGGGCCAGTGGGAACTAATCTCTTCCCCCGCCGTACAAAGTTCTTGGAGGAGATGGAGGAGACTGCTAGGGTTGTGGGTTTGGGCTGGGAACCGATCTCTTCCGCCAGTACAAAGTTCTTGGAGGAGATGGAGGAGATGGCTAGTCAATTGTGGGTTGGGGGGGAACCAATCTCTTTCCGCCATACAAAAGTTCTTGGAGGAGAAATTTGTGGGTTCTTGGAGGAGATGGAGGAGAGGGTGGGAAGGGTACAAAATTCTTGGAGGAGATGGAGGGGGCCAAGAGGAACTAATCTCTTTCCGACGTACAAAGTTTTTGGAGGAGATGGAACGTCTGGAGACCGTTGTGGGTTCGGGCCCGAGGAACTAATCTCTTTTGATCATACAAAGTCTTTTGAAGAGATGGAACGTTTTGAGACTCCAGTCCATTAGAGCCTAAAGGAATAGGCCTTTTAATATCGTAATGTGACTCAAAACCATGACTACAATCGAGAATAGCATGTAACACAATAAGAGTGACTATCAAACGAGAAGGAAAACAAAAAACTCATTTTGTATGGACTAGAAACTTGGTGGTTAACGACAAAATAAACCTTGTTTATATAGATCTTTTTGGTTCAATGAATTGCATACATATATGGTGAGTATATATGATTCGATTTTGTGACTGTTTCATTTGTTCATATATGGACTTTGTAAATAAATGTTATAATTCAATGTAGGAGTATGATTTTTTTTCTTTTTCTGAACGATTTTCCATGGTTAAATATGGTTCAAATCTTGAAATTTTAATTATTATGGAAACTTTTTTTTGAAATAATAATTTATTATGGAAGTTTGAATGATAATTATGTTGGGCCTTATTTTTTAAGTAACTAGTAATATTTAGGGGTCCGCCTTGTTTGACCAATAGTTGCTGCGGAAAGATACAAAATATATTTTTGTTAGTCATTTTTGTGCAAATTTACTGCCCGTTTTAGTGAAGTTGCCAACATACATACAACTACTTGTGTTTTGTTTCTAAATTTTTACAATATATTCCCTAGTTGTGAAATGATATTGATGTGTTCAGGCATGTTTGTAATGACTAATAATGAGGTTAGATATTATTTCTAGCATTATATAAAACTGGGGTATAAAAAACTGAGGACTTCTTCTTTTGTCTCTTTAAAAAAAAAAAAAAAAAATGTATAAACAATTATGACGATAAATAGATTTGTCAACATGTTAGTTGAAAACAACTCTACATTTGTACCAATACAACTTTAAGTATCTTGCATTTTTTAAATTCCCAGTTTAGTGGATTTTCATTTGTAACATATAAAATGAATATGTATACTAAATGCGTCAAAGTATAGGTAGCATGTTTATTTTAAATAATTGGAAAAAAATTTTTTTTTTTTCATCATGTAAGTTCAATCTATTTTGATCTTGGTCCTAGTAATTTTGGCTGTTTGATTTTTCGTTTTCTATAACTTTGTAAAATTCAACTTTTTTGTTCTATGACCTGCTATCAAAGGTGGTCTTTTCAGGTAAATCTGACATGAATTTTCTTTTTCTTTTTTTTAGTTAAAATAAATACACAGCTGGCAAAAAAACACTTATATCCTAATTTGAAGCCCGCAAAATACCTAAATCCCTGAATTCTAAAAGCCCGCAAAACATAAAACAACGTCTGTTGGAGAATTGAAAGTGCAGTGAAGAAAATTGAAGTTCGTAGGTAATGCGACACTGATCTCAAAGGAAATTATACTCTTAACAATTTTCTGTTTTCCTCATTCACCAAAATTTGGACGCAAAATTTTGCTTATATTCCCCCAATTTCTTCATCTTGAGATTAGAAAAATCCATGGTTTCTCTCAAATTCATGGTACTCTTAATGACCTTTTCTGAGATTTTTTCCAAAGCAATCCAAATTCACGCGCGGCTTTTATGTTTTGCGGGCTTTAAGAATTCAGGGAGTTAGGTGTTTGGGGGCTTCAAATTAGGATTTAAGTGTTTTTTTTGCCAGATGTGTATTATTTTAATTAGAAAAAAAGAAAAGAAAATCTACGTCAAATTTATCTGAAAGACCATCTTTGATAGCAGGTCATAGGACCAAAAAGTTGAATTTTACAAAGTTGTAGGACGAAAATCAAACAGCCAAAGTTACTAGGACCAAGATCAAAATAGGTTTAACATACAAAGATTTAAAAAAAATTAATTTTTCCTAAAGAATTTGTGTAGTTTAGATGTACAAAAACACTCGATTTAATTACTTCACATATGCATAATGAGACATAGTTTAATGACATAAATTTTAGATGAGGGTGAAACAATTGACTTTGAAACTTATGAAACATGTCTTTTATTCCAAAAATGTGCAGGAAAAAAGTAGTTGGATGTGAACCCTATGAAGTTTCAGGAGGAGATGGAATGTCGGGAGGTTCTTGTTTGTTCGGGCCAGTAAGAACTAATCTCCTTCCGACGTACAAAATTCTTGGAGGAAATGAAGGAGACTGTTGTGGGTTCGGGCCCGTGGGAACTAATCTTTTTCTGTCATACAAACTACAAAGTCCTTGGAAGAGATGGAACGTCCAGAGATTATTTATTGGTTCGAGCCTGAGGGAACTGCTCTCCTTACGTCATATGAAGTTCCTAGAGAAGATGAAACGTCTGGTGACTCTTGTTTGTTCGGTTAAAAAAGAATTGTTCTCTTTATATCATGCAAGGTTTTTGAAGGAGATGGAACGTCGTGAGACTCTTGTCTATTAGGGCCTGAAGGAACCAATCTTTTGACATTATCATAAGATACAAAACCATGTCTACAACCGAAAATAGCAAAATGAGAGTGATTATCAAAGGGAAAATTTTATTTTACGTCCTGTAAGTTTGACCAATTCCAAAATAAATTCTTTATGTTTCTGTTTTATCATTTTTTGTCCTAGGGTGTCCGATTTTCATCCCTTTCTAACCAATTTGGGTCCTTTTTCGTCGGAAAATTTTAAAGTGACCGGAAAGCCGCACTTTTGGCTCACACGAGTGGAACTATTTGGGAATTTAGGTCAATTGTCAATTTTCATAATTTTTATTCAATTTTGGTCCTTCATGTTTATATTAACAAATCTATAAACTCTGTAAATTATATTAACAAATCTATAAACTAAAAATTCTGTAAATTAAAAGTACACCAAATAAAATCTGAAAATAAAAATTTAACCAAATAAGATAATAAAATTATTAAAATACTAAAAATTATGATTAAATTAATGAATTCTAAAAAAACTAAAAACTGTTAATAAATCCTAAAAAAAGTTATAAATTAAAAAATCAATATATATATATATATATAATAAAAGAATAAAAATATTAAATATATTATAAAGTAGGAAAAATTTTAAAAATTGTTAAATGAATCCTAAATTATATTAATAAATCCTAAAATCTGGAAAAATATAAATTAAAAAATCCTAAGGAATAATAAATCATACTAAAAATATAATTTTTTTGGAAATTTATATTAAAAAATCCTAAAATAATACGCCCAAAATCTGAAAATTAACCAAATGTCTGTAAATTCTAAAATCTGAAAAATATGCTTAAAAATTTCTAAAAGTCTTAAAATACGTCAATTCCTAAAAATCTGAAAGTCCCTCAAATCTCAAAGTTCCAATCCCTCAATAACGCCAATAAAAATAGTCAAAATCACCCTTCGAATCTCTCAATAATCGGATCCTCAGCATTGGCTATGTACAAGTTATGTTTGAAAAGCTTTATGATTAACCATAAATAAACCTCGTTTATATAGACTTTTTTTTTAAGTTTTTTAATGATCTATATACATATAGATTAAACCTCGTTTATATATAGACTTTTTTTTTAAGGTTTTTAATGATCTATATACATATAGATTACGGTTATAGTGATTAATGTCATATTTCAATGCAATACTGTTCAAGGAAAATCAGATTTATTTTTATTTTCCTCTTTTATATATGATTTAACTTCGTGATTAATGTCAAAACATCAAGGAATGAATTATATGTTTCTATGCCTATCCAGCTTGAACTTTTTTTTGAACTAATTCCAAGGTCATAAATATGCCTAACCCGTTCTTCAAAGCTATATCAAAATCATTTATTTATTTCTCTCTTGTGGTGGTTCCCCTCTTGTGTGGTGGTGGTCCCCCTGTTGTTGGGTTTGCGGTTTCGAGTTGCAGTTTTCGGTGGTCCCTCTTGTGGTGATTGCGGTTCCGGTCTACAGCGAGATGAAATGATGTTGCCATGTGCCCGGTGGTAGAAGGAAAAAGGGATATGGCAGAATTATCGAATCTGTGGATGATTTATCTCTAGATATACCGAATGCGAAGGTGTTATTACCGTCGTTGATTTCGAAAGCAGCATCTGAAGGGTGGTTATCTGCCTCCTCTTTGAGGTCACTCTCATTACATCCTGGAAAGCAAGTAGTTGAAGATACTATGGTTAAGTCCTTCAAGAAGAAGATTGAAACGATCATTCGCGAGTATTTTCTGTCTGGTGATATTTCAGAGGTGATTTGTTGTTTAGAATTTGAGAACAGTTCGTCTGTTTCTGAACTAAATGCCATTTTTGTGAAGAAACTGATAACTCTAGCAATGGATAGGAAAAACCGAGAGAAAGAAATGGCGTCTGTTTTGTTGTCCTCTTTGTGTTTTCCATCAGATGATGTGGTGAGTGGATTTATAATGCTGATTGAATCGGCTGAAGATACAGCTCTTGATATCCCCGTTGTTGTTGAGGATCTTGCGATGTTTTTAGCAAGAGCCGAGGTGGATGAAGTGCTGACCCCACAAGAAATGGAAGAAATCGGGAGCCATTTCCCAGGGCCGAATTCATTAGGTAATAAAGTTACTCAAATTGCAATATCTATGCTTAAAGCTCGTCTTTCTGGGGAGCGTATCCTGAGATGTTGGGGTGGTGGTGGAAGCTGTAATAACGGCTGGTCCATAGAAGATGTGAAAGACAAAATCGGAAAGCTGTTGGAAGAGTTTGGAGCTGGTGGGGACTCTAGAGAAGCTTGCAGATGCATAAAGGAGCTTGGGATGCCATTCTTTCATCATGAAGTAGTGAAAAAATGTCTGGTGATACTTATGGAGAATAAGAATGAGAGAATGTGGAGTTTGCTTAAACAGTGCTTCGATATGCAGCTGATAACTATGAACCAGATGATTAAAGGGTTCATCAGAGTCGAAGAATCTCTTGATGATTTGGCTTTGGATGTTCCTGATGCTAAGAAACAGTTCAAGAATTTGATCGAACGAGCTAAGGTCGAAGGATGGTTGGATAATTCTTTTGGTGTAAATGGAAGGGAACAAGGTTTGGGCAATGGTTTCTGCTGAAAGATGCACAATATATTTTTGTTAGTCATTTTGTGTGCAAATTTACTGCCTGTTTTAGTAAAGTTGCCAACATACATACACAAGTACTTGTGTTCTGTTTCTGAAATTTTACAATATACTCCCTACTTGTGAAATGAGATTGAGGTTTGTAATGAGGTTAGATATTATTTCTAACACTATATAAAACTGTGGTATAAAACACTGAGGCCGATATATACTTCTTCTCTTGTCTCTCTAAAAAATGAAAAACCACAATGTATAAACAATTATGGCGATAAATAGATTTGTCAACATGTGAGTTGAAAAACAACTCTACATTTGTACCAATAGAACTTTTAAGTATCTTGCATTTTTTAAATTCCCATGGTTTAGTGGATTTTCATTTTGTTTTAAGTGTGTATTTGTAACATATGAAAATGAATATGTATACTAAATGCGTCAAATAAAGGTAGCGTGTTTATTTTAAATAATTTGTGTAGTTTAGATGTACAAAAAACAACGTGTGAGTTGAAAAAACAACTCTATATTTTTAAATATAACTTCAAATATCCTTTCAAGATATAGTGTATTTTTAAATTCATGTGTAAATGTATTTTGATATTTTTTAATTGTGTATTTGTAACAAATGAAAATTAATTTTATATGTATACTAAATGCATAAAAGTAAAGAGAAGCACATTTGTTCATAACATATAACATAGTTCTTTAAATTAATTTGTGTTGTTAAGTATTTTAAACGCTCAATTCAATTATTTTCCGCACGAAAAAAAATTGAGACATAATTAAGCTTTTTTGGCGGTGATGGAACATCCCGCTCTACGAAATTATTGGAGGAGATGGAACATCAGGAGATCGTTGTGGGTTCGGACCAGAGGGAACCAATCTCTTTCCGTCAAACAAAGTTCTTGGAGGAGATGGAGGAGACTGTTGTGGGTTCGGGCCAGTGGGAACCAATCTCTTTCCACCGTACAAAGTTCTTGGAGGAGATGGAGGAGATTGTTGTGGGTTCTCTTTCCCACCGTAAAAGTTCTTGGAGGAGATGGAGGAGATTGTTGTGGGGGAACCAATCTCTTTCCACCATACAAAGATCTTGGAGGAGATGGAGGAGACTGTTGTGGGTTCGGGCCAGTGGGAACTAATCTCTTCCCGCCGTACAAAGTTCTTGGAGGAGATGGAGGAGACTGTTGTGGGTTCGGGCCAGTGGGAACCGATCTCTTTCCGCCGTACAAAGTTCTTGGAGGAGATGGAGGAGACTGTTGTGGGTTCGGGCCAGTGGGAACCAATCTCTTTCCGCCATACAAAATTCTTGGAGGAGATGGAGGAGACTGTTGTGGGTTCGGGCCAGTAGGAACTAATCTCTTTCCGACGTACAAAGTTTTTGGAGGAGATGGAACGTCTGGAGACCGTTGTGGGTTCGGGCCCGTAGGAACTAATCTCTTTTGATCATACAAAGTCTTTGAAAGAGATGGAACGTTTTGAGACTCCAGTCCATTAGAGCCTAAAGGAATAGGCCTTTTAATATCGTAATGTGACTCAAAACCATGACTACAATCGAGAATAGCATGTAACACAATAAGAGTGACTATCAAACGAGAAGGAAAACAAAAACTCATTTTGTATGGACTAGAAACTTGGTGGTTAACGACAAAATAAACCTTGTTTATATAGATCTTTTTGGTTCAATGAATTGCATACATATATGGTGAGTATATATGATTCGATTTTGTGACTGTTTCATTTGTTCATATATGGACTTTGTAAATAAATGTTATAATTCAATGTAGGAGTATGATTTTTTTTTTTTTTTTTCTGAACGATTTTCCATGGTTAAATATGGTTCAAATCTTGAAATTTTAATTATTATGGAAACTTTTTTTGAAATAATAATTTATTATGGAAGTTTGAATGATAATTATGTTGGGCCTTATTTTTAAGTAACTAGTAATATTTAGGGGTCCGCCTTGTTTGACCAATAGTTGCTGCGGAAAGATACAAAATATATTTTTGTTAGTCATTTTGTGTGCAAATTTACTGCCCGTTTTAGTGAAGTTGCCAACATACATACAACTACTTGTGTTTTGTTTCTAAATTTTTACAATATATTCCCTAGTTGTGAAATGATATTGATGTGTTCAGGCATGTTTGTAATGACTAATAATGAGGTTAGATATTATTTCTAGCATTATATAAAACTGGGGTATAAAAAACTGAGGACTTCTTCTTTTGTCTCTTTAAAAAATGAAAAAAAAAATGTATAAACAATTATGACGATAAATAGATTTGTCAACATGTTAGTTGAAAACAACTCTACATTTGTACCAATACAACTTTAAGTATCTTGCATTTTTTAAATTCCCAGTTTAGTGGATTTTCATTGTAACATATAAAAATGAATATGTATACTAAATGCGTCAAAGTATAGGTAGCATGTTTATTTTAAATAATTGGGAAAATTGATTTTTTTCGTCATGTAAGTTCAATCTATTTTGATCTTGGTCCTAGTAATTTTTGGCTGTTTGATTTTTCGTTCTATAACTTTGTAAAATTCAACTTTTTTTGTTCTATGACCTGCTATCAAAGGTGGTCTTTTCAGGTAAATCTGACATGAATTTTTTTTTTTTTTTTTTTTAGTTAAAATAAATACACAGCTGGCAAAAAAACACTTATATCCTAATTTGAAGCCCGCAAAATACCTAAATCCCTGAATTCTAAAAGCCCGCAAAACATAAAACAACGTCTGTTGGAGAATTGAAAGTGCAGTGAAGAAAATTGAAGTTCGTAGGTAATGCGACACTGATCTCAAAGGAAATTCTACTCTTAACAATTTTCTGTTTTCCTCATTCACCAAAATTTGGACGCAAAATTTTGCTTATATTCCCCCAATTTCTTCATCTTGAGATTAGAAAAATCCATGGTTTCTCTCAAATTCATGGTACTCTTAATGACCTTTTCTGAGATTTTTTCCAAAGCAATCCAAATTCACGCGCGGCTTTTATGTTTTGCGGGCTTTAAGAATTCAGGGAGTTAGGTGTTTGGGGGCTTCAAATTAGGATTTAAGTGTTTTTTTGCCAGATGTGTATTATTTTAATTAGAAAAAAAGAAAAGAAAATCTACGTCAAATTTATCTGAAAGACCATCTTTGATAGCAGGTCATAGGACCAAAAAGTTGAATTTTACAAAGTTGTAGGACGAAAATCAAACAGCCAAAGTTACTAGGACCAAGATCAAAATAGGTCGAACATACAGCACGAAAAAATTAATTTTTCCTAAAGAATTTGTGTAGTTTAGATGTACAAAAACACTCGATTTAATTACTTCACATATGCATAATGAGACATAGTTTAATGACATAAATTTTAGATGGGGTGAAACAATTGACTTTGAAACTTATGAAACATGTCTTTTATTCCAAAAATGTGCAGGAAAAAAGTAGTTGGATGTGAACCCTATGAAGTTTCAGGAGGAGATGGAATGTCGGGAGGTTCTTGTTTGTTCGGGCCAGTAAGAACTAATCTCCTTCCGACGTACAAAATTCTTGGAGGAAATGAAGGAGACTGTTGTGGGTTCGGGCCCGTGGGAACTAATCTTTTTCTGTCATACAAACTACAAAGTCCTTGGAAGAGATGGAACGTCCAGAGATTATTTATTGGTTCGAGCCTGAGGGAACTGCTCTCCTTACGTCATATGAAGTTCCTAGAGAAGATGAAATGTCTGGTGACTCTTGTTTGTTCGGTTAAAAAGAATTGTTCTCTTTATATCATGCAAGGTTTTTGAAGGAGATGGAACGTCGTGAGACTCTTGTCTATTAGGGCCTGAAGGAACCAATCTTTTGACATTATCATAAGATACAAAACCATGTCTACAACCGAAAATAGCAAAATGAGAGTGATTATCAAAGGGAAAATTTCATTTTACGTCCTATAAGTTTGACCAATTCCAAAATAAATTCTTTATGTTTCTGTTTTATCATTTTTGGTCCTAGGGTGTCCGATTTTCATCCCTTTCTAACCAATTTGGGTCCTTTTTCGCGGAAAATTTTAAAGTGACCGGAAAGCCACACTTTTGGCTCACACGAGTGGAACTATTTGGGAATTTCGGTCAATTGTAATTTTCATAATTTTTTATTCAATTTTGGTCCTTCATGTTTATATTAACAAATCTATAAACTCTGTAAATTATATTAACAAATCTATAAACTAAAAATTCTGTAAATTAAAAGTACACCAAATAAAATCTGAAAATAAAAATTTAACCAAATAAGATAATAAAATTATTAAAATACTAAAAATTATGATTAAATTAATGAATTCTAAAAAAAACAAAAAACTGTTAATAAATCCTAAAAAAAAAGTTATAAATTAAAAAATCAATATATATATATATATAATAAAAAAGAATAAAATTATTAAATATATTATAAAGTATGAAAAATTTTAAAAATTGTTAAATGAATCCTAAATTATATTAATAAATCCTAAAATCTGGAAAAATATAAATTAAAAAATCCTAAGGAATAATAAATCATACTAAAAAATATAATTTTTTTGGAAATTTATATTAAAAAATCCTAAAATAATACGCCCAAAATCTGAAAATTAACCAAATGTCTGTAAATTCTAAAATCTGAAAAAATATGCTTAAAAACTTCTAAAAGTCTTAAAATACGTCAATTCCTAAAAATCTGAAAGTCCTCAAATCTCAAAGTTCCAATCCCTCAATAACGCCAATAAAAATAGTCAAAATCACGCTTCGAATCTCTCAATAATCGGATCCTCAGCATTGGCTATGTACAAGTTATGTTTGAAAAGCTTTATGATTAACCATAAATAAACCTCGTTTATATAGACTTTTTTTTTAAAGTTTTTTAATGATCTATATACATATAGATTAAACCTCGTTTATATAGACTTTTTTTTTAAGGTTTTTAATGATCTATATACATATAGATTACGGTTATAGTGATTAATGTCATATTTCAATGCAATACTGTTCAAGGAAAATCAGATTTATTTTTATTTTCCTCTTTTATATATGATTTAACTTCGTGATTAATGTCAAAACATCAAGGAATGAATTATATGTTTCTATGCCTATCCAGCTTGAACTTTTTTTTGAACTAATTCCAAGGTCATAAATATGCCTAACCCGTTCTTCAAAGCTATATCAAAATCATTTATTTATTCTCTCTTGTGGTGGTTCCCCTCTTGTGTGGTGGTGGTCCCCTGTTGTTGGGTTGCGGTTTCGAGTTGCAGTTTCGGGTGGTCCCCTCTTGTGGTGATTGCGGTTCCGGTCTACAGCGAGATGAAATGATGTTGCCATGTGCCCGGTGGTAGAAGGAAAAAGGGATATGGCAGAATTATCGAATCTGTGGATGATTTATCTCTAGATATACCGAATGCGAAGGTGTTATTACCGTCGTTGATTTCGAAAGCAGCATCTGAAGGGTGGTTATCTGCCGCCTCTTTGAGGTCACTCTCATTACATCCTGGAAAGCAAGTAGTTGAAGATACTATGGTTAAGTCCTTCAAGAAGAAGATTGAAACGATCATTCGCGAGTATTTTCTGTCTGGTGATATTTCAGAGGTGATTTGTTGTTTAGAATTTGAGAACAGTTCGTCTGTTTCTGAACTAAATGCCATTTTTGTGAAGAAACTGATAACTCTAGCAATGGATAGGAAAAACCGAGAGAAAGAAATGGCGTCTGTTTTGTTGTCCTCTTTGTGTTTTTCATCAGATGATGTGGTGAGTGGATTTATAATGCTGATTGAATCGGCTGAAGATACAGCTCTTGATATCCCCGTTGTTGTTGAGGATCTTGCGATGTTTTTTAGCAAGAGCCGAGGTGGATGAAGTGCTGACCCCACAAGAAATGGAAGAAATCGGGAGCCATTTCCCAGGGCCGAATTCATTAGGTAATAAAGTTACTCAAATTGCAATATCTATGCTTAAAGCTCGTCTTTCTGGGGAGCGTATCCTGAGATGTTGGGGTGGTGGTGGAAGCTGTAATAACGGCTGGTCCATAGAAGATGTGAAAGACAAAATCGGAAAGCTGTTGGAAGAGTTTGGAGCTGGTGGGGACTCTAGAGAAGCTTGCAGATGCATAAAGGAGTTTGGGATGCCATTCTTTCATCATGAAGTAGTGAAAAAAATGTCTGGTGATACTTATGGAGAATAAGAATGAGAGAATGTGGAGTTTGCTTAAACAGTGCTTCGATATGCAGCTGATAACTATGAACCAGATGATTAAAGGGTTCATCAGAGTCGAAGAATCTCTTGATGATTTGGCTTTGGATGTTCCTGATGCTAAGAAACAGTTCAAGAATTTGATCGAACGAGCTAAGGTCGAAGGATGGTTGGATAATTCTTTTGGTGTAAATGGAAGGAACAAGGTTTGGGCAATGGTTTCTGCTGAAAGATGCACAATATATTTTTGTTAGTCATTTTGTGTGCAAATTTACTGCCTGTTTTAGTAAAGTTGCTAACATACATACACAAGTACTTGTGTTCTGTTTCTGAAATTTTACAATATACTCCCTACTTGTGAAATGAGATTGAGGTTTGTAATGAGGTTAGATATTATTTCTAACACTATATAAAACTGTGGTATAAAACACTGAGGCCGATATATACTTCTTCTCTTGTCTCTCTAAAAAATGAAAAACCACAATGTATAAACAATTATGGCGATAAATAGATTTGTCAACATGTGAGTTGAAAAACAACTCTACATTTGTACCAATAGAACTTTTAAGTATCTTGCATTTTTTAAATTCCCATGGTTTAGTGGATTTTCATTTTGTTTTAAGTGTGTATTTGTAACATGTGAAAATGAATATGAATACTAAATGCGTCAAATAAAGGTAGCGTGTTTATTTTAAATAATTTGTGTAGTTTAGATGTACAAAAAACAACGTGCGAGTTGAAAAAACAACTCTATATTTTTAAATATAAGTTCAAATATCCTTTCAAGATATAGTGTATTTTTAAATTCATGTGTAAATGTATTTTGATATTTTTTAATTGTGTATTTGTAACAAATGAAAATTAATTTTATATGTATACTAAATGTATAAAAGTAAAGAGAAGCACATTTGTTCATAACATATAACATAGTTCTTTAAATTAATTTGTGTTGTTAAGTATTTCAGAAACGCTCAATTCAATTATTTTCCGCACGAAAAATTGAGACATAATTAAGCTTTTGGCGGTGATGGAACATCCCGCTCTACGAAATTATTGGAGGAGATGGAACATCAGGAGATCGTTGTGGGTTCGGACCAGAGGGAACCAATCTCTTTCCGCCAAACAAAGTTCTTGGAGGAGATGGAGGAGACTGTTATTGGTTCGGGCCAGTGGGAACCAATCTCTTTCCACCGTACAAAGTTCTTGGAGGAGATGGAGGAGATTGTTGTGGGTTCGGGCAGTGGGAACCAATCTCTTTCCACCGTACAAAGTTCTTGGAGGAGATGGAGGAGATTGTTGTGGGTTCGGGCCTGTGGGAACCAATCTCTTTCCACCATACAAAGATCTTGGAGGAGATGGAGGAGATTGTTGTGGGTTCGGGCCAGTGGGAACTAATCTCTTCCCGCCGTACAAAGTTCTTGGAGGAGATGGAGGAGACTGTTGTGGGTTCGGGCCAGTGGGAACCAATCTCTTTCCGCCGTACAAAGTTCTTGGAGGAGATGAAGGAGACTGTTGTGGGTTCGGCCCAGTAGGAATCGATCTCTTTCCGCCGTACAAAGTTCTTGGAGGAGATGGAGGAGACTGTTGTGGGTTCGGGCCAGTGGGAACCAATCTCTTTCCGCCATACAAAGTTCTTGGAGGAGATGGAGGAGATTGTTGTGGGTTCGGGCCAGTAGGAACTAATCTCTTTCCGACGTACAAAGTTTTTGGAGGAGATGGAACGTCTGGAGACCGTTGTGGGTTCGGGCCCGTAGGAACTAATCTCTTTTGATCATACAAAGTCTTTGAAAGAGATGGAACGTTTTGAGACTCCTGTCCATTAGAGCCTAAAGGAATAGGCCTTTTAATATCGTAATGTGACTCAAAACCATGACTACAATCGAGAATAGCATGTAACACAATAAGAGTGACTATCAAACGAGAAGGAAAACAAAAACTCATTTTGTATGGACTAGAAACTTGATGGTTAACGACAAAATAAACCTTGTTTATATAGATCTTTTTGGTTCAATGAATTGCATACGTATATGGTGAGTATATATGATTCGATTTTGTGACTGTTTCATTTGTTCATATATGGACTTTGTAAATAAATGTTATAATTCAATGTAGGAGTATGATTTTTTTTTCTTTTTCTGAACGATTTTCCATGGTTAAATATGGTTCAAATCATGAAATTTTAATTATTATGGAAACTTTTTTTTGAAATAATAATTTATTATGGAAGTTTGAATGATAATTATATTGGGCCTTATTTTTAAGTAAATGATAATTTTTATGCAAATTTACTGCCCGTTTTAGTGAAGTTGCCAACATACATACAACTACTTGTGTTTTGTTTCTGAATTTTTACAATATATTCCCTACTTGTGAAATGATATTGATGTGTTAAGGCATGTTTGTAATGACTAATAATGAGGTTAGATATTATTTCTAGCATTATATAAAACTGGGGTATAAAAAACTGAGGACTTCTTCTTTTGTCTCTTTAAAAAATGAAAAAAAAAATGTATAAACAATTATGACGATAAATAGATTTGTCAACATGTTAGTTGAAAAACAACTCTACATTTGTACCAATATAACTTTAAGTATCTTGCATTTTTTAAATTCCCAGTTTAGTGGATTTTCATTGTAACATATAAAATGCATATGTATACTAAATACGTCAAAGTATAGGTAGCATGTTTATTTTAAATAATTGGGAAAATTGATTTTTTTCGTCATGTAAGTTCAACCTATTTTGATCTTGGTCCTACTAATTTTGGCTGTTTGATTTTCGTCCTAGAACTTTGTAAAATTAAACTTTTTTGTCCTATGACCTGCTATCAAAGGTGGTCTTTTCAGGTAAATCTGACATGAATTTTCCTTTTCTTTTTTTAATTAAAATAAATACACAGCTGGCAAAAAAACACTTATATCCTAATTTGAAGTCCGCAAAACACCTAAATCCCTGAATTCTTAAAGCCCGCAAAACATAAAACAACGTCTGTTGGAGAATTGAAAGTGCAGTGAAGAAAATTGAAGTTCGTAGGTAATGCGACACTGATCTCAAAGGAAATTCTACTCTTAACAATTTTCTGTTTTCCTCATTCACCAAAATTTGGACGCAAAATTTTGCTTATATTCCCCCAATTTCTTCATCTTGAGATTAGAAAAATCCATGGATTCTCTCAAATTCATGGTACTCTTAATGACCTTTTCTGAGATTTTTTCCAAAGCAATCCAAATTCACGCGCGGCTTTTATGTTTTGCGGGCTTTAAGAATTCAGGGAGTTAGGTGTTTGGGGGCTTCAAATTAGGATTTAAGTGTTTTTTTGCCAGATGTGTATTATTATAATTAAAAAAAAGAAAAGAAAATTACGTCAGATTTATCTGAAAGACCATCTTTGATAGCAGGTCATAGGACCAAAAAGTTGAATTTTACAAAGTTATAGGACGAAAATCAAACAGCCAAAGTTACTAGGACCAAGATAAAAATAGGTCGAACATTCAGCACGAAAAAATTAATTTTTCCTAAAGAATTTGTGTAGTTTAGATGTACAAAAACACTCGATTTAATTACTTCACATATGCATAATGAGACATAGTTTAATGACATAAATTTTAGATGGGGGTGAAACAATTGACTTTGAAACTTATGAAACATGTCTTTTATTCCAAAAATGTGCAGGAAAAAAGTAGTTGGATGTGAACCCTATGAAGTTTTAGGAGGAGATGGAATGTCGAGAGGTTCTTGTTTGTTCGGGCCAGTAGGAACTAATCTCCTTCCGACGTACAAATTCTTGGAGGAGATGAAGGAGACTGTTGTGGGTTCGGGCCCGTGGGAACTAATCTTTTTCCGTCATACAAACTACAAAGTCCTTGGAAGAGATGGAACGTCCAGAGATTATTTATTGGTTCGGGCCTGAGGGAACTGCTCTCCTTACGTCATATGAAGTTCCTAGAGAAGATGAAACGTCTGGTGACTCTTGTTTGTTCGGTTAAAAAAGAATTGTTCTCTTTATATCATGCAAGGTTTTTGAAGGAGATGGAACGTCGTGAGACTCTTGTCTATTAGGGCCTGAAGGAACCAATCTTTTGACATTATCATAAGATACAAAACCATGTCTACAACCGAAAATAGCAAAATGAGAGTGATTATCAAAGGGAAAATTTCATTTTACGTCCTGTAAGTTTGACCCATTCCAAAATAAATTCTTTTATGTTTTCTTTTTTTATCATTTTTGGTCCTAGGGTGTCCGATTTTCATCCCTTTCTAACCAATTTGGGTCCTTTTTGGGCGGAAAATTTTAAAGTGGCCGGAAAGCCGCACTTTTGGCTCACACGAGTTGAACTATTTGGGAATTTCGGTCAATTGTCAATTTTCATAATTTTTTATTCCAATTTTGGTCCTTTATGTTTATATTAACAAATCTATAAACTAAAAATTCTGTAAATTAAAAGTACTACAAATAAAATCTGAAAATAAAAATTTGACCAAATAAGATATTAAAATTATTAAAATACTAAAAATTATGATTAAATTAATGAATTCTAAAAAAACTAAAAACTGTTAATAAATCCTAAAAAAAGTTATAAATTAAAAAATCAATATATATATATATATATATATATATAATAAAAGAATAAAATTATTAAATATATTATAAAGTATGAAAAATTTTAAAATTGTTAAATGAATCCTAAATTATATTAATAAATCCTAAAATCTGGAAAAATATAAATTAAAAAATCCTAAAATAATGCGCCCAAAATCTGAAAATTAACCAAATGTCTGTAAATTCTAAAATCTGAAAAATATGCTTCAATTTCTAAAAGTCTTAAAATACGTCAATTCCTAAAAATCTGAAAGTCCCTCAAATCTCAAAGTTCCAATCCCTCAATAACGCCAATAAAAATAGTCAAAATCACGCTTCGAATCTCTCAATAATCGGATCCTCAGCATTGGCTATGTACAAGTTATGTTTGAAAAGCTTTATGATTAACCATAAATAAACCTCGTTTATATAGACTTTTTTTTTTAAGTTTTTTAATGATCTATATACATATAGATTACGGTTATAGTGATTAATGTCATATTTCAATGAAATACTGTTCAAGGAAAATCAGATTTATTTTTATTTTCCTCTTTTATATATGATTTAACTTCGTGATTAATGTCAAAACATCAAGGAATTAATTATATGTTTCTATGCCTATCCAGCTTGAACTTTTTTTTGAACTAATTCCAAGGTCATAAATATGCCTAACCCGTTCTTCAAAGCGGAGAAATAATCCTCCTTAATCAATAATGGATAACATATTGTCTCTTAAGAAAAGAAAAAAAAAAGGACATATTTATAAATTATTATACAGATAAATAGATTTATCAACGTATGAGTTGAAAAAACAACTCTATATTGTTTAATATAACTTCAATTATCCTTCAAGATATCGTGTATTTTAAAATTCATGTGTAAATGAATTTGGATATTTTTTTAATTGCTTATATGTAACAAATGAAAATTAATTTTATTATATATATATATAACTTCTGATGAGATTTTTTAAATATAACTTCAAATATCTTTCAAGATATCGCGTATTTTCATATTCATGTGTAAATGGATTTTGATTTGTGCATTTATAACAAATAAAAATTAATTTTATATACTAAATGCATAAAAGTAAAGAGAGTATATTTGCTCACAATATATAACATAGTTCTTTAAATTAATTTGTGTGATTAAGTATTCCAAAAACACCCAATTCAATTATTTTTCGCAAGAAAAATTGAGACATAATTAAGCTTTTGGCAGTGATGAAACATCAGGTGACAAGCAGACGGAACTATCATCCGCTCTGTAAAATTCTTAGAGTAATAAATGGAACATCGGGAGACTGTCGTGGGTTCGACCAGAGGGAACCAATCATTTTCCGCCAAATAAAGTTCTTGGAGGAGAAGGAGGGGACTGTTGTGGGTTCGGGCCAGTGGGAACTAATCTCTTTCCGCCATACAAAGTTTTTGGAGGAGATGGAGGAGACTGTTGTGGGTTCGGGCCAGTAGGAACCAATCTCTTTCCAACGTACAAAGTTCTTGGAGGAGATGGAGGAGACTGTTGTGGGTTCGGGCCAGTGGGAACCAATCTCTTTCCGCCATACAAAGTTCTTGGAGGAGATGGAGGAGACTGTTGTGGGTTCGGGCCAGTAGGAACTAATCTCTTTTCGACGTACAAGTTACATGGAGGAGATGGAGGAGACTGTTGTGGGTTCGGGCCAGTAGGAACTAATCTCTTTTCGACGTACAAAGTTCTTGGAGGAGATGGAGGAGATGGAGGAGATTGTTGTGGGTTCGGGCCAGTGGGAACCAGTCTCTTTCCGCCATACAATGTTCTTAGAGGAGATGGAGGAGACTGTTGTGGGTTCGGGTCAGTGGGAACCAATCTCTTTTCGCCATACAAAGTTCTTGGAGGAGACTGTTGTGGGTTCGGGCTAGTAGGAACTAATCTCTTTCCGGCGTATAAAGTTCTTGGAGGAGACTGTTGTGGGTTTGGGCCAGTGGGAACCAATCTCTTTCCGCCATACAAAGTTCTTGGAGGAGATGGAGGAGACTGTTGTGGGTTCGGGCCAGTGGGAACCAATCTCTTTTCGCCATACAAAGTTCTTGGAGGAGATGGAGGAGATTGTTGTGGGTTCGGGCCAGTAGGAACTAATCTCTTTCGGCCATACAAAGTCTTTGAAAGAGATGGAACGTCCGAAGACTCTTGTCCATTAGGGCCTGAAGGAATAAGCCTTTTAACATCATAATGTGACTCAAAACCATGACTAAAGTCGAGAATAGCATATAACACAATAAGAGTGACTATCAAACGCGAAGGAAAACAAAAGCTCATTTTGTATGGACTAAAAACTTGATGGTTAACCACAAATTAGCCTTGTTTATATAGACCTTTTTGGTTCAATGAATTGCATACATATATGGTGACTGGTGAGTCTATATAATTCGATTTTGTGACTGTTTTATTTGTCCATATATGGACTTTGTAAATAAATGTTATAATTCAATGTAGTATGATATTTTTTTCTTTTTCTGCACGATTTTCCATGGTCATAAATATGGTTCATATCTTGAAATTTTAATTATTATGGAAGGTTTTTTTTGGAAACAAAAATTTATTATGGAAGTTTGAATGATAATTATGTTTCGCCTTATCTTTAGGCCAAATCTTTTATGCATCCAGGCGCAGTACATTCATAGTAAATTTTAGAATAATGCAACTTGTTATGTTGAAATATGCAACTTGTTTATACTGAATCATGCAATTATTAATATGAGAAAATAATTGCACGATTCAGTGAAAATAAATTGCATATTTCAATATAATAAATTGCATATTTTTAAAATGCATTGTGAGTGTACGATGCACCTATACTCCCTACTTGTGAAATGAGATTAAGGTGTTACTGAATTATCCTTATTGTATATGATCAAGGCATGTTTGTAATGAGGTTGGATATTATTTCTAACACTATACAAAACTGGGTATAAAAAGCAATAAATAGATTTGTCAATTTGAAAAACAACTCTATATTTGTACCAATATAAGTTTAGTGAATTTTCTTTTTGTTTTAAGTGTGTATTTGTAACATACGAAAATAAATATGTATACTAAATGCGTCAAAGTAAAGGTAGCATGTTTATTTTAAATAATTTATGTAGTTTAGATGTACAAAAAACACTCGATTCAATTACTTTACATATGCAGAATGAGAAAGTTTGATGACATGAATTTCAGATTGGCAGAAGCAGATGACTCTGAAACTTGTGAAACATGTCTTTTATTTCAAAAATGTAAGGGAAAAAGAAGTAATTTGATGTGAACCTTATGAAGTTTTAGGAGGAGATGAAACGGGAGATTTTTGTTTGTTCCGGCCATAAGGAACTACTCCCTCCGTCCTATTTTTTATTATCTATTTACTGTAGACACGGAGATTAAGAAAAAGTAGGAGATAATAGTATTAAATGGTGTAAAGTGGCTAAAGTGGGTTTGGTGGAGGGAAATAATAATATTAAATAGTATAAAGTAGGTTTGGTGGAAAAAAATAATAGTATTAAATAGTATTGAATGTTACTTTATTGCCTTATTTGGAAATGGATAAACAAAATTAGAACGGCTGTTTATAGAAAGCGGATAATCAAAATCAGGACAGATGGAGTATTTTTTTCATACCATAAGGGGGCACTGGCCCCCCTAAGATTTTTGAATTTTTTAATTAAAATATTTAAGAACTGGTATTAGTGCTAAAAAATGTGGTTGACTAGATGGTATAGTTTTTTTTTCTAAATTAGACATAGAAGTCATGGGTTCAACACCTATGAAGCCAATTTTCGATTTTATGCTTTTTTTTCTTTAATTTTTTATATTGGTCATAACATTTTGTCAATCTTCAAATCATGTATATTTTTATAAATTTTGAACCCCCTCAATAAAATTTATGCATCCGTCCCTGATACCATGCAATGTTCTTGGAAATGGAACATTAGGAGATTATTATTGATTCGGGCCAGGATTAACTCTTCTCTTCACACCATAAATAATTCTTGAAGGTGATGGAACGTTGGGAGACTCTTGTTGGTTCGGGTCAGAAGGAACTACTCTCTCACCACCATAATTTTTTTTTGGAGGAGATGGAACATTAAGAGACTCTTGTTGGTTTAGGCTAGAGGAACTACTCTTTTTACGCCATACAAAAATTTTTTAGGAAGAGATGGAATGTCGAGGAGACTGTTGTTGATTCGGATCATAGGAAGCGCTCTTTTCTGTCATATCTCGGAACAGATGGAATGTCAGGAGACTGTTGTTGGTTTGGGCCTTAGGAAACTATTCTCTTTCCACCATACAAAGTTCTCGAAAGAGATGGAAAGTCAGGAGACTGTTGTTGGTTCGGGCCCGAGGGAACTACTCTCTTTACGACAGACAAAGTTCTTGGAGAAGATGGAACGTTGGGAGACTCTTGTCTATTAAGGCCTGAAGAACCAACCTTTTGATATGATCATAGGACACAAAACCATGACTGCAATCGAGAATATAATATAGAAAAATGAGAGTGATTATCAAACGAGAAAGAAAAACAAGAACTCATTTCGTTTGGAAAGATCGATTGATTAACCATAAATAAACCTTGTTTTTATAGAGTACTTCTTTTTTAGTTTAATGAACTTTACACATATATAAATAATAGACTATGGTTATAGTGGTTAATGTGAAAAAAATATCATTTTTAGTTCTGTAACTTTGGATAATCCTATTTTTAGTCTTGTAAATTTTTACTTTTTTAATTTTAGTCCTGAAAATATCAATTTCAGCCCTTTTTGGTCGGAAATATTAAAATCTATTTGAAATCTGGTGGAATAAGCATATCGCCTCACATGACACTTCAAACTTGATCTTTGTCTTTTTTGTTACATGATAGTCCACTTGTGTAGGTCGCCGGAAAATTTTAAAAAAAATTCAATTTTGAAGTGTCACACGAGGTGCACATGTTTATTCCAGCGAGATTTTAAAATTTTCGATCAAAAAAGACTGAAATTGACACATTCATGACTAAAATTGAAAAAAGTAAAAAAATTATAAGACTAAATATGGAATAAATCTAAAGTTCTGAGAACTAAAAAGGATATTTTCTCGACGAATGTCATTTTTTAAAGCTAATCAAATATAATAGTTTCCTAAGATAATCAATTACAATATTTTCTTCTACCATCGGGCACATGACACATCTTTTCGTCTCGCTATAGATCGAAACCACAACCACCACAAAGGGAGACCAATCGCAACCACCACAAGAAGTGGGACCACAAGAACCACCACAAGAGGGGGACCACCACCTCACCAAAAGAGGGACCACCACAAGAGGAAATAAATTTTTCCTCTCCATGTATTGAACCCAAAACCTCGGGGTCTTAGGTAGTGGAGCTCTAACCACTTGAGTTGTACACACTTGACGATTAATGTCATATTTCACTGCAATAATGTTCAAGGAAAATCAGATTTATTTTTATTTTCCTTTTTTATATATGGTTTGACTTCATGATTAATGTCAAAATATCAAGGAATTAATTCGGAAAAACACATTTTTTTGTCTTGTAACTTTGACCAATTTAATCTTGGTCCTACTAACTTACGATTTTTTATCTTAGTCTTGTAACTTTACAAAATTCGATATTTTTTTGTCTGTCGTCTAGCTAGCTGCAATAGCAGGTGATAGGACTAAAAAATTGAATTTTGTAAAGTTATATGACCAAGATCATAATTTATTGATTTTGATTTTAGTCCTGTAACTTAGAAAAATGCGACTTTTTTGTCCTGTCACCTGCAATAGTCGGTGACAGGATGAAAAAGTCGAATTTTGTAAAATTACAGGACCAAGATTAAAAACTATAAGTTAGTAGGACCAAAATCAAAATGGGTCAAAGTTACGTGACATAAAGATCAATTTTTCCGAATTAATTCTATTCCTATACATCTTGAATATTTTTGAATGAATTCCAAGCTAGGTCATAAATATGCCTAACCCGTTCTTCAAAGCTATAGCAAAACCATTTATTTATTTTTCCATTTTCCAAAGTCCAAACCAATTAAATTCAAAATAAATTTGTGCTATTCGTTTATCATAGTTTGTTTCTTGTCACATACTTGTAGGACGCAAATATATACTTGTAACTATGGTACATCACATCGCAATAATCACTCAAAACATAAAAGAACATTATCAAAATTATTTTCAGTTGTTGAGGGAAATTAAATAAACGAATTAATTTCGCACTTCTACAAATATAAATTTTTAAATGAGATGGAATTTTTTCATGGTATCAGAGCTTAGGCTCGCCCAGATCCTGGGTTCGATTCCCGTGGAAAGCACTCCATCCATTAAAAATTGTCCACTCGTTGGGCCTCCTCCCTAGAGGGTAGAGGCAATAATTCGGCTCACGAGTGAGGGGGAGTGTTGAGAAAAATTAAATAAACAAATTAATTTCGCATCTTTCTACAAGTTCAGACTTTTAGATGAGACTGAATTCTTTCATCAGCAATATTTTTGCAATCATAATTAAGATTGGTGAGGACAGGTTATTATTGATGAGTAATTGCTGGTTATTGATTTAGAATTATTATCAATCAAACTTCAACAATAAATTAATTAAATGGCAACATATCATGGAAAATACTAGCAATAAAAAAGCAGCATATTGCATACAGGAGGAGATTGGGATGATATTCTTTCACACTAGTGAATTTTTTATTTTATTTTGGGGTGATAATTCATTTGGTATAAATGGAATTGAACAAGATCTCAATAATTGTTTCCGCTGAAATATATGAATTCTGCGAATATTACTTTGTGATCTGTCTCTTAATTTCTAAAATATGTGTGAGCATAAAATATATTCAGAACATTGACTTGTAATTATATTAGTCATAATTTTTATTTAAGCTACATAATGATACTATATGGAATAAATCCGAATCATATTCGAAGAAGGTTTGATTTTCTCTTTTAAATTAGGTATAACCTTGTTTCTTCTAAGTTAATTATATATAAATGTACATTTTAACTTCAGAAAAGCGGGTCAAGTGTGGATAGCTCAAGTGGTTAGAGCTCCACCACCTGTGGCCTTGAGATCCCGGGTTCGAAACACGGAGAGGGAATAGTGGTCCCCCTCTTGTGGGGTGGTGGTCCCCCTCTTGTTGGGTTGCGGTTACGGCGGTGGTGCGATTACGGTTTCGAGTTGCAGTTTCGGGTGATCCCCTCTTGTGGTGATTGTGGTTCCGGTCTACAGCGAGATAAAATGATGTTGCCATGTGTCCGGTGATAGAAGGAATTTTGTAATTGATTATTTTAGAAAACTATTGTAATTGATTGTCTTTAAAAAAAAAATCAGAAAAGCGGAAAAATAATCCTCCTTATTTAATAATGGATAACATATTGTTTGTCAAGAAAAGAAAAAAAAGAGGACATATTCATAAACTATTATAGAGATAAATAAATTTATCAACGTGTGAGTTGAAAAAAAAACTCTATATTTTTAAATATAACTTCAAGTATCCTTTCAAGATATCGTGTACGTATTTTAAAATTCATGTGTAAATGGATTTTGATATTTTTAAAATGTTTATTTATAATAAATTAATGAAAATTAATTTTATGTACTAAATGCATAAAAGTAAGGAGAAGCACATTTGTTCACAACATATAACATAGTTCTTTAAATTAATTTGTGTAGTTAAGTATTTGTAAACACTCAATTCAATTATTTTTCGCACGAAAAATTGAGACATAATTAAGCTTTTGGCGATGATGGAACATCAGGTGACAAGCAGATGGAACTATCCTCTTTCCGCTCTACAAGATTCTTGGAGAAGATGGAACATTGGGAGACTGTTGTGGGTTCAGGCCAGTGGGAACTAATCTTTTTCCGCCATACAAAGTTCTTGGAGGAGATGGAGGAGACTGTTCCGGGTTTGGGCCAGTTGGAACCAATCTCTTTCCGCCATACAAAGTTCTTGGAGGTGATGGAGGAGACTGTTGCGGGTTCGGGCCAGTAGGAACTAATCTCTTTCCAACGTACAAAGTTCTTGGAGGAGATGGAGGAGATTGTTGTGGGTTCGGGCCAGTGGGAACCAATATTTTTCCGCCATACAAAGTTCTTGGAGGAGATGGAGGAGACTGTTGTGGGTTTGGGCCAGTAGGAACTAATCTCTTTCCGACGTACAAAGTTTTTGGAGGAGATTGTTGTGGGTTTGGGTCAGTGGGAATCAATCTCTTTCTCCCATACAAAGTTCTTGGAGGAGATGGAAGAGACTATTGTGGGTTCGGACTAGTAGGAACTTCTACATTAGCTCCTGGAGAAGGTGGAAGGTCGGGAAAAGGAACTTCTACCTTCGCATCGTAAGAAAAAGTTATTGGAGAAGGTGGAAGGGTGGTAAAACCATGACTAGAATCGGGAGCATATAATACAATAAGAGTGACTATCAAACGAGAAGGAAAACAAAAACTCATTTTGTATGGACTAGAAACTTGATGGTTAACAACAAAATAAACCTTGTTTATATATATAGATCTTTTTGGTTCAATGAATTGCATACATATACGGTGAGTATATATAATTTGATTTTGTGACGTTTCATTTGTCCATATATGGACTTTGTAAATAAATGTTATAAGAGTGGGTCTCATGTGCACCCGAGTGCACCGTGCACTCATAATGTATTTTAGAAGCGTGCAACTATTCTAAACATAAGTATGCAACTTTGTTCCCATATTAACAGTTGCACTTTTCTGTGGAAATAAGTAGCATTTTTCAGCATAACAAGTTGCACGCTTCTTAAATGCACTATGAGTGCACGGTGCATCCGGGTACATACAAGACCTAGCCATGTTATAATTCAATGTAGGAGTATGATTTATTTTCTTTTTCTGAATGGTCACAAATATGGTTCAAATCTTGAAATTTTAATTATTATGGAATTTTTTTTTTTTGAAACAATAATTTATTATAGAAGTTTGAATGATATATATATATATATAATATTTTTTTTATAAGTACTACCTCCCCTCATCTATCATACTCCTCTTTAAAAATCACTTTATCATTTCAATTAATAATACAAAACTCGCTTTCAAAAACACGTGTAATATACTGCTTAGTAATTTTGATACACCCATAATTAATATAAAAGAAAGTAATTGATCACCCAACTTTCATTACTTAATTGTTGATATTCTCACCAAACAATATATATATATATATATATATATATATATATATAAAAGGTTTAGAGAGGATAATTACAAATCAAATCAAAAAGAATATCCTACCATAATTACAGAAATATAAAATTTAATTTATAAGATACAATAGATATTACTCCCCATTAGCAATCACAACCTACGCTGATTGACTTTCAAATTTGATTTTCAATGATACTTATTGCTATTAAATTAATCGAAAAACTAAATTAATTAACTTGAAAATCTGCGTGCATTTTGGCCCACAATTTAATACTCCCTCCGTCTTGTTTTAGATTGTCCATTCACTATTTGGCTCGTGTTTTTGCGAGCGAGTTGTTTATAACATTTGAAATGATAAAGAAATTTTTTAGGTTGGATATGATAGTCATACCCCTTATTTATTCTACACCTCGTTAAAAGTCAATTTATCATTTCATATATTAATAAATAAGTTGTTTGTTAAGACACGGGTCAAACAGTGAATGAACAATTTAAAACCGAACGGGACGGAGGGAGTAAGAAGCAAGCAAAATCAAATCTGAAGCCGAAGGAACTAACTTGAATGATTATAAATTGAAAATTACTACCTCTGTCTCAAATCAGTTTTTACAGTTGACTTTTATACACATTTTTGCGAGCGAGTTTTGTATTAATAATTTAAATAATAAATTAACTTTTAAGGAGAGGTATAATAGATGAGGTGTTTATCTATCATATCATGATTTTATTATTATTAGATTCATAGTGTGATGAAACTTTAAGAATCTTATTTCAATCGATCATAATATTACAATATTCTTTAGACCATTATTTTGTTGATCAACGAAATTTAAGCACGATGTAGTTGAAAACGTTTTGTATAGAGATGTTAAGGATTAAATAGGCCTCGGGGTTCTCGAAATTCAAATTCAATTCTCCAACAACATATTCTAAAGGGAAAATTTTTAAAATATCCACTTTTATACATTTGAAATTTAATTTACACACACCAAATGTAAATAATGTTTTCTACCAATTCTGACATGAAAATATCTTATTATCCTTCTCTAGAAAAATATACTATCTCTACATTGCCCATCATTATCCAAATGAGAATTATTGAATTAATCTAAGGGTGTGATTGATATGTTGGAATAGATAGAGAATGTAATATCATTCCTTAATTTATTTCAAATACATTGATTGGTATGTATTTTTGGAAGGAATCATTGTTTGTCCCGGTGAAAAACCCATGAAATGCATATAAAAAAAGGGGGTGAGGGCAGAGTGATTCTAATTTTTTTGCTTTTAAAACTCATGTGTGTGGTTTGCTTATAATCAAATGCATATGGCAAGTAAGAACATAAAGCGAAGAAAAGAACACATGATTTTTATAGTGGTTGAGTCCAACTCCTACATCCACTCTTCCCTTTCATGGGGCACCTACTTAACCAAATGGACTTAGTTTACCGTGTTAGTCCAACACCCAACAGATGTTTACCGAGTTCACACTCAAACGGGACTTATCACCCTCACGGGATCGCCTATAGATGTTTACGGAGTTCACACTCAAACGGGACTTATCACCCTCACGGGATCGCCTATAGATGTTTACCGAGTTCACACTCAAACGGGACTTATCTCCCTCACGGGATCGCCTACCCTCCCTTTTCGGGATTGCTAGATATTTACCGAGTTCACACTCACCTACAAACTTATCCTACCAAACTGATTTGGGTAAGGTTTGTTTGGTTTCCAACTAGGTTGAGATTTTCCCTTACATTTGTTTAGTCTCGATGCTAAGGATGGGAAAATCTCTCTAAGCTTAGGATATAACATTTGTGCTTAGATCTAGGGTAGAACACTCTTGAATATATGCGTGTATTTCTTGCTCTGTGTTCTATGGTGGAAATGCTAGATGATTTGGCTCTGTAGCTTCAATGGTGTTTTCACACATTTCTACACCGAATAATGAAGGAAGAACTTGTATTTATAGTGTGGATTTGAATGTTACCGTTGGATGGAGTCACATTCAAATCCATACTATTCTGTAGCTTTTTGCAGTTTTTTCAGGCTTGTTGTCTTCCTCTCATTGGTCCACGTCAGCTGAATCTAACGGCTATATTCTTAGTTTCTTATGAGTCTCGGGATCTTGATTCTATCCGAGCCTTGAGTTATCTCGAGCCTTCATGTTATCTCGAGCCTTTGAGTTATCCGAGCCTTGAGTTATCGAGCCTTTAGGTTATCTCGAGCCTTTTGAGTTATCTAAGCCTTCGGGTTCTTGATAACTTCTCGAGTCTCGGTTTCTTGATTCAACACTTTTCTTGGCGGACCTTATCGTATCGGGCATCTCGACACTTTCGAGGCTTCTTGAGTTCGGTTCTTCCGACCAGACATCGACCCTTGAGTCACATTTTACTTATTGACCCTCAAGTCACTTAACTCGGGCTATCGATTTCTTCTTGCGATCGATCAAATTTCGATTGATCAGATCAACACGTCTTCAGATCAACATATCAGGATAGCATCAGGTCAGTACATCAAGTTAGCATATCAGGTTATCATATCTGATCTCGATCACGTCTGATCTTGATCAGTCTCATCTGCTCATCTTCTGATCTGCAACCTTCTCTTCTGATTTGCTGGCTTTAGCATTTCTTCTCATCTGATTTGCACAGCTTATCAGTTAACTCCGAAACTCATCTAACTCATCTAATCTCAATCAGTCTCATCTACAGCCTCGTCTGATCTCGATCATCTTCTTCTGATTTCGTGAGTTCCCCCTCAATTTGCTCTCTCGTTCCCCTTCAACTTGTTATCTGTAGATTAACTTAAATAACACAAGTTGATAATATTTTGGCATAATTCATCAAAACTAAAATATCCCAACAATTTCCCCCTTTTTGATAATGATGCCAAAACTAACTAACAATAAAAAAATATACGAGAAAAATAGTATTAGTTAAACAAGTGAAATAATGAAGAACATTTGATTCATTAAAAAAAATGATGAGAAGATGATTGTCAACCTCCATGAATTTTATAAATAATATGCATTTTAAACTAAATAGGTTTTAACAAAAATGGATCAGTTCAGGTGTTCACATTAAAATCTAGTGAACTTTTTAACCCCTGCTCTGATACCAATTGTTGGTATCAGATCAGAGACGGGTTTTTAAAAAATGGATCAGTTCGGTGATCACTTTTCAAATCAGTGATCTTTTGAACTCCCGCTCGATACCAATTGTTTGTCCGTGAAAAACCCATGAAATGCATATAAAAAAAGGGGTGAGGGGAAGAGTGATTCCAATTTTTTGCCTTTTAAAACTCATGTGTGTGGTTTGCTTATAATCAAATGCATATGGCAAGTAAGAACATAAAGTAGTAAAGAACACACGATTTTATAGTGGTTCGGAGTCCAACTCCTACATCCACTCTTCCCTTTCAGCAAGGGCACCTACTTAACCAACTGGACTTAATTTACCATGTTAGTCCAACACCCAACAGATGTTTACCGAGTTCACACTCAAACGGGACTTATCACCCTCACGGGATCGCCTATAGATGTTTACCGAGTTCACACTCAAACGGGACTTATCTCCCTCATGGGATTGCCTACCCTCCCTTTCGGGATTGCTAGATATTTACCGAGTTCACACTCACCTACAAACTTATCCTACCAAACTGATTTGGGTAAGGTTTGTTTGGTTTCCAACTAGGTTGAGATTTTCCCTTACATTTGTTTAGCCTCGATGCTAAGGATGGGAAAATCTCTCTAGGCTTAGGATATAGCATTTGTGCTTAGATCTAGGGTAGAACACTCTTGAATATATGCGTGTATTTCTTGATCTGTGTTCTATGGTGGAAATGCTAGATGATTTGGCTCTGTAGCTTCAATGGTGTTTTCACGCATTTCACACATTTCCACACCGAATAATGAAGGAAGAACTTGTATTTATAGTGTGGATTTGAATGTTACCGTTGGATGGAGTCACATTCAAATCCATACTATTCTGTAGCTTTTTGCAGCTTTTTTAGGCTTGTTATCTTCCTCTCATTGGTCCACGCCAGCTGAATCTAACGGCTATATTCATGTGTAAATGTATTTTGATATTTTTTAATTGTGTATTTGTAACAAATGAAAATTAATTTTATATGTATACTAAATGCATAAAAGTAAAGAGAAGCACATTTGTTCATAACATATAACATAGTTCTTTAAATTAATTTGTGTTGTTAAGTATTTCAGAAACGCTCAATTCAATTATTTTCCGCACGAAAAATTGAGACATAATTAAGCTTTTGGCGGTGATGGAACATCCAGCTCTACGAAATTATTGGAGGAGATGGAACATCAGGAGATCGTTGTGGGTTCGGACCAGAGGGAACCAATCTCTTTCCGCCAAACAAAGTTCTTGGAGGAGATGGAGGAGACTGTTGTGGGTTCGGGCCAGTGGGAACCAATCTCTTTCCACCGTACAAAGTTCTTGGAGGAGATGGAGGAGATTGTTGTGGGTTCGGGCCAGTGGGAACCAATCTCTTTCCACCGTACAAAGTTCTTGGAGGAGATGGAGGAGACTGTTGTGGGTTCGGGCCAGTGGGAACTAATCTCTTCCCGCCGTACAAAGTTCTTGGAGGAGATGGAGGAGACTGTTGTGGGTTCGGGCCAGTGGGAACCAATCTCTTTCCGCCGTACAAAGTTCTTGGAGGAGATGAAGGAGACTGTTGTGGGTTCGGGCCAGTAGGAACCGATCTCTTTCCGCCGTAAAAAGTTCTTGGAGGAGATGGAGGAGACTGTTGTGGGTTCGGGCCAGTGGGAACCAATCTCTTTCCGCCATACAAAATTCTTGGAGGAGATTGAGGAGACTGTTGTGGGTTCGGGCCAGTAGGAACTAATCTCTTTCCGACGTACAAAGTTTTTGGAGGAGATGGAACGTCTGGAGACCGTTGTGGGTTCGGGCCCGTAGGAACTAATCTCTTTTGATCATACAAAGTTTTTGGAGGAGATGGAACGTCTGGAGACCGTTGTGGGTTCGGGCCCGTAGGAACTAATCTCTTTTGATCATACAAAGTCTTTGAAAGAGATGGAACGTTTTGAGACTCCTGTCCATTAGAGCCTAAAGGAATAGGCCTTTTAATATCGTAATGTGACTCAAAACCATGACTACAATCGAGAATAGCATGTAACACAATAAGAGTGACTATCAAACGAGAAGGAAAACAAAAACTCATTTTGTATGGACTAGAAACTTGGTGGTTAACGACAAAATAAACCTTGTTTATATAGATCTTTTTGGTTCAATGAATTGCATACATATATGGTGAGTATATATGATTCGATTTTGTGACTGTTTCATTTGTTCATATATGGACTTTGTAAATAAATGTTATAATTCAATGTAGGATATGATTTTTTTTCTTTTTCTGAACGATTTTCCATGGTTAAATATGGTTCAAATCTTGAAATTTTAATTATTATGGAAACTTTTTTTTGAAATAATAATTTATTATGGAAGTTTGAATGATAATTATGTTGGGCCTTATTTTTAAGTAACTAGTAATATTTAGGGGTCCGCCTTGTTTGACCAATAGTTGCTGAGGAAAGATACAAAATATATTTTTGTTAGTCATTTTGTGTGCAAATTTACTGCCCGTTTTAGTGAAGTTGCCAACATACATACAACTACTTGTGTTTTGTTTCTAAATTTTTACAATATATTCCCTAGTTGTGAAATGATATTGATGTGTTAAGGCATGTTTGTAATGACTAATAATGAGGTTAGATATTATTTCTAGCATTATATAAAACTGGGGTATAAAAAACTGAGGACTTCTTCTTTTGTCTCTTTAAAAAATGAAAAAAAAAAAGTATAAACAATTATGACGATAAATAGATTTGTCAACATGTTAGTTGAAAAACAACTCTACATTTGTACCAATACAACTTTAAGTATCTTGCATTTTTTAAATTCCCAGTTTAGTGGATTTTCATTGTAACATATAAAAATGAATATGTATACTAAATGCGTCAAAGTATAGGTAGCATGTTTATTTTAAATAATTGGGAAAATTGATTTTTTTAAGTCATGTAAGTTCAATCTATTTTGATCTTGGTCCTAGTAATTTTGGCTGTTTGATTTTTCGTTCTATAACTTTGTAAAATTCAATTTTTTTTGTTCTATGACCTGCTATCAAAAGGTGGTCTTTTTAAGTAAATCGACATGAATTTTTTTTTTTTTTTTTTAATTAAAATAAATACACAGGTGGCAAAAAAAACACTTATATCCTAATTTGAAGCCCGCAAAACACCTAAATCCCTGAATTCTTAAAGCCCGCAAAACATAAAACAACGTATGTTGGAGAATTGAAAGTGCAGTGAATAAAATTGAAGTTCGTAGGTAATGCGACACTGATCTCAAAGGAAATTCTACTCTTAACAATTTTCTGTTTTCCTCATTCACCAAAATTTGGACGCAAAATTTTGCTTATATTCCCCCAATTTCTTCAGCTTGAGATTAGAAAAATCCATGGATTCTCTCAAATTCATGGTACTCTTAATGACCCTTTTCTGAGATTTTTTCCAAAGCAATCCAAATTCACGCGCGGTCTTTATGTTTTGCGGGCTTTAAGAATTCAGGGAGTTAGGTGTTTGAGGGCTTCAAATTAGGATTTAAGTGTTTTTTTGCCAGATGTGTATTATTTTAATTAGAAAAAAAGAAAAGAAAATCTACGTCAAATTTATCTGAAAGACCATCTTTGATAGCAGGTCATAGGACCAAAAAGTTGAATTTTACAAAGTTGTAGGACGAAAATCAAAAAACCAAAGTTACTAGGACCAAGATCAAAATAGGTCGAACATAAAGCACGAAAAAATTAATTTTTCCTAAAGAATTTGTGTAGTTTAGATGTACAAAAACACTCGATTTAATTACTTCACATATGCATAATGAGACATAGTTTAATGACATAAATTTTAGATGGGGGTGAAACAATTGACTTTGAAACTTATGAAACATGTCTTTTATTCCAAAAATGTGCAGGAAAAAAGTAGTTGGATGTGAACCCTATGAAGTTTTAGGAGGAGATGGAATGTCGGGAGGTTCTTGTTTGTTTGGGCCAGTAGGAACTAATCTCCTTCCGACGTACAAAATTCTTGGAGGAAATGAAGGAGACTGTTGTGGGTTCGGGCCCGTGGGAACTAATCTTTTTCTGTCATACAAACTACAAAGTCCTTGGAAGAGATGGAACGTCCAGAGATTATTTATTGGTTCGAGCCTGAGGGAACTGCTCTCCTTACGTCATATGAAGTTCCTAGTGAAGATGAAACGTCTGGTGACTCTTGTTTGTTCGGTTAAAAAAGAATTGTACTCTTTATATCATGCAAGGTTTTTGAAGGAGATGGAACGTCGTGAGACTCTTGTCTATTAGGGCCTGAAGGAACCAATCTTTTGACATTATCATAAGATACAAAACCATGTCTACAACCGAAAATAGCAAAATGAGAGTGATTATCAAAGGGAAAATTTCATTTTACGTCCTGTAAGTTTGACCCATTCCAAAATAAATTCTTTATGTTTCTGTTTTATCATTTTTGGTCCTAGGGTGTCCGATTTTCATCCCTTTCTAACCAATTTGGGTCCTTTTTCGTCGGAAAATTTTAAAGTGACCGGAAAGCCGCACTTTTGGCTCACACGAGTGGAACTATTTGGGAATTTCGGTCAATTGTCAATTTTCATAATTTTTTATTCCAATTTTGGTCCTTCATGTTTATATTAACAAATCTATAAACTCTGTAAATTATATTAACAAATCTATAAACTAAAAATTCTGTAAATTAAAAGTACACCAAATAAAATCTGAAAATAAAAATTTAACCAAATAAGATAATAAAATTATTAAAATACTAAAAATTATGATTAAATTAATGAATTCTAAAAAAACTAAAAACTGTTAATAAATCCTAAAAAAAGTTATAAATTATAAAATCAATATATATATATATATAATAAAAGAATAAAATTATTAAATATATTATAAAGTATGAAAAATTTTAAAAATTGTTAAATGAATCCTAAATTATATTAATAAATCCTAAAATCTGGAAAAATATAAATTAAAAAATCCTAAGGAATAATAAATCATACTAAAAATATAATTTTTTTGGAAATTTATATTAAAAAATCCTAAAATAATACGCCCAAAATCTGAAAATTAACCAAATGTCTGTAAATTCTAAAATCTGAAAAATATGCTTAAAAATTTCTAAAAGTCTTAAAATACGTCAATTCCTAAAAATCTGAAAGTCCCTCAAATCTCAAAGTTCCAATCCCTCAATAACGCCAATAAAAATAGTCAAAATCACGCTTCGAATCTCTCAATAATCGGATCCTCAGCATTGGCTATGTACAAGTTATGTTTGAAAAGCTTTATGATTAACCATAAATAAACCTCGTTTATATAGACTTTTTTTTTAAAGTTTTTTAATGATCTATATACATATAGATTACGGTTATAGTGATTAATGTCATATTTCAATGCAATACTGTTCAAGGAAAATCAGATTTATTTTTATTTTCCTCTTTTATATATGATTTAACTTCGTGATTAATGTCAAAACATCAAGGAATTAATTATATGTTTCTATGCCTATCCAGCTTGAACTTTTTTTTGAACTAATTCCAAGGTCATAAATATGCCTAACCCGTTCTTCAAAGCTATATCAAAATCATTTATTTATTCTCTCTTGTGGTGGTTCCCCTCTTGTGTGGTGGTGGTCCCCTGTTGTTGGGTTGCGGTTTCGAGTTGCAGTTTCGGGTGGTCCCCCTCTTGTGGTGATTGCGGTTTCGGTCTACAGCGAGATGAAATGATGTTGCCATGTGCCCGGTGGTAGAAGGAAAAAGGGATATGGCAGAATTATCGAATCTGTGGATGATTTATCTCTAGATATACCGAATGCGAAGGTGTTATTACAGTCGTTGATTTCGAAAGCAGCATCTGAAGGGTGGTTATCTGCCTCCTCTTTGAGGTCACTCTCATTACATCCTGGAAAGCAAGTAGTTGAAGATACTATGGTTAAGTCCTTCAAGAAGAAGATTGAAACGATCATTCGCGAGTATTTTCTGTCTGGTGATATTTCAGAGGTGATTTGTTGTTTAGAATTTGAGAACAGTTCGTCTGTTTATGAACTAAATGCCATTTTGTGAAGAAACTGATAACTCTAGCAATGGATAGGAAAAACCGAGAGAAAGAAATGGCGTCTGTTTTGTTGTCCTCTTTGTGTTTTCCATCAGATGATGTGGTGAGTGGATTTATAATGCTGATTGAATCGGCTGAAGATACAGCTCTTGATATCCCCGTTGTTGTTGAGGATCTTGCGATGTTTTTTAGCAAGAGCCGAGGTGGATGAAGTGCCGACCCCACAAGAAATGGAAGAAATCGGGAGCCATTTCCCAGGGCCGAATTCATTAGGTAATAAAGTTACTCAAATTGCAATATCTATGCTTAAAGCTCGTCTTTCTGGGGAGCTTATCCTGAGATGTTGGGGTGGTGGTGGAAGCTGTAATAACGGCTGGTCCATAGAAGATGTGAAGGACAAAATCGGAAAGCTGTTTGAAGAGTTTGGAGCTGGTGGGGACTCTAGAGAAGCTTGCAGATGCATAAAGGAGCTTGGGATGCCATTCTTTCATCATGAAGTAGTGAAAAAATGTCTGGTGATACTTATGGAGAATAAGAATGAGAGAATGTGGAGTTTGCTTAAACAGTGCTTCGATATGCAGCTGATAACTATGAACCAGATGATTAAAGGGTTCATCAGAGTCGAAGAATCTCTTGATGATTTGGCTTTGGATGTTCCTGATGCTAAGAAACAGTTCAAGAATTTGATCGAACGAGCTAAGGTCGAAGGATGGTTGGATAATTCTTTTGGTGTAAATGGAAGGAACAAGGTTTGGGCAATGGTTTCTGCTGAAAGATGCACAATATATTTTTGTTAGTCATTTTGTGTGCAAATTTACTGCCTGTTTTAGTAAAGTTGCCAACATACATACACAAGTACTTGTGTTCTGTTTCTGAAATTTTACAATATACTCCCTACTTGTGAAATGAGATTGAGGTTTGTAATGAGGTTAGATATTATTTCTAACACTATATAAAACTGTGGTATAAAACACTGAGGCCGATATATACTTCTTCTCTTGTCTCTCTAAAAAATGAAAAACCACAATGTATAAACAATTATGGCGATAAATAGATTTGTCAACATGTGAGTTGAAAAACAACTCTACATTTGTACCAATAGAACTTTTAAGTATCTTGCATTTTTTAAATTCCCATGGTTTAGTGGATTTTCATTTTTTTTTAAGTGTGTATTTGTAACATATGAAAATGAATATGTATACTAAATGCGTCAAATAAAGGTAGCGTGTTTATTTTAAATAATTTGTGTAGTTTAGATGTACAAAAAAACAACGTGTGAGTTGAAAAAACAACTCTATATTTTTAAATATAACTTCAAATATCCTTTCAAGATATAGTGTATTTTTAAATTCATGTGTAAATGTATTTTGATATTTTTTAATTGTGTATTTGTAACAAATGAAAATTAATTTTATATGTATACTAAATGCATAAAAGTAAAGAGAAGCACATTTGTTCATAACATATAACATAGTTCTTTAAATTAATTTGTGTTGTTAAGTATTTGAAACGCTCAATTCAATTATTTTCCGCACGAAAAATTAAGACATAATTAAGCTTTTGGAGGTGATGGAACATCCCGCTCTACGAAATTATTGGAGGAGATGGAACATCAGGAGATCGTTGTGGGTTCGGACCAGAGGGAACCAATCTCTTTCCGCCAAACAAAGTTCTTGGAGGAGATGGAGGAGACTGTTGTGGGTTCGGGCCAGTGGGAACCAATCTCTTTCCACCGTACAAAGTTCTTGGAGGAGATGGAGGAGATTGTTGTGGGTTCGGGCCTGTGGGAACCAATCTCTTTCCACCATACAAAGATCTTGGAGGAGATGGAGGAGATTGTTGTGGGTTCGGGCCAGTGGGAACTAATCTCTTCCCGCCGTACAAAGTTCTTGGAGGAGATGGAGGAGACTGTTGTGGGTTCGGGCCAGTGGGAACCAATCTCTTTCCGCCGTACAAAGTTCTTGGAGGAGATGAAGGAGACTGTTGTGGGTTCGGGCCAGTAGGAACCGATCACTTTCCGCCGTACAAAGTTCTTGGAGGAGATGGAGGAGACTGTTGTGGGTTCGGGCCAGTGGGAACCAATCTCTTTCCGCCATACAAAGTTCTTGGAGGAGATGGAGGAGACTGTTGTGGGTTCGGGCCAGTAGGAACTAATCTCTTTCCGACGTACAAAGTTTTTGGAGGAGATGGAACGTCTGGAGACCGTTGTGGGTTCGGGCCCGTAGGAACTAATCTCTTTTGATCATACAAAGTCTTTGAAAGAGATGGAACGTTTTGAGACTCCTGTCCATTAGAGCATAAAGGAATAGGCCTTTTAATATCGTAATGTGACTCAAAACCATGACTACAATCGAGAATAGCATGTAACACAATAAGAGTGACTATCAAACGAGAAGGAAAACAAAAACTCATTTTTGTATGGACTAGAAACTTGATGGTTAACGACAAAATAAACCTTGTTTATATAGATCTTTTTGGTTCAATGAATTGCATACATATATGGTGAGTATATATGATTCGATTTTTTGACTGTTTCATTTGTTCATATATGGACTTTGTAAATAAATGTTATAATTCAATGTAGGAGTATGATTTTTTTTCTTTTTCTGAACGATTTTCCATGGTTAAATATGGTTCAAATCTTGAAATTTTAATTATTATGGAAACTTTTTTTTGAAATAATAATTTATTATGGAAGTTTGAATGATAATTATATTGGGCCTTATTTTTAAGTAACTGGTAAGATTTAGGGGTCCGCCTAGTTTGACCAATGGTTGCTGCGGAAAGATACAAAATATATTTTTGTTAGTCATTTTGTGTGCAAATTTACTGCCCGTTTTAGTGAAGTTGCCAACATACATACAACTACTTGTGTTTTGTTTCTGAATTTTTAAAATATATTCCCTACTTGTGAAATGATATTGATGTGTTATGGCATGTTTGTAATGACAAATAATGAGGTTAGATATTATTTCTAGCATTATATAAAACTGGGGTATAAAAAACTGAGGACTTCTTCTTTTGTCTCTTTAAAAAATGAAAAATAAAATGTAAAAACAATTATGAAGATAAATAGATTTGTCAACATGTTAGTTGAAAAACAACTCTACATTTGTACCAATATAACTTTAAGTATCTAGCATTTTTTAAATTCCCAGTTTAGTGGATTTTCATTGTAACATATAAAAATGAATATGTATACTAAATGCGTCAAAGTATAGGTAGCATGTTTATTTTAAATAATTGGGAAAATTAATTTTTTTCGTCATGTAAGTTCAACCTATTTTAATCTTGGTCCTACTAATTTTGGCTGTTTGATTTTCGTCCTAGAACTTTGTAAAATTCAAATTTTTTGTCCTATGACCTGCTATCAAAGGTGGTCTTTTCAGGTAAATCTGACATGAATTTTCTTTTTCTTTTTTTTAATTAAAATAAATACACAGCTGGCAAAAAAACACTTATATCCTAATTTGAAGCCCGCAAAACACCTAAATCCCTGAATTCTTAAAGCCCGCAAAACATAAAACAACGTATGTTGGAGAATTGAAAGTGCAGTGAATAAAATTGAAGTTCGTAGGTAATGCGACACTGATCTCAAAGGAAATTCTACTCTTAACAATTTTCTGTTTTCCTCATTCACCAAAATTTGGACGCAAAATTTTGCTTATATTCCCCCAATTTCTTCAGCTTGAGATTAGAAAAATCCATGGATTCTCTCAAATTCATGGTACTCTTAATGACCCTTTTCTGAGATTTTTTTCAAAGCAATCCAAATTCACGCGCGGTCTTTATGTTTTGCGGGCTTTAAGAATTCAGGGAGTTAGGTGTTTGGGGGCTTCAAATTAGGATTTAAGTGTTTTTTTGCCAGATGTGTGTTATTTTAATTAAAAAAAAAGAAAAGAAAATCTACGTCAGATTTATCTGAAAGACCATCTTTGATAGCAAGTCATAGGACCAAAAAACTGAATTTTACAAAGTTATAGGACGAAAATCAAACAGCCAAAGTTACTAGGACCAAGATCAAAATAGGTCGAACATACCCCACGAAAAAATTAATTTTTCCTAAAGAATTTGTGTAGTTTAGATGACCAAAAACACTCGATTTAATTACTTCACATATGCATAAGGAGACATAGTTTAATGACATAAATTTTAGATGGGGGTGAAACAGTTGACTTTGAAACTTATGAAACATGTCTTTTATTCCAAAAATGTGCAGGAAAAAAGTAGTTGGATGTGAACCCTATGAAGTTTTAGGAGGAGATGGAATGTCGGGAGGTTCTTGTTTGTTTGGGCCAGTAGGAACTAATCTCCTTCCGACGTACAAAATTCTTGGAGGAGATGAAGGAGACTGTTGTGGGTTCGGGCCCGTGGGAACTAATCTTTTTCCTACAAAGTCCTTGGAAGAGATGGAACGTCCAGAGATTATTTATTGGTTCGGGCCTGAGGGAACTGCTCTCCTTACGTCATATGAAGTTCCTAGAGAAGATGAAACGTCTGGTGACTCTTGTTTGTTCGGTTAAAAAAGAATTGTTCTCTTTATATCATGCAAGGTTTTTGAATGAGATGGAACGTCGTGAGACTCTTGTCTATTAGGACCTGAAGGAACCAATCTTTTGACATTATCATAAGATACAAAACCATGTCTACAACCGAAAATAGCAAAATGAGAGTGATTATCAAAGGGAAAATTTCATTTTACGTCCTGTAAGTTTGACCCATTCCAAAATAAATTCTTTATGTTTCTGTTTTATCATTTTTGGTCCTAGGGTGTCCGATTTTCATTCCTTTCTAACCAATTTGGGTCCTTTTTCGTCGGAAAATTTTAAAGTGACCGGAAAGCCGCACTTTTGGCTCACATGAGTGGAACTATTTGGGAATTTCGGTCAATTGTCAATTTTCATAATTTTTTATTCCAATTTTGGTCCTTTATGTTTATATTAACAAATCTATAAACTCTGTAAATTATATTAACAAATCTATAAACTAAAAATTCTGTAAATTAAAAGTACACCAAATAAAATCTGAAAATAAAAATTTAACCAAATAAGATAATAAAATTATTAAAATACTAAAAATTATGATTAAATTAATGAATTCTAAAAAAACTAAAAACTGTTAATAAATCCTAAAAAAAGTTATAAATTATAAAATCAATATATATATATATATATAATAAAAGAATAAAATTATTAAATATATTATAAAGTATGAAAAATTTTAAAAATTGTTAAATGAATCCTAAATTATATTAATAAATCCTAAAATCTGGAAAAATATAAATTAAAAAATCCTAAGGAATAATAAATCATACTAAAAAAAATTTTTTTTGGAAATTTATATTAAAAAATCCTAAAATAATACGCCCAAAATCTGAAAATTAACCAAATGTCTGTAAATTCTAAAATCTGAAAAAATATGCTTAAAAATTTCTAAAAGTCTTAAAATACGTCAATTCCTAAAAAATCTGAAAGTCCCTCAAATCTCAAAGTTCAATCCCTCAATAACGCCAATAAAAATAGTCAAAATCACGCTTCGAATCTCTCAATAATCGGATCCTCAGCATTGGCTATGTACAAGTTATGTTTGAAAAGTTTTTTATGATTAACCATAAATAAACCTCGTTTATATAGACTTTTTTTTTTTTAAGTTTTTTAATGATCTATATACATATAGATTACGGTTATAGTGATTAATGTCATATTTCAATGCAATACTGTTCAAGGAAAATCAGATTTATTTTTATTTTCCTCTTTTTTATATATGATTTAACTTCGTGATTAATGTCAAAACATCAAGGAATTAATTATATGTTTCTATGCCTATCCAGCTTGAACTTTTTTGAACTAATTCCAAGGTCATAAATATGCCTAACCCGTTCTTCAAAGCTATATCAAAATCATTTATTTATTCTCTCTTGTGGTGGTTCCCCTCTTGTGTGGTGGTGGTCCCCTGTTGTTGGGTTCGGTTTCGAGTTGCAGTTTCGGTGGTCCCCCTCTTGTGGTGATTGCGGTTCGGTCTACAGCGAGATGAAATGATGTTGCCATGTGCCCGGTGGTAGAAGGAAAAAGGGATATGGCAGAATTATCGAATCTGTGGATGATTTATCTCTAGATATACCGAATGCGAAGGTGTTATTACAGTCGTTGATTTCGAAAGCAGCATCTGAAGGGTGGTTATCTGCCTCCTCTTTGAGGTCACTCTCATTACATCCTGGAAAGCAAGTAGTTGAAGATACTATGGTTAAGTCCTTCAAGAAGAAGATTGAAACGATCATTCGCGAGTATTTTCTGTCTGGTGATATTTCAGAGGTGATTTGTTGTTTAGAATTTGAGAACAGTTCGTCTGTTTATGAACTAAATGCCATTTTGTGAAGAAACTGATAACTCTAACAATGGATAGGAAAAACCGAGAGAAAGAAATGGCGTCTATTTTGTTGTCCTCTTTGTGTTTTCCATCAGATGATGTGGTGAGTGGATTTATAATGCTGATTGAATCGGCTGAAGATACAGCTCTTGATATCCCCGTTGTTGTTGAGGATCTTGCGTTGTTTTTAGCAAGAGCCGAGGTGGATGAAGTGCTGACCCCACAAGAAATGGAAGAAATCGGGAGCCATTTCCCAGGGCCGAATTCATTAGGTAATAAAGTTACTCAAATTGCAATATCTATGCTTAAAGCTCGTCTTTCTGGGGAGCTTATCCTGAGATGTTGGGGTGGTGGTGGAAGCTGTAATAACGGCTGGTACATAGAAGATGTGAAGGACAAAATCGGAAAGCTGTTGGAAGAGTTTGGAGCTGGTGGGGACTCTAGAGAAGCTTGCAGATGCATAAAGGAGCTTGGGATGCCATTCTTTCATCATGAAGTAGTGTGAAAAAAAATGTCTGGTGATACTTATGGAGAATAAGAATGAGAGAATGTGGAGTTTGCTTAAACAGTGCTTCGATATGCAGCTGATAACTATGAACCAGATGATTAAAGGGTTCATAAGAGTCGAAGAATCTCTTGATGATTTGGCTTTGGATGTTCCTGATGCTAAGAAACAGTTCAAGAATTTGATCGAACGAGCTAAGGTCGAAGGATGGTTGGATAATTCTTTTGGTGTAAATGGAAGGGAACAAGGTTTGGGCAATGGTTTCTGCTGAAAGATGCACAATATATTTTTGTTAGTCATTTTGTGTGCAAATTTACTGCCTGTTTTAGTAAAGTTGCCAACATACATACACAAGTACTTGTGTTCTGTTTCTGAAATTTTACAATATACTCCCTACTTGTGAAATGAGATTGAGGTTTGTAATGAGGTTAGATATTATTTCTAACACTATATAAAACTGTGGTATAAAACACTGAGGCCGATATATACTTCTTCTCTTGTCTCTCTAAAAATGAAAAAACCACAATGTATAAACAATTATGGCGATAAATAGATTTGTCAACATGTGAGTTGAAAAACAACTCTACATTTGTACCAATAGAACTTTTAAGTATCTTGCATTTTTTAAATTCCCATGGTTTAGTGGATTTTCATTTTGTTTTAAGTGTGTATTTGTAACATGTGAAAATGAATATGAATACTAAATGCGTCAAATAAAGGTAGCGTGTTTATTTTAAATAATTTGTGTAGTTTAGATGTACAAAAAAACAACGTGCGAGTTGAAAAAAACAACTCTATATTTTTAAATATAACTTCAAATATCCTTTCAAGATATAGTGTATTTTTAAATTCATGTGTAAATGTATTTTGATATTTTTTAATTGCGTATTTGTAACAAATGAAAATTAATTTTATATGTCTACTAAATGTATAAAAGTAAAGAGAAGCACATTTGTTCATAACATATAACATAGTTCTTTAAATTAATTTGTGTTGTTAAGTATTTCAGAAACGCTCAATTCAATTATTTTCCGCACGAAAAATTGAGACATAATTAAGCTTTTTTGGCGGTGATGGAACATCCCGCTCTCTTTAAATTATTGGAGGAGATGGAACATCGGGGAGATCGTTGTGGGTTGGGACGGAGGGAACCAATCTCTTTCCGCCAAACAAAGTTCTTGGAGGAGATGGAGGAGACTGTTGTGGGTTCGGGCCAGTGGGAACCAATCTCTTTCCACCGTACAAAGTTCTTGGAGGAGATGGAGGAGATTGTTGTGGGTTCGGGCCAGTGGGAACCAATCTCTTTCCACCGTACAAAGTTCTTGGAGGAGATGGAGGAGATTGTTGTGGGTTCGGGCCTGTGGGAACCAATCTCTTTCCGCCGTACAAAGATCTTGGAGGAGATGGAGGAGGTTCGGGCGGTGGGGGAAATCTCTTTCCGTTGTGGGTTGAAGGGCAGTGGGAACTAATCTCTGGAGGAGATGGAGGTACAAAAGTTCTTGGAGGAGATGGAGGAGATTCTTGGAGGAGATGGGGTTCAGGGGCGGGGTGGGAACCAATCTCTTTCCGCCATACAAAGTTCTTGGAGGAGATGGAGGAGACTGTTGTGGGTTCGGGCGGTGGGGAACCAATCTCTTTCCGCCATACAAAGTTCTTGGAGGAGATGGAGGAGACTGTTGTGGGTTCGGGCCAGTAGGAACTAATCTCTTTCCGACGTACAAAGTTTTTGGAGGAGATGGAACGTCTGGAGACCGTTGTGGGTTCGGGCCCGTAGGAACTAATCTCTTTTGATCATACAAAGTCTTTGAAAGAGATGGAACGTTTTGAGACTCCAGTCCATTAGAGCCTAAAGGAATAGGCCTTTTAATATCGTAATGTGACTCAAAACCATGACTACAATCGAGAATAGCATGTAACACAATAAGAGTGACTATCAAACGAGAAGGAAAACAAAAACTCATTTTGTATGGACTAGAAACTTGGTGGTTAACGACAAAATAAACCTTGTTTATATAGATCTTTTTGGTTCAATGAATTGCATACGTATATGGTGAGTATATATGATTCGATTTTGTGACTGTTTCATTTGTTCATATATGGACTTTGTAAATAAATGTTATAATTCAATGTAGGAGTATGATTTTTTTTCTTTTTCTGAACGATTTTCCATGGTTAAATATGGTTCAAATCTTGAAATTTTAATTATTATGGAAACTTTTTTTTGAAATAATAATTTATTATGGAAGTTTGAATGATAATTATGTTGGGCCTTATTTTTAAGTAACTAGTAATATTTAGGGGTCCGCCTTGTTTGACCAATAGTTGCTGCGGAAAGATACAAAATATATTTTTGTTAGTCATTTTGTGTGCAAATTTACTGCCCGTTTTAGTGAAGTTGCCAACATACATACAACTACTTGTGTTTTGTTTCTAAATTTTTACAATATATTCCCTAGTTGTGAAATGATATTGATGTGTTCAGGCATGTTTGTAATGACTAATAATGAGGTTAGATATTATTTCTAGCATTATATAAAACTGGGGTATAAAAAACTGAGGACTTCTTCTTTTGTCTCTTTAAAAAATGAAAAAAAAAATGTATAAACAATTATGACGATAAATAGATTTGTCAACATGTTAGTTGAAAACAACTCTACATTTGTACCAATACAACTTTAAGTATCTTGCATTTTTTAAATTCCCAGTTTAGTGGATTTTCATTGTAACATATAAAAATGAATATGTATACTAAATGCGTCAAAGTATAGGTAGCATGTTTATTTTAAATAATTGGGAAAAATTTTTTTTTCGTCATGTAAGTTCAATCTATTTTGATCTTGGTCCTAGTAATTTTTGGCTGTTTGATTTTTCGTTCTATAACTTTGTAAAATTCAACTTTTTGTTCTATGACCCTGCTATCAAAAGGTGGTCTTTTCGAAGTAAATCTCGACATGAATTTTCTTTTTTTTTTTTTTAGTTAAAATAAATACACAAAAAAAAAAAACACTTATATCCTAATTTGAAGCCATAAAAAAATACCTAAATCCTGAATTCTAAAAGCCATAAAACATAAAACAACGTCTGTTGGAGAATTGAAAGTGCAGTGAAGAAAATTGAAGTTCGTAGGTAATGCGACACTGATCTCAAAGGAAATTATACTCTTAACAATTTTCTGTTTTCCTCATTCACCAAAATTTGGACGCAAAATTTTGCTTATATTCCCCAATTTCTTCATCTTGAGATTAGAAAAATCCATGGTTTCTCTCAAATTCATGGTACTCTTAATGACCTTTTCTGAGATTTTTTCCAAAGCAATCCAAATTCACTTGTGCTTTTTATGTTTTGCGGGCTTTAAGAATTTAGGGGAGTTAGGTGTTTGGGGGCTTCAAATTAGGATTTAAGTGTTTTTTTGCGGATGTGTATTATTTTAATTAGAAAAAAAGAAAAAAAAATCTACGTCAAATTTATCTCGAAAGACCATCTTTGATAGCAGGTCATAGGACCAAAAAAGTTGAATTTTACAAAGTTGTAGGACTAAAAATCAAACAGCCAAAGTTACTAGGACCAAGATCAAAATAGGTCGAATATACAAAGACTTAAAAAATTAATTTTTCCTAAAGAATTTGTGTAGTTTAGATGTACAAAAACACTCGATTTAATTACTTCACATATGCATAATGAGACATAGTTTAATGACATAAATTTTAGATGAGGGTGAAACAATTGACTTTGAAACTTATGAAACATGTCTTTTATTCCAAAAATGTGCAGGAAAAAAGTAGTTGGATGTGAACCCTATGAAGTTTCAGGAGGAGATGGAATGTCGGGAGGTTCTTGTTTGTTCGGGCCAAGAAGAACTAATCTCCTTCCGCGTACAAAATTCTTGGAGGAAATGAAGGAGACTGTTGTGGGTTGGGGCCCGTGGGAACTAATCTTTTACATCATACAAACTACAAAGTCCTTGGAAGAGATGGAACGTCCAGAGATTATTTATTGGTTCGAGCCTGAGGGAACTGCTCTCCTTACGTCATATGAAGTTCCTAGAGAAGATGAAACGTCTGGTGACTCTTGTTTGTTCGGTTAAAAAAGAATTGTTCTCTTTATATCATGCAAGGTTTTTGAAGGAGATGGAACGTCGTGAGACTCTTGTCTATTAGGGCCTGAAGGAACCAATCTTTTGACATTATCATAAGATACAAAACCATGTCTACAACCGAAAATAGCAAAATGAGAGTGATTATCAAAGGGAAAATTTTATTTTACGTCCTGTAAGTTTGACCAATTCCAAAATAAATTCTTTATGTTTTTTACATTTTATCATTTTTTGTCCTAGGGTGTCCGATTTTCATCCCTTTCTAACCAATTTGGGTCCTTTTTTCGTCGGAAAATTTTAAAGTGACCGGAAAGCCGCACTTTTGGCTCACACGAGTGGAACTATTTGGGAATTTCGGTCAATTGTCAATTTTCATAATTTTTTATTCAATTTTGGTCCTTCATGTTTATATTAACAAATCTATAAACTCTGTAAATTATATTAACAAATCTATAAACTAAAAATTCTGTAAATTAAAAAGTACACCAAATAAAATCTGAAAATAAAAATTTAACCAAATAAGATAATAAAATTATTAAAATACTAAAAATTATGATTAAATTAATGAATTCTAAAAAAACTAAAAACTGTTAATAAATCCTAAAAAAAGTTATAAATTAAAAAATCAATATATATATATATATATATATAATAAAAGAATAAAAATATTAAATATATTATAAAGTAGGAAAAATTTTAAAAATTGTTAAATGAATCCTAAATTATATTAATAAATCCTAAAATCTGGAAAAATATAAATTAAAAAAATCCTAAGGAATAATAAATCATACTAAAAAATATTTTTTTTTTGGAAATTTATATTAAAAAAAATCCTAAAATAATACGCCCAAAATCTGAAAATTAACCAAATGTCTGTAAATTCTAAAATCTGAAAAATATGCTTAAAAATTTCTAAAAGTCTTAAAATACGTCAATTCCTAAAAATCTGAAAGTCCCTCAAATCTCAAAGTTCCAATCCCTCAATAACGCCAATAAAAATAGTCAAAATCACGCTTCGAATCTCTCAATAATCGGATCCTCAGCATTGGCTATGTACAAGTTATGTTTGAAAAGCTTTATGATTAACCATAAATAAACCTCGTTTATATAGACTTTTTTAAGTTTTTTTTTTTTTAAGTTTTTTAATGATCTATATACATATAGATTACGGTTATAGTGATTAATGTCATATTTCAATGCAATACTGTTCAAGGAAAATCAGATTTATTTTTATTTTCCTCTTTTATATATGATTTAACTTCGTGATTAATGTCAAAACATCAAGGAATTAATTATATGTTTCTATGCCTATCCAGCTTGAACTTTTTTTTGAACTAATTCCAAGGTCATAAATATGCCTAACCCGTTCTTCAAAGCTATATCAAAATCATTTATTTATTCTCTCTTGTGGTGGTTCCCCTCTTGTGTGGTGGTGGTCCCCCTGTTGTTGGGTTGCGGTTTCGAGTTGCAGTTTCGGGTGGTCCCCTCTTGTGGTGATTGCGGGTTCGGTCTCAATGAGATGAAATGATGTTGCCATGTGCCCGGTGGTAGAAGGAAAAAGGGATATGGCAGAATTATCGAATCTGTGGATGATTTATCTCTAGATATACCGAATGCGAAGGTGTTATTACCGTCGTTGATTTCGAAAGCAGCATCTGAAGGGTGGTTATCTGCCTCCTCTTTGAGGTCACTCTCATTACATCCTGGAAAGCAAGTAGTTGAAGATACTATGGTTAAGTCCTTCAAGAAGAAGATTGAAACGATCATTCGCGAGTATTTTCTGTCTGGTGATATTTCAGAGGTGATTTGTTGTTTAGAATTTGAGAACAGTTCGTCTGTTTCTGAACTAAATGCCATTTTTGTGAAGAAACTGATAACTCTAGCAATGGATAGGAAAAACCGAGAGAAAGAAATGGCGTCTGTTTTGTTGTCCTCTTTGTGTTTTCCATCAGATGATGTGGTGAGTGGATTTATAATGCTGATTGAATCGGCTGAAGATACAGCTCTTGATATCCCCGTTGTTGTTGAGGATCTTGCGATGTTTTTAGCAAGAGCCGAGGTGGATGAAGTGCTGACCCCACAAGAAATGGAAGAAATCGGGAGCCATTTCCCAGGGCCGAATTCATTAGGTAATAAAGTTACTCAAATTGCAATATCTATGCTTAAAGCTCGTCTTTCTGGGGAGCGTATCCTGAGATGTTGGGGTGGTGGTGGAAGCTGTAATAACGGCTGGTCCATAGAAGATGTGAAAGACAAAATCGGAAAGCTGTTGGAAGAGTTTGGAGCTGGTGGGGACTCTAGAGAAGCTTGCAGATGCATAAAGGAGCTTGGGATGCCATTCTTTCATCATGAAGTAGTGAAAAAAAATGTCTGGTGATACTTATGGAGAATAAGAATGAGAGAATGTGGAGTTTGCTTAAACAGTGCTTCGATATGCAGCTGATAACTATGAACCAGATGATTAAAGGGTTCATCAGAGTCGAAGAATCTCTTGATGATTTGGCTTTGGATGTTCCTGATGCTAAGAAACAGTTCAAGAATTTGATCGAACGAGCTAAGGTCGAAGGATGGTTGGATAATTCTTTTGGTGTAAATGGAAGGAACAAGGTTTGGGCAATGGTTTCTGCTGAAAGATGCACAATATATTTTTGTTAGTCATTTTGTGTGCAAATTTACTGCCTGTTTTAGTAAAGTTGTTAACATACATACACAAGTACTTGTGTTCTGTTTCTGAAATTTTACAATATACTCCCTACTTGTGAAATGAGATTGAGGTTTGTAATGAGGTTAGATATTATTTCTAACACTATATAAAACTGTGGTATAAAACACTGAGGCCGATATATACTTCTTCTCTTGTCTCTCAAAAAATGAAAAACCACAATGTATAAACAATTATGGCGATAAATAGATTTGTCAACATGTGAGTTGAAAAACAACTCTACATTTGTACCAATAGAACTTTTAAGTATCTTGCATTTTTTAAATTCCCATGGTTTAGTGGATTTTCATTTTGTTTTTAAGTGTGTATTTGTAACATATGAAAATGAATATGTATACTAAATGCGTCAAATAAAGGTAGCGTGTTTATTTTAAATAATTTGTGTAGTTTAGATGTGCAAAAAAACAACGTGTGAGTTGAAAAAAACAACTCTATATTTTTAAATATAACTTCAAATATCCTTTCAAGATATAGTGTATTTTTAAATTCATGTGTAAATGTATTTTGATATTTTTTAATTGTGTATTTGTAACAAATGAAAATTAATTTTATATGTATACTAAATGCATAAAAGTAAAGAGAAGCACATTTGTTCATAACATATAACATAGTTCTTTAAATTAATTTGTGTTGTTAAGTATTTCAGAAACGCTCAATTCAATTATTTTCCGCACGAAAAATTGAGACATAATTAAGCTTTTGGCGGTGATGGAACATCCCGCTCTACGAAATTATTGGAGGAGATGGAACATCAGGAGATCGTTGTGGGTTCGGACCAGAGGGAACCAATCTCTTTCCGCCAAACAAAGTTCTTGGAGGAGATGGAGGAGACATTTGTGGGTTCGGGCGGTGGGAACCAATCTCTTTCCACCGTTACAAAGTTCTTGGAGGAGATGGAGGAGATTGTTGTGGGTTCGGGCCAGTGGGAACCAATCTCTTTCCACCGTACAAAGTTCTTGGAGGAGATGGAGGAGATTGTTGTGGGTTCGGGCCTGTGGGAACCAATCTCTTTCCACCATACAAAGATCTTGGAGGAGATGGAGGAGATTGTTGTGGGTTCGGGCCAGTGGGAACTAATCTCTTCCCGCCGTACAAAGTTCTTGGAGGAGATGGAGGAGACTGTTGTGGGTTCGGGCGGTGGGAACCAATCTCTTTCCGTCATACAAAAGTTCTTGGAGGAGATGGAGGAGACTGTTAGGGTTCGGGCCGTGGGAACCAATCTCTTTCCGCCATACAAAATTCTTGGAGGAGATGGAGGAGACTGTTGTGGGTTCGGGCCAGTAGGAACTAATCTCTTTCCGACGTACAAAGTTTTTGGAGGAGATGGAACGTCTGGAGACCGTTGTGGGTTCGGGCCCGTAGGAACTAATCTCTTTTGATCGTACAAAGTCTTTGAAAGAGATGGAACGTTTTGAGACTCCTGTCCATTAGAGCCTAAAGGAATAGGCCTTTTAATATCGTAATGTGACTCAAAACCATGACTACAATCGAGAATAGCATGTAACACAATAAGAGTGACTATCAAACGAGAAGGAAAACAAAAACTCATTTTGTATGGACTAGAAACTTGGTGGTTAACGACAAAATAAACCTTGTTTATATAGATCTTTTTGGTTCAATGAATTGCATACATATATGGTGAGTATATATGATTCGATTTTGTCTGTTTCATTTGTTCATATATGGACTTTGTAAATAAATGTTATAATTCAATGTAGGAGTATGATTTTTTTTCTTTTTCTGAACGATTTTCCATGGTTAAATATGGTTCAAATCTTGAAATTTTAATTATTATGGAAACTTTTTTTTGAAATAATAATTTATTATGGAAGTTTGAATGATAATTATGTTGGGCCTTATTTTTAAGTAACTAGTAATATTTAGGGGTCCGCCTTGTTTGACCAATAGTTGCTGCGGAAAGATACAAAATATATTTTTGTTAGTCATTTTGTGTGCAAATTTACTGCCCGTTTTAGTGAAGTTGCCAACATACATACAACTACTTGTGTTTTGTTTCTAAATTTTTACAATATATTCCCTAGTTGTGAAATGATATTGATGTGTTCAGGCATGTTTGTAATGACTAATAATGAGGTTAGATATTATTTCTAGCATTATATAAAACTGGGGTATAAAAAACTGAGGACTTCTTCTTTTGTCTCTTTAAAAAATGAAAAAAAAAATGTATAAACAATTATGACGATAAATAGATTTGTCAACATGTTAGTTGAAAACAACTCTACATTTGTACCAATACAACTTTAAGTATCTTGCATTTTTTAAATTCCCAGTTTAGTGGATTTTCATTGTAACATATAAAAATGAATATGTATACTAAATGCGTCAAAGTATAGGTAGCATGTTTATTTTTAAATAATTGGGAAAATTGATTTTTTTAAGTCATGTAAGTTCAATCTATTTTGATCTTGGTCCTAGTAATTTTGGCTGTTTGATTTTCGTTCTATAACTTTGTAAAATTCAACTTTTTTGTTCTATGACCTGCTATCAAAGGTGGTCTTTTCAGGTAAATCTGACATGAATTTTCTTTTTCTTTTTTAGTTAAAATAAATACACAAATTGGCAAAAAAAAACACTTATATCCTAATTTGAAGCCCATAAAATACCTAAATCCTGAATTCTAAAAGCCCGCCAAAACATAAAACAACGTCTGTTGGAGAATTGAAAGTGCAGTGAAGAAAATTGAAGTTCGTAGGTAATGCGACACTGATCTCAAAGGAAATTCTACTCTTAACAATTTTCTGTTTTCCTCATTCACAAAAAATTTGGACGCAAAATTTTGCTTATATTCCCCAATTTCTTCATATTGAGATTAGAAAAATCCATGGTTTCTCTCAAATTCATGGTACTCTTAATGACCTTTTCTGAGATTTTTTTCCAAAGCAATCCAAATTCACCTGGCGGCTTTTATGTTTTTCGGGCTTTAAGAATTCAGGGGAGTTAGGTGTTTGGGGGCTTCAAATTAGGATTTAAGTGTTTTTTTTGCGGATGTGTATTATTTTAATTAGAAAAAAAAAGAAAAGAAAATCTACGTCAAATTTATCCGAAAGACCATCTTTGATAGCAGGTCATAGGACCAAAAAGTTGAATTTTACAAAGTTGTAGGACGAAAATCAAACAGCCAAAGTTACTAGGACCAAGATCAAAATAGGTCGAACATACAGCACGAAAAAATTAATTTTTCCTAAAGAATTTGTGTAGTTTAGATGTACAAAAACACTCGATTTAATTACTTCACATATGCATAATGAGACATAGTTTAATGACATAAATTTTAGATGGGGGTGAAACAATTGACTTTGAAACTTATGAAACATGTCTTTTATTCCAAAAATGTGCAGGAAAAAAGTAGTTGGATGTGAACCCTATGAAGTTTCAGGAGGAGATGGAATGTCGGGAGGTTCTTGTTTGTTCGGGCCAAGAAGAACTAATCTCCTTCCGGCGTACAAAATTCTTGGAGGAAATGAAGGAGACTGTTGTGGGGTTTGGGCCCGTGGGAACTAATCTTTTTCTGTCATACAAACTACAAAGTCCTTGGAAGAGATGGAACGTCCAGAGATTATTTATTGGTTCGAGCCTGAGGGAACTGCTCTCCTTACGTCATATGAAGTTCCTAGAGAAGATGAAACGTCTGGTGACTCTTGTTTGTTCGGTTAAAAAAGAATTGTTCTCTTTATATCATGCAAGGTTTTTGAAGGAGATGGAACGTCGTGAGACTCTTGTCTATTAGGGCCTGAAGGAAATAAGATACAAAACCATGTCTACAACCGAAAATAGCAAAAAATGAGAGTGATTATCAAAAGGAAAAATTTCATTTTACGTCCTATAAGTTTGACCAATTCCAAAATAAATTCTTTATGTTTACATTTTATCATTTTTTGGTCCTAGGGTGTCCGATTTTCATCCCTTTCTAACCAATTTGGGTCCTTTTTCGTAGGAAAATTTTAAAGTGACCGGAAAGCCGCACTTTTGGCTCACACGAAAGTGGAACTATTTGGGAATTTAGGTCAATTGTAATTTTCATAATTTTTATTTCAATTTTGGTCCTTCATGTTTATATTAACAAATCTATAAACTCTGTAAATTATATTAACAAATCTATAAACTAAAAATTCTGTAAATTAAAAGTACACCAAATAAAATCTGAAAATAAAAAATTTAACCAAATAAGATAATAAAATTATTAAAATACTAAAAATTATGATTAAATTAATGAATTCTAAAAAAACAAAAAACTGTTAATAAATCCTAAAAAAAGTTATACATTAAAAAATCAATATATATATATATAATAAAAGAATAAAATTATTAAATATATTATAAAGTATGAAAAATTTTAAAAATTGTTAAATGAATCCTAAATTATATTAATAAATCCTAAAATCTGGAAAAATATAAATTAAAAAATCCTAAGGAATAATAAATCATACTAAAAATATAATTTTTTTGAAATTTATATTAAAAAATCCTAAAATAATACGCCCAAAATCTGAAAATTAACCAAATGTCTGTAAATTCTAAAATCTGAAAAATATGCTTAAAAACTTCTAAAAGTCTTAAAATACGTCAATTCCTAAAAATCTGAAAGTCCCTCAAATCTCAAAGTTCCAATCCCTCAATAACGCCAATAAAAATAGTCAAAATCACGCTTCGAATCTCTCAATAATCGGATCCTCAGCATTGGCTATGTACAAGTTATGTTTGAAAAGCTTTATGATTAACCATAAATAAACCTCGTTTATATAGACTTTTTTTTAAAGTTTTTTAATGATCTATATACATATAGATTAAACCTCGTTTATATAGACTTTTTTTTAAGGTTTTTAATGATCTATATACATATAGATTACGGTTATAGTGATTAATGTCATATTTCAATGCAATACTGTTCAAGGAAAATCAGATTTATTTTTTATTTTCTCTTTTTATATATGATTTAACTTCGTGATTAATGTCAAAACATCAAGGAATGAATTATATGTTTCTATGCCTATCCAGCTTGAACTTTTTTTTGAACTAATTCCAAGGTCATAAATATGCCTAACCCGTTCTTCAAAGCTATATCAAAATCATTTATTTATTCTCTCTTGTGGTGGTTCCCCTCTTGTGTGGTGGTGGTCCCCCTGTTGTTGGGTTTGCGGTTTGAGTTGCAGTTCGGGTGGTCCCCTCTTGTGGTGATTGCGGTTCCGGTCACAGCGAGATGAAATGATGTTGCCATGTGCCCGGTGGTAGAAGGAAAAAGGGATATGGCAGAATTATCGAATCTGTGGATGATTTATCTCTAGATATACCGAATGCGAAGGTGTTATTACCGTCGTTGATTTTGAAAGCAGCATCTGAAGGGTGGTTATCTGCCTCCTCTTTGAGGTCACTCTCATTACATCCTGGAAAGCAAGTAGTTGAAGATACTATGGTTAAGTCCTTCAAGAAGAAGATTGAAACGATCATTCGCGAGTATTTTCTGTCTGGTGATATTTCAGAGGTGATTTGTTGTTTAGAATTTGAGAACAGTTCGTCTGTTTCTGAACTAAATGCCATTTTTGTGAAGAAACTGATAACTCTAGCAATGGATAGGAAAAACCGAGAGAAAGAAATGGCGTCTGTTTTGTTGTCCTCTTTGTGTTTTTCATCAGATGATGTGGTGAGTGGATTTATAATGCTGATTGAATCGGCTGAAGATACAGCTCTTGATATCCCCGTTGTTGTTGAGGATCTTGCGATGTTTTTAGCAAGAGCCGAGGTGGATGAAGTGCTGACCCCACAAGAAATGGAAGAAATCGGGAGCCATTTCCCAGGGCCGAATTCATTAGGTAATAAAGTTACTCAAATTGCAATATCTATGCTTAAAGCTCGTCTTTCTGGGGAGCGTATCCTGAGATGTTGGGGTGGTGGTGGAAGCTGTAATAACGGCTGGTCCATAGAAGATGTGAAAGACAAAATCGGAAAGCTGTTGGAAGAGTTTGGAGCTGGTGGGGACTCTAGAGAAGCTTGCAGATGCATAAAGGAGCTTGGGATGCCATTCTTTCATCATGAAGTAGTGAAAAAATGTCTGGTGATACTTATGGAGAATAAGAATGAGAGAATGTGGAGTTTGCTTAAACAGTGCTTCGATATGCAGCTGATAACTATGAACCAGATGATTAAAGGGTTCATCAGAGTCGAAGAATCTCTTGATGATTTGGCTTTGGATGTTCCTGATGCTAAGAAACAGTTCAAGAATTTGATCGAACGAGCTAAGGTCGAAGGATGGTTGGATAATTCTTTTTGGTGTAAATGGAAGGGAACAAGGTTTGGGCAATGGTTTCTGCTGAAAGATGCACAATATATTTTTGTTAGTCATTTTGTGTGCAAATTTACTGCCTGTTTTAGTAAAGTTGCCAACATACATACACAAGTACTTGTGTTCTGTTTCTGAAATTTTACAATATACTCCCTACTTGTGAAATGAGATTGAGGTTTGTAATGAGGTTAGATATTATTTCTAACACTATATAAAACTGTGGTATAAAACACTGAGGCCGATATATACTTCTTCTCTTGTCTCTCAAAAAAATGAAAAACCACAATGTATAAACAATTATGGCGATAAATAGATTTGTCAACATGTGAGTTGAAAAACAACTCTACATTTGTACCAATAGAACTTTTAAGTATCTTGCATTTTTTAAATTCCCATGGTTTAGTGGATTTTCATTTTGTTTTAAGTGTGTATTTGTAACATATGAAAATGAATATGTATACTAAATGCGTCAAATAAAGGTAGCGTGTTTATTTTAAATAATTTGTGTAGTTTAGATGTGCAAAAACAACGTGTGAGTTGAAAAAACAACTCTATATTTTTAAATATAACTTCAAATATCCTTTCAAGATATAGTGTATTTTTAAATTCATGTGTAAATGTATTTTGATATTTTTTAATTGTGTATTTGTAACAAATGAAAATTAATTTTATATGTATACTAAATGCATAAAAGTAAAGAGAAGCACATTTGTTCATAACATATAACATAGTTCTTTAAATTAATTTGTGTTGTTAAGTATTTTAAACGCTCAATTCAATTATTTTCCGCACGAAAAAATTGAGACATAATTAAGCTTTTGGCGGTGATGGAACATCCCGCTCTTTAAATTATTGGAGGAGATGGAACATCGAGGAGATCGCTGTGGGTTGGGACAGAGGGAACCAATCTCTTTCCGCCAAACAAAGTTCTTGGAGGAGATGGAGGAGACTGTTGTGGGTTCGGGCTGTGGGAACCAATCTCTTTCCACCGTACAAAGTTCTTGGAGGAGATGGAGGAGATTGTTGTGGGTTCGGGCTGAAGGGGAACCAATCTCTTTCCACGCATACAAAGTTCTTGGAGGAGATGGAGGAGATTGTTGTGGGTTCGGGCCTGTGGGAACCAATCTCTTTCCACCATACAAAGATCTTGGAGGAGATGGAGGAGATTGTTGTGGGTTAGGGCCAGTGGGGAACTAATCTCTTCCGCCGTACAAAGTTCTTGGAGGAGATGGAGGAGACTGTTGTGGGTTCGGGCCAGTGGGAACCAATCTCTTTCCGTCGTACAAAGTTCTTGGAGGAGATGGAGGAGACTGTTGTGGGTTCGGGCCAGTGGGAACCAATCTCTTTCCGCCATACAAAATTCTTGGAGGAGATGGAGGAGATCATAGGGTTCGGGCCAAGAGGAACTAATCTCTTTCCCGACATTACAAAGTTTTTGGAGGAGATGGAACGTCTGGAGACCGTTGTGGGTTCGGGCCCGTAGGAACTAATCTCTTTTGATCGTACAAAGTCTTTGAAAGAGATGGAACGTTTTGAGACTCCTGTCCATTAGAGCCTAAAGGAATAGGCCTTTTAATATCGTAATGTGACTCAAAACCATGACTACAATCGAGAATAGCATGTAACACAATAAGAGTGACTATCAAACGAGAAGGAAAACAAAAACTCATTTTGTATGGACTAGAAACTTGGTGGTTAACGACAAAATAAACCTTGTTTATATAGATCTTTTTGGTTCAATGAATTGCATACATATATGGTGAGTATATATATGATTCGATTTTTTGTCTGTTTCATTTGTTCATATATGGACTTTGTAAATAAATGTTATAATTCAATGTAGGAGTATGATTTTTTTCTTTTTCTGAACGATTTTCCATGGTTAAATATGGTTCAAATCTTGAAATTTTAATTATTATGTAAACTTTTTTTTGAAATAATAATTTATTATGGAAGTTTGAATGATAATTATGTTGGGCCTTATTTTTAAGTAACTAGTAATATTTAGGGGTCCGCCTTGTTTGACCAATAGTTGCTGCGGAAAGATACAAAATATATTTTTGTTAGTCATTTTGTGTGCAAATTTACTGCCCGTTTTAGTGAAGTTGCCAACATACATACAACTACTTGTGTTTTGTTTCTAAATTTTTACAATATATTCCCTAGTTGTGAAATGATATTGATGTGTTCAGGCATGTTTGTAATGACTAATAATGAGGTTAGATATTATTTCTAGCATTATATAAAACTGGGGTATAAAAAACTGAGGACTTCTTCTTTTGTCTCTTTAAAAAATGAAAAAAAAAATGTATAAACAATTATGACGATAAATAGATTTGTCAACATGTTAGTTGAAAACAACTCTACATTTGTACCAATACAACTTTAAGTATCTTGCATTTTTTAAATTCCCAGTTTAGTGGATTTTCATTGTAACATATAAAAATGAATATGTATACTAAATGCGTCAAAGTATAGGTAGCATGTTTATTTTAAATAATTGGGAAAATTGATTTTTTTCGTCATGTAAGTTCAATCTATTTTGATCTTGGTCCTAGTAATTTTGGCTGTTTGATTTTCGTTCTATAACTTTGTAAAATTCAACTTTTTTGTTCTATGACCTGCTATCAAAGGTGGTCTTTTCAGGTAAATCTGACATGAATTTTTTTTTTTTTTTTTTTTAGTTAAAATAAATACACAGCTGGCAAAAAAACACTTATATCCTAATTTGAAGCCCGCAAAATACCTAAATCCCTGAATTCTAAAAAAAAAAGCCCGCAAAACATAAAACAACGTCTGTTGGAGAATTGAAAGTGCAGTGAAGAAAATTGAAGTTCGTAGGTAATGCGACACTGATCTCAAAGGAAATTCTACTCTTAACAATTTTCTGTTTTCCTCATTCACCAAAATTTGGACGCAAAATTTTGCTTATATTCCCCCAATTTCTTCATCTTGAGATTAGAAAAATCCATGGTTTCTCTCAAATTCATGGTACTCTTAATGACCTTTTCTGAGATTTTTTCCAAAGCAATCCAAATTCACGCGCGGCTTTTATGTTTTGCGGGCTTTAAGAATTCAGGGAGTTAGGTGTTTGGGGGCTTCAAATTAGGATTTAAGTGTTTTTTTGCCAGATGTGTATTATTTTAATTAGAAAAAAAAAGAAAAGAAAATCTACGTCAAATTTATCCGAAAGACCATCTTTGATAGCAGGTCATAGGACCAAAAAGTTGAATTTTACAAAGTTGTAGGAAAAAAAAATCAAACAGCCAAAGTTACTAGGACCAAGATCAAAATAGGTTTAACATACAAAGACTAAAAAAATTAATTTTTCCTAAAGAATTTGTGTAGTTTAGATGTACAAAAACACTCGATTTAATTACTTCACATATGCATAATGAGACATAGTTTAATGACATAAATTTTAGATGGGGTGAAACAATTGACTTTGAAACTTATGAAACATGTCTTTTATTCCAAAAATGTGCAGGAAAAAAGTAGTTGGATGTGAACCCTATGAAGTTTCAGGAGGAGATGGAATGTCGGGAGGTTCTTGTTTGTTCGGGCCAGTAAGAACTAATCTCCTTCCGACGTACAAAATTCTTGGAGGAAATGAAGGAGACTGTTGTGGGTTCGGGCCCGTGGGAACTAATCTTTTTCTGTCATACAAACTACAAAGTCCTTGGAAGAGATGGAACGTCCAGAGATTATTTATTGGTTCGAGCCTGAGGGAACTGCTCTCCTTACGTCATATGAAGTTCCTAGAGAAGATGAAACGTCTGGTGACTCTTGTTTGTTCGGTTAAAAAAGAATTGTTCTCTTTATATCATGCAAGGTTTTTGAAGGAGATGGAACGTCGTGAGACTCTTGTCTATTAGGGCCTGAAGGAAATAAGATACAAAACCATGTCTACAACCGAAAATAGCAAAATGAGAGTGATTATCAAAGGGAAAATTTCATTTTACGTCCTATAAGTTTGACCAATTCCAAAATAAATTCTTTATTATTTTTCATTTTTATCATTTTTGGTCCTAGGGTGTCCGATTTTCATCCCTTTCTAACCAATTTGGGTCCTTTTTCGTCGGAAAATTTTAAAGTGACCGAAAGCCGCACTTTTGGCTCACACGAAAGTGGAACTATTTGGGAATTTCGGTCAATTGTAATTTTCATAATTTTTTATTCCAATTTTGGTCCTTCATGTTTATATTAACAAATCTATAAACTCTGTAAATTATATTAACAAATCTATAAACTAAAAATTCTGTAAATTAAAAGTACACCAAATAAAATCTGAAAATAAAAATTTAACCAAATAAGATAATAAAATTATTAAAATACTAAAAATTATGATTAAATTAATGAATTCTAAAAAAACAAAAAACTGTTAATAAATCCTAAAAAAAGTTATAAATTAAAAAATCAATATATATATATATAATAAAAGAATAAAATTATTAAATATATTATAAAGTATGAAAAATTTTAAAAATTGTTAAATGAATCCTAAATTATATTAATAAATCCTAAAATCTGGAAAAATATAAATTAAAAAATCCTAAGGAATAATAAATCATACTAAAAAATATATTTTTTTTTGGAAATTTATATTAAAAAATCCTAAAATAATACGCCCAAAATCTGAAAATTAACCAAATGTCTGTAAATTCTAAAATCTGAAAAATATGCTTAAAAACTTCTAAAAGTCTTAAAATACGTCAATTCCTAAAAATCTGAAAGTCCCTCAAATCTCAAAGTTCCAATCCCTCAATAACGCCAATAAAAATAGTCAAAATCACGCTTCGAATCTCTCAATAATCGGATCCTCAGCATTGGCTATGTACAAGTTATGTTTGAAAAGCTTTATGATTAACCATAAATAAACCTCGTTTATATAGACTTTTTTTTTAAAGTTTTTTAATGATCTATATACATATAGATTAAACCTCGTTTATATAGACTTTTTTTTTAAGGTTTTTAATGATCTATATACATATAGATTACGGTTATAGTGATTAATGTCATATTTCAATGCAATACTGTTCAAGGAAAATCAGATTTATTTTTTATTTTCTTTTATATATGATTTAACTTCGTGATTAATGTCAAAACATCAAGGAATGAATTATATGTTTCTATGCCTATCCAGCTTGAACTTTTTTTTGAACTAATTCCAAGGTCATAAATATGCCTAACCCGTTCTTCAAAGCTATATCAAAATCATTTATTTATTCTCTCTTGTGGTGGTTCCCCTCTTGTGTGGTGGTGGTCCCCCTGTTGTTGGGTTCTTGGTTTCGAAGTTGCAGTTTCGGTGGTCCCCCTCTTGTGGTGATTGCGGTTCCGGCCCACTGCGAGATGAAATGATGTTGCCATGTGCCCGGTGGTAGAAGGAAAAAGGGATATGGCAGAATTATCGAATCTGTGGATGATTTATCTCTAGATATACCGAATGCGAAGGTGTTATTACCGTCGTTGATTTCGAAAGCAGCATCTGAAGGGTGGTTATCTGCCTCCTCTTTGAGGTCACTCTCATTACATCCTGGAAAGCAAGTAGTTGAAGATACTATGGTTAAGTCCTTCAAGAAGAAGATTGAAACGATCATTCGCGAGTATTTTCTGTCTGGTGATATTTCAGAGGTGATTTGTTGTTTAGAATTTGAGAACAGTTCGTCTGTTTCTGAACTAAATGCCATTTTGTGAAGAAACTGATAACTCTAGCAATGGATAGGAAAAACCGAGAGAAAGAAATGGCGTCTGTTTTGTTGTCCTCTTTGTGTTTTCCATCAGATGATGTGGTGAGTGGATTTATAATGCTGATTGAATCGGCTGAAGATACAGCTCTTGATATCCCTGTTGTTGTTGAGGATCTTGCGATGTTTTTAGCAAGAGCCGAGGTGGATGAAGTGCTGACCCCACAAGAAATGGAAGAAATCGGGAGCCATTTCCCAGGGCCGAATTCATTAGGTAATAAAGTTACTCAAATTGCAATATCTATGCTTAAAGCTCGTCTTTCTGGGGAGCGTATCCTGAGATGTTGGGGTGGTGGTGGAAGCTGTAATAACGGCTGGTCCATAGAAGATGTGAAAGACAAAATCGGAAAGCTGTTGGAAGAGTTTGGAGCTGGTGGGGACTCTAGAGAAGCTTGCAGATGCATAAAGGAGCTTGGGATGCCATTCTTTCATCATGAAGTAGTGAAAAAATGTCTGGTGATACTTATGGAGAATAAGAATGAGAGAATGTGGAGTTTGCTTAAACAGTGCTTCGATATGCAGCTGATAACTATGAACCAGATGATTAAAGGGTTCATCAGAGTCGAAGAATCTCTTGATGATTTGGCTTTGGATGTTCCTGATGCTAAGAAACAGTTCAAGAATTTGATCGAACGAGCTAAGGTCGAAGGATGGTTGGATAATTCTTTTTGGTGTAAATGGAAGGGAACAAGGTTTGGGCAATGGTTTCTGCTGAAAGATGCACAATATATTTTTGTTAGTCATTTTGTGTGCAAATTTACTGCCTGTTTTAGTAAAGTTGCCAACATACATACACAAGTACTTGTGTTCTGTTTCTGAAATTTTACAATATACTCCCTACTTGTGAAATGAGATTGAGGTTTGTAATGAGGTTAGATATTATTTCTAACACTATATAAAACTGTGGTATAAAACACTGAGGCCGATATATACTTCTTCTCTTGTCTCTCTAAAAATGAAAAAACCACAATGTATAAACAATTATGGCGATAAATAGATTTGTCAACATGTGAGTTGAAAAACAACTCTACATTTGTACCAATAGAACTTTTTTAAGTATCTTGCATTTTTTAAATTCCCATGGTTTAGTGGATTTTCATTTTTTGTTTTAAGTGTGTATTTGTAACATATGAAAATGAATATGTATACTAAATGCGTCAAATAAAGGTAGCGTGTTTATTTTAAATAATTTGTGTAGTTTAGATGTGCAAAAAACAACGTGTGAGTTGAAAAACAACTCTATATTTTTAAATATAACTTCAAATATCCTTTCAAGATATAGTGTATTTTTAAATTCATGTGTAAATGTATTTTGATATTTTTTAATTGTGTATTTGTAACAAATGAAAATTAATTTTATATGTATACTAAATGCATAAAAGTAAAGAGAAGCACATTTGTTCATAACATATAACATAGTTCTTTAAATTAATTTGTGTTGTTAAGTATTTGAAACGCTCAATTCAATTATTTTTCCGCACGAAAAAATTGAGACATAATTAAGCTTTTGGCGGTGATGGAACATCCCGCTCTACTTAAATTATTGGAGGAGATGGAACATCGGGGAGATCGTTGTGGGTTTGGACAGAGGGAACCAATCTCTTTCCGCCAAACAAAGTTCTTGGAGGAGATGGAGGAGACTGTTGTGGGTTCGGGCCAGTGGGAACCAATCTCTTTCCACCGTACAAAGTTCTTGGAGGAGATGGAGGAGATTGTTGTGGGTTCGGGCCAGTGGGAACCAATCTCTTTCCACCGTACAAAGTTCTTGGAGGAGATGGAGGAGATTGTTGTGGGTTCGGGCCTGTGGGAACCAATCTCTTTCCACCATACAAAGATCTTGGAGGAGATGGAGGAGATTGTTGTGGGTTCGGGCCAGTGGGAACTAATCTCTTCCCCAATCTCTTTCATTGCATACAAAGTTCTTGGAGGAGATGGAGGAGACTATTTGTGGGTTCGGGCCAGTGGGAACCAATCTCTTTCCGCCATACAAAATTCTTGGAGGAGATGGAGGAGACTGTTGTGGGTTCGGGGAGGAGATGGAGGAACTAATCTCTTTCCGACGCATACAAAGTTTTTGGAGGAGATGGAACGTCTGGAGACCGTTAGGGTTCGGGCCCGTAGGAACTAATCTCTTTTGATCATACAAAGTCTTTGAAAGAGATGGAACGTTTTGAGACTCCTGTCCATTAGAGCCTAAAGGAATAGGCCTTTTAATATCGTAATGTGACTCAAAACCATGACTACAATCGAGAATAGCATGTAACACAATAAGAGTGACTATCAAACGAGAAGGAAAACAAAAACTCATTTTGTATGGACTAGAAACTTGGTGGTTAACGACAAAATAAACCTTGTTTATATAGATCTTTTTGGTTCAATGAATTGCATACATATATGGTGAGTATATATGATTCGATTTTGTCTGTTTCATTTGTTCATATATGGACTTTGTAAATAAATGTTATAATTCAATGTAGGAGTATGATTTTTTTTCTTTTTCTGAACGATTTTCCATGGTTAAATATGGTTCAAATCTTGAAATTTTAATTATTATGGAAACTTTTTTTTGAAATAATAATTTATTATGGAAGTTTGAATGATAATTATGTTGGGCCTTATTTTTTAAGTAACTAGTAATATTTAGGGGTCCGCCTTGTTTGACCAATAGTTGCTGCGGAAAGATACAAAAATATATTTTTGTTAGTCATTTTGTGTGCAAATTTACTGCCCGTTTTAGTGAAGTTGCCAACATACATACAACTACTTGTGTTTTGTTTCTAAATTTTTACAATATATTCCCTAGTTGTGAAATGATATTGATGTGTTCAGGCATGTTTGTAATGACTAATAATGAGGTTAGATATTATTTCTAGCATTATATAAAACTGGGGTATAAAAAACTGAGGACTTCTTCTTTTGTCTCTTTAAAAAATGAAAAAAAAAATGTATAAACAATTATGTCGATAAATAGATTTGTCAACATGTTAGTTGAAAACAACTCTACATTTGTACCAATACAACTTTAAGTATCTTGCATTTTTTAAATTCCCAGTTTAGTGGATTTTCATTGTAACATATAAAAATGAATATGTATACTAAATGCGTCAAAGTATAGGTAGCATGTTTATTTTAAATAATTGGGAAAATTGATTTTTTTCGTCATGTAAGTTCAATCTATTTTGATCTTGGTCCTAGTAATTTTGGCTGTTTGATTTTCGTTCTATAACTTTGTAAAATTCAACTTTTTTGTTCTATGACCTGCTATCAAAGGTGGTCTTTTCAGGTAAATCTGACATGAATTTTCTTTTTCTTTTTTTTAGTTAAAATAAATACACAGCTGGCAAAAAAACACTTATATCCTAATTTGAAGCCCGCAAAATACCTAAATCCCTGAATTCTAAAAGCCCCATAAAACATAAAACAACGTCTGTTGGAGAATTGAAAGTGCAGTGAAGAAAATTGAAGTTCGTAGGTAATGCGACACTGATCTCAAAGGAAATTCTACTCTTAACAATTTTCTGTTTTCCTCATTCACCAAAATTTGGACGCAAAATTTTGCTTATATTCCCCCAATTTCTTCATCTTGAGATTAGAAAAATCCATGGTTTCTCTCAAATTCATGGTACTCTTAATGACCTTTTCTGAGATTTTTTCCAAAGCAATCCAAATTCACCTTGGCTTTTTATGTTTTGCGGGCTTTAAGAATTCAGGGAGTTAGGTGTTTGGGGGCTTCAAATTAGGATTTAAGTGTTTTTTTGCCAGATGTGTATTATTTTAATTAGAAAAAAAGAAAAGAAAATCTACGTCAAATTTATCTGAAAGACCATCTTTGATAGCAGGTCATAGGACCAAAAAGTTGAATTTTACAAAGTTGTAGGACGAAAATCAAACAGCCAAAGTTACTAGGACCAAGATCAAAATAGGTCGAACATACAGCACGAAAAAATTAATTTTTCCTAAAGAATTTGTGTAGTTTAGATGTACAAAAACACTCGATTTAATTACTTCACATATGCATAATGAGACATAGTTTAATGACATAAATTTTAGATGGGGGTGAAACAATTGACTTTGAAACTTATGAAACATGTCTTTTATTCCAAAAATGTGCAGGAAAAAAGTAGTTGGATGTGAACCCTATGAAGTTTCAGGAGGAGATGGAATGTCGGGAGGTTCTTGTTTGTTCGGGCCAGTAAGAACTAATCTCCTTCCGACGTACAAAATTCTTGGAGGAAATGAAGGAGACTGTTGTGGGTTCGGGCCCGTGGGAACTAATCTTTTTCTGTCATACAAACTACAAAGTCCTTGGAAGAGATGGAACGTCCAGAGATTATTTATTGGTTCGAGCCTGAGGGAACTGCTCTCCTTACGTCATATGAAGTTCCTAGAGAAGATGAAACGTCTGGTGACTCTTGTTTGTTCGGTTAAAAAAGAATTGTTCTCTTTATATCATGCAAGGTTTTTGAAGGAGATGGAACGTCGTGAGACTCTTGTCTATTAGGGCCTGAAGGAAATAAGATACAAAACCATGTCTACAACCGAAAATAGCAAAATGAGAGTGATTATCAAAGGGAAAATTTCATTTTACGTCCTATAAGTTTGACCAATTCCAAAATAAATTCTTTATGTTTCTGTTTTATCATTTTTGGTCCTAGGGTGTCCGATTTTCATCCCTTTCTAACCAATTTGGGTCCTTTTTCGTCGGAAAATTTTAAAGTGACCGGAAAGCCGCACTTTTGGCTCACACGAGTGGAACTATTTGGGAATTTCGGTCAATTGTAATTTTCATAATTTTTTATTCCAATTTTGGTCCTTCATGTTTATATTAACAAATCTATAAACTCTGTAAATTATATTAACAAATCTATAAACTAAAAATTCTGTAAATTAAAAGTACACCAAATAAAATCTGAAAATAAAAATTTAACCAAATAAGATAATAAAATTATTAAAATACTAAAAATTATGATTAAATTAATGAATTCTAAAAAAACAAAAAACTGTTAATAAATCCTAAAAAAAGTTATAAATTAAAAAATCAATATATATATATATAATAAAAGAATAAAATTATTAAATATATTATAAAGTATGAAAAATTTTAAAAATTGTTAAATGAATCCTAAATTATATTAATAAATCCTAAAATCTGGAAAAATATAAATTAAAAAATCCTAAGGAATAATAAATCATACTAAAAATATAATTTTTTTGGAAATTTATATTAAAAAATCCTAAAATAATACGCCCAAAATCTGAAAATTAACCAAATGTCTGTAAATTCTAAAATCTGAAAAATATGCTTAAAAACTTCTAAAAGTCTTAAAATACGTCAATTCCTAAAAATCTGAAAGTCCTCAAATCTCAAAGTTCCAATCCCTCAATAACGCCAATAAAAATAGTCAAAATCACGCTTCGAATCTCTCAATAATCGGATCCTCAGCATTGGCTATGTACAAGTTATGTTTGAAAAGCTTTATGATTAACCATAAATAAACCTCGTTTATATAGACTTTTTTTTAAAGTTTTTTAATGATCTATATACATATAGATTAAACCTCGTTTATATAGACTTTTTTTTTAAGGTTTTTAATGATCTATATACATATAGATTACGGTTATAGTGATTAATGTCATATTTCAATGCAATACTGTTCAAGGAAAATCAGATTTATTTTTATTTTCCTCTTTTATATATGATTTAACTTCGTGATTAATGTCAAAACATCAAGGAATGAATTATATGTTTCTATGCCTATCCAGCTTGAACTTTTTTTTGAACTAATTCCAAGGTCATAAATATGCCTAACCCGTTCTTCAAAGCTATATCAAAATCATTTATTTATTCTCTCTTGTGGTGGTTCCCCTCTTGTGTGGTGGTGGTCCCCCTGTTGTTGGGTTGCGGTTTCGAGTTGCAGTTTCGGGTGGTCCCCTCTTGTGGTGATTGCGGTTCCGGTCTACAGCGAGATGAAATGATGTTGCCATGTGCCCGGTGGTAGAAGGAAAAAGGGATATGGCAGAATTATCGAATCTGTGGATGATTTATCTCTAGATATACCGAATGCGAAGGTGTTATTACCGTCGTTGATTTCGAAAGCAGCATCTGAAGGGTGGTTATCTGCCTCCTCTTTGAGGTCACTCTCATTACATCCTGGAAAGCAAGTAGTTGAAGATACTATGGTTAAGTCCTTCAAGAAGAAGATTGAAACGATCATTCGCGAGTATTTTCTGTCTGGTGATATTTCAGAGGTGATTTGTTGTTTAGAATTTGAGAACAGTTCGTCTGTTTCTGAACTAAATGCCATTTTGTGAAGAAACTGATAACTCTAGCAATGGATAGGAAAAACCGAGAGAAAGAAATGGCGTCTGTTTTGTTGTCCTCTTTGTGTTTTCCATCAGATGATGTGGTGAGTGGATTTATAATGCTGATTGAATCGGCTGAAGATACAGCTCTTGATATCCCTGTTGTTGTTGAGGATCTTGCGATGTTTTTAGCAAGAGCCGAGGTGGATGAAGTGCTGACCCCACAAGAAATGGAAGAAATCGGGAGCCATTTCCCAGGGCCGAATTCATTAGGTAATAAAGTTACTCAAATTGCAATATCTATGCTTAAAGCTCGTCTTTCTGGGGAGCGTATCCTGAGATGTTGGGGTGGTGGTGGAAGCTGTAATAACGGCTGGTCCATAGAAGATGTGAAAGACAAAATCGGAAAGCTGTTGGAAGAGTTTGGAGCTGGTGGGGACTCTAGAGAAGCTTGCAGATGCATAAAGGAGCTTGGGATGCCATTCTTTCATCATGAAGTAGTGAAAAAAATGTCTGGTGATACTTATGGAGAATAAGAATGAGAGAATGTGGAGTTTGCTTAAACAGTGCTTCGATATGCAGCTGATAACTATGAACCAGATGATTAAAGGGTTCATCAGAGTCGAAGAATCTCTTGATGATTTGGCTTTGGATGTTCCTGATGCTAAGAAACAGTTCAAGAATTTGATCGAACGAGCTAAGGTCGAAGGATGGTTGGATAATTCTTTTTGGTGTAAATGGAAGGGAACAAGGTTTGGGCAATGGTTTCTGCTGAAAGATGCACAATATATTTTTTGTTAGTCATTTTGTGTGCAAATTTACTGCCTGTTTTAGTAAAGTTGCCAACATACATACACAAGTACTTGTGTTCTGTTTCTGAAATTTTACAATATACTCCCTACTTGTGAAATGAGATTGAGGTTTGTAATGAGGTTAGATATTATTTCTAACACTATATAAAACTGTGGTATAAAACACTGAGGCCGATATATACTTCTTCTCTTGTCTCTCTAAAAATGAAAAAACCACAATGTATAAACAATTATGGCGATAAATAGATTTGTCAACATGTGAGTTGAAAAAACAACTCTACATTTGTACCAATAGAACTTTTAAGTATCTTGCATTTTTTAAATTCCCATGGTTTAGTGGATTTTCATTTTGTTTTAAGTGTGTATTTGTAACATATGAAAATGAATATGTATACTAAATGCGTCAAATAAAGGTAGCGTGTTTATTTTAAATAATTTGTGTAGTTTAGATGTGCAAAAAACAACGTGTGAGTTGAAAAAACAACTCTATATTTTTAAATATAACTTCAAATATCCTTTCAAGATATAGTGTATTTTTAAATTCATGTGTAAATGTATTTTGATATTTTTTAATTGTGTATTTGTAACAAATGAAAATTAATTTTATATGTATACTAAATGCATAAAAGTAAAGAGAAGCACATTTGTTCATAACATATAACATAGTTCTTTAAATTAATTTGTGTTGTTGTTAAGTATTTGTAAACGCTCAATTCAATTATTTTTCCAGACGAAAAAAATTGAGACATAATTAAGCTTTTGGCGGTGATGGAACATCCCGCTCTCTTAAATTATTGGAGGAGATGGAACATCGGGGAGATCGTTGTGGGTTCGGACCAGAGGGAACCAATCTCTTTCCGCCAAACAAAGTTCTTGGAGGAGATGGAGGAGACTGTTGTGGGTTCGGGCCAGTGGGAACCAATCTCTTTCCACCGTACAAAGTTCTTGGAGGAGATGGAGGAGATTGTTGTGGGTTCGCCCAAGGGGAACCAATCTCTTTCCACCATACAAAGTTCTTGGAGGAGATGGAGGAGATTGTTGTGGGTTCGGGCTGTGGGGAACCAATCTCTTTCCACCATACAAAGATCTTGGAGGAGATGGAGGAGATTGTTGTGGGTTCGGGCCAGTGGGAACTAATCTCTTCCCGCCGTACAAAGTTCTTGGAGGAGATGGAGGAGACTGTTGTGGGTTCGGGCGGTGGGGGAACCAATCTCTTTCCGCCATACAAAATTCTTGGAGGAGATGGAGGAGATCTGTTGTGGGTTCGGGCCAAGAGGGAACTAATCTCTTTCCACGTACAAAGTTTTTGGAGGAGATGGAACGTCTGGAGACCGTTGTAGGTTCGGGCCCGAGGAACTAATCTCTTTTGATCATACAAAGTCTTTGAAAGAGATGGAACGTTTTGAGACTCCTGTCCATTAGAGCCTAAAGGAATAGGCCTTTTAATATCGTAATGTGACTCAAAACCATGACTACAATCGAGAATAGCATGTAACACAATAAGAGTGACTATCAAACGAGAAGGAAAACAAAAACTCATTTTGTATGGACTAGAAACTTGGTGGTTAACGACAAAATAAACCTTGTTTATATAGATCTTTTTGGTTCAATGAATTGCATACATATATGGTGAGTATATATGATTCGATTTTGTCTGTTTCATTTGTTCATATATGGACTTTGTAAATAAATGTTATAATTCAATGTAGGAGTATGATTTTTTTTTTCTTTTTCTGAACGATTTTCCATGGTTAAATATGGTTCAAATCTTGAAATTTTAATTATTATGGAAACTTTTTTTTGAAATAATAATTTATTATGGAAGTTTGAATGATAATTATGTTGGGCCTTATTTTTAAGTAACTAGTAATATTTAGGGGTCCGCCTTGTTTGACCAATAGTTGCTGCGGAAAGATACAAAATATATTTTTGTTAGTCATTTTGTGTGCAAATTTACTGCCCGTTTTAGTGAAGTTGCCAACATACATACAACTACTTGTGTTTTGTTTCTAAATTTTTTACAATATATTCCCTAGTTGTGAAATGATATTGATGTGTTCAGGCATGTTTGTAATGACTAATAATGAGGTTAGATATTATTTCTAGCATTATATAAAACTGGGGTATAAAAAACTGAGGACTTCTTCTTTTGTCTCTTTAAAAAATGAAAAAAAAAATGTATAAACAATTATGTCGATAAATAGATTTGTCAACATGTTAGTTGAAAACAACTCTACATTTGTACCAATACAACTTTAAGTATCTTGCATTTTTTTAAATTCCCAGTTTAGTGGATTTTCATTGTAACATATAAAAATGAATATGTATACTAAATGCGTCAAAGTATAGGTAGCATGTTTATTTTAAATAATTGGGAAAATTGATTTTTTTCGTCATGTAAGTTCAATCTATTTTGATCTTGGTCCTAGTAATTTTGGCTGTTTGATTTTCGTTCTATAACTTTGTAAAATTCAACTTTTTTGTTCTATGACCGCTATCAAAGGTGGTCTTTTTCGTAAATCGACATGAATTTTTTTTTTTTTTTTTTTTAGTTAAAATAAATACACAGTGGCAAAAAAAAACACTTATATCCTAATTTGAAGCCATAAAAATACCTAAATCCCTGAATTCTAAAAAGCCAAGAAAACATAAAACAACGTCTGTTGGAGAATTGAAAGTGCAGTGAAGAAAATTGAAGTTCGTAGGTAATGCGACACTGATCTCAAAGGAAATTCTACTCTTAACAATTTTCTGTTTTCCTCATTCACCAAAATTTGGACGCAAAATTTTGCTTATATTCCCCCAATTTCTTCATCTTGAGATTAGAAAAATCCATGGTTTCTCTCAAATTCATGGTACTCTTAATGACCTTTTCTGAGATTTTTTCCAAAGCAATCCAAATTCACGCTACGGCTTTTTATGTTTTATGGGCTTTAAGAATTCGGGGAGTTAGGTGTTTGGGGGCTTCAAATTAGGATTTAAGTGTTTTTTTGCCAGATGTGTATTATTTTAATTAGAAAAAAAGAAAAGAAAATCTACGTCAAATTTATCTGAAAGACCATCTTTGATAGCAGGTCATAGGACCAAAAAGTTGAATTTTACAAAGTTGTAGGACGAAAATCAAACAGCCAAAGTTACTAGGACCAAGATCAAAATAGGTCGAACATACAGCACGAAAAAATTAATTTTTCCTAAAGAATTTGTGTAGTTTAGATGTACAAAAACACTCGATTTAATTACTTCACATATGCATAATGAGACATAGTTTAATGACATAAATTTTAGATGGGGGTGAAACAATTGACTTTGAAACTTATGAAACATGTCTTTTATTCCAAAAATGTGCAGGAAAAAAGTAGTTGGATGTGAACCCTATGAAGTTTCAGGAGGAGATGGAATGTCGGGAGGTTCTTGTTTGTTCGGGCCAGTAAGAACTAATCTCCTTCCGACGCACAAAAATTCTTGGAGGAAATGAAGGAGATGTTGTGGGGTTCGGGCCCGTGGGAACTAATCTTTTTCATCATACAAACTACAAAGTCCTTGGAAGAGATGGAACGTCCAGAGATTATTTATTGGTTCGAGCCTGAGGGAACTGCTCTCCTTACGTCATATGAAGTTCCTAGAGAAGATGAAACGTCTGGTGACTCTTGTTTGTTCGGTTAAAAAGAATTGTTCTCTTTATATCATGCAAGGTTTTTGAAGGAGATGGAACGTCGTGAGACTCTTGTCTATTAGGGCCTGAAGGAAATAAGATACAAAACCATGTCTACAACCGAAAATAGCAAAATGAGAGTCATTATCAAAGGGAAAATTTCATTTTACGTCCTATAAGTTTGACCAATTCCAAAATAAATTTTTTATGTTTACATTTTTATCATTTTTGGTCCTAGGGTGTCCGATTTTCATCCCTTTCTAACCAATTTGGGTCCTTTTTCGTCGGAAAATTTTAAAGTGACCGGAAAGCCGCACTTTTGGCTCACACGAGTGGAACTATTTGGGAATTTCGGTCAATTGTAATTTTCATAATTTTTTATTCCAATTTTGGTCCTTCATGTTTATATTAACAAATCTATAAACTCTGTAAATTATATTAACAAATCTATAAACTAAAAATTCTGTAAATTAAAAGTACACCAAATAAAATCTGAAAATAAAAATTTAACCAAATAAGATAATAAAATTATTAAAATACTAAAAATTATGATTAAATTAATGAATTCTAAAAAAACAAAAAACTGTTAATAAATCCTAAAAAAAGTTATAAATTAAAAAATCAATATATATATATATAATAAAAGAATAAAATTATTAAATATATTATAAAGTATGAAAAATTTTAAAAATTGTTAAATGAATCCTAAATTATATTAATAAATCCTAAAATCTGGAAAAATATAAATTAAAAAATCCTAAGGAATAATAAATCATACTAAAAATATAATTTTTTTGGAAATTTATATTAAAAAATCCTAAAATAATACGCCCAAAATCTGAAAATTAACCAAATGTCTGTAAATTCTAAAATCTGAAAAATATGCTTAAAAACTTCTAAAAGTCTTAAAATACGTCAATTCCTAAAAATCTGAAAGTCCCTCAAATCTCAAAGTTCCAATCCCTCAATAACGCCAATAAAAATAGTCAAAATCACGCTTCGAATCTCTCAATAATCGGATCCTCAGCATTGGCTATGTACAAGTTATGTTTGAAAAGCTTTATGATTAACCATAAATAAACCTCGTTTATATAGACTTTTTTTTTAAAGTTTTTTAATGATCTATATACATATAGATTAAACCTCGTTTATATAGACTTTTTTTTTAAGGTTTTTAATGATCTATATACATATAGATTACGGTTATAGTGATTAATGTCATATTTCAATGCAATACTGTTCAAGGAAAATCAGATTTATTTTTATTTTCCTCTTTTTTATATATGATTTAACTTCGTGATTAATGTCAAAACATCAAGGAATGAATTATATGTTTCTATGCCTATCCAGCTTGAACTTTTTTTGAACTAATTCCAAGGTCATAAATATGCCTAACCCGTTCTTCAAAGCTATATCAAAATCATTTATTTATTCTCTCTTGTGGTGGTTCCCTCTTGTGTGGTGGTGGTCCCCTGTTGTTGGGTTGCGGTTTCGAGTTGCAGTTTCGGTGGTCCCCTCTTGTGGTGATTGCGGTTCCGGTCACAGCGAGATGAAATGATGTTGCCATGTGCCCGTGGTAGAAGGAAAAAGGGATATGGCAGAATTATCGAATCTGTGGATGATTTATCTCTAGATATACCGAATGCGAAGGTGTTATTACCGTCGTTGATTTCGAAAGCAGCATCTGAAGGGTGGTTATCTGCCTCCTCTTTGAGGTCACTCTCATTACATCCTGGAAAGCAAGTAGTTGAAGATACTATGGTTAAGTCCTTCAAGAAGAAGATTGAAACGATCATTCGCGAGTATTTTCTGTCTGGTGATATTTCAGAGGTGATTTGTTGTTTAGAATTTGAGAACAGTTCGTCTGTTTCTGAACTAAATGCCATTTTTGTGAAGAAACTGATAACTCTAGCAATGGATAGGAAAAACCGAGAGAAAGAAATGGCGTCTGTTTTGTTGTCCTCTTTGTGTTTTCCATCAGATGATGTGGTGAGTGGATTTATAATGCTGATTGAATCGGCTGAAGATACAGCTCTTGATATCCCTGTTGTTGTTGAGGATCTTGCGATGTTTTTAGCAAGAGCCGAGGTGGATGAAGTGCTGACCCCACAAGAAATGGAAGAAATCGGGAGCCATTTCCCAGGGCCGAATTCATTAGGTAATAAAGTTACTCAAATTGCAATATCTATGCTTAAAGCTCGTCTTTCTGGGGAGCGTATCCTGAGATGTTGGGGTGGTGGTGGAAGCTGTAATAACGGCTGGTCCATAGAAGATGTGAAAGACAAAATCGGAAAGCTGTTGGAAGAGTTTGGAGCTGGTGGGGACTCTAGAGAAGCTTGCAGATGCATAAAGGAGCTTTGGGATGCCATTCTTTCATCATGAAGTAGTGAAAAAATGTCTGGTGATACTTATGGAGAATAAGAATGAGAGAATGTGGAGTTTGCTTAAACAGTGCTTCGATATGCAGCTGATAACTATGAACCAGATGATTAAAGGGTTCATCAGAGTCGAAGAATCTCTTGATGATTTGGCTTTGGATGTTCCTGATGCTAAGAAACAGTTCAAGAATTTGATCGAACGAGCTAAGGTCGAAGGATGGTTGGATAATTCTTTTGGTGTAAATGGAAGGGAACAAGGTTTGGGCAATGGTTTCTGCTGAAAGATGCACAATATATTTTTGTTAGTCATTTTGTGTGCAAATTTACTGCCTGTTTTAGTAAAGTTGTTTAACATACATACACAAGTACTTGTGTTCTGTTTCTGAAATTTTACAATATACTCCCTACTTGTGAAATGAGATTGAGGTTTGTAATGAGGTTAGATATTATTTCTAACACTATATAAAACTGTGGTATAAAACACTGAGGCCGATATATACTTCTTCTCTTGTCTCTCTAAAAAATGAAAAACCACAATGTATAAACAATTATGGCGATAAATAGATTTGTCAACATGTGAGTTGAAAAACAACTCTACATTTGTACCAATAGAACTTTTAAGTATCTTGCATTTTTTAAATTCCCATGGTTTAGTGGATTTTCATTTTGTTTTAAGTGTGTATTTGTAACATGTGAAAATGAATATGAATACTAAATGCGTCAAATAAAGGTAGCGTGTTTATTTTAAATAATTTGTGTAGTTTAGATGTACAAAAAACAACGTGCGAGTTGAAAAAACAACTCTATATTTTTAAATATAACTTCAAATATCCTTTCAAGATATAGTGTATTTTTAAATTCATGTGTAAATGTATTTTGATATTTTTTAATTGTGTATTTGTAACAAATGAAAATTAATTTTATATGTATACTAAATGTATAAAAGTAAAGAGAAGCACATTTGTTCATAACATATAACATAGTTCTTTAAATTAATTTGTGTTGTTAAGTATTTCAGTAAAACGCTCAATTCAATTATTTTCCGACGAAAAAAATTGAGACATAATTAAGCTTTTGGCGGTGATGGAACATCCCGCTCTACGAAATTATTGGAGGAGATGGAACATCAGGAGATCGTTGTGGGTTCGGACCAGAGGGAACCAATCTCTTTCCGCCAAACAAAGTTCTTGGAGGAGATGGAGGAGATCATTATTGGTTCGGGCGGTGGGGAACCAATCTCTTTCCACCGCATACAAAGTTCTTGGAGGAGATGGAGGAGATTGTTGTGGGTTCGGGCCAGTGGGAACCAATCTCTTTCCACCGCACAAAGTTCTTGGAGGAGATGGAGGAGATTGTTGTGGGTTCGGCCTGTGGGGAACCAATCTCTTTCCACCATACAAAGATCTTGGAGGAGATGGAGGAGATTGTTGTGGGTTCGGGCGGGTGGGAACTAATCTCTTCCCACTGCACAAAGTTCTTGGAGGAGATGGAGGAGACTGTTGTGGGTTCGGGCAGTGGGAACCAATCTCTTTCCGCCGCACAAAGTTCTTGGAGGAGATGAAGGAGACTGTTGTGGGTTCGCCCAAGAGGGAATCGATCTCTTTCCGCCGTACAAAGTTCTTGGAGGAGATGGAGGAGACTGTTGTGGGTTCGGGCCAGTGGGAACCAATCTCTTTCCGCCATACAAAGTTCTTGGAGGAGATGGAGGAGATTGTTGTGGGTTCGGGCCAGTAGGAACTAATCTCTTTCCGACGTACAAAGTTTTTTGGAGGAGATGGAACGCCCTGGAGACCGCTAGGGTTCGGGCCCAGAGGAACTAATCTCTTTTGATCATACAAAGTCTTTGAAAGAGATGGAACGTTTTGAGACTCCTGTCCATTAGAGCCTAAAGGAATAGGCCTTTTAATATCGTAATGTGACTCAAAACCATGACTACAATCGAGAATAGCATGTAACACAATAAGAGTGACTATCAAACGAGAAGGAAAACAAAAAACTCATTTTGTATGGACTAGAAACTTGATGGTTAACGACAAAATAAACCTTGTTTATATAGATCTTTTTGGTTCAATGAATTGCATACGTATATGGTGAGTATATATGATTCGATTTTGTGACTGTTTCATTTGTTCATATATGGACTTTGTAAATAAATGTTATAATTCAATGTAGGAGTATGATTTTTTTTTTTTTCTGAACGATTTTCCATGGTTAAATATGGTTCAAATCATGAAATTTTAATTATTATGGAAACTTTTTTTGAAATAATAATTTATTATGGAAGTTTGAATGATAATTATATTGGGCCTTATTTTTAAGTAAATGATAATTTTTATGCAAATTTACTGCCCGTTTTAGTGAAGTTGCCAACATACATACAACTACTTGTGTTTTGTTTCTGAATTTTTACAATATATTCCCTACTTGTGAAATGATATTGATGTGTTAAGGCATGTTTGTAATGACTAATAATGAGGTTAGATATTATTTCTAGCATTATATAAAACTGGGGTATAAAAAACTGAGGACTTCTTCTTTTTTGTCTCTTTAAAAAAAAAAAAAAAAAATGTATAAACAATTATGACGATAAATAGATTTGTCAACATGTTAGTTGAAAAACAACTCTACATTTGTACCAATATAACTTTAAGTATCTTGCATTTTTTAAATTCCCAGTTTAGTGGATTTTCATTGTAACATATAAAATGCATATGTATACTAAATACGTCAAAGTATAGGTAGCATGTTTATTTTAAATAATTGGGAAAATTGATTTTTTTTTTAATCATGTAAGTTCAACCTATTTTGATCTTGGTCCTACTAATTTTGGCTGTTTGATTTTTCGTCCTAGAACTTTGTAAAATTAAACTTTTTTTGTCCTATGACCTGCTATCAAAAGGTGGTCTTTTTCAGTAAATCTGACATGAATTTTCCTTTTCTTTTTTTAATTAAAATAAATACACAGCTGGCAAAAAAACACTTATATCCTAATTTGAAGTCCGCAAAACACCTAAATCCCTGAATTCTTAAAGCCTGCAAAACATAAAACAACGTCTGTTGGAGAATTGAAAGTGCAGTGAAGAAAATTGAAGTTCGTAGGTAATGCGACACTGATCTCAAAGGAAATTCTACTCTTAACAATTTTCTGTTTTCCTCATTCACCAAAATTTGGACGCAAAATTTTGCTTATATTCCCCCAATTTCTTCATCTTGAGATTAGAAAAATCCATGGATTCTCTCAAATTCATGGTACTCTTAATGACCTTTTCTGAGATTTTTTCCAAAGCAATCCAAATTCACGCGCGGCTTTTATGTTTTGCGGGCTTTAAGAATTCAGGGAGTTAGGTGTTTGGGGGCTTCAAATTAGGATTTAAGTGTTTTTTTGCCAGATGTGTATTATTATAATTAAAAAAAAGAAAAGAAAATTACGTCAGATTTATCTGAAAGACCATCTTTGATAGCAGGTCATAGGACCAAAAAGTTGAATTTTACAAAGTTATAGGACGAAAATCAAACAGCCAAAGTTACTAGGACCAAGATAAAAATAGGTCGAACATTCAGCACGAAAAAATTAATTTTTCCTAAAGAATTTGTGTAGTTTAGATGTACAAAAACACTCGATTTAATTACTTCACATATGCATAATGAGACATAGTTTAATGACATAAATTTTAGATGGGGGTGAAACAATTGACTTTGAAACTTATGAAACATGTCTTTTATTCCAAAAATGTGCAGGAAAAAAGTAGTTGGATGTGAACCCTATGAAGTTTTAGGAGGAGATGGAATGTCGAGAGGTTCTTGTTTGTTCGGGCCAGTAGGAACTAATCTCCTTCCGACGTACAAATTCTTGGAGGAGATGAAGGAGACTGTTGTGGGTTCGGGCCCGTGGGAACTAATCTTTTTCCGTCATACAAACTACAAAGTCCTTGGAAGAGATGGAACGTCCAGAGATTATTTATTGGTTCGGGCCTGAGGGAACTGCTCTCCTTACGTCATATGAAGTTCCTAGAGAAGATGAAACGTCTGGTGACTCTTGTTTGTTCGGTTAAAAAAGAATTGTTCTCTTTATATCATGCAAGGTTTTTGAAGGAGATGGAACGTCGTGAGACTCTTGTCTATTAGGGCCTGAAGGAACCAATCTTTTGACATTATCATAAGATACAAAACCATGTCTACAACCGAAAATAGCAAAATGAGAGTGATTATCAAAGGGAAAATTTCATTTTACGTCCTGTAAGTTTGACCCATTCCAAAATAAATTCTTTATGTTTCTGTTTTATCATTTTTGGTCCTAGGGTGTCCGATTTTCATCCCTTTCTAACCAATTTGGGTCCTTTTTGGGCGGAAAATTTTAAAGTGGCCGGAAAGCCGCACTTTTGGCTCACACGAGTTGAACTATTTGGGAATTTCGGTCAATTGTCAATTTTCATAATTTTTTATTCCAATTTTGGTCCTTTATGTTTATATTAACAAATCTATAAACTAAAAATTCTGTAAATTAAAAGTACTACAAATAAAATCTGAAAATAAAAATTTGACTAAATAAGATATTAAAATTATTAAAATACTAAAAATTATGATTAAATTAATGAATTCTAAAAAAACTAAAAACTGTTAATAAATCCTAAAAAAAGTTATAAATTAAAAAATCAATATATATATATATATATATATATATATATATAATAAAAGAATAAAATTATTAAATATATTATAAAGTATGAAAAATTTTAAAATTGTTAAATGAATCCTAAATTATATTAATAAATCCTAAAATCTGGAAAAATATAAATTAAAAAATCCTAAAATAATGCGCCCAAAATCTGAAAATTAACCAAATGTCTGTAAATTCTAAAATCTGAAAAATATGCTTCAATTTCTAAAAGTCTTAAAATACGTCAATTCCTAAAAATCTGAAAGTCCCTCAAATCTCAAAGTTCCAATCCCTCAATAACGCCAATAAAAATAGTCAAAATCACGCTTCGAATCTCTCAATAATCGGATCCTCAGCATTGGCTATGTACAAGTTATGTTTGAAAAGCTTTATGATTAACCATAAATAAACCTCGTTTATATAGACTTTTTTTTTAAGTTTTTAATGATCTATATACATATAGATTACGGTTATAGTGATTAATGTCATATTTCAATGAAATACTGTTCAAGGAAAATCAGATTTTTTTTTTATTTTCCTCTTTTATATATGATTTAACTTCGTGATTAATGTCAAAACATCAAGGAATTAATTATATGTTTCTATGCCTATCCAGCTTGAACTTTTTTTGAACTAATTCCAAGGTCATAAATATGCCTAACCTGTTCTTCAAAGCGGAGAAATAATCCTCCTTAATCAATAATGGATAACATATTGTCTCTTAAGAAAAGAAAAAAAAAAGGACATATTTATAAATTATTATACAGATAAATAGATTTATCAACGTATGAGTTGAAAAAACAACTCTATATTGTTTAATATAACTTCAATTATCCTTCAAGATATCGTGTATTTTAAAATTCATGTGTAAATGAATTTGGATATTTTTTTAATTGCTTATATGTAACAAATGAAAATTAATTTTATTATATATATATATAACTTCTGATGAGATTTTTTAAATATAACTTCAAATATCTTTCAAGATATCGCGTATTTTCATATTCATGTGTAAATGGATTTTGATTTGTGCATTTATAACAAATAAAAATTAATTTTATATACTAAATGCATAAAAGTAAAGAGAGTATATTTGCTCACAATATATAACATAGTTCTTTAAATTAATTTGTGTGATTAAGTATTCCAAAAACACCCAATTCAATTATTTTTCGCAAGAAAAATTGAGACATAATTAAGCTTTTGGCAGTGATGAAACATCAGGTGACAAGCAGACGGAACTATCATCCGCTCTACAAAATTCTTAGAGTAATAAATGGAACATCGGGAGACTGTCGTGGGTTCGACCAGAGGGAACCAATCATTTTCCGCCAAATAAAGTTCTTGGAGGAGAAGGAGGGGACTGTTGTGGGTTCGGGCCAGTGGGAACTAATCTCTTTCCGCCATACAAAGTTTTTGGAGGAGATGGAGGAGACTGTTGTGGGTTCGGGCCAGTGGGAACCAATCTCTTTCCAACGCACAAAGTTCTTGGAGGAGATGGAGGAGACTGCTAGGGTTCGGGCCAGTGGGAACCAATCTCTTTCCGCCATACAAAGTTCTTGGAGGAGATGGAGGAGATCTAGGTGTTCGGGCCAAGAGGAACTAATCTCTTTTTCGACGCACAAGTTACATGGAGGAGATGGAGGAGACTGCTAGGGTTCGGGCCAAGAGGAACTAATCTCTTTTCGACGTACAAAGTTCTTGGAGGAGATGGAGGAGATGGAGGAGATTGTTGTGGGTTCGGGCCAGTGGGAACCAGTCTCTTTCCGCCATACAATGTTCTTAGAGGAGATGGAGGAGACTGTTGTGGGTTCGGGTCCAGTGGGAACCAATCTCTTTTCGCCATACAAAGTTCTTGGAGGAGACTGTTGAGGGTTCGGGCCAGTAGGAACCAATCTCTTTCCGGCGATAAAGTTCTTGGAGGAGACTGTTAGGGTTTGGGGCTGGGAACCAATCTCTTTCCGCCATACAAAGTTCTTGGAGGAGATGGAGGAGACTGTTGTGGGTTCGGGCCAGTGGGAACCAATCTCTTTTCGCCATACAAAGTTCTTGGAGGAGATGGAGGAGATTGTTGTGGGTTCGGGCCAGTAGGAACTAATCTCTTTCGGCCATACAAAGTCTTTGAAAGAGATGGAACGTCCGAAGACTCTTGTCCATTAGGGCCTGAAGGAATAAGCCTTTTAACATCATAATGTGACTCAAAACCATGACTAAAGTCGAGAATAGCATATAACACAATAAGAGTGACTATCAAACGCGAAGGAAAACAAAAGCTCATTTTGTATGGACTAAAAACTTGATGGTTAACCACAAATTAGCCTTGTTTATATAGACCTTTTTGGTTCAATGAATTGCATACATATATGGTGACTGGTGAGTCTATATAATTCGATTTTGTGACTGTTTTATTTGTCCATATATGGACTTTGTAAATAAATGTTATAATTCAATGTAGTATGATATTTTTTTCTTTTTCTGCACGATTTTCCATGGTCATAAATATGGTTCATATCTTGAAATTTTAATTATTATGGAAGGTTTTTTTTTGGAAACAAAAATTTATTATGGAAGTTTGAATGATAATTATGTTTCGCCTTATCTTTAGGCCAAATCTTTTATGCATCCAGGCGCAGTACATTCATAGTAAATTTTAGAATAATGCAACTTGTTATGTTGAAATATGCAACTTGTTTATACTGAATCATGCAATTATTAATATGAGAAAATAATTGCACGATTCAGTGAAAATAAATTGCATATTTCAATATAATAAATTGCATATTTTTAAAATGCATTGTGAGTGTACGATGCACCTATACTCCCTACTTGTGAAATGAGATTAAGGTGTTACTGAATTATCCTTATTGTATATGATCAAGGCATGTTTGTAATGAGGTTGGATATTATTTCTAACACTATACAAAACTGGGTATAAAAAGCAATAAATAGATTTGTCAATTTGAAAAACAACTCTATATTTGTACCAATATAAGTTTAGTGAATTTTCTTTTTGTTTTAAGTGTGTATTTGTAACATACGAAAATAAATATGTATACTAAATGCGTCAAAGTAAAGGTAGCATGTTTATTTTAAATAATTTATGTAGTTTAGATGTACAAAAAACACTCGATTCAATTACTTTACATATGCAGAATGAGAAAGTTTGATGACATGAATTTCAGATTGGCAGAAGCAGATGACTCTGAAACTTGTGAAACATGTCTTTTATTTCAAAAATGTAAGGGAAAAAGAAGTAATTTGATGTGAACCTTATGAAGTTTTAGGAGGAGATGAAACGGGAGATTTTTTTGTTTATTCCGGCCATATGAACTACTCCTCCGTCCTATTTTTTATTATCTATTTACTGTAGACACGGAGATTAAGAAAAAGTAGGAGATAATAGTATTAAATGGTGTAAAGTGGCTAAAGTGGGTTTGGTGGAGGGAAATAATAATATTAAATAGTATAAAGTAGGTTTGGTGGAAAAAAATAATAGTATTAAATAGTATTGAATGTTACTTTATTGCCTTATTTGGAAATGGATAAACAAAATTAGAACGGCTGTTTATAGAAAGCGGATAATCAAAATCAGGACAGATGGAGTATTTTTTTCATACCATAAGGGGGCACTGGCCCCCCTAAGATTTTTGAATTTTTTAATTAAAATATTTAAGAACTGGTATTAGTGCTAAAAAATGGGGTTGACTAGATGGTATAGTTTTTTTTTCTAAATTAGACATAGAAGTCATGGGTTCAACACCTATGAAGCCAATTTTCGATTTTATGCTTTTTTTTCTTTAATTTTTTATATTGGTCATAACATTTTGTCAATCTTCAAATCATGTATATTTTTATAAATTTTGAACCCCCTCAATAAAATTTATGCATCCAAATCCCCTCGATACCATGCAATGTTCTTGGAAATGGAACATTAGGAGATTATTATTGATTCGGGCCAGGATTAACTCTTCTCTTCACACCATAAATAATTCTTGAAGGTGATGGAACGTTGGGAGACTCTTGTTGGTTCGGGTCAGAAGGAACTACTCTCTCACCACCATAATTTTTTTTTGGAGGAGATGGAACATTAAGAGACTCTTGTTGGTTTAGGCTAGAGGGAACTACTCTTTTTCTGCCATACAAAATTTTTCGGAAGAGATGGAATGTCAGGAGACTGTTGTTGATTCAGATCATAGGGAACTGCTCTCTTTCTGTCATATCTCGGAACAGATGGAATGTCAGGAGACTGTTGTTGGTTTGGGCCTTAGGAAACTATTCTCTTTCCACCATACAAAGTTCTCGAAAGAGATGGAAAGTCAGGAGACTGTTGTTGGTTCGGGCCCGAGGGAACTACTCTCTTTACGACAGACAAAGTTCTTGGAGAAGATGGAACGTTGGGAGACTCTTGTCTATTAAGGCCTGAAGAACCAACCTTTTGATATGATCATAGGACACAAAACCATGACTGCAATCGAGAATATAATATAGAAAAATGAGAGTGATTATCAAACGAGAAAGAAAACAAGAACTCATTTCGTTTGGAAAGATCGATTGATTAACCATAAATAAACCTTGTTTTTATAGAGTACTTCTTTTTTAGTTTAATGAACTTTACACATATATAAATAATAGACTATGGTTATAGTGGTTAATGTGAAAAAAATATCATTTTTAGTTCTGTAACTTTGGATAATCCTATTTTTAGTCTTGTAAATTTTTACTTTTTTAATTTTAGTCCTGAAAATATCAATTTCAGCCCTTTTTGGTCGGAAATATTAAAATCTCGCTGAAATCTGGTCGGAATAAGCATATGCGCCTCACATGACACTTCAAACTTGATCTTTGTCTTTTTGTTACATGATAGTCCACTTGTGTAGGTCGCCGGAAAATTTTAAAAAAAATTCAATTTTGAAGTGTCACACGAGGTGCACATGTTTATTCCAGCGAGATTTTAAAATTTTCGATCAAAAAAGACTGAAATTGACACATTCATGACTAAAATTGAAAAAGTAAAAAATTATAAGACTAAATATGGAATCGTCTAAAGTTACAGAACTAAAAAGGATATTTTCTCGACGAATGTCATTTTTTAAAGCTAATCAAATATAATAGTTTCCTAAGATAATCAATTACAATATTTTCTTCTACCATCGGGCACATGACACATCTTTTCGTCTCGCTATAGATCGAAACCACAACCACCACAAGAGGGAGACCACCCAGAACTGCAACCACCACAAGAGTGGGACCACCCGGAACCGCAACCACCACAAGAGGGGGACCACCACCTCACCAAAAGAGGGACCACCACAAGAGGAAATAAATTTTTCCTCTCCATGTATTGAACCCAAAACCTCGGGGTCTTAGGTAGTGGAGCTCTAACCACTTGAGTTGTACACACTTGACGATTAATGTCATATTTCACTGCAATAATGTTCAAGGAAAATCAGATTTATTTTTATTTTCCTTTTTTATATATGGTTTGACTTCATGATTAATGTCAAAATATCAAGGAATTAATTCGGAAAAACACATTTTTTTGTCTTGTAACTTTGACCAATTTAATCTTGGTCCTACTAACTTACGATTTTTTATCTTAGTCTTGTAACTTTACAAAATTCGATATTTTTGTCCTGTCACCGTCTAGCTACCTGCAATAGCAGGTGATAGGACTAAAAAATTGAATTTTGTAAAGTTATATGACCAAGATCATAATTTATTGATTTTGATTTTAGTCCTGTAACTTAGAAAAATGCGACTTTTTTGTCCTGTCACCTGCAATAGTCGGTGACAGGATGAAAAAGTCGAATTTTGTAAAATTACAGGACCAAGATTAAAAACTATAAGTTAGTAGGACCAAAATCAAAATGGGTCAAAGTTACGTGACATAAAGATCAATTTTTCCGAATTAATTCTATTCCTATACATCTTGAATATTTTTGAATGAATTCCAAGCTAGGTCATAAATATGCCTAACCCGTTCTTCAAAGCTATAGCAAAACCATTTATTTATTTTTCCATTTTCCAAAGTCCAAACCAATTAAATTCAAAATAAATTTGTGCTATTCGTTTATCATAGTTTGTTTCTTGTCACATACTTGTAGGACGCAAATATATACTTGTAACTATGGTACATCACATCGCAATAATCACTCAAAACATAAAAGAACATTATCAAAATTATTTTCAGTTGTTGAGGGAAATTAAATAAACGAATTAATTTCGCACTTCTACAAATATAAATTTTTAAATGAGATGGAATTTTTTCATGGTATCAGAGCTTAGGCTCGCCCAGATCCTGGGTTCGATTCCCGTGGAAAGCACTCCATCCATTAAAAATTGTCCACTCGTTGGGCCTCCTCCCTAGAGGGTAGAGGCAATAATTCGGCTCACGAGTGAGGGGGAGTGTTGAGAAAAATTAAATAAACAAATTAATTTCGCATCTTTCTACAAGTTCAGACTTTTAGATGAGACTGAATTCTTTCATCAGCAATATTTTTGCAATCATAATTAAGATTGGTGAGGACAGGTTATTATTGATGAGTAATTGCTGGTTATTGATTTAGAATTATTATCAATCAAACTTCAACAATAAATTAATTAAATGGCAACATATCATGGAAAATACTAGCAATAAAAAAGCAGCATATTGCATACAGGAGGAGATTGGGATGATATTCTTTCACACTAGTGAATTTTTTATTTTATTTTGGGGTGATAATTCATTTGGTATAAATGGAATTGAACAAGATCTCAATAATTGTTTCCGCTGAAATATATGAATTCTGCGAATATTACTTTGTGATCTGTCTCTTAATTTCTAAAATATGTGTGAGCATAAAATATATTCAGAACATTGACTTGTAATTATATTAGTCATAATTTTTATTTAAGCTACATAATGATACTATATGGAATAAATCCGAATCATATTCGAAGAAGGTTTGATTTTCTCTTTTAAATTAGGTATAACCTTGTTTCTTCTAAGTTAATTATATATAAATGTACATTTTAACTTCAGAAAAGCGGGTCAAGTGTGGATAGCTCAAGTGGTTAGAGCTCCACCACCTGTGGCCTTGAGATCCCGGGTTCGAAACACGGAGAGGGAATAGTGGTCCCCCTCTTGTGGGGTGGTGGTCCCCCTCTTGTTGGGTTGCGGTTACGGCGGTGGTGCGATTACGGTTTCGAGTTGCAGTTTCGGGTGATCCCCTCTTGTGGTGATGTGGTTCCGGTCTACAGCGAGATAAAATGATGTTGTCATGTGTCCGGTGATAGAAGGAATTTTGTAATTGATTATTTTAGAAAACTATTGTAATTGATTGTCTTTAAAAAAAAAATCAGAAAAGCGGAAAAATAATCCTCCTTATTTAATAATGGATAACATATTGTTTGTCAAGAAAAGAAAAAAAAGAGGACATATTCATAAACTATTATAGAGATAAATAAATTTATCAACGTGTGAGTTGAAAAAAAAACTCTATATTTTTAAATATAACTTCAAGTATCCTTTCAAGATATCGTGTACGTATTTTAAAATTCATGTGTAAATGGATTTTGATATTTTTAAAATGTTTATTTATAATAAATTAATGAAAATTAATTTTATGTACTAAATGCATAAAAGTAAGGAGAAGCACATTTGTTCACAACATATAACATAGTTCTTTAAATTAATTTGTGTAGTTAAGTATTTCAGAAACACTCAATTCAATTATTTTTCGCACGAAAAATTGAGACATAATTAAGCTTTTGGCGATGATGGAACATCAGGTGACAAGCAGATGGAACTATCCTCTTTCCGCTCTACAAGATTCTTGGAGAAGATGGAACATTGGGAGACTGTTGTGGGTTCAGGCCAGTGGGAACTAATCTTTTTCCGCCATACAAAGTTCTTGGAGGAGATGGAGGAGACTGTTCCGGGTTTGGGCCAGTTGGAACCAATCTCTTTCCGCCATACAAAGTTCTTGGAGGTGATGGAGGAGACTGTTGCGGGTTCGGGCCAGTAGGAACTAATCTCTTTCCAACGTACAAAGTTCTTGGAGGAGATGGAGGAGATTGTTGTGGGTTCGGGCCAGTGGGAACCAATATTTTTCCGCCATACAAAGTTCTTGGAGGAGATGGAGGAGACTGTTGTGGGTTTGGGCCAGTAGGAACTAATCTCTTTCCGACGTACAAAGTTTTTGGAGGAGATTGTTGTGGGTCGGGTCAGTGGGAATCAATCTCTTTCTCCCATACAAAGTTCTTGGAGGAGATGGAAGAGACTATTGTGGGTTCGGACTAGTAGGAACTTCTACATTAGCTCCTGGAGAAGGTGGAAGGTCGGGAAAAGAAACTTCTACCTTCGCATCGTAAGAAAAAGTTATTGGAGAAGGTGGAAGGGTGGTAAAACCATGACTAGAATCGGGAGCATATAATACAATAAGAGTGACTATCAAACGAGAAGGAAAACAAAAACTCATTTTGTATGGACTAGAAACTTGATGGTTAACAACAAAATAAACCTTGTTTATATATATAGATCTTTTTGGTTCAATGAATTGCATACATATACGGTGAGTATATATAATTTGATTTTGTGACGTTTCATTTGTCCATATATGGACTTTGTAAATAAATGTTATAAGAGTGGGTCTCATGTGCACCCGAGTGCACCGTGCACTCATAATGTATTTTAGAAGCGTGCAACTATTCTAAACATAAGTATGCAACTTTGTTCCCATATTAACAGTTGCACTTTTCTGTGGAAATAAGTAGCATTTTTCAGCATAACAAGTTGCACGCTTCTTAAATGCACTATGAGTGCACGGTGCATCCGGGTACATACAAGACCTAGCCATGTTATAATTCAATGTAGGAGTATGATTTATTTTCTTTTTCTGAATGGTCACAAATATGGTTCAAATCTTGAAATTTTAATTATTATGGAATTTTTTTTTTTTGAAACAATAATTTATTATAGAAGTTTGAATGATATATATATATATAATATTTTTTTTATAAGTACTACCTCCCCTCATCTATCATACTCCTCTTTAAAAATCACTTTATCATTTCAATTAATAATACAAAACTCGCTTTCAAAAACACGTGTAATATACTGCTTAGTAATTTTGATACACCCATAATTAATATAAAAGAAAGTAATTGATCACCCAACTTTCATTACTTAATTGTTGATATTCTCACCAAACAATATATATATATATATATATATATATATATAAAAGGTTTAGAGAGGATAATTACAAATCAAATCAAAAAGAATATCCTACCATAATTACAGAAATATAAAATTTAATTTATAAGATACAATAGATATTACTCCCCATTAGCAATCACAACCTACGCTGATTGACTTTCAAATTTGATTTTCAATGATACTTATTGCTATTAAATTAATCGAAAAACTAAATTAATTAACTTGAAAATCTGCGTGCATTTTGGCCCACAATTTAATACTCCCTCCGTCTTGTTTTAGATTGTCCATTCACTATTTGGCTCGTGTTTTTGCGAGCGAGTTGTTTATAACATTTGAAATGATAAAGAAATTTTTTAGGTTGGATATGATAGTCATACCCCTTATTTATTCTACACCTCGTTAAAAGTCAATTTATCATTTCATATATTAATAAATAAGTTATTTGTTAAGACACGGGTCAAACAGTGAATGAACAATTTAAAACCGAACGGGACGGAGGGAGTAAGAAGCAAGCAAAATCAAATCTGAAGCCGAAGGAACTAACTTGAATGATTATAAATTGAAAATTACTACCTCTGTCTCAAATCGGTTTTTACAGTTGACTTTTATACACATTTTTGCGAGCGAGTTTTGTATTAATAATTGAAATAATAAATTAACTTTTAAGGAGAGGTATAATAGATGAGGTGTTTATCTATCATATCATGATTTTATTATTATTAGATTCATAGTGTGATGAAACTTTAAGAATCTTATTTCAATCGATCATAATATTACAATATTCTTTAGACCATTATTTTGTTGATCAACGAAATTTAAGCACGATGTAGTTGAAAACGTTTTGTATAGAGATGTTAAGGATTAAATAGGCCTCGGGGTTCTCGAAATTCAAATTCAATTCTCCAACAACATATTCTAAAGGGAAAATTTTTAAAATATCCACTTTTATACATTTGAAATTTAATTTACACACACCAAATGTAAATAATGTTTTCTACCAATTCTGACATGAAAATATCTTATTATCCTTCTCTAGAAAAATATACTATCTCTACATTGCCCATCATTATCCAAATGAGAATTATTGAATTAATCTAAGGGTGTGATTGATATGTTGGAATAGATAGAGAATGTAATATCATTCCTTAATTTATTCCAAATACATTGATTGGTATGTATTTTTGGAAGGAATCATTGTTTGTCCCGGTGAAAAACCCATGAAATGCATATAAAACAGGGGTGAGGGCAGAGTGATTCTAATTTTTTGCTTTTAAAACTCATGTGTGTGGTTTGCTTATAATCAAATGCATATGGCAAGTAAGAACATAAAGCAGTAAAGAACACATGATTTTATAGTGGTTCGGAGTCCAACTCCTACATCCACTCTTCCCTTTCAACAGGGGCACCTACTTAACCAACTGGACTTAGTTTACCGTGTTAGTCCAACACCCAACAGATGTTTACCGAGTTCACACTCAAACGGGACTTATCACCCTCACGGGATCGCCTATAGATGTTTACGGAGTTCACACTCAAACGGGACTTATCACCCTCACGGGATCGCCTATAGATGTTTACCGAGTTCACACTCAAACGGGACTTATCTCCCTCACGGGATCGCCTACCCTCCCTTTTCGGGATTGCTAGATATTTACCGAGTTCACACTCACCTACAAACTTATCCTACCAAACTGATTTGGGTAAGGTTTGTTTGGTTTCCAACTAGGTTGAGATTTTCCCTTACATTTGTTTAGTCTCGATGCTAAGGATGGGAAAATCTCTCTAAGCTTAGGATATAACATTTGTGCTTAGATCTAGGGTAGAACACTCTTGAATATATGCGTGTATTTCTTGCTCTGTGTTCTATGGTGGAAATGCTAGATGATTTGGCTCTGTAGCTTCAATGGTGTTTTCACACATTTCTACACCGAATAATGAAGGAAGAACTTGTATTTATAGTGTGGATTTGAATGTTACCGTTGGATGGAGTCACATTCAAATCCATACTATTCTGTAGCTTTTTGCTTTTTTTCGGGGCTTGTTGTCTTCCCTCTCATTGGTCCACGCAATTTGAATCTAACGGCTATATTCTTGATTTCTTATGAGTCTCGGGATCTTTGATTCTATCTCGAGCCTTGAGTTATCTCGAGCCTTCATGTTATCCGAGCCTTCAGTTATCTCGAGCCTTGAGTTATCTCGAGCCTTTAGGTTATCTCACCTTCAGTTATCTAAGCCTTGTGTTCTTCAAGAACTCATCGAGTCTCGTGTTTCTTGATTCAACACTTTTCTTGGCGGACCTTATCGTATCGGGGCATCCGACACTTTCGGGCTTATCGAGTTCGGGTTCTTCTGGTCAGACATCTGACCCTTGGTCACATTTACTTATGACCCCTCAAGTCACTTAACTCAGCTATCCGATTTCTTCTTGCCTCGACCGATCAAATACTCGACCGATCGGATCAACACGCCTTCAGATCAACATATCGGGGATAGCATCAGTCATTACATCAAGTTAGCATATCAAAGTTATCATATCCGATCTCGATCACGCCCGATCTTGATCGATCTCATCCGCATCATCTTCGACCGCAACCTTCTTCGATTTGTTGGCTTTAGCATTTCTTCTCATCCGATTTGCCTGACTTATCGATTAACTCGAAAACTCATCTAACTCATCTAATCTCAATCGGTCTCATCTCTGACCTCGTCGATCTCGATCATCTTCTTCGATTTCGTGGAGTTCCCCTCAATTTGCTCTCTCGTTCCCTTCAACTTGTTATCGTAGATTAACTTAAATAACACAAGTTGATAATATTTTGGCATAATTCATCAAAACTAAAATATCCCAACAATTTCCCCCTTTTTGATAATGATGCCAAAACTAACTAACAATAAAAAAATATACGAGAAAAATAGTATTAGTTAAACAAGTGAAATAATGAAGAACATTTGATTCATTAAAAAAAATGATGAGAAGATGATTGTCAACCTCCATGAATTTTATAAATAATATGCATTTTAAACTAAATAGGTTTTAACAAAAATGGATCAGTTCAGGTGTTCACATTAAAATCTAGTGAACTTTTTAACCCCTGCTCTGATACCAATTGTTGGTATCAGATCAGAGACGGGTTTTTAAAAAATGGATCAGTTCAGGTGATCACTTTTCAAATCAGTGATCTTTTGAACTCCCGCCCGATACCAATTGTTTGTTTGTGAAAACCCATGAAATGCATATAAAACAGGGGTGAGGGAAGAGTGATTCCAATTTTTTGCTTTTAAAACTCATGTGTGTGGTTTGCTTATAATCAAATGCATATGGCAAGTAAGAACATAAAGTAGTAAAGAACACACGATTTTATAGTGGTTCGGAGTCCAACTCCTACATCCACTCTTCCCTTTCAGCAAGGGCACCTACTTAACCAACTGGACTTAATTTACCATGTTAGTCCAACACCCAACAGATGTTTACCGAGTTCACACTCAAACGGGACTTATCACCCTCACGGGATCGCCTATAGATGTTTACCGAGTTCACACTCAAACGGGACTTATCTCCCTCATGGGATTGCCTACCCTCCCTTTCGGGATTGCTAGATATTTACCGAGTTCACACTCACCTACAAACTTATCCTACCAAACTGATTTGGGTAAGGTTTGTTTGGTTTCCAACTAGGTTGAGATTTTCCCTTACATTTGTTTAGCCTCGATGCTAAGGATGGGAAAATCTCTCTAGGCTTAGGATATAGCATTTGTGCTTAGATCTAGGGTAGAACACTCTTGAATATATGCGTGTATTTCTTGATCTGTGTTCTATGGTGGAAATGCTAGATGATTTGGCTCTGTAGCTTCAATGGTGTTTTCACGCATTTCACACATTTCCACACCGAATAATGAAGGAAGAACTTGTATTTATAGTGTGGATTTGAATGTTACCGTTGGATGGAGTCACATTCAAATCCATACTATTCTGTAGCTTTTTGCAGCTTTTTTAGGCTTGTTGTCTTCCTCTCATTGGTCCACGCCAGCTGAATCTAACGGCTATATTCATGTGTAAATGTATTTTGATATTTTTTAATTGTGTATTTGTAACAAATGAAAATTAATTTTATATGTATACTAAATGCATAAAAGTAAAGAGAAGCACATTTGTTCATAACATATAACATAGTTCTTTAAATTAATTTGTGTTGTTAAGTATTTCAGAAACGCTCAATTCAATTATTTTCCGCACGAAAAATTGAGACATAATTAAGCTTTTGGCGGTGATGGAACATCCACTTCATTTAAATTATTGGAGGAGATGGAACATCAGGAGATCGTTAGGGTTCGGGACCAGAGGGAACCAATCTCTTTCCGCCAAACAAAGTTCTTGGAGGAGATGGAGGAGACTGTTGTGGGTTCGGGCTGGTGGGGAACCAATCTCTTTCCAATCATGACAAAGTTCTTGGAGGAGATGGAGGAGATTGTTGTGGGTTCGGGCCGGTGGGAACCAATCTCTTTCCACCGCACAAAGTTCTTGGAGGAGATGGAGGAGATGCTGTGGGTTCGGGCTGGGAACTAATCTCTTCCCCCACAGCACAAAGTTCTTGGAGGAGATGGAGGAGATGTTAGGGTTCGGGCGGTGGGAACCAATCTCTTTCCGCCTGTACAAAGTTCTTGGAGGAGATGAAGGAGACTGTTGTGGGTTCGGGCCAAGAGGAACCGATCTCTTTCCGCCAGAAAAAGTTCTTGGAGGAGATGGAGGAGACTGTTGTGGGTTCGGGCCAAGGGGAACCAATCTCTTTCCGCCATACAAAATTCTTGGAGGAGATTGAGGAGATCTGCTGTGGGTTCGGGCCAAGAGGAACTAATCTCTTTCCGACGTACAAAGTTTTTGGAGGAGATGGAACGTCTGGAGACCGTTAGGGTTCGGGCCCGTGAGGAACTAATCTCTTTTGATCATACAAAGTTTTTGGAGGAGATGGAACGTCTGGAGACCGCTGGGTTCGGGCCCAGAGGAACTAATCTCTTTTTGATCATACAAAGTCTTTGAAAGAGATGGAACGTTTTGAGACTCCTGTCCATTAGAGCCTAAAGGAATAGGCCTTTTAATATCGTAATGTGACTCAAAACCATGACTACAATCGAGAATAGCATGTAACACAATAAGAGTGACTATCAAACGAGAAGGAAAACAAAAACTCATTTTGTATGGACTAGAAACTTGGTGGTTAACGACAAAATAAACCTTGTTTATATAGATCTTTTTGGTTCAATGAATTGCATACATATATGGTGAGTATATATGATTCGATTTTGTGACTGTTTCATTTGTTCATATATGGACTTTGTAAATAAATGTTATAATTCAATGTAGGATATGATTTTTTTTCTTTTTCTGAACGATTTTCCATGGTTAAATATGGTTCAAATCTTGAAATTTTAATTATTATGGAAACTTTTTTTTGAAATAATAATTTATTATGGAAGTTTGAATGATAATTATGTTGGGCCTTATTTTTAAGTAACTAGTAATATTTAGGGGTCCGCCTTGTTTGACCAATAGTTGCTGCGGAAAGATACAAAATATATTTTTGTTAGTCATTTTGTGTGCAAATTTACTGCCCGTTTTAGTGAAGTTGCCAACATACATACAACTACTTGTGTTTTGTTTCTAAATTTTTACAATATATTCCCTAGTTGTGAAATGATATTGATGTGTTAAGGCATGTTTGTAATGACTAATAATGAGGTTAGATATTATTTCTAGCATTATATAAAACTGGGGTATAAAAAACTGAGGACTTCTTCTTTTGTCTCTTTAAAAAATGAAAAAAAAAAAAAGTATAAACAATTATGACGATAAATAGATTTGTCAACATGTTAGTTGAAAAACAACTCTACATTTGTACCAATACAACTTTAAGTATCTTGCATTTTTTAAATTCCCAGTTTAGTGGATTTTCATTGTAACATATAAAAATGAATATGTATACTAAATGCGTCAAAGTATAGGTAGCATGTTTATTTTAAATAATTGGGAAAATTGATTTTTTTCGTCATGTAAGTTCAATCTATTTTGATCTTGGTCCTAGTAATTTTGGCTGTTTGATTTTCGTTCTATAACTTTGTAAAATTCAATTTTTTTGTTCTATGACCTGCTATCAAAGGTGGTCTTTTCAGGTAAATCTGACATGAATTTTCTTTTTCTTTTTTTTTTAGTTAAAATAAATACACACAATGCAAAAAAAAACACTTATATCCTAATTTGAAGCCCGCAAAAATACCTAAATCCCTGAATTCTAAAAAGCCCGCAAAACATAAAACAACGTCTGTTGGAGAATTGAAAGTGCAGTGAAGAAAATTGAAGTTCGTAGGTAATGCGACACTGATCTCAAAGGAAATTCTACTCTTAACAATTTTCTGTTTTCCTCATTCACCAAAATTTGGACGCAAAATTTTGCTTATATTCCCCAATTTCTTCATTTTGAGATTAGAAAAATCCATGGTTTCTCTCAAATTCATGGTACTCTTAATGACCTTTTTCTGAGATTTTTTCCAAAGCAATCCAAATTCACGCGCGGCTTTTTATGTTTTATGGCTTTAAGAATTCAGGGAGTTAGGTGTTTGGGGCTTCAAATTAGGATTTAAGTGTTTTTTTTGCGGATGTGTATTATTTTAATTAGAAAAAAAAAAAAAAGAAAATCTACGTCAAATTTATCTGAAAGACCATCTTTGATAGCGGTCATAGGACCAAAAAGTTGAATTTTACAAAGTTGTAGGACTAAAATCAAACAACCAAAGTTACTAGGACCAAGATCAAAATAGGTTTAACATAAAGCACTAAAAAAATTAATTTTTCCTAAAGAATTTGTGTAGTTTAGATGTACAAAAACACTCGATTTAATTACTTCACATATGCATAATGAGACATAGTTTAATGACATAAATTTTAGATGGGGGTGAAACAATTGACTTTGAAACTTATGAAACATGTCTTTTATTCCAAAAATGTGCAGGAAAAAAGTAGTTGGATGTGAACCCTATGAAGTTTCAGGAGGAGATGGAATGTCGGGAGGTTCTTGGTTGTTGGGCCAAGAAGAACTAATCTCCTTCCGACGTGCAAAATTCTTGGAGGAAATGAAGGAGACTGCTAGGGTTCGGGCCCGTGGGAACTAATCTTTTTTCTGTCATACAAACTACAAAGTCCTTGGAAGAGATGGAACGTCCAGAGATTATTTATTGGTTCGAGCCTGAGGGAACTGCTCTCCTTACGTCATATGAAGTTCCTAGAGAAGATGAAACGTCTGGTGACTCTTGTTTGTTCGGTTAAAAAAGAATTGTACTCTTTATATCATGCAAGGTTTTTGAAGGAGATGGAACGTCGTGAGACTCTTGTCTATTAGGGCCTGAAGGAACCAATCTTTTGACATTATCATAAGATACAAAACCATGTCTACAACCGAAAATAGCAAAATGAGAGTGATTATCAAAGGGAAAATTTCATTTTACGCCCCGCAAGTTTGACCCATTCCAAAATAAATTTTTTATGTTTGTTTTATCATTTTTGGTCCTAGGGTGTCCGATTTTCATCCCTTTCTAACCAATTTGGGTCCTTTTTCGTCGGAAAATTTTAAAGTGACCGGAAAGCCGCACTTTTGGCTCACACGAGTGGAACTATTTGGGAATTTCGGTCAATTGTCAATTTTCATAATTTTTATTCCAATTTTGGTCCTTCATGTTTATATTAACAAATCTATAAACTCTGTAAATTATATTAACAAATCTATAAACTAAAAATTCTGTAAATTAAAAGTACACCAAATAAAATCTGAAAATAAAAATTTAACCAAATAAGATAATAAAATTATTAAAATACTAAAAATTATGATTAAATTAATGAATTCTAAAAAAAACTAAAAACTGTTAATAAATCTAAAAAAAAAAGTTATAAATTATAAAATCAATATATATATATATATATAATAAAAGAATAAAATTATTAAATATATTATAAAGTATGAAAAATTTTAAAAATTGTTAAATGAATCCTAAATTATATTAATAAATCCTAAAATCTGGAAAAATATAAATTAAAAAAATCCTAAGGAATAATAAATCATACTAAAAAATATAATTTTTTTTGGAAATTTATATTAAAAAATCCTAAAATAATACGCCCAAAATCTGAAAATTAACCAAATGTCTGTAAATTCTAAAATCTGAAAAATATGCTTAAAAATTTCTAAAAGTCTTAAAATACGTCAATTCCTAAAAATCTGAAAGTCCCTCAAATCTCAAAGTTCCAATCCCTCAATAACGCCAATAAAAATAGTCAAAATCACGCTTCGAATCTCTCAATAATCGGATCCTCAGCATTGGCTATGTACAAGTTATGTTTGAAAAGCTTTATGATTAACCATAAATAAACCTCGTTTATATAGACTTTTTTTTTTAAAGTTTTTTAATGATCTATATACATATAGATTACGGTTATAGTGATTAATGTCATATTTCAATGCAATACTGTTCAAGGAAAATCAGATTTATTTTTATTTTCCTCTTTTATATATGATTTAACTTCGTGATTAATGTCAAAACATCAAGGAATTAATTATATGTTTCTATGCCTATCCAGCTTGAACTTTTTTTTGAACTAATTCCAAGGTCATAAATATGCCTAACCCGTTCTTCAAAGCTATATCAAAATCATTTATTTATTCTCTCTTGTGGTGGTTCCCCTCTTGTGTGGTGGTGGTCCCCTTGTTGTTGGGTTGCGGTTTTCGAGTTGCAGTTTGGGTGGTCCCCCCTCTTGTGGTGATTGCGGTTTCGGCTCACAGCGAGATGAAATGATGTTGCCATGTGCCCGGTGGTAGAAGGAAAAAGGGATATGGCAGAATTATCGAATCTGTGGATGATTTATCTCTAGATATACCGAATGCGAAGGTGTTATTACAGTCGTTGATTTCGAAAGCAGCATCTGAAGGGTGGTTATCTGCCTCCTCTTTGAGGTCACTCTCATTACATCCTGGAAAGCAAGTAGTTGAAGATACTATGGTTAAGTCCTTCAAGAAGAAGATTGAAACGATCATTCGCGAGTATTTTCTGTCTGGTGATATTTCAGAGGTGATTTGTTGTTTAGAATTTGAGAACAGTTCGTCTGTTTCTGAACTAAATGCCATTTTTGTGAAGAAACTGATAACTCTAGCAATGGATAGGAAAAACCGAGAGAAAGAAATGGCGTCTGTTTTGTTGTCCTCTTTTTGTTTTCCATCAGATGATGTGGTGAGTGGATTTATAATGCTGATTGAATCGGCTGAAGATACAGCTCTTGATATCCCCGTTGTTGTTGAGGATCTTGCGATGTTTTTAGCAAGAGCCGAGGTGGATGAAGTGCCGACCCCACAAGAAATGGAAGAAATCGGGAGCCATTTCCCAGGGCCGAATTCATTAGGTAATAAAGTTACTCAAATTGCAATATCTATGCTTAAAGCTCTTCTTTCTGGGGAGCGTATCCTGAGATGTTGGGGTGGTGGTGGAAGCTGTAATAACGGCTGGTCCATAGAAGATGTGAAGGACAAAATCGGAAAGCTTTTGGTAGAGTTTGGAGCTGGTGGGGACTCTAGAGAAGCTTGCAGATGCAAAAAGGAGCTTGGGATGCCATTCTTTCATCATGAAGTAGTGGAAAAATGTCTGGTGATACTTATGGAGAATAAGAATGAGAGAATGTGGAGTTTGCTTAAACAGTGCTTCGATATGCAGCTGATAACTATGAACCAGATGATTAAAGGGTTCATCAGAGTCGAAGTATCTCTTGATGATTTGGCTTTGGATGTTCCTGATGCTAAGAAACAGTTCAAGAATTTGATCGAACGAGCTAAGGTCGAAGGATGGTTGGATAATTCTTTTGGTGTAAATGGAAGGGAACAAGGTTTGGGCAATGGTTTCTGCTGAAAGATGCACAATATATTTTTGTTAGTCATTTTGTGTGCAAATTTACTGCCTGTTTTAGTAAAGTTGTTAACATACATACACAAGTACTTGTGTTCTGTTTCTGAAATTTTACAATATACTCCCTACTTGTGAAATGAGATTGAGGTTTGTAATGAGGTTAGATATTATTTCTAACACTATATAAAACTGTGGTATAAAAACACTGAGGCCGATATATACTTCTTCTCTTGTCTCTCTAAAAATGAAAAACCACAATGTATAAACAATTATGGCGATAAATAGATTTGTCAACATGTGAGTTGAAAAACAACTCTACATTTGTACCAATAGAACTTTTAAGTATCTTGCATTTTTTAAATTCCCATGGTTTAGTGGATTTTCATTTTGTTTTAAGTGTTTATTTGTAACATATGAAAATGAATATGTATACTAAATGCGTCAAATAAAGGTAGCGTGTTTATTTTAAATAAATTGTGTAGTTTAGATGTACAAAAAACAACGTGTGAGTTGAAAAAACAACTCTATATTTTTAAATATAACTTCAAATATCCTTTCAAGATATAGTGTATTTTTAAATTCATGTGTAAATGTATTTTGATATTTTTTAATTGTGTATTTGTTACAAATGAAAATTAATTTTATATGTATACTAAATGCATAAAAAGTAAAAGAGAAGCACATTTGTTCATAACATATAACATAGTTCTTTAAATTAATTTGTGTTGTTAAGTATTTCAGAAACGCTCAATTCAATTATTTTCCGCACGAAAAATTAAGACATAATTAAGCTTTTGGAGGTGATGGAACATCCCGCTCTACGAAATTATTGGAGGAGATGGAACATCAGGAGATCGTTGTGGGTTCGGACCAGAGGGAACCAATCTCTTTCCGCTAAACAAAGTTCTTGGAGGAGATGGAGGAGACTGTTGTGGGTTCGGCTGCTGGGAACCAATCTCTTTCCACCAGACAAAGTTCTTGGAGGAGATGGAGGAGATTGTTGTGGGTTCGGGCAGCTGGGAACCAATCTCTTTCCACCGCACAAAGTTCTTGGAGGAGATGGAGGAGATTGTTGTGGGTCGGGCTTGTGGGAACTAATCTCTTTCCACCATACAAAGATCTTGGAGGAGATGGAGGATGGGGGGGAACTAATCTTTCTGCCAGACAAAGTTCTTGGAGGAGATGGAGGAGACTGTTGTGGGTTCGGGCCAGTGGGAACCAATCTCTTTCCGCCGTACAAAGTTCTTGGAGGAGATGAAGGAGACTGCTGTGGGTTTGGGCCAAGTGGGAACCGATCACTTTCCGCCATACAAAAGTTCTTGGAGGAGATGGAGGAGATGTTGTAGGGTTCGGGCCAAGTGGGAAACAAATCTTTCCGCCATACAAAGTTCTTGGAGGAGATGGAGGAGATTGTTGTGGGTTAGGGGCCAAGAGGAACTAATCTCTTTCCGATCATACAAAGTTTTTGGAGGAGATGGAACGTCTGGAGACCGCTAGGGTTCGGGCCCGTAGGAACTAATCTCTTTTGATCATACAAAGTCTTTGAAAGAGATGGAACGTTTTGAGACTCCTGTCCATTAGAGCATAAAGGAATAGGCCTTTTAATATCGTAATGTGACTCAAAACCATGACTACAATCGAGAATAGCATGTAACACAATAAGAGTGACTATCAAACGAGAAGGAAAACAAAAACTCATTTTTGTATGGACTAGAAACTTGTTGGTTAACGACAAAATAAACCTTGTTTATATAGATCTTTTTGGTTCAATGAATTGCATACATATATGGTGAGTATATATGATTCGATTTTTTGACTGTTTCATTTGTTCATATATGGACTTTGTAAATAAATGTTATAATTCAATGTAGGAGTATGATTTTTTTTCTTTTTCTGAACGATTTTCCATGGTTAAATATGGTTCAAATCTTGAAATTTTAATTATTATGGAAACTTTTTTTTGAAATAATAATTTATTATGGAAGTTTGAATGATAATTATATTGGGCCTTATTTTTAAGTAACTGGTAAGATTTAGGGGTCCGCCTAGTTTGACCAATGGTTGCTGCGGAAAGATACAAAATATATTTTTGTTAGTCATTTTGTGTGCAAATTTACTGCCCGTTTTAGTGAAGTTGCCAACATACATACAACTACTTGTGTTTTGTTTCTGAATTTTTAAAATATATTCCCTACTTGTGAAATGATATTGATGTGTTATGGCATGTTTGTAATGACAAATAATGAGGTTAGATATTATTTCTAGCATTATATAAAACTGGGGTATAAAAAACTGAGGACTTCTTCTTTTTTGTCTCTTTAAAAATGAAAAAAAAAAATGTAAAAACAATTATGAAGATAAATAGATTTGTCAACATGTTAGTTGAAAAACAACTCTACATTTGTACCAATATAACTTTAAGTATCTAGCATTTTTTAAATTCCCAGTTTAGTGGATTTTCATTGTAACATATAAAAATGAATATGTATACTAAATGCGTCAAAGTATAGGTAGCATGTTTATTTTAAATAATTGGGAAAATTAATTTTTTTCGTCATGTAAGTTCAACCTATTTTGATCTTGGTCCTACTAATTTTGGCTGTTTGATTTTCGTCCTAGAACTTTGTAAAATTCAACTTTTTTGTCCTATGACCTGCTATCAAAGGTGGTCTTTTCAGGTAAATCTGACATGAATTTTCTTTTTCTTTTTTTTAATTAAAATAAATACACAGCTGGCAAAAAAACACTTATATCCTAATTTGAAGCCCGCAAAACACCTAAATCCCTGAATTCTTAAAGCCCGCAAAACATAAAACAACGTCTGTTGGAGAATTGAAAGTGCAGTGAAGAAAATTGAAGTTCGTAGGTAATGCGACACTGATCTCAAAGGAAATTCTACTCTTAACAATTTTCTGTTTTCCTCATTCACCAAAATTTGGACGCAAAATTTTGCTTATATTCCCCAATTTCTTCATCTTGAGATTAGAAAAATCCATGGTTTCTCTCAAATTCATGGTACTCTTAATGACCCTTTTTTCTGAGATTTTTTTTCCAAAGCAATCCAAATTCACGCTGCGGTTTTTATGTTTTATGGCTTTAAGAATTCAGGAGTTAGGTGTTTGGGGGCTTCAAATTAGGATTTAAGTGTTTTTTTGCCGATGTGTATTATTTTAATTAAAAAAAGAAAAGAAAATCTACGTCAAATTTATCTGAAAGACCATCTTTGATAGCAAGTCATAGGACCAAAAAGTTGAATTTTACAAAGTTATAGGACTAAAATCAAAAGCCAAAGTTACTAGGACCAAGATCAAAAATAGGTTTAACATACCCCACTTAAAAAATTAATTTTTCCTAAAGAATTTGTGTAGTTTAGATGTACAAAAACACTCGATTTAATTACTTCACATATGCATAATGAGACATAGTTTAATGACATAAATTTTAGATGGGGGGGTGAAACAATTGACTTTGAAACTTATGAAACATGTCTTTTATTCCAAAAATGTGCAGGAAAAAGTAGTTGGATGTGAACCCTATGAAGTTTTAGGAGGAGATGGAATGTCGGGAGGTTCTTGTTTGTTCGGGCCAAGAGGAACTAATCTCCTTCCGACGCACAAAAATTCTTGGAGGAAATGAAGGAGATTGTGGGTTCGGGCCCGTGGGAACTAATCTTTTACAAACTACAAAGTCCTTGGAAGAGATGGAACGTCCAGAGATTATTTATTGGTTCGGCCTGAGGGAACTGCTCTCCTTACGTCATATGAAGTTCCTAGAGAAGATGAAACGTCTGGTGACTCTTGTTTGTTCGGTTAAAAAGAATTGTTCTCTTTATATCATGCAAGGTTTTTGAAGGAGATGGAACGTCGTGAGACTCTTGTCTATTAGGGCCTGAAGGAACCAATCTTTTGACATTATCATAAGATACAAAACCATGTCTACAACCGAAAATAGCAAAATGAGAGTGATTATCAAAGGAAAATTTCATTTTACGTCCCCGTAAGTTTGACCCATTCCAAAATAAATTCTTTATGTTGTTTGTTTTTATCATTTTTGGTCCTAGGGTGTCCGATTTTCATCCCTTTCTAACCAATTTGGGTCCTTTTTCGTCGGGAAAATTTTAAAGTGACCGGAAAGCCGCACTTTTGGCTCACATGAGTGGAACTATTTGGGAATTTCGGTCAATTGTCAATTTTCATAATTTTTTATTCCAATTTTGGTCCTTTATGTTTATATTAACAAATCTATAAACTCTGTAAATTATATTAACAAATCTATAAACTAAAAAATTCTGTAAATTAAAAGTACACCAAATAAAATCTGAAAATAAAAATTTAACCAAATAAGATAATAAAATTATTAAAATACTAAAAATTATGATTAAATTAATGAATTCTAAAAAAACTAAAAACTGTTAATAAATCCTAAAAAAAGTTATAAATTATAAAAAATCAATATATATATATATATAATAAAGAATAAAATTATTAAATATATTATAAAGTATGAAAAATTTTAAAAATTGTTAAATGAATCCTAAATTATATTAATAAATCCTAAAATCTGGAAAAATATAAATTAAAAAATCCTAAGGAATAATAAATCATACTAAAAATATATTTTTTTCGGAAATTTATATTAAAAAATCCTAAAATAATACGCCCAAAATCTGAAAATTAACCAAATGTCTGTAAATTCTAAAATCTGAAAAATATGCTTAAAAATTTCTAAAAGTCTTAAAATACGTCAATTCCTAAAAATCTGAAAGTCCCTCAAATCTCAAAGTTCCAATCCCTCAATAACGCCAATAAAAATAGTCAAAATCACGCTTCGAATCTCTCAATAATCGGATCCTCAGCATTGGCTATGTACAAGTTATGTTTGAAAAGCTTTATGATTAACCATAAATAAACCTCGTTTATATAGACTTTTTTTTTTTAAGTTTTTTAATGATCTATATACATATAGATTACGGTTATAGTGATTAATGTCATATTTCAATGCAATACTGTTCAAGGAAAATCAGATTTATTTTTATTTTCCTCTTTTATATATGATTTAACTTCGTGATTAATGTCAAAACATCAAGGAATTAATTATATGTTTCTATGCCTATCCAGCTTGAACTTTTTTTGAACTAATTCCAAGGTCATAAATATGCCTAACCCGTTCTTCAAAGCTATATCAAAATCATTTATTTATTCTCTCTTGTGGTGGTTCCCTCTTGTGTGGTGGTGGTCCCCCTGTTGTTGGGTTGCGGTTTCGAAGTTGCAGTTTCGGGTGGTCCCTCTTGTGGTGATTGCGGTTCCTGTCTACAGCGAGATGAAATGATGTTGCCATGTGCCCGTGGTAGAAGGAAAAAGGGATATGGCAGAATTATCGAATCTGTGGATGATTTATCTCTAGATATACCGAATGCGAAGGTGTTATTACAGTCGTTGATTTCGAAAGCAGCATCTGAAGGGTGGTTATCTGCCTCCTCTTTGAGGTCACTCTCATTACATCCTGGAAAGCAAGTAGTTGAAGATACTATGGTTAAGTCCTTCAAGAAGAAGATTGAAACGATCATTCGCGAGTATTTTCTGTCTGGTGATATTTCAGAGGTGATTTGTTGTTTAGAATTTGAGAACAGTTCGTCTGTTTATGAACTAAATGCCATTTTGTGAAGAAACTGATAACTCTAGCAATGGATAGGAAAAACCGAGAGAAAGAAATGGCGTCTGTTTTGTTGTCCTCTTTGTGTTTTCCATCAGATGATGTGGTGAGTGGATTTATAATGCTGATTGAATCGGCTGAAGATACAGCTCTTGATATCCCCGTTGTTGTTGAGGATCTTGCGATGTTTTTAGCAAGAGCCGAGGTGGATGAAGTGCTGACCCCACAAGAAATGGAAGAAATCGGGAGCCATTTCCCAGGGCCGAATTCATTAGGTAATAAAGTTACTCAAATTGCAATATCTATGCTTAAAGCTCGTCTTTCTGGGGAGCTTATCCTGAGATGTTGGGGTGGTGGTGGAAGCTGTAATAACGGCTGGTACATAGAAGATGTGAAGGACAAAATCGGAAAGCTGTTGGAAGAGTTTGGAGCTGGTGGGGACTCTAGAGAAGCTTGCAGATGCATAAAGGAGCTTGGGATGCCATTCTTTCATCATGAAGTAGTGAAAAAATGTCTGGTGATACTTATGGAGAATAAGAATGAGAGAATGTGGAGTTTGCTTAAACAGTGCTTCGATATGCAGCTGATAACTATGAACCAGATGATTAAAGGGTTCATCAGAGTCGAAGAATCTCTTGATGATTTGGCTTTGGATGTTCCTGATGCTAAGAAACAGTTCAAGAATTTGATCGAACGAACTAAGGTCGAAGGATGGTTGGATAATTCTTTTGGTGTAAATGGAAGGGAACAAGGTTTGGGCAATGGTTTCTGCTGAAAGATGCACAATATATTTTTGTTAGTCATTTTGTGTGCAAATTTACTGCCTGTTTTAGTAAAGTTGCCAACATACATACACAAGTACTTGTGTTCTGTTTCTGAAATTTTACAATATACTCCCTACTTGTGAAATGAGATTGAGGTTTGTAATGAGGTTAGATATTATTTCTAACACTATATAAAACTGTGGTATAAAACACTGAGGCCGATATATACTTCTTCTTCTTCTCTTGTCTCTCTAAAAAATGAAAAACCACAATGTATAAACAATTATGGCGATAAATAGATTTGTCAACATGTGAGTTGAAAAACAACTCTACATTTGTACCAATAGAACTTTTAAGTATCTGCATTTTTTTTAAATTCCCATGGTTTAGTGGATTTTCATTTTGTTTTAAGTGTGTATTTGTAACATGTGAAAATGAATATGAATACTAAATGCGTCAAATAAAGGTAGCGTGTTTATTTTAAATAATTTGTGTAGTTTAGATGTACAAAAAACAACGTGCGAGTTGAAAAAACAACTCTATATTTTTAAATATAACTTCAAATATCCTTTCAAGATATAGTGTATTTTTAAATTCATGTGTAAATGTATTTTGATATTTTTTAATTGTGTATTTGTAACAAATGAAAATTAATTTTATATGTCTACTAAATGTATAAAAGTAAAGAGAAGCACATTTGTTCATAACATATAACATAGTTCTTTAAATTAATTTGTGTTGTTAAGTATTTTCGTAAACGCTCAATTCAATTATTTTCCAGATTTAAAAAATTGAGACATAATTAAGCTTTTGGCGGTGATGGAACATCCCGCTCTACGAAATTATTGGAGGAGATGGAACATCAGGAGATCGTTGTGGGTTCGGACCAGAGGGAACCAATCTCTTTCCGCCAAACAAAGTTCTTGGAGGAGATGGAGGAGACTGTTGTGGGTTCGGGCCAGTGGGAACCAATCTCTTTCCACCGTACAAAGTTCTTGGAGGAGATGGAGGAGATTGTTGTGGGTTTGGGCCAGTGGGAACCAATCTCTTTCCACCATACAAAGATCTTGGAGGAGATGGAGGAGACTGTTGTGGGTTCGGGCCGGTGGGGAACTAATCTCTTCCCCGCTGTACAAAGTTCTTGGAGGAGATGGAGGAGACTGCTGGGTTCGGGCCAGTGGGGAACCAATCTCTTTCCGCCAGACAAAGTTCTTGGAGGAGATGAAGGAGACTGTTGTGGGTTTGGGCCAAGAGGGAATCGATCTCTTTCCGCCAAACAAAGTTCTTGGAGGAGATGGAGGAGACTGTTGTGGGTTCGGGCCAGTGGGAACCAATCTCTTTCCGCCATACAAAGTTCTTGGAGGAGATGGAGGAGATTGTTGTGGGTTCGGGCCAGTAGGAACTAATCTCTTTCCGACGTACAAAGTTTTTGGAGGAGATGGAACGTCTGAGACCGCTGGGTTCGGGCCCAGAGGAACTAATCTCTTTTGATCATACAAAGTCTTTGAAAGAGGTGGAACGTTTTGAGACTCCTGTCCATTAGAGCCTAAAGGAATAGGCCTTTTAATATCGTAATGTGACTCAAAACCATGACTACAATCGAGAATAGCATGTAACACAATAAGAGTGACTATCAAACGAGAAGGAAAACAAAAACTCATTTTGTATGGACTAGAAACTTGATGGTTAACGACAAAATAAACCTTGTTTATATAGATCTTTTTGGTTCAATGAATTGCATACGTATATGGTGAGTATATATGATTCGATTTTGTGACTGTTTCATTTGTTCATATATGGACTTTGTAAATAAATGTTATAATTCAATGTAGGAGTATGAATTTTTTTTCTTTTTCTGAACGATTTTCCATGGTTAAATATGGTTCAAATCATGAAATTTTAATTATTATGGAAACTTTTTTTTGAAATAATAATTTATTATGGAAGTTTGAATGATAATTATATTGGGCCTTATTTTTAAGTAAATGATAATTTTTATGCAAATTTACTGCCCGTTTTAGTGAAGTTGCCAACATACATACAACTACTTGTGTTTTGTTTCTGAATTTTTACAATATATTCCCTACTTGTGAAATGATATTGATGTGTTAAGGCATGTTTGTAATGACTAATAATGAGGTTAGATATTATTTCTAGCATTATATAAAACTGGGGTATAAAAAACTGAGGACTTCTTCTTTTGTCTCTTTAAAAAATGAAAAAAAAAATGTATAAACAATTATGACGATAAATAGATTTGTCAACATGTTAGTTGAAAAACAACTCTACATTTGTACCAATATAACTTTAAGTATCTTGCATTTTTTAAATTCCCAGTTTAGTAGATTTTCATTGTAACATATAAAATGTATATGTATACTAAATACGTCAAAGTATAGGTAGCATGTTTATTTTAAATAATTGGGAAAATTGATTTTTTTCGTCATGTAAGTTCAACCTATTTTGATCTTGGTCCTACTAATTTTGGCTGTTTGATTTTCGTCCTAGAACTTTGTAAAATTCAACTTTTTTGTCCTATGACCTGCTATCAAAGGTGGTCTTTTCAGGTAAATCTGACATGAATTTTCCTTTTCTTTTTTTAATTAAAATAAATACACAGCTGGCAAAAAAACACTTATATCCTAATTTTAAGTCCGCAAAACACCTAAATCCTGAATTCTTAAAGCCCGCAAAACATAAAACAACGTCTGTTGGAGAATTGAAAGTGCAGTGAAGAAAATTGAAGTTCGTAGGTAATGCGACACTGATCTCAAAGGAAATTCGACTCTTAACAATTTTTCTGTTTTCCTAATTCACCAAAAATTTGGACGCAAAATTTTGCTTATATTCCCCAATTTCTTCATCTTGAGATTAGAAAAATCCATGGATTCTCTCAAATTCATGGTACTCTTAATGGCCTTTTTCTGAGATTTTTTCCAAAGCAATCCAAATTCACGCTACGCTTTTTATGTTTTATGGGCTTTAAGAATTCAGGAGTTAGGTGTTTGGGGGCTTCAAATTAGGATTTAAGTGTTTTTTTTTTGCCAGATGTGTATTATTATAATTAAAAAAAAAGAAAAGAAAATTACGCCAGATTTATCCGAAAGACCATCTTTGATAGCAGGTCATAGGACCAAAACGTTGAATTTACAAAGTTATAGGATGAAAATCAAACAGCCAAAGTTACTAGGACCAAGATAAAAATAGGTCGAACATTCAAGCACCAAAAAAAAATTAATTTTTCCTAAAGAATTTGTGTAGTTTAGATGTACAAAAACACTCGATTTAATTACTTCACATATGCATAATGAGACATAGTTTAATGACATAAATTTTAGATGGGGGTGAAACAATTGACTTTGAAACTTATGAAACATGTCTTTTATTCCAAAAATGTGCAGGAAAAAAAGTAGTTGGATGTGAACCCTATGAAGTTTTAGGAGGAGATGGAATGTCGAGAGGTTCTTGTTTGTTCGGGCCAAGAGGGAACTAATCTCCTTCCGACGTACAAATTCTTGGAGGAGATGAAGGAGACTGTTGAGGGTTCGGGCCCGTGGGAACTAATCTTTTTCCGTCATACAAACTACAAAGTCCTTGGAAGAGATGGAACGTCCAGAGATTATTTATTGGTTCGGGCCTGAGGGAACTGCTCTCCTTACGTCATATGAAGTTCCTAGAGAAGATGAAACGTCTGGTGACTCTTGTTTGTTCGGTTAAAAAAGAATTGTTCTCTTTATATCATGCAAGGTTTTTGAAGGAGATGGAACGTCGTGAGACTCTTGTCTATTAGGGCCTGAAGGAACCAATCTTTTGACATTATCATAAGATACAAAACCATGTCTACAACCGAAAATAGCAAAAAATGAGAGTGATTATCAAAGGAAAATTTCATTTTACGTCCTGTAAGTTTAACCCATTCCAAAATAAATTCTTTATGTTTCTGTTTTATCATTTTTGGTCCTAGGGTGTCCGATTTTCATCCCTTTCTAACCAATTTGGGTCCTTTTTGGTCGGAAAATTTTAAAGTGGCCGGAAAGCCGCACTTTTGGCTCACACGAGTTGAACTATTTGGGAATTTCGGTCAATTGTCAATTTTCATAATTTTTTATTCCAATTTTGGTCCTTTATGTTTATATTAACAAATCTATAAACTAAAAATTCTGTAAATTAAAAGTACTACAAATAAAATCTGAAAATAAAAATTTGACCAAATAAGATATTAAAATTATTAAAATACTAAAAATTATGATTAAATTAATGAATTCTAAAAAAACTAAAAACTGTTAATAAATCCTAAAAAAAAAGTTATAAAAAAAATTATAAATATAAATATATATATATATATATATATATATATATAATAAAAGAATAAAATTATTAAATATATTATAAAGTATGAAAAATTTTAAAATTGTTAAATGAATCCTAAATTATATTAATAAATCCTAAAATCTGGAAAAATATAAATTAAAAAATCCTAAAATAATGCGCCCAAAATCTGAAAATTAACCAAATGTCTGTAAATTCTAAAATCTGAAAAATATGCTTCAATTTCTAAAAGTCTTAAAATACGTCAATTCCTAAAAATCTGAAAGTCCCTCAAATCTCAAAGTTCCAATCCCTCAATAACGCCAATAAAAATAGTCAAAATCACGCTTCGAATCTCTCAATAATCGGATCCTCAGCATTGGCTATGTACAAGTTATGTTTGAAAAGCTTTATGATTAACCATAAATAAACCTCGTTTATATAGACTTTTTTTTTTAAGTTTTTTAATGATCTATATACATATAGATTACGGTTATAGTGATTAATGTCATATTTCAATGAAATACTGTTCAAGGAAAATCAGATTTATTTTTATTTTCCTCTTTTATATATGATTTAACTTCGTGATTAATGTCAAAACATCAAGGAATTAATTATATGTTTCTATGCCTATCCAGCTTGAACTTTTTTTTGAACTAATTCCAAGGTCATAAATATGCCTAACCCGTTCTTCAAAGCGGAGAAATAATCCTCCTTAATCAATAATGGATAACATATTGTCTCTTAAGAAAAGAAAAAAAAAAGGACATATTTATAAATTATTATACAGATAAATAGATTTATCAACGTATGAGTTGAAAAAACAACTCTATATTGTTTAATATAACTTCAATTATCCTTCAAGATATCGTGTATTTTAAAATTCATGTGTAAATGAATTTGGATATTTTTTTAATTGCTTATATGTAACAAATGAAAATTAATTTTATTATATATATATATATAACTTCTGATGAGATTTTTTAAATATAACTTCAAATATCTTTCAAGATATCGCGTATTTTCATATTCATGTGTAAATGGATTTTGATTTGTGCATTTATAACAAATAAAAATTAATTTTATATACTAAATGCATAAAAGTAAAGAGAGTATATTTGCTCACAATATATAACATAGTTCTTTAAATTAATTTGTGTGATTAAGTATTCCAAAAACACCCAATTCAATTATTTTTCGCAAGAAAAATTGAGACATAATTAAGCTTTTGGCAGTGATGAAACATCAGGTGACAAGCAGACGGAACTATCATCCGCTCTACAAAATTCTTAGAGTAATAAATGGAACATCGGGAGACTGTCGTGGGTTCGACCAGAGGGAACCAATCATTTTCCGCCAAATAAAGTTCTTGGAGGAGAAGGAGGGGACTGTTGTGGGTTCGCCCGTGGGGAACTAATCTCTTTCCGCCATACAAAGTTTTTTGGAGGAGATGGAGGAGACTGTTGTGGGTTCGGGCCAGAGGGAACCAATCTCTTTCCAACGCACAAAGTTCTTGGAGGAGATGGAGGAGACTGCTAGGGTTCGGGGCTGGGAACCAATCTCTTTCCGCCATACAAAGTTCTTGGAGGAGATGGAGGAGATTGTTGTGGGTTCGGGCCAGTAGGAACTAATCTCTTTTCGACGTACAAGTTACATGGAGGAGATGGAGGAGACTGTTGTGGGTTCGGGCCAGTAGGAACTAATCTCTTTTCGACGTACAAAGTTCTTGGAGGAGATGGAGGAGATGGAGGAGATTGTTGTGGGTTCGGGCCAGTGGGAACCAGTCTCTTTCCGCCATACAATGTTCTTAGAGGAGATGGAGGAGACTGTTGTGGGTTCGGGCCGTGGGGAACCAATCTCTTTTTCGCCATACAAAGTTCTTGGAGGAGACTGTTGTGGGTTCGGGCTAGTAGGAACTAATCTCTTCCGGCGATATAAAGTTCTTGGAGGAGATGTTGTGGGTTTGGGCAGTGGGAACCAATCTCTTTCCGCCATACAAAGTTCTTGGAGGAGATGGAGGAGACTGTTGTGGGTTCGGGCATGGGGAACCAATCTCTTTTTCGCCATACAAAGTTCTTGGAGGAGATGGAGGAGATTGTTGTGGGTTCGGGCCAAGAGGAACTAATCTCTTTCGCCATACAAAGTCTTTGAAAGAGATGGAACGTCCAAGACTCTTGTCCATTAGGGCCTGAAGGAATAAGCCTTTTAACATCATAATGTGACTCAAAACCATGACTAAAGTCGAGAATAGCATATAACACAATAAGAGTGACTATCAAACGCGAAGGAAAACAAAAGCTCATTTTGTATGGACTAAAAACTTGATGGTTAACCACAAATTAGCCTTGTTTATATAGACCTTTTTGGTTCAATGAATTGCATACATATATGGTGACTGGTGAGTCTATATAATTCGATTTTGTGACTGTTTTATTTGTTCATATATGGACTTTGTAAATAAATGTTATAATTCAATGTAGTATGATATTTTTTTCTTTTTCTGCACGATTTTCCATGGTCATAAATATGGTTCATATCTTGAAATTTTAATTATTATGGAAGGTTTTTTTTGGAAACAAAAATTTATTATGGAAGTTTGAATGATAATTATGTTTCGCCTTATCTTTAGGCCAAATCTTTTATGAATCCAGGCGCAGTACATTCATAGTAAATTTTAGAATAATGCAACTTGTTATGTTGAAATATGCAACTTGTTATATTGAAATATGCAACTTGTTTATACTGAATCATGCAATTATTAATATGAGAAAATAATTGCACGATTCAGTGAAAATAAATTGCATATTTCAATATAATAAATTGCATATTTTTAAAATGCATTGTGAGTGTACGATGCACCTATACTCCCTACTTGTGAAATGAGATTAAGGTGTTACTGAATTATCCTTATTGTATATGATCAAGGCATGTTTGTAATGAGGTTGGATATTATTTCTAACACTATACAAAACTGGGTATAAAAAGCAATAAATAGATTTGTCAATTTGAAAAACAACTCTATATTTGTACCAATATAAGTTTAGTGAATTTTCTTTTTGTTTTAAGTGTGTATTTGTAACATACGAAAATAAATATGTATACTAAATGCGTCAAAGTAAAGGTAGCATGTTTATTTTAAATAATTTATGTAGTTTAGATGTACAAAAAACACTCGATTCAATTACTTTACATATGCAGAATGAGAAAGTTTGATGACATGAATTTCAGATTGGCAGAAGCAGATGACTCTGAAACTTGTGAAACATGTCTTTTATTTCAAAAATGTAAGGGAAAAAGAAGTAATTTGATGTGAACCTTATGAAGTTTTAGGAGGAGATGAAACGGGAGATTTTTGTTTGTTCCGGCCATAAGGAACTACTCCCTCCGTCCTATTTTTTATTATCTATTTACTGTAGACACGGAGATTAAGAAAAAGTAGGAGATAATAGTATTAAATGGTGTAAAGTGGCTAAAGTGGGTTTGGTGGAGGGAAATAATAGTATTAAATAGTATAAAGTAGGTTTGGTGGAAAAAAATAATAGTATTAAATAGTATTGAATGTTACTTTATTGTCTTATTTGGAAATGGATAAACAAAATTAGAACGGCTATTTATAGAAAGCGAATAATCAAAATCAGGACAGATGGAGTATTTTTTTCATACCATAAGGGGGCACTGGCCCCCCTAAGATTTTTGAATTTTTTAATTAAAATATTTAAGAACTGGTATTAGTGCTAAAAAATGTGGTTGACTAGATGGTATAGTCTTTTTTTTCTAAATTAGACATAGAAGTCATGGGTTCAACACCTATGAAGCCAATTTTCGATTTTATGCTTTTTTTTCTTTAATTTTTTATATTGGTCATAACATTTTGTCAATCTTCAAATCATGTATATTTTTATAAATTTTGAACCCCCTCAATAAAATTTATGCATCCGTCCCTGATACCATGCAATGTTCTTGGAAATGGAACATTAGGAGATTATTATTGATTCGGGCCAGGATTAACTCTTCTCTTCACACCATAAATAATTCTTGAAGGTGATGGAACGTTGGGAGACTCTTGTTGGTTCGGGTCAGAAGGAACTACTCTCTCACCACCATAATTTTTTTTTGGAGGAGATGGAACATTAAGAGACTATTGTTGGTTTAGGCTAGAGGGAACTACTCTTTTTCTGCCATACAAAATTTTTCGGAAGAGATGGAATGTCAGGAGACTGTTGTTGATTCAGATCATAGGGAACTGCTCTCTTTCTGTCATATCTCGGAACAGATGGAATGTCAGGAGACTGTTGTTGGTTTGGGCCTTAGGAAACTATTTTCTTTCCACCATACAAAGTTCTCGAAAAAGATGGAAAGTCAGGAGACTGTTGTTGGTTCGGGCCCGAGGGAACTACTCTCTTTACGACAGACAAAGTTCTTGGAGAAGATGGAACGTTGGGAGACTCTTGTCTATTAAGGCCTGAAGAACCAACCTTTTGATATGATCATAGGACACAAAACCATGACTGCAATCGAGAATATAATATAGAAAAATGAGAGTGATTATCAAACGAGAAAGAAAACAAGAACTCATTTCGTTTGGAAAGATCGATTGATTAACCATAAATAAACCTTGTTTTTATAGAGTACTTCTGTTTTAGTTTAATGAACTTTACACATATATAAATAATAGACTATGGTTATAGTGGTTAATGTGAAAAAAATATCATTTTTAGTTCTGTAACTTTGGATAATCCTATTTTTAGTCTTGTAAATTTTTACTTTTTTAATTTTAGTCCTGAAAATATCAATTTCAGCCCTTTTTGGTCGGAAATATTAAAATCTCGCTGAAATCTGGTCGGAATAAGCATATGCGCCTCACATGACACTTCAAACTTGATCTTTGTCTTTTTGTTACATGATAGTCCACTTGTGTAGGTCGCCGGAAAATTTTAAAAAAAATTCAATTTTGAAGTGTCACACGAGGTGCACATGTTTATTCCAGCGAGATTTTAAAATTTTCGATCAAAAAAGACTGAAATTGACACATTCATGACTAAAATTGAAAAAGTAAAAAATTATAAGACTAAATATGGAATCGTTTAAAGTTACAGAACTAAAAAGGATATTTTCTCGACGAATGTCATTTTTTAAAGCTAATCAAATATAATAGTTTCCTAAGATAATCAATTACAATATTTTCTTCTACCATCGGGCACATGACACATCTTTTCGTCTCGCTATAGATCGAAACCACAACCACCACAAGAGGGAGACCACCCAGAACTGCAACCACCACAAGAGTGGGACCACCCGGAACCGCAACCACCACAAGAGGGGGACCACCACCTCACCAAAAGAGGGACCACCACAAGAGGAAATAAATTTTTCCTCTCCATGTATTGAACCCAAAACCTCGGGGTCTTAGGTAGTGGAGCTCTAACCACTTGAGTTGTACACACTTGACGATTAATGTCATATTTCACTGCAATAATGTTCAAGGAAAATCAGATTTATTTTTATTTTCCTTTTTTATATATGGTTTGACTTCATGATTAATGTCAAAATATCAAGGAATTAATTCGAAAAACACATTTTTTGTCTTGTAACTTTGACCAATTTAATCTTGGTCCTACTAACTTATTTATTTTTTATCTTAGTCTTGTAACCTTACAAAATTCGATATTTTTGTCCTGTCACCGTCTAGCTACCTGCAATAGCAGGTGATAGGACTAAAAAATTGAATTTTGTAAAGTTATATGACCAAGATCATAATTTATTGATTTTGATTTTAGTCCTGTAACTTAGAAAAATGCGACTTTTTTGTCCTCACACCGCAATAGTCGGGTGATGGGATGAAAAAGTCTAATTTTGTAAAAATTACAGACCAAGATTAAAAACTATAAGTTAGTAGGACCAAAATCAAAATGGGTCAAAGTTACGTGACATAAAGATCAATTTTTCCGAATTAATTCTATTCCTATACATCTTGAATATTTTTGAATGAATTCCAAGCTAGGTCATAAATATGCCTAACCCGTTCTTCAAAGCTATAGCAAAACCATTTATTTATTTTTTTCCATTTTCCAAAGTCCAAACCAATTAAATTCAAAATAAATTTGTGCTATTCGTTTATCATAGTTTGTTTCTTGTCACATACTTGTAGGACGCAAATATATACTTGTAACTATGGTACATCACATCGCAATAATCACTCAAAACATAAAAGAACATTATCAAAATTATTTTCGGTTGTTGAGGGAAATTAAATAATTTAATTAATTTCAAGACTTCTACAAATATAAATTTTTAAATGAGATGGAATTTTTTCATGGTATCAGAGCTTAGGCTCGCCCAGATCCTGGGTTCGATTCCCGTGGAAAGCACTCCATCCATTAAAAATTGTCCACTCGTTGGGCCTCCTCCCTAGAGGGTAGAGGCAATAATTCGCTCACGAAAGTGAGGGGGAGTGTTGAGAAAAATTAAATAAACAAATTAATTTTCAAGATCTTTCTACAAGTTCAGACTTTTAGATGAGACTGAATTCTTTCATCAGCAATATTTTTGCAATCATAATTAAGATTGGTGAGGACAGGTTATTATTGATGAGTAATTGCTGGTTATTGATTTAGAATTATTATCAATCAAACTTCAACAATAAATTAATTAAATGGCAACATATCATGGAAAATACTAGCAGCAAAAAAAGCAGCATATTGCATACAGGAGGAGATTGGGATGATATTCTTTCACACTAGTGAATTTTTTATTTTATTTTGGGGTGATAATTCATTTGGTATAAATGGAATTGAACAAGATCTCAATAATTGTTTCCGCTGAAATATATGAATTCTGCGAATATTACTTTGTGATCTGTCTCTTAATTTCTAAAATATGTGTGAGCATAAAATATATTCAGAACATTGACTTGTAATTATATTAGTCATAATTTTTATTTAAGCTACATAATGATACTATATGGAATAAATCCGAATCATATTCGAAGAAGGTTTGATTTTTCTTTTTAAATTAGGTATAACCTTGTTTCTTCTAAGTTAATTATATATAAATGTACATTTTAACTTCGTAAAAGCGGGTCAAGTGTGGATAGCTCAAGTGGTTAGAGCTCCACCACTGGGCCTTGAGATCCCGGTTCAAACACGGAGAGGGAATAGTGGTCCCCCTCTTGTGGGGTGGTGGTCCCCCCCTCTTGTTGGGTTATGTTACGGCGGTGGTGCGATTACGGTTTCGAAGTTGCGGTTTGGTGATCCCCTCTTGTGGTGATTGTGGTTCGTCCACAAATGAGATAAAATGATGTTTATGTGTCCGTGATAGAAGGAATTTTGTAATTGATTATTTTAGAAAACTATTGTAATTGATTGTTAAAAAAAAAAAAATCAGAAAAGCGGAAAAATAATCCTCCTTATTTAATAATGGATAACATATTGTTTGTCAAGAAAAGAAAAAAGAGGACATATTCATAAACTATTATAGAGATAAATAAATTTATCAACGTGTGAGTTGAAAAAAAAACTCTATATTTTTAAATATAACTTCAAGTATCCTTTCAAGATATCGTGTACGTATTTTAAAATTCATGTGTAAATGGATTTTGATATTTTTAAAATGTTTATTTATAATAAATTAATGAAAATTAATTTTATGTACTAAATGCATAAAAGTAAGGAGAAGCACATTTGTTCACAACATATAACATAGTTCTTTAAATTAATTTGTGTAGTTAAGTATTTTAAACACTCAATTCAATTATTTTTCGCACGAAAAATTGAGACATAATTAAGCTTTTGGCGATGATGGAACATCAGGTGACAAGCAGATGGAACTATCCTCTTTCCGCTCTACAAGATTCTTGGAGAAGATGGAACATTGGGAGACTGTTAGGGTTCAAAGCCGGTGGGAACTAATCTTTTTTCCGCCATACAAAGTTCTTGGAGGAGATGGAGGAGACTGTTAGGGTTTGGGGCTTGGAACCAATCTCTTTCCGCCATACAAAGTTCTTGGAGGTGATGGAGGAGACTGTTGAGGGTTCGGGCCAGTAGGAACTAATCTCTTTCCAACGTACAAAGTTCTTGGAGGAGATGGAGGAGATTGTTGTGGGTTCGGGCCAGTGGGAACCAATATTTTTCCGCCATACAAAGTTCTTGGAGGAGATGGAGGAGACTGTTGTGGGTTTGGGCCAAGAGGGAACTAATCTCTTTCCGACGCACAAAGTTTTTGGAGGAGATTGTTGTGGGTTTGGGTCGGTTGGGAATCAATCTCTTTCTCCCATACAAAGTTCTTGGAGGAGATGGAAGAGACTATTGTGGGTTCGGACTAGTAGGAACTTCTACATTAGCTCTCGGAGAAGGTGGAAGGTCGGAAAAGGAACTTCTACCTTCAGATCAGAAGAAAAAGTTATTGGAGAATGTGGAAGGGTGGTAAAACCATGACTAGAATCGGGAGCATATAATACAATAAGAGTGACTATCAAACGAGAAGAAAAAAAAAACTCATTTTGTATGGACTAGAAACTTGATGGTTAACAACAAAATAAACCTTGTTTATATATATAGATCTTTTTGGTTCAATGAATTGCATACATATACGGTGAGTATATATAATTTGATTTTGTGACGTTTCATTTGTCCATATATGGACTTTGTAAATAAATGTTATAAGAGTGGGTCTCATGTGCTTTCGAAAGTGCACCGTGCACTCATAATGTATTTTAGAAGCGTGCAACTATTCTAAACATAAGTATGCAACTTTGTTCCCATATTAACAAATTGCACTTTTTTCGCGGGAAATAAGTAGCATTTTTCAAAGATAACAAGTTGCACGCTTCTTAAATGCACTATGAGTGCACGGTGCATCCGGGTACATACAAGACCTAGCCATGTTATAATTCAATGTAGGAGTATGATTTATTTTCTTTTTCTGAATGGTCACAAATATGGTTCAAATCTTGAAATTTTAATTATTATGGAATTTTTTTTTTTTGAAACAATAATTTATTATAGAAGTTTGAATGATATATATATATATATATAATATTTTTTTTATAAGTACTACCTCCCCTCATCTATCATACTCCTCTTTAAAAATCACTTTATCATTTCAATTAATAATACAAAACTCGCTTTCAAAAACACGTGTAATATACTGCTTAGTAATTTTGATACACCCATAATTAATATAAAAGAAAGTAATTGATCACCCAACTTTCATTACTTAATTGTTGATATTCTCACCAAACAATATATATATATATATATCTATATATATATATATATAAAAGGTTTAGAGAGGATAATTACAAATCAAATCAAAAAGAATATCCTACCATAATTACAGAAATATAAAATTTAATTTATAAGATACAATAGATATTACTCCCCATTAGCAATCACAACCTACGCTGATTGACTTTTCAAATTTGATTTTCAATGATACTTATTGCTATTAAATTAATCGAAAAACTAAATTAATTAACTTGAAAATCTGCGTGCATTTTGGCCCACAATTTAATACTCCCCTCCGCCTTGTTTTAGATTGTCCATTCACTATTTGGCTCGTGTTTTTATGAAAGCGAGTTGTTTATAACATTTGAAATGATAAAGAAATTTTTTAGGTTGGATATGATAGTCATACCCTTATTTATTCTACACCTCGTTAAAAGTCAATTTATCATTTCATATATTAATAAATAAGTTGTTTGTTAAGACACGGGTCAAAGCGTTGAATGAACAATTTAAAACCTAACGGGACGGAGGGAGTAAGAAGCAAGCAAAATCAAATCTGAAGCCGAAGGAACTAACTTGAATGATTATAAATTGAAAATTACTACCTCTGTCTCAAATCAGTTTTTACAGTTGACTTTTATACACATTTTTGCGAGCGAGTTTTGTATTAATAATTGAAATAATAAATTAACTTTTAAGGAGAGGTATAATAGATGAGGTGTTTATCTATCATATCATGATTTTATTATTATTAGATTCATAGTTTGATGAAACTTTAAGAATCTTATTTCAATCGATCATAATATTACAATATTCTTTAGACCATTATTTTGTTGATCAACGAAATTTAAGCACGATGTAGTTGAAAACGTTTTGTATAGAGATGTTAAGGATTAAATAGGCCTCGGGGTTCTCGAAATTCAAATTCAATTCTCCAACAACATATTCTAAAGGGAAAATTTTTAAAATATCCACTTTTATACATTTGAAATTTAATTTACACACACCAAATGTAAATAATGTTTTCTACCAATTCTGACATGAAAATATCTTATTATCCTTCTCTAGAAAAATATACTATCTCTACATTGCCCATCATTATCCAAATGAGAATTATTGAATTAATCTAAGGGTGTGATTGATATGTTGGAATAGATAGAGAATGTAATATCATTCCTTAATTTATTCCAAATACATTGATTGGTATGTATTTTTGGAAGGAATCATTGTTTGTCCCGGTGAAAAACCCATGAAATGCATATAAAACAGGGGTGAGGGCAGAGTGATTCTAATTTTTTGCTTTTAAAACTCATGTGTGTGGTTTGCTTATAATCAAATGCATATGGCAAGTAAGAACATAAAGCAGTAAAGAACACATGATTTTATAGTAGTTCGGAGTCCAACTCCTACATCAACTCTTCCCTTTCAACAGGGGCACCTACTTAACCAACTGGACTTAGTTTACCGTGTTAGTCCAACACCCAACAGATGTTTACCGAGTTCACACTCAAACGGGACTTATCACCCTCACGGGATCGCCTATAGATGTTTACGGAGTTCACACTCAAACGGGACTTATCACCCTCACGGGATCGCCTATAGATGTTTACCGAGTTCACACTCAAACGGGACTTATCTCCCTCACGGGATCGCCTACCCTCCCTTTTCGGGATTGCTAGATATTTACCGAGTTCACACTCACCTACAAACTTATCCTACCAAACTGATTTGGGTAAGGTTTGTTTGGTTTCCAACTAGGTTGAGATTTTCCCTTACATTTGTTTAGTCTCGATGCTAAGGATGGGAAAATCTCTCTAAGCTTAGGATATAACATTTGTGCTTAGATCTAGGGTAGAACACTCTTGAATATATGCGTGTATTTCTTGCTCTGTGTTCTATGGTGGAAATGCTAGATGATTTGGCTCTGTAGCTTCAATGGTGTTTTCACACATTTCTACACCGAATAATGAAGGAAGAACTTGTATTTATAGTGTGGATTTGAATGTTACCGTTGGATGGAGTCACATTCAAATCCATACTATTCTGTAGCTTTTTGCAGTTTTTTCAGGCTTGTTGTCTTCCTCTCATTGGTCCACGTCAGCTGAATCTAACGGCTATATTCTTCAGTTTCTTATGAGTCTCAGGATCTTCAGTTCTATCTGAGCCTTCAGGTTATCTGAGCCTTCATGTTATCTGAGCCTTCAGGTTATCTGAGCCTTCAGGTTATCTGAGCCTTTAGGTTATCTCAGCCTTCAGGTTATCTAAGCCTTCAGGTTCTTCAGTAACTTACTGAGTCTCAGGTTTCTTGATTCAACACTTTTCTTCAGCGGACCTTATCGTATCAGGCATACTGACACTCAGGCTTACTGAGTTCAGTTCTTCTGAATTCAGACATCCTGACCCGCAGGTCACATTTACTTACTGACCCTCAAGTCACTTAACTCAGGCTATCTGATTTCTTCTTGCCTGATCTGATCAGCTCGACTGATCAGATCAACACGTCTTCAGATCAACATATCAGGATAGCATCAGGTCAGTACATCAAGTTAGCATATCAGGTTATCATATCTGATCTCGATCACGTCTGATCTTGATCAGTCTCATCTGCTCATCTTCTGATCTGCAACCTTCTCTTCTGATTTGCTGGCTTTAGCATTTCTTCTCATCTGATTTGCACAGCTTATCAGTTAACTCCGAAACTCATCTAACTCATCTAATCTCAATCAGTCTCATCTACAGCCTCGTCTGATCTCGATCATCTTCTTCTGATTTCGTGAGTTCCCCCTCAATTTGCTCTCTCGTTCCCCTTCAACTTGTTATCTGTAGATTAACTTAAATAACACAAGTTGATAATATTTTGGCATAATTCATCAAAACTAAAATATCCCAACAATTTCCCCTTTTTTGATAATGATGCCAAAACTAACTAACAATAAAAAAATATACGAGAAAAATAGTATTAGTTAAACAAGTGAAATAATGAAGAACATTTGATTCATTAAAAAAAATGATGAGAAGATGATTGCCAACCTCCATGAATTTTATAAATAATATGCATTTTAAACTAAATAGGTTTTAACAAAAATGGATCAGTTCAGGTGTTCACATTAAAATCTAGTGAACTTTTTAACCCCTGCTCTGATACCAATTGTTGGTATCAGATCAGAGACGGGTTTTTAAAAAATGGATCAGTTCAGGTGATCACTTTTCAAATCAGTGATCTTTTGAACTCCCGCTCTGATACCAATTGTTTGTCCCGGTGAAAAACCCATGAAATGCATATAAAACAGGGGTGAGGGAAGAGTGATTCCAATTTTTTGCTTTTAAAACTCATGTGTGTGGTTTGCTTATAATCAAATGCATATGGCAAGTAAGAACATAAAGTAGTAAAGAACACACGATTTTATAGTGGTTCGGAGTCCAACTCCTACATCCACTCTTCCCTTTCAGCAGGGGCACCTACTTAACCAACTGGACTTAATTTACCATGTTAGTCCAACACCCAACAGATGTTTACCGAGTTCACACTCAAACGGGACTTATCACCCTCACGGGATCGCCTATAGATGTTTACCGAGTTCACACTCAAACGTGACTTATCTCCCTCATGGGATTGCCTACCCTCCCTTTCGGGATTGCTAGATATTTACCGAGTTCACACTCACCTACAAACTTATCCTACCAAACTGATTTGGGTAAGGTTTGTTTGGTTTCCAACTAGGTTGAGATTTTCCCTTACATTTGTTTAGCCTCGATGCTAAGGATGGGAAAATCTCTCTAGGCTTAGGATATAGCATTTGTGCTTAGATCTAGGGTAGAACACTCTTGAATATATGCGTGTATTTCTTGATCTGTGTTCTATGGTGGAAATGCTAGATGATTTGGCTCTGTAGCTTCAATGGTGTTTTCACGCATTTCACACATTTCCACACCGAATAATGAAGGAAGAACTTGTATTTATAGTGTGGATTTGAATGTTACCGTTGAATGGAGTCACATTCAAATCCATACTATTCTGTAGCTTTTTGCAGCTTTTTTAGGCTTGTTGTCTTCCTCTCATTGGTCCACGCCAGCTGAATCTAACGGCTATATTCTTCAGTTTCTTATGAGTCTCAGGATCTTCAGTTCTATCTAAGCCTTCAGGTTATTTGAGCCTTCATGTTATCTCGAGCCTTCAGTTATCGAGCCTTGTGTTATCTCGAGCCTTCATGTTGTTATCGAGCCTTCGAGTTATCGAGCCTTCAGGTTATCTGAGCCTTCAGGTTATCTGAGCCTTTAGGTTATCTGAGTCTTCAGGTTATCTGAGCCTTCAGGTTCTTCAGTAACTTACTGAGTCTCATGTTTCTTGATTCAACACTTTTATTCAGCGGACCTTGTCTGATCAAAGCATCTTGACACTCGAGGCTTCTGCGAAGTTGATTTCTTCGAATCGGGATATCCCGACCTCAGTCACATTTTTATCGACCTCGAGGTCATTTAACTCAAAGTTATCGATTTCTTCTTGATCCGATCAAATGGACCGATCGAGATCAACACATCTTCAGATCAACATATCGGGATAGCATCAGTCAAGACATCGGTTAGCATATCGGTTATCATATCGATCTCGATCACGCTCGATCTTGATCGATCTCATCATCCGCCATCTTCCGATCCGCAACCTTCTCTTCCGATTTCTTTGGGCTTTAGCATTTATTCTCATCCGACGGTAATTTTATCGGTTAACTCAAAACTCATCTAACTCATCGATCTCAATGGGTCTCGTCTACGACCTGCCCGATCTCGATCATCTTCTTCTGATTTTGTGAGTTCCCCCTCAATTTGTTCTCTCGTTCCCCTTCAACTTGTTATTTGTAGATTAACTTAAATAACACAAGTTGATAATTTTTTGGCATAATTCATCAAAACTAAAATATCCCAACAATCATAATTCCATTAGGAATAGTCATTCCTGTTGTGTGCATATGGTGGAGGTCGGGCGCGACCTGGAACAGGGAAAGGAGAAGCACTTCAAATTCTATACAAGTTTACCACCTCGCCAGGAAAATGGGAGCATGGGCTCACCAAGCACGAGTATGCGTCCTCGATGTACCTCGCAGGTCGCATACTGATACAAGTATGGAGCATTAATTGAGATGGGACCCGTGGCTGGCGAGCAGCGCCAGGGACCTTGCCTAAGGATGGTCACTATCAGAGATGTGTCAGTAAAGGACGGTAATGATGAGTAGCTAGATGTGTCAGTAAAGGACACAAGTACTTCCTAGTGGACTTGGACGTTGTTCCGAATTTGCCCAGCACAATCATGGTCTTTAGTGATAATGCCGGAGCAGTTGCAAATTCAAGGGAATCGAGAGCCCACAAGGCCAGCAAACACATTGAAAGGAAATACCATCTTATGCGAGAAATCGTTAAGAGAGGAGATATAGAGGTGGCAAAGATCGTGTCGGAAGACAACCTAGCTGATCCATTCACAAAGGGTCTGCCTCAGTTAACATTCGAGAGACATGTGGAAAGAATGGGTGTCAAGAGCATTGTCAATCTGCTTTGAGTATAAGTGGGAGAAATGTTATTAGGTTGATGTAGGTGACATTAGATGCCACCAGATAATACATCAGACATGTTGTGGTATACTTAAAAGCAGACTTTGAGTATAAGTGGGAGATTGTTGGGTTTATACGTGAAAGTATGCTTTTACTTTGTATAACCTATGTATTAAACACTTATTTACTGAAATAAATTGTTCATCACTGTTGCTTTAAATATGATTGAATGTTATATATATTTATTGCAAACAGTTCGTAGCAAGCGTTATATTGTAGTTAACGTGGTGATACCAGATCACAGAAGATCACGTTAATAGTTCCTTGTATACGAGTGCGTGTTTCACAACTTAGATAGATCCGAACAATCTATTGGTAGAAGTTGATGTGTAAGGCTCAGATTGGCTTGTCTTGACCAAGAGATTACACTAGTGCATTCGATGCACTGAAGCGGACCTACAGAGAGGATAAACTCATTCGCACTGACTTAAGGGATGAAGAGTTAGACCTCAGTGGTTGTTGATTTCTTAATCTCTGTCACTTAATAAGGACTGTGTGTGATTAGTAGTTGTTGCTTTGACTTATAAATGGGAAGAGAATCATTGCGACTTCGATACCCTATATCTTGGGCAATAATATTAATTGCACGATAGTTGCTAAATTAATACAGAGAATCGTGTGCTTGCAAAAGTCTTGCTTGATTGGTCCCCTTGGTGGACCCGGAACCTTTATCATACCAAATCTTGCAAGTGGAATTAATTTTCCCGTATGGATAATAAAGCTGGGTTGTCCTTACTCCAAAGATAAGAGATATTAATTAATATAAAGCTTTTCAGTGGCTTAATTAATTAATGGACTAAATAATCTTAAACACTGGAAATAATAACCGGGAGCCATATTACCGTAATATGGGTTAAGATTGGATAGTGCAATATTAATTAAATAGTGGTATTAATTAATATTAATGGGCTGAATTATATTGTGGCTCAATATTGGAATTCAGAAGCTCATTGGAAGGTCCATCTTAATTCTCCTAAAGACCCCTCAAGTAGCCCAAATTATATTCCAATAAATAAAAGGTGCTTAAAATAAAATAAATTATTGTTGAAATATTTCCTCTAATTTTCAAAAATATTAAAGAAAAGAGGGAGACGAATTTTCTTGAAAATATTTTATGGAAAGGAGATAATGTATTCTTCGAATACAAGATTATCCCATAAATTCAAGAAAACTCCCACTTAACTTCTTTAATAAGAAATTTTCAAAAATCTTGTATAAGAAAGGGAAGAAAAGATTTTCTTGATTTTCTTGGAAATATTTTATGGAAGATATGTATTCTTGGGATACAAGAATATCTCATAAATTCAAGAAAGATCCAATCTTGAAATTCTCTTCTTGAAATTTTCGATATATTAGGCAAATAAAGGGTGTGAGATTTTTGTGGAAAAATACACATGGAAAGAAGAATATATTGGATATATTCAAGATTTCTTGGAGATCAAGAAAAGATCTTTCCTAGCCCTAGTTTTGCATGAATTTTTCGAAACCCCTCTACTTATAAATAGGGGATGAATTTTTCATTCCCAACTAGTGTTCCATGTGTTGGAAATATTAAAAATCCACAAAGGTGGTGCAATAATATTTTTATTTTCCTTGTTTTAGAAATCGTTCATTGGAGGACCTTCCACCGGGGTTATTGGACGAGGACTTGGGAATACTTGAGAAGGACTTTTGGTGGGTATCCAAATACTTGATCATGTCTGTCTCAGATCGTCTCTCCAACGGGTACGTTTACGTAAACTCGTGGAAATTCCGCATGCTAGGATCTTTTACGTGAAATATTATTTGCATGTTGTTGTTGGTTAATTATTATTTGAATTCACTTAGGTAAATTCATGCTAGTAATAATTGTTAATTTAAATTTGTGTTTATGAGGTCATCCTGATAGATCCTGGCATATGTTATCCCAACAACTGGTATCAGAGCCCCGGTTCGGGCTCTGATCTTTTAAACTGTAATTTAAATTGTTGTTCATTAAAATTGAAATTGGATAGTAGAACTGTTAGATCTGTTTTGCAGGTATCCAATTGGCATGGTATTTTAATGTGCTTATTTACATGCAAATAAATTGTTGGTTTTTAATTCGATTCGTTCGGATTCGTTTTGCCTCATGAGAAAATCCACGAGTAGATTATGATTTGTTTGATTTGTTCAATGTAATAGACTACTCTAAATCTAGGTTTATTTATTTTTCGTAAATAAGTTGTAACCGGATCGTGAACGAAGATGGAGACAGAAAATTAAAGACGGACGTCCAAATGCCAGACGACGCGAAGCCTAAGGCGAACGCTTAGCGCATCGTGGCGCACTACTCGGGCGCGATCACAAGACGGGTAATTGGACGCGGCTAAGCGCTTGCCTATGGGCGCGGAGGGCACACTCGTGCATCTTTGGCATAAGGGCCGAGGCGGGGCCGAAGCCGGGCGACCGGACTGGCGTCGGTCCGAGGCGATATACCGTATTGCAAGCCAGGCGCGAGGCGATGGGGCTGGGATGGCCGATCAGGACACAAATGCACCCAGCGTCGACTTCGGTTTCGGGTCGTGAGCTACTCGTTTTCGGATGTAAATCTAACTCAAAAGGAGGGCGTTTTAAAAGAACGCTATTGATGATTCAATGGGAGCTTTTTCGGAGACGAACGATGAAAGCAAAAGATGGGACGATTTCTCAAAATCAAGATTTGGAATTTAAACCATGACAGTTGGATATATGTGCCCAACGTGATTTATTTAGTCTTGATGCTTGTTTTAATTCGTGCAATTTTTATTTAATGTGTTTGCATGAATTTGGAATTGTCTAAAAGAAAATCTCACTTTCGGAAATTACTAAGTATGTTTTATTGACAAATTTTATTCCGGATAATAAAATTACGTCAAATTGACCTCCATGATTTATTTATTTGTGAATTCTTTTGGAAAAATTTCCCCAACGGAACGGCCAAAAGATGGATTTCACATGAATAAATTCTCAAAAGGATGATTGTGAATTATTATTAGTGGCGACGATGACCCTCCCAACGAGGCTCGTACAAAGCAAAGTAATAATTTCAGATTTAATCATGGTTATTACTTTAGGTATAAAATTGATATGCATATACTTCTCCAAGTCCCCGTCAATTTTATATTGGTCAAACGGGAGCCATTTATTAATTTTGAATTAAAGGTTTGTAAATCGTTTTGTTTGTAACTCGCTTGAATGTGTTTAAATAGACAGTTCACCCAACGTGACCTATTTAAACTGTTTTGAGATGTCGGCTGATGCATGTTCATATTGTTTTGAGATTTTGATATGAACTATGTGATCGAATTGAGTGATAATTTTATGTGTTGGTCCCGGTGCAAATGAGTCTTACACGTGTATGGGGGGGAATACACGTGTTCAGTGTTTTTAAAACTTTTCTTTACTGAGGTCAGCTTGGGTCAGGTTGTCCTGATGATTTGGTCCTGAGAAGCACAAATCGCTCTGAGTCAAAGTCTATCTGAGATAGTGATCCTGAGCTGCTTTCAGATACCTCAGATAATCCCAACTGATCCCGAGTTTTCAGAGATCCTGAGCTGCTTGGATCAGATAACTAACTTACTAAACCCTCAGAAGAGTAAGTTCAGTTTGGTAACTATCTGTTCTAGCTACTCAGATGTGCGGAATGGTTGGCCCTAAGTTTATACTCATTTTAATGCTTTTTTCTGAAAACCTTCCTTTTAATGGAATAGTGATTAGGCTGTGATTCAGTTATATGCAGCTTCAGTGGATTGATTCCAACTGAATATCAGTGAAAATATGCTTTCAATTCAAAGTAATGCAACAGTTAATCAAAGCAAAACAGAAAGCAAATAACACAGCAAGTTATAGTGGTTCAGAGACTCAAGCTCCTACGTCCACTCTCTCTGATCTCTTCAGAGAAATTCACTAATCACTTCCTAAGGTTTTCTGACTACCTCTGTAGTTTACTAACCTTTCTATTTTGAGCTTTCTGACTACCCCTGTAGTTTACTAACTCAAAACACACACAAGCTTTCTGACTATCCAAGATAGTTTACTCACTTCTTTCTAGAGCTTCGACGACTACCTCAATGTAGTTTACTAACTCTTTACAACTCCAATCTCACCAACAATTACACTCAAACTACCTTACAAAGGGTTTGGGGGTTTCTTGGTTGGTTTCCAACTAGGATGAGATATCCTTTACAATAAAGACAATGCAAAGGCTAGGATATCTCGACTAAGCTTTGGATATATCTTATCAAGCTAGGCTTAGTGAAATGAGCTCTCTTCGATTTAAAGCACTTGGGAAATTCTTGGGTTTTCGAGTGCTTCAACTTGCAATAATAAGTTTGAGCTCTTGAGTTGCTTACAAATTTCCCGTAACCTTCAATGTAGATGGTCACAAGTATTTATAGGCATACACCAAGGTCACTCTTGAAAAACTATCCGTTGGAAGAGATAGCTTCGTGAGTTTCCTCTTATGGTGTGTGATGAACGGCTATTTTTTGGGTTTGAGACTCCCTAGCACGTTTTAGGTAAACTGCTTTTCATGTAGCTGGTCATCACTTTTTGCAGTCTGGAACATAGTACTACTGACATGTTTTGATGACTGTCATTGTCGAAGTGTCGTGAAAGTATGATGTTGTCTTCTTCTTTTTGACTTTTGTCTCCAGTTAAATGTAGACACACTCAACGGCTCTTTTTGGTTACAATCTCTGAGTGATATAACCTTAACAACACTTTGTCTTAGTTCCTTTTGTCTGCATGAGAATGTCTTGGGCAATATCTATTTTTCAAAGCAATCGCATTTTTCTCAGTATCGTTTCCTTCAGATAGATATTTTTGATTGCCTTGGAACATTGGGGTTTATCTTTGAGCATTCGGTACATTCATTGAGTCTTGATAATTCGCGTGCCTTCAATATCCTTCAATCTTGATTCTTGATCTTACATCTTACGTGTCTTGAGTCTTACGAGTCTTGAGGTCTTCGAGTCTTGATGTCTTGAGTCTTGAGTCTTACGAGTCTTCACAGATATCTTGACCGATATATCGAGTCTTCATCTTGAGTCTTGATTTCTCGATTTCTCTCGAGTCTTCAATTTTCTCGATTTCTCTCGAAGTCTTGATATCTCGATTTCTCGCTTTGAGTCTTGATTTCTCGAGTTTCATCATCTGAAACTTGATTTCTTGAGAAACTTCTTCGAGTCTTGAGAATCTAACTCGTTTCTATATCTGCGGACTATACATTGTGCAGATAACATCCTGAATACTCTAAAACTGAATCCTGACTCAACTATCAAGATTATCCTAAACATGTCATACTCAGGGGTTTTGGGATCTAATCAAAATCAATCTTTTATTAAATTCATCTCCCAACAATTTCCCCCTTTTTGATGATGCCAAAACCTATCTTGTTACAAAACACTTAACATATACTCAGGTTTCAGTTTTTCCTATTACAAGATTGGTATATCTCTCAACAAACAATCTCAACAATGAGTCTCCCAACAATTTCTTAAACAGAGAATCTCCCAATAATTTCCTAAACAGAGAATCTCCCAACAATTTCCTTAGAGACAACATTCAGGCATATCAAAAGTAAAGACATGTAAATTAAGATAATGAGATATTATCTTTTGAGCATAAATGATAAGGTTTCATTGATGATTGGTAGACTGTTACAAATTACAATGAACTTATCTGAAAAACAAAATCAAAAAGACAAAAAGATAAAAGGATTACAAGAGTCTTCTGAGTCTTAATCTTCAGTCTTCTTTTGCTCTTCAGCTCGGGCTCTTCAGTTCTCTTCTTCCACCTCATCAGCAGGCACATCAAGGTTGAACATTCCATAATATCTTCTCTTAAGTGCATCTCTCTATTTAATGATATCGGGATTGTTCCCTGTCAGGCCCAACTGAATGGCGTACTGAGCAATCTCTTGAGAAATGGTTTTTTCATTCACACAGCCATTCTCCAGCCTAGGAGGAGGGTACGAGTATGGACCAGGGGCGTTTATCTGAACCTTTCCTTCATCCGCAAGATTGATCCAGCCTTGAAGATACTTAGGATAGAAGGTCAGGAGATAGTCTATGAAAGACTCATTGGAATCTGAGCTCTCCCCTCTCCATTCTCTTAGCACATCATAGTAGAACCAAAAAGTTCTCTTGATTTCTTCCCATGCATCGTTGAACTGGATTGGCATCCACTTGTCAACATGCGGCCATTTCTGTGCTTTTGTGTTCCCTCTCCTCTTGCTTGAGAACTTCTTGAAACCACTCCTTCTCTTCTGCTATTCTTCCATCTTCTTTCTGATCACGAGCACACCAGAAACAGAAGCAGCAGTTTTCTTAGCTTGCTCAATTTGGAGTGATTTCAGAGCACTTCTGGTATTGAAGACCTTCTTTTGTGGCACTTCCTCAGACTCTTCAATATCCAGGATTAACTTTCTCTGAATTGGCTTAGAAGCCTTAGCTCTTTTGCCCTCAGGCTCCTCAAACGCCACAGCCTTTCTTTTAGTTGGCAATTCAGCTCCAGCTTGGCTTGTTCCAATTCTTCTTCTACCACTCTGTTTCTCTGCAGCAACTTCTTGCATTGTTTCTTCTGAAACCTGAGTGTAGACTGGCTTCTCCACCTTTTTTGAACTTCAGCTTTTCAGTGGCCTCGACTTCTTTCATGGCTTCAACAATGATTTTCTTTTCAGCATCCTTGATAGTCTTGCCTTTTAAAGTATGTTCCAATAACTTTCTGTGATCAACTCCGGGTCTTTCCCCCTTCTTGGAACCATACTTAGGCAGAAGCCTGGAGAGTGCTGTGTCCATATGATACTGCTCTTTACTGACACTACGCACCTCCCCTGCCAACTGATCCTGCTCCTCTTCGAGCCTTCTTAGGTGGTTCTTCGCCACTGAGAATTCTTAGACATATGAGCAAATTGGCTAGAAAGAGCTTCTTTGAACATGTCTTTCATCTTGGCCATGAGCATTGAGCTCATCTCCTCAACAGCATTCTTCACCAGCATCTCATTCTTCTCTACCAATTTAGCTTCAAGATATTTAGTTCGATTCTCGACAAGCTTCATTTCACCGAGACTAATCTCAGCTTTGACCCCATCCATCTTTTCTTCCATCTTTCCTTCAATGGTGGTCAGCTTCTCAGTCAGAGTGTTCTGAAGTTGCACCAGGTCTGAAGAAGAACTCAGACTTTCCATCTTTTGACTTTGGTTGGCTGATACCTCCTCGTCGAGCAACTTTGGTCGGGATTGGCTCAACCTTCTCCAACTTCTCCATCAACGGGGGTGAGATCAATCTCGGGAGCATATGATATCTGCTTTTTTTCTCCGAATATTTCTGTTCGACTGAGTCTCGATCGAACACGAGCCGATCAACTTTGGGGCTTCGGGGACTCGGTCTGAGTCTGGGTTTCACCACGAGCTTGGGTGTCCACAGAGCCTCATCTGCATATCGGACATTCTGATTTAAAGATAGGTACTTGATAATCTGGCATAATTGTTAATAGTGCAAAAGTTACACGAAGGCTAACTCGATCGAGGATGTTGACCAATGACCTCTTGAGATCGTTATGTATTTCTCAATCGAGATTGACTCTCATCATCCCCTTGTTGGTCCCCATCCCGAGATTTGTCTTTGGAGCTCGGGGCACCAACTTCGATAATCTTCCTACCAAGAACTTTCTTCTTCACCAAATTTCATCAAAATTAGATGTTTTCATTACGAGCTTGGTTTTCACGAATCGAGAATTGGTGAGTAGAGTTGTTTCCTCGTTCCACCGGTCTTCACCTCTCGAATGAAAGCTATGTTGAGCATTTCGAGGAAGAATGCAGTTGAGGATGTAGACCATTGACCTCAATCGAAGAAGATGTCTTGGAGGTCGGGGAATGAAACTAGCTTCGAGGGTAGCGGTCTAGAATGAATTATTCCCCTTAGCCGCCCATTCGATCTCTTGACTTCACCCTTCTTGAGCTTGGGCTCGGGTTGATGAAAGATCTGCTGAAGGATCGAGTAATAGATCACTCAGGAGCTCATCAATGTTAAATCTGCTCGCGAGGCTCGGCAATATCGAGGATTAGGCTGAGCAACTCCTCGATCGAATCTGAAGCTGGATTACGAGGTGCGAGCTTATGCTTCCTCCGGTATGACTCGAGCTTGCTCGAGGGCGAGCGAGCACTTCCTCGGAGGAATCTGAACTTGCTCTGAGGTCTGAGGTCCTTGGAAAATTTCTTGAGAAAACTTGTCAGAGCTTAGTGACGTCTCAAGAACCTCAGAGAAGACTTGCTCCTCAGTTTGCTCCTGTGCCGTTGAGATAACCTGAGCTAATACATGTAAAGGTGATTTCTGAGCGGTTTGGCTCTCAGGTTGAATCTCCTCAGTCTCACTCTCCTCCTCATCAGTGAGAACCACCAATCTCTTGCGCTTTGGAGCAAGGGTCTTCTTCTTCAAAGTTTCACCCTTCTCCTTCTTGGCCTCCAACAAAGCCTTCCCTCTGGCTTGTTGGGCTTCTTCAGTAGCAGCAGCAGCAGGTGATTCCACCTTCTTCTCTTTCTTCCCTCTTAGTGTCTTCTTGGTGGCAACAGGCTTGAACATCACCTTAGACTTAGGGAAAGGAGTAGTGTTGGCAAAGATATCCTCCTCATCTCGACACATCTCCAAAATAAAAGCTATTTTGGTTGCATGGAGGATCTTGCCTTTGATCGATATTGATCCATCCTCCTTTTTAATGACCTTGGCTTGCTCACTCACCACTCGAATCAGATATCTCAGCCAGTTGAAATCCTTGGTGGGTGAGTCCTCAATCGCCGCAATCAATCGGAGTTTGGGAGTGATAATCTGCTCAAAACTCCCCGATCGACTCATAATACATTTATTCACTATGTCCATCAAAACTCTGTATTTTGGCCTCAAATGTCGTTTATGTAAGGTCGCCTCAAACTTAATAGGATTCTCAGTAATCCTATCAAGATACTCTTGCTCCCGACCTAACATATAAGTTGTGGGATCCTCTCCCCTATCGCACAACTCAAAAACATCTTTTAAATTTCTAGGGACTATGTACAGCTCCCTAACAAAATCTACATATTTCGATGTATGCTCTAGATGCGAAACAGAAATCTTGGACTCAATATTATCATCCTCATCTATTTCCATATTAGAGATGAACACTATTACCTCGTGAGAGTATTCAGCCTCCTGTCGACTCGCGACTAGATTCGTCAGTTTTGCTAAACGAATCAAGTGAAGTGCCTCTTCTTCATGTTTTGCGTTGGATGTACTCTCCAGAGATACAACGTACTCATACCATGGCTTATTGGTTTCGGCCAATTTGTCGAATATGGTGTAAGTCATTTTGGGAAAAATTTGAAGGTTTAGGGTTTGGAGTGATGAAGCTTTTCTGGGTAAAGGGGATTTTTATTTGCAGAGGGTTTTGGAAGACGAAGGTTCAATAAAATGGCTTGAATGGCTTCTTAAAGAATATATAGAGTGGGATCGTGGGTAAAATGTGTGATTAATTAAAATCAACGGTTAAGATTGATCCACCGACTAATCGGGTAGGCGAAAGGACGATCCACCGAAAAGTACGCCGCCATTTTAACCTCATTGGTGATTAAATGAAATAGAGCATTTAATGACTATTGACCTTCCTTGGAATTTCAAAGATCCCGCCCAAAAACATTCTTCAGGTGTTTTGTATTTATTGCAAATGATTACTGAGTTTCACTTAAGCAATAAATGAGTCGCATGAGTCATTACTTCTTCGCACAAATTTCCTCTATCGCCTTTTCTTGAGTATTGACCTTGATAAAATGTCGAAGATGATAATGAGTCTTCGAAAAGGGTTTAGTATGATAATCGAGTAATCGACCTTCAAAGATACCCGAGTTTCCCAAGACTCGATTCAAGATTTCAATTTTATCCCCGAGTTTCTCAAGAGAATTTCGAGAAAACTTCATGCATCCGAAAAACCTTCAATTTTTTGATTTACTCTATACACTGGATCCAACATCCCTAATTCAATCGATAGTTCCCGAAATCTTGATTCAAACCCAATGGTTTAGTCAAGATATCTTTTCCGCTTATCAAGATGAATTTTCTCCATCCTCGATGTCCTTTTTTCTACATGATCTCCGGATGAAGTGATGTCCGATATCCACATGCTTGCATCTCGTGTGCAATACCGGATTTTGTGAAATAGCAATGGCACTATTATTGTCACAAAATATTGGTACTTCATTGGCTACAACCTTATAATCCCTTAAGCATTGTGCGAGCGAAAAGAATCGAAAGCACGCAGCGACTTCTCGCGCCCATGTATTCAAACTTCAAGTAGATCTTGGTTGCTCATCGAGGTCTTTTTTTGAAAACCAAGATATCACCATTTCCAAGAAATTGACAAGTTCACGTGGTGGACTTCCGTCAATTCTACAACCTCCATAATCAAAGATCCCAATAACCAAGATTTCAAGGTTATCATCGGTTGGATACCATAATCCTCTATTCATCGTGTGCCCTTAAGATACTTGAAGATCTTTTTGGCAAATTTCCATGTGACTAAGCCTTAGGATTAACGGTATCTTGCACATATCCCAACAAAGAAATGTTATATCCGCCTACTTGTCGTGAGATAGAGCAATGATCCAATGATCCTCTATAATCAAAAAGATGACTTCATCGATTTTTGCCTTGAGATCGGGATCCATCTTGTAGTTAGTATTCATAGGAATCCTAATCGCATTGCAATCTGTCACACCATATTTGGCAATCGGATCCCCTGGTGTTTTTTTGCTTGGTTGATGAAGATTCCTTCCTTTGATTGTTTCACTTGAAGACCTAGAAAGAAATTCATCTCCCCATCATAGACATCTTAAACTTGCCTTTCATCAATTGTAGAAAACTTTTCACACAACCGCCGATTTGGAGATCCAAAAATGATGTCATCAACATATATCCGAAACTAGTAAGATATCTTCCCCATCTTCTATCCTGAACAAAGTTCTATCAACAGTTCCTTGACAAAAACCATGGTCAAGAAGAAACCGAGAAAGAGTATCATACCATGCTCGGTGCTTGCTTAAGACCATACAAGGCTTTTTCCGAGCCTCGTAAACTTGGTCATTCTGTTCAAAACTGGGAGGTTGTTCCACATAAACCTCTTCCTTAAGCACACCATTTTAAATGCACTTTTCACATCCATTTGATAGATCGTGAACTTTATGTGTGCAACATATGCAAGAAACAATCGATGGCTTCTAGTCTTGCAACAACAGTGTAAAGGTTTCATCATAATCCAAGCCTTCTTCTTGGGAATAACCTTGTGCAACTAAATTTTGCCTTTGTTTCTTACAATGTTGTTATTCTCATCTCTTTTATTCTTAAATACCCACTTGGTTCCAATAACATTGTGCCTTTCAGTGTCTATCCACCCGGCTCCCATACTTCATTTCTTGAGAATTGATTCAACTCTTTTGCATAGCAAAGAATCCAATGAGAATCTTTTAGAGCTTCTTCAATCTCAAGAGTTCTTTTCTCCGATAGAAGCAAATGAATAGTGCACTTTCACCATGGAACCTTCTTGTTTTGACACCTTGGGTTAGATCACCCACAACTGGACTTGTAGAATGACTATCTAACCATCTTCTTCTAGATGTTCCCCTTCAATAGTATCCTCAACATTTGAAATGTTAGGTTCAGTTAGCTCAATAAACTCAGGGAACAACAGAAAAGGAGAAAGGGAATCATCTTCCTCAGGGGAAATTCTATTCAGAACATTGTCAAAGACATTTGTTCCCCTTTGGTTGATAGATTTAGAGTTTACCTCAGCTGTGACCACATCTTCATTGGCATCACATACCTGAGTCTGAACTGGTGTCTGTTCAGATTGGGTCGCCTTCCGGTGTGTTGGTTTTCCTTCGGTGGAGACTTTCCATCCCGAAGTTTCACCATCCCGAGTTCCATCCTCGAACTTCTTTGTTGCGAGTCCGAGTCACCCATTCATAGAAGGTGGTGACTTCTTCTTTTCGTGTTAAATGGATGTTTTGTCATTCTTTTTCAGGCTTAGTCTGGTGATTCTCTTGGTCAATTCTCCTGAATCATGTTCTTGTTTCTTCTGAACACAAGTAGATTCATCAAAAACAACATGAGGTGTTTCCTCCACAATAAGAGTCCTACAGTTGTAAACTCTGAAAGTTTTACTGACTTAAGAATATCCTAAGAATATTCCTTCATCGAACTTTGCTATCAAATGTTTTCAACCGATCTTTACCATTATTGTGTATGAAACACTTGCAACCAAACACACGAAAAGAAAGAGACAAGAGGCTTCCTTTCATTCCAAAGCTCAGATGGTGTTTTTGCCTTGACTCTTGGTCAAGATGGATCTGCTTTTGTGAATAGATGCGGTGTTGATGACTTCAAATTTCAAAAATCTTTTAGGAATATCAACTTCACTATCATGGTCCTTGCGAACTTCTTTTAGAGTCATGTTCATTCTTTCAAAGAACACCATTTTTGTTGAGGGTCCTTGCACCGATGATGTTTCATGAGTAATTCCATTTGTTGCACAATAATCGATATAATATGATTTATAAATTGGTTCCTTTATCGGATCGATTTTGACCACACTCGAGTTCTTTTTCAATATCGAGTCTTTTCAAAGAGTTCAGCGATTTTTTATCTCGAAGTCTCTTTTTCATCGAGTAAGAATATGACCCAAGTATATCTTGAGTAGTCATCAACTACTACGAGTGTATATTTCCTGCCATTAGTGCTCACTGGTGTTATTGGACCAAAAAGATCCATATGCAACAATTGAAGTATTCTCTCAGTAGAAACATCTACTTTGCTTTTAAATGATGCTCTAATTTGTTTTCCTTTTTGGCACGCATCACAAACATGTTCCATTGAACACTTCATTAGGTAAACCCCGTCACAAGAGCTAATCTTGCAAGTTTATTCGTGGTTTTGAAATCCAGTGATTCATTCTTTTATGCCATAACCAATCGGGTATCTCGTGGAACTTTTTGCAACCAAACATGTATCTTTAGGAGTTGAACTCCAATCATCAAGATACACATTTCCTTTTCTAGTACCAGTCAGTAGTATTTTCTGTGAGATATCATCTTTCACATAACATAAGTTCTTTGAGAACTCAACATTAAATCCCTTATCACAGAATTGGCTTATTGAAAGCAAATTATGCTTCAATCCAGATACATATGAAACACCATGGATATGAACTGAGTCGATTTCCAAAGTTCCATATCCTTCAGTCTGTCCCTTGTAGTTATCTCCAAATGTGATCTGAGGGCCTCTTTGTTCAACATAGTCACTCAGTAATTGCTTGAATCCTGTCATATGTCTTGAGCATCCACTGTCAAGATACCATACAGCAGGGGCCATTTCATCTCCACTCATCAGTGCTATGTGATCTTCAATCAGCTTAGTGCCCTTGTTTTCCTCCTGAAAAACAGATCAATTCTTAGGTACCCAATTGGTGTAGGGTCCTACAATGTTAGTTGTACCTTTCGGAATCCAAATATGCCTGACAACTCTAATCACTTTAGAGTGGCTGATCTGTCTTCCATAAACATCTACATACACATTTACTACTCTGGGTGCCTTAGCAGTATCTTGTGTATGAGTGCTAGCCTTGGCATGAACATGAGCCTTAGAATTTTTCTTTGGTACAGGCCTTTTGTTCCATTGCTTTGGCTTCTGTGCAGCTGGTCTGAATCTTTGTTGACTTGGGTTCAGGTAACCTTTACCCTTAGGCAAGTGGGGTTCAGGTTGCCTGTACTGAAATTGGGGTCTTTCAAGATTTCGAGGACTTGCTCTTTTTCGGTTGAGAATGTCTCTCATTGAGTGTTTCTCTTCCGAAAATTCCTCTCTTTGGTTCAGGTGTAGATCCTTTTCAGTTTGCATTCTTAGCCCGAGGCTTCAAGTACTTGCTCGAATTTTTCCTATCGAAGTGCTCAGTTTTCTAGCCTTCACCGAGGTTTGGGCTTTCTTACCTGATCATTCAGTTTTACTGGAACCATAGGTCCTTTTCCCTTATCTAAAACCTTGGGCATTTCTTCAGTTCGAAGTGTAGGTGCCACTGGTTTAACAAAGATTGTCTTCTTGCTACTTGATGCAGCATTCAGATGACCTTGTGAGGTTCCCTGGAATGTATCCCAATCCAGATTTTATAGTGGCGGGTCTCGATAACTCTGAATTTCATCTATTACTTTAGATCAGATTCAATAGAGTTACCTTCTGCAAGACTATCCTCACATTTTTGTAGAGTTTCATGCTTCTCGCAGAGAGGTCATTGAACTTAGTTCTCGAAATTTGAATATCTTGATTGGATTTCTCTAGCTTTTCGGTTAGGGTCACTATCAACTTCTCTTTCTCTCGAGAGTTATACTTTCGAACATCCATTCATCAAGAGCTCTCCATTAATTGAGAAGTGATTTCAAGTATTGCTAGAGTCTTTCCACTTAAGATTTTCACCTTTAGTTCTTTGTTTCGCTCTTTGAGTTTCATTTAGCAGTTCTTGTAAAACATCATAGTCCTTCATCAGACTCTCAAAAGAATCCATCAAGTCAAATGGACGTTTACTGATGGAACTTGATAACTCTTGTGCTAGTGTAGTAGGGCAACAACAAGAGAAAGAAGAGTTTACCTCCTCCACGACCATCGGGGCGGATGTCATCACTATCACTGTCTGAGAACATTTCATTTGAAGAGCTAGAGCCTTCCTCAGAATGTTCTTCTTCTGCAACCATGGCTTTCTTGCTAGAGAACTTCTTGTCTCTTTTTAGCTTGTCTTTCTCTTCTATCCTTAGCACTGTGTCCGGACAATCATCTTTGGAAGTGACCTTTCTTTTAAGCGATTATAGCATCTGTTGGCATCATCATCCTCGATCACTTTCTTCTTTTAGACTATGAGTCCTTCCTTTTGGATGAAGATCCCCGACTTTTCAGGTCCTTTTTTTCTTCTTGATTGATTTGTCTCGGCTTTTTCTTCCGGTACATGTGATTCTGTAATAGTTTTTATATTTTCCATATCGATTATTAAGTCTTTCAAACCTCCTTGCCATCGGTCTTTAGCTTATCCTCAAGCTCATCCTCGATTTTTTAGCAAGGAGTTCTCGAACTCTCTAGTTTTCTGGGTTTTATCCTTGGCTTTGAAAGCCACATTTTTACTAGATGATCAATCATCTTTCTTTGTCCACCTTTTTAGATTTCTTATCGCCATTTAACTCATAAGCCTTCAATTTCAGAGAAGACTTGTTGGTATGGCATTGAATCAATGTTTTTGGTGTTTTCAATCACCCTTTGCATGAATATCCCATTTCTTAGAGAGACCTCTAAGAATTTTCAATGCAACTTCTCTTTGTGGATATCTCTTTCCAAGCAGATTCGGATCATTCATAATACTAGTGAATCGACTTCCAATTTGTCTATTGATTCACCATCTTCCATTTCAAAAACCGGTCAAACTTTCCAATGGCAACCGAAAGTTTGTTTTCCTTGATATGATCGTGCCTTGGCACATTACAAATTAGTGTATCCCAAATTTATTTTCAAGAGATACAATGAGAAATCATTCCCATCACACCATCATCAATTCAGATCAGATAGTGTGTCTTTGGCAATATAGTCTAGATTAACTAACTTCCTCTCCTCGGGAGTAAGTTGGTCATCGACTTAGGAAATTCTCAGATTGGATCATTTCTCTCATTTTCATTCCCTCCGGATTCACCACAAGAAATTGGAATGGCCCTTCAGAGACCACTCTCCACATACGCTCATGTTTAGAATCTGGTGAGCCTGCATTCTCAGTCTCCATAAATCATAGTCCTCTACTGAGAACATGGGAAGTTTCTTAGAAGACATTTTTATCTGAGTCTTTTAAGAATTCAGCAAATAAGATCAGTTCAGATATACCACAAGTATTTTTAGCAAATAAGACTTTTGTCAACAAAGAAAGTGGTCAAGTTGAACCCTTTGCTCGATACCACTTGTTGGTCGGTGCAAACAAGTCTTACACGTGTATGGGGGGAATACACGTGTTCGTGTTTTTAAAACTTTTCTTTCGAGGTCACTTCGGTCGAGTTGTCCGATGATTTGGTCCCGAGAAGCACAAATCGCTCTTAGTCAAAAGTCTATCCGAGATAGTGATCCCGAAGCCGCCGGATACCTCGGATAATCCCAACCGATCCCGAAGCCAGAGATCCCGAGTCGCTTGGATCGGATAACTAACTTCATTGAACCCTCGGAAGAGTAAGTTCGGTTTGGTAACTATCTGTTCTAGCTACTTTCGGATGTGCGTGGAATGGTTGGCCTAAGTTTATACTCATTTTAATGCTTTTTCTTTAAAAACCTTCCTTTTAATGGAATAGTGATTAGGCCGTGATTCAATTATACGCACTAAACATTGGATTGATTCCAATGAATATCGGTGAAAATATGCTTTCAATTCAAAGTAATGCAAACAGTTAATCAAAGCAAAAACAGAAAAGCAAATAACATGCAAGTTATAGTGGTTAGAGACTCAAGCTCCTACGTCACTCTCTCTCGATCTCTTCAGAGAAATTCACTAATCACTTCCTAAGGTTTTTTCGACTACCTCGTAGTTTACTAACCTTTCTATTTTGAGCTTTCTGACTACCCCTGTAGTTTACTAACTCAAAACACACACAAGCTTTCTGACTATCCAAGATAGTTTTCTCACTTCTTCTCTAGAGCTTTCTGACTACCTCAATGTAGTTTACTAACTCTTTACAACTCCAATCTCACCAACAATCACACTCAAACTACCTTACAAAGGGTTTGGGGGTTTCTTGGTTGGTTTCCAACTAGGATGAGATATCCTTTACAATAAAGACCAATACAAAGGCTAGGATATCTCGACTAAGCTTTGGATATATCTTATCAAGCTAGGCTTAGTGAAATGAGCTCTCTTCGATTTAAAGCATTTGGGAAATTCTTGGGTTTTCGAGTGCTTCAACTTGCAATAATAAGTTTGATCTCTTGAGTTGCTTACAAATTTTTCGTAACCTTCAATGTAGATGGTCACAAGTATTTATAGGCATACACCAAGGTCACTCTTGAAAAAACTATTCGTTGGAAGAGATAGCTTCGTGAGTTTCCTCTTATGGTGTGTGATGAACGGCTATTTTTAGAGTTTGAGACTCCCTAGCACGTTTTAGGTAAACTACTTTTCATGTAGCTGGTCATCACTTTTTGCAGTCTGGAACATAGTACTACTGACATATTTTAGTGACCTGTCGCTGTCAGTGTCAGTAAAGTACAGTGATGTCTTCTTCTTTTTTACTATTGTCTCCAGTAAATGTAGACACACTTAACGGCTCTTTTTGGTTACAGTCTCTGAGTGATATAACCTTAACAACACTTTGTCTTAGTTCCTTTTGTCTGCATGAGAATGTCTTGGGCAATATCTATTTTTCAAAGCAATTGCGTTTTTCTCAGTATCGTTTCCTTCAGATAGATATTTTCAGTGCCTTGGAACATTCAGGTTTATACTGAGCATTCAGTACATTACTGAGTCTTCAGTAATTACTGTGCCTTCAATATCCTTCAATCTTCAGTTCTTCAGTCTTCTGTCTTCTGTGTCTTCAGAGTCTTCTGAGTCTTCAGGGTCTTCTGAGTCTTCAGTGTCTTCTGAGTCTTCTGAGTCTTCACAGATATACTGACTGATATACTGAGTCTTCATGCTGAGTCTTCAGTTTCTCAGTTTCTCACTGAGTCTTCAGTTTTCTCAGTTTCTCACTGAGTCTTCAGTATCTCAGTTTCTCACTGAGTCTTCAGTTTCTCAGTTTCATACTGAAACTTCAGAAACTTCAGTTTCATACTGAAACTTCAGTTTCTTCAGAAACTTACTGAGTCTTCAGAATCTAACATGTTCTATATCTGCGGACTATACATTGTGTAGATAACATCCTGAATACTCTAAAACTGAATCCTGACTCAACTATCAAGATTATCCTGAACATGTCATACTCAGGGGTTTTGGGATCTAATCAAAATCAATCTTTTATTAAATTCATCTCCCAACATTATGCTTACACAAATTGCTATTTATTTCAGTTCAGCATGTCGCAACCTTTTAATCCACTGTATTCTATACTTAAAAACCATTAATTAACTGGTGAAAACTATGTTGATTGGAAACGTAAACTTATGATTGTCCTCACTGCACAAAAGCACAAGTGGATCCTTGATACTTCAAAACCTGATGAGCCAACTGGCGAGTCGAGTAAGGCGGAAAAGAAAAAATATGAGGACTGGGAGCATTGCAATGATATGGCTAAGTGTACCATCTTGGCATCTATGTCAGATGTGTTGCAACACCAACACCAAGAATTTGCAACTGCTGTGGAAATCATGGAAAATCTTAAGAAGATGTTTCAACATCAGAACCGCACGACTCGTCAGATCACCTTGCGAGAAATGCTTTCACTGGAAATGGTGGAGGGCACGCCCGTAAGGGACCATGTCCTCAAAATGATGGTTCATCTAAACAAACTTGAGGTTCTGGGTGCAGATTATGATCTGGAGACTCAGATTGATTTTGTGCTTCACTAAATGCCAAAAAGTTTTGAACATTTTCTATTGAACTATCAGATGAATAATCAGAAGTTCACGCTAGCTGACTTATTACAAGCTTTGGTCTCGGCAGAGACATTGATGGGACACCAAACTCGGCAAGTGGACCATCTTCATCTTCTAGGCCAAAGGAGGGTAAGAAGAAGAGGAAGGCCAAAGGCCAAAAACAGTCGAACTCAACTGTTGCCAAGGGCAAGAGCAAGGTGAGGGATGCTGGGGGCGTCAAGAAGGATCTAAAGGGGAAGTGCTTCAACTGCGGTGAAAAGGGACATTGGAGGTCTGCCTGTTCCAAACCAAAGCGGAATGGAAAGAAAGGTAATTCTCACGCACTAGTTATTGAAACTTGTTTAGCGGCGTATGCTACCCACTCGTGGGTAATGGATACGGGATCCACTGATCATATTTGTTTCACATTACAGGGGTTCAAGTTGACCCGGCAACTTAGTGGGAGTGAGGTCCTCATCACATTGGGCGATGCTACGAGAGTAGCAGCTGAAGCAGTGGGAGACGAGCACCTATCTTTTGAAGACAAGTTTTTAGTTTTGAGAGATGTTCTTTATGTTTCAGTTTTTCGCAAAAACCTTATTGCAATTGCTAAACATATTAATGATGGATATTTTGTTCGTTTTTCTAAGCAAGTTACTGTTTATCGTAACGATGTGTTTATCTGTCATGGAATTTTGCGGAACAATCTCTATACTATTAACTGTGCACACCACTCACAAAATGCATCTTATAACACATCGACTGTTTCATGTAATAAGAGAAAACGTTCAGAAAATGTGAACGAGACACTTTCATGGCATCTAAGACTGGGTCATATTAATCTAAATAGGATCCAAAGGTTGGTGAAAGATGGTTCGCTGTCGGACCTACAGTTAGAACCACTTCCAACCTGTGAATTATGTTTGGAGGGTAAGATGACCAAGAGGGCATTTTGAGCCAAGGAGAGTAGAGCCACAGAAGTGTTGCAAATCATTCATACTGGCGTGTGTGGTCCAATGTCAACCAAAGCTAGAGGTGGCTATGAGTATTTCGTGACTTTCACTGATGATTACTCAAGGTTCGGGTACATTTTTCTCATGAAACACAAAACGGAAACCTTTGATAAATTCAAGGAGTTCAAAGCCAAAGTGGAGAATCATCAGGAAAAGAGTATCAAGTTTCTACGATCTGATCGTGGAGGCGAATACCTCAGCGATGAGATTTTGAACTACCTGTTAGACGAGGGCATTGTTTCCCAGTTGACTTCACCCGGAACCCCTCAACAAAATGGGATTGCAGAACAAAGAAACAGAACACTCTTAGAAATGGTCAGATCCATGATGAGTTATTCAGATCTACCCAAGTCTTTTTGGGGTCATGCCTTGGAAACAACGGCTTACGTTCTGAATCGGGTGCCATCCAAATTGGTTCCCAAAACCCCTAAAGAGTTGTGGACCGGGCGCAAGCCCAGTCTGAGACACCTCAGAATTTGGGGGTGTCCGGCATACGTGCTAGGCAAGGAAGCCGGTAAGTTAGATGCACGATCGGAACTAAGGCTTTTTATAGGATATCCCATGGGAACGAAAGAGTGCATGTTCTATGGTCCCGAAGATCAAAAGGTGGTAATAAGTACGCACTTTAGATTTTTAGAAGAAGACTTTATGAACAATCAAAAGCCCAAAAGTGAGATTACCTTAGAAGAATTAAGTGGGCAAACTCCTATACCAACTGTACAGGTAGATTTACCAAGCATCACACCGACACAATCGGAACCTCGTCGTAGTGGGAGGGTTGTTCGACAACCTGAGAGATTCATGGGGATAGGAGAATCTTCGGATTTGGTCCCCGGGGATAGTGAATCAGACTCCTGGTCCTACAAAGAGGCTGTCCAAGATAAAGATTCAGAATCCTGGCAAACCGCGATGGAAGCCGAGATGGGCTCAAAAGATCATAATCAGGTGTGGAAGCTAGTTGAACCACCCAATGGGGTAAAACCCATTGGATGCAAATGGGTCTACAAGAGGAAAAGAGGACCGGACGGGAAGGTGGAAACCTTTAAGGCTAGGCTTTAGGGCAAAGGGATACACTCGGAAAAGAGGTATCGATTATGAAAAACCTTTTCATCAGAGCCATGCTTAAGTCCATACGTATTCTCTTGGCTATAGGCAAGATATAGATTTTGAGATCTGGCAAATGGATGTCAAAGATGACTTTCCAATGAGGAGTCTTGACTAGGAAATCTATATGCAATGTACCAAGGTTTCATCGAAAATGGCCAAGAAAACCTTGTGTGCAAAGTGAAGAAGTCCATTTATGGACTTAAGCAAGCATCTCGGGCTTGGAACCAATGTTTTGATCATGTAACCAAATCTTATGGGTTTGATCAAACGATTTCGAGAGTTGTGTTTATAGAAAGTGTGACGGAAGCGCCTTGGTATTCCTAGTACTATCGTAGCGATATTACGCTCATCGGAAATGATGTAAAGGTTTTGTCGGGGCGTAAAGGTATGGTTGTCAAAACAGTTTGATATGAAGGACTTAGGGAGCTTGGGTCATGTTCTTGGGATCAAGATCACTCGAGATCGAAAAGAAAAGAATGATCGGGCTTATTGCAAGCTTCATACATAGATACCGTTTTGAAGCGCGTTTCAACATGCAAGATTCAAGAAGGGGTTTTGTACCTTTCGTGCACGGAATTCATCTATCGAAAGACATGTGCCCTAAGACACAAAGGAGATAGATGACATGAGAGGAATTTTTATCGTTAGCGTTGGGAAGCCTCATGTATGCTATGTTGTGTACGAGACCGGATATTCGCTACGCTGGCAAGAGGCATGGCAAAGAAGATATCAGAGCAATCCCGGAAATCAACATTGGACTCGTTAAGAACATTCCGGAAGTATCTGAAAAGAACTCGAGATAGAATCTTTGGTTTATCGGTCGACGCCTTTTTATTTACATTGGGAGATGAATTTAATAAAGATATATGATTTTGATTAGATCCCAAAACCCCCGAGTATGACATGTTCGGGATAATCTTGATAGTTGAGAGGATTAGGTTTTAGAGTATTCGAGGATGATATTCCGCAAAATGTATAGTCACAGATATAGATCGAGGTTAGATCTGGAAGATTCAAGAACTCAAGATAAGTCAAGAAACGAAGTTTCAAAGATGAAACTAAAGTTTTCAAGACTCAAGAAGAAATCGAGAATCAAGACTAAAATAAACCGAGAATCAAGACTCAAAGTAGAAATCGAGATATCAAGACTCAAGAGGAAATCGAGGAATGAATACTCAAAGATGAAGACTCAAAGATATCACCAAAAGATATCTGTGAAGACTCAAGACTCAAGACGCAGAAGATGTAAGATCGAGAATCAAGATCAAGAATCGAAAGCACAAGAATTATCAAGACTCAATAATGTAATAATGCTCAAGATAAACTCAATGTTCCGAGGCATCGAGAATATCTATTCAAGATGCAACACGGGAAGATCGCGATTCCTTAGAAAAATAGATATTTGCCAAGACATTCAAATGCGCATAAAAGGAACTAAGACAAAGTGTTGTTAAGGTTATATCACCGAGAGAATGTAACCAAAAGAGCCGTTTGAGTTGTCTACCTTTAGCGGAGACAAAAGTCAAAAAGAGGAAGACAAAGATTGCACCATATCGATAATCGAGCGGTGACAAGTCATTTGAAAAAGATGTCGGAAGTACTAAGCCCAGATCGCAAAAAAAGTGAAGATCGGCTACATGAAAGGTTATTGCCTAAAACGTGTTAGGGAGTTTCAAACCCTAAATATAGTCGTTCATCACACACCATAAGAGGAAACTCACGGTTTATCTCTCCAACGGATAGTTTTTCAAGAGTGACCTTGGTGTATGCCTATAAATACTTGTGACCCTCTACATTGTAAGGTTACGGAAATTTGTAAGCAACTCAAGAGCTCAAACTCATTATCGCAGTTAAAGCACTCGAAAAACTTAGAATTTCCCAAGTGCTTTTTAAATCAAGAGAGCTCATTCAATAAGCCTAGCTTGAGAAGATATATCCAAAGCTTAGTCGAGATATCCTAGCCTTTTGCATTGTACTTTATTGTAAAGGATATCTCATCCTAGTTGAAACCAACCAAGAAAACCCCAAACCCTTTAGAAGGTAGTTTGAGTGTGATTGTTAAGAGAAGAGTTGTAAAGAGTTAGTAAAACTCATTGGAGTAGTCGAAAAGCTCTAGAGGTGAAGTTAGTAAGCTCTGAGGTAGTCCAAAAAACTTGTTTGTGTTTGAGTAAGTAAACCACGGAGGTAGTCGTAAAGCTCAAGGTCGGGTTGAGTAAGTAAACTACGTGGAGTAGTCGTAAAGCTCGGGGGCGAAGTTGAGTAAGTAAACTACGCGAGGTAGTCGTAAAGCCTCAAGGAAGTGATTAGTGAATTTCTCCGAAGAGATCGAGAGAGTGGACGTAGGAGCTTGAGTCTCCGAACCACTATAAATTGTCGTGGTTGTTTATTGCTTTTTTTATCTGTGGCTTAATTGTTGCATTGACTCAAATCGAAAAGCATATTTTTCAATCGATATTTGGTTGGAATCAATCCAATCGGAAGTTGCATATAATTGAATCACGGCCTAATCACTATTCCATTAAAGGAAGGTTTTTAATAAAAGCTTAAAACGAGTATAAACTAAAGGGCCAACCATTAAGACATATCCGAGTAGCTAGAACGAGATAGTTACCAAAATGAACTTACTCTTCGAGGGTTCAAGAAGTTAGTTATCGATCCAAGCAACTCAGGATCTCTGAAAAACTCTGGACTCGGTTGATTATTCGAGGTTTTAAAGAAAATTTCGGGATCACTGTCTCGAGAGACTTTGACTCAGAGTGATTTGTGCTTCTCGGGACCAAATCTTCGTGACAATGACGACCCAAGCCGACCTCGAAAAGAAAAGTTTTAAAAACACTTGAACACGTGTATTCCCCCATACACGTGTAAGACTCGTTACCTTTGGGACCAACAAGTGGTATCGAGCAATGGTTCAACTTGACCACTGCTTTGTTGACCAAAAAGTTTTATTTGCTAAAAAATACTTGTGGTCTATCTGAACCGATCTTATTTTTGAATTCTTAAAAGACTCAGATAAAAATGTCTTCTAAGAAACTTCCCATGTTCTCAGTGGAGAACTATGATTTGTGGAGACTGAGAATGCAGGCTCACCTGTATTCCAAACATGAACGTATGTGGAGAGTGGTCTCTGAAGGACCATTCCAATTTCATCGTGGTGAATCCGGAGGAGCAGATAATCGAGAAATGATCCTAGAGAAGAATTTCCTAAGTCTGATGACCAACTGACTCCTGAGGAGAGAAAGTTAGTCAATCTAGACTATATTGCTAAAGACACACTATACAGTATAATTGATGATGGTGTGATGGGAATGATTTCTCCCGCAATCTTTTGCAAAAGAAACAGGATACACTAATTAGTCAGAATGTGCCAAAGGCACATATCATATCAAAGAAAACAAACTTTCAGTTGCAATTGGAAAGTTTGATAGTTTTGAAATGGAATAAGGTGAATCAATTGACAAATTAGAAGTCAGATTCACTAGTATCATGAATGATCTAAATGCACTTGGAAAGAAATATCCACAGAGAGAAGTTGCATTGAAAATTCTTAGAGGTCTTTCTAAGAAATGGGATATACATGCAGTGGTGATTGAAAACACCAAAAACATTAATTCAATGCCCTATCAACAAGTGTTTGGATATTTTAGTTTTGATGAATTATGCCAAAACATTATCAACTTGTGTTTTTGAAGCTAATCTACAGATAACAAGTTGAGGGGGAACGAGAGAATAAATTGAGGGGGAACTCACGAAATCAGACGTAGATGATCGAGATCAAACGAGGTCAAGCAGATTTAGACCGGACGAGATCGGATGAGTTAGATGAGTTCAAGTTAACTGATGGTATGCGTGCAAAATCGGAAGAGAAGAAAGCTAAGCGGTGATCGGAAGATCGGATGACTGTAATGCACTGATCGGATGATCGGAAGAACAATCAGCCGTAAGGTGATCGGAAAGAGCGCACAAGCCGATCGAAAAAAAGAACCGACCGTAAGATCAAGAGAAGGTTGCAAATCGTAAGAGGAGAGGGCGGAGACCGACGAGATCGATATGAAGATGAGCAGATGATCAAGATCGACGTGGATCGAGATCAAATGTGCTAAACCGATATGCTAAAACCTAATGTATTAACTCGATGCTCTCCAGATGTTGATCTGAAGATATATTGATCCGATCACCGATTTGATCGATCGAAGCAAAGAAAATCGGGATACTTCGAGTCAAAGTGAATCAAGGTCGATGTCCGACCAGAGAACCGAACTCGGGCCACCGAGTGTCAAGATGCCCGATCGATAAGGTCACCAAGACAAGTCTCTTTGAATCAAGAGACCAAGGCTCGAGATAGACTCAAGGCGAGACAGACCAAGTGCTCGATAGAATCAAGATCCCGAGACTCAGAGAATCCCTTTAATGATTCCAAGGTGAGGAACTGAGAATATAGCCGTTAGAATCAAATGACGTGGACCAATGAGAGGAAGACAAAAACCGAAAAGTTGCGAGAACATACAAAGAATAATATGGATTTGAATGTGATTCTCTCCAACGGTAACATTCAAATCCACACTATAAATACAAGTTCTTCCTTCATTATTTGTGTGGATGTGTGGAGAATATAGCACGAGTTGCTACAGAGCCAAAGAGAGTTATACCCAAAGCATTCCCACCCTAGAACACAAGTCTGTAGATATACATATATATTCAAAGAGTGTTCTAGAACCCAACCTAAGCTACCCACGATGTATCATAAGTTTCAGAGAGATTTTCCCAACCTTAAGATTGAGGCTAAACCATTGTAAGGGAAAATCTCACCATAGTTGGAGACAACACCAAACCCAAACCCATTCTCGTAAGAGATAAGTAGTGGTGAAGTGAGGTAGTTGTTAGGCAATCTCGAGTGAGGGTGATAAGTCCCGAAGGAGTGTGAACTCGTTAAACATCTAAGAGGCGAGCCCGAGAGGGTGATAAGTCCAGTTTGAGTTAGTAAACTACAGAGGTAGTCAGAAAGCTCAAGGTCGGGTTGAGTAAGTAAACTCTGAGAGGTAGTAATGTAAAGCTCGGGAAGTGTTTGAAGGAATTTCCTAGGAATGCGAGAGTGGATGTAGGAGCTTGAGTCTCCGAACCACTATACATCGTTGTGTTCTTTACTGCTTTATGTTTTTATATTGTCATATGCATTCGATTATAAGCAAAACACAACACATGAGCTTAAAACGCAAAAATCTGAAATCACCATTCCTTCACCCCTATTTTTATATGCATCACACGAAATGTTTGCTTCCGCACGCACAAAATGGGTTTTCCACCGGGACCATCAACAAGTCTTCTCTGAGCTGAAGGCCTATGAGTTTGTAATTGATAAGAAATCCAAAAAGGCTGACAGCAAAGATGATTCATCATCTAGTAAGAATGTGGCTTTTAAGGCCAAAGATAAAACCTGTAAAACTAGAGAGTTTGAGAACTCCCTTGCTAAGAATCAGGATGAGATTGAGGATAAGCTAGCACTAATGGCAAGGAGGTTTGAAAGACTTAATAGTCGATATGGAAAATACAAAAGCTATTACAGGAATCACAGGTACAAGAAGAAACCTGAGGACAAACCAACTGAGAAGAGAAAGGACTTGGCGAAGGATCTTCATCGTAAAGAAGGACTCAAGTCCGGGGGAAGAAAGTGATCGGGATGATGATGCCAACAGATCTACAATTGCTAAAAAGAAAGGTCACTTCAATTATGATTGTCGACACGAAAAGTGCTAAGGAGAGAAGAGAAAGGCAAGCTAAAAGAGACAAGAAGTTCTCTAGCAAAAGGTCATGGTTTGCGAAAAGAACATTACGAGGAGGGATCTAGCTCTTGGATGAGATATTCTCGATAAAGTGAAAGTGATGACATTTGTCGATGGCCATTGAGGAGGTAAACTCTTCTTTTCTCTCGTTGTTGCTCCTACACTAGCACAAGAGTTGTCAAGTTCAAGCGTAAACAAATAATTTGACCGATGGATTCTTTTGAGAATCTAATGAAGGACTATCTTTGTTTTCAAGAACTCATTAAATGAAACTCAAGAGAGAATAAAAGAATCAAGGTGAAAAAATCTAAAATGGAAAGACTCTAGCAAAACCGAGATCACTTCTCAATTAACGGAGCTCTTGATGAACTAGATGTTTCGAAAGTACAACTCTCGAGAGAAAAGAAGTTGATAATGACCTAAGCTAAAAAGCTAGAGAAATCATTTCAAGAGATTAAATTTGATCGAACTAAGTTCAATGACCTCTCCGAGAAGCATGAAACTCTACAAATTGTGAGGATAGTGCACGTAAGAAGTTAACTCTATTGAATCTCGCATCTAATGTAATAGATGAAATTGAGTTACCAGAGATCTGTCACTATAAAATCTGGATTAGGATACATTCGTGGGAACCTCACAAGGTCATCCTCGAATCTTTGCATCAAGTAGCAAAAAAGACAATCTTTGTTAAATCGGTGGCACCTACACTTCAAATCAAGAAATGTCCAAGGTGTTAGATAAGGGGAAAAGGACCTATGGTTCCAAAAAAACCGAATGATCGTGAGAAAGCCCAAACCTCGGTGAAGGCTAGAAAACCCGAGCACTTTCGATTGAAAATTCGTGTAAGTACTTCAAAGCCTCTCGGTTAAGAATGCAAACCCGAAAGGATCTACACCGAACCATCGGAGGAATCTTCGGAAGAGAAATCAAAGAGAGATATTCTCAACTGAAGAGACCAAGTCCTCAGTATACTGAAAGACCCAAATTTCAGTACAGGCAACCTGAACCCCACTTGCCTAAGGGTAAAGGTTACCTAAACCCGAGTCAACAAAGATTTAGACCGAATTTTGCATTAAAAAGCCTAAGCATTGAACAAAAAGGCCCGAACCAAAAAAAAAATTCAAAGGCTCATGTTCATGCTAAAGCTAGCACACATACACAGAAAACTGCTAAGGCACCTAGAGTAGTAAATGTGTATGTTGATGTTTATGGAAGACAAATTAGCCACTCTAAAGTGATTAGAGTTGTCAGTGATTTGGATTCCAAAAGGTCTGACTAACCTTGTAGGACCCCTATACAACCGGGTACCTAAGAATTGATCTGTTTTTTCGGGAGGAAAACAAGGAATCTTTGGTGATCAAAGATCATATAAAGATGGATGAAAGAGAGATGAAAAAGCCCACGATGTATGGTATCTTGACGGTGGATGCTCAAGACATATGACAGATTCAAGAAGATACTCGTTGATTATGTTGAACAAATAGGCCCTCGAGATCACTTTTGGAGATAACTCGCGGAAGATCAAGGATATGGAACTTTGGAAATTGACTCGATTCATATCCATGGTGTTTCATATGTATCTCGATTGAAGCATAATTTGCTTTCAATAAGCCAATTCTGTGATAAGGGGTTTTAATGTTGAGTTCTCTAAGAACTTATGTTATGTGAAAAGATGATACAAACACGTAAAAAATATTCCGATTGGTACTAGAAAGGAAATGTGTATCTTGGCCGATTGGAGTTCAACTCCTAAAGATACATGTTTGGTTGCTAAAAGTTCCATAGATACCAGTTGGTTATGGCATAAAAGAATGAATCCTTGAATTTCAAAACCCCGAATAAACTTGCAAGATTAGCTCTTGTGAGAGGGTTTTTAATGAAGTGTTCAAGAAGGAACATATTTGTGATGCGTGCAAAAAGGAAAACAAGTTAGAGCATCATTTAAAAGCAAAGTAGATGTTTCTCTTGAGAGAATACTTGATTATTGCATATGGATCTTTTTTGGTCCTATAACACCAAATGAGCACGAAAATGTGAAATACACACTAGTAGTAGTAGTTGATGACTACTCAAGATATACTTGGGTCATATTCTTACTCAAGAAGAAAGAGACTCGGAATAAAGTCGCTTAATTCATTGAAAAAGGCTCAAGATTGAGAAAAATCGAGTGTGGTCAAAATCGATCGACAAAGGAACTGAATTTATAAATCATATCATATTCGATTATTGTGCAAACAAATGGAATTTCTCATGAAACATCACCGCAAGGACCCCTCAACAAAAAATGGTGTTCTTTGAAAGAAAAACAGGACTCGAAAAAGAAGTTGCAAGGACAATGATAATGAAGTCGATATTCCTAAAAGGTTTTAAAATTTGTCAACATTGCATGCTATTCATGGTAGAACAAATCCATGCCGACTAAGAGTCAAGGCAAAACTCCTTATGAGCTTTTGGAATGAAAGGAAGCCTCTTGTTTCTTTCTTTTCGTGTGTTTGGTTGCAAGTGTTTCATACACAATAATGGTAAAGATCGAGTTGAAAACATTTGATAGTAAAAAGTCGATGAAGGAATATTCTTAGGATATTCGAAGTCATAAAAAGCTTTCAGAGTTTACAACCGTAGGACTCTTATTGTGGAGGAAACATCTCATGTTGTTTTTGATGAATCTACTTGTGTTCGTAAGAAACAGAACATGACGCAGATGAATGACCAAGAGGATCACCAGATTAAGCGCTGAAAAAAGAATGACAAATCATCCATCGAACTGAAAAGAAGAAGTCGATCACTACTATCTATGATTGGAGTGACTCGGACTCGAGATAAAGAAGTTCGAGGATGGAACTCGGAGGATGGTGAGACTCGGGAAAACCAACACATTAAAGGTGACCAATCGAGCAGACACCAGTTGGACTTCGGGTATGTGATGCCAATGAAGATGTGGTCACGGTGAGGTAAATTCGAATCTATCAACCAAAGGGAACAAATGTCTCGACAATGTTCGAATGGAATTTCCCGAGGAAGATGATTCCCTTTCTCCTTTCTGTTGTTCCCTCGAGTTTATTGAATTAATCGAACCTAACATTTCAAATGTTGAGGATACTATTGAAGGAACATCAAGAAGGAAATGGTTAGATAGTCATCCTACAAGTCGATTATTGGGTGATCTAACTGAAGGTGTCAAAACAAGAAGGTTCCATGGTGAGAGTGCACTATTCTCGGCCGCTTCCTATCGGAGAAAGAACCTCTTGAGATTGGTGAAGCTCTACAAGATTCTCATTGGATTCTTTGCTATGCAAGATGAAATTTGAATCAATTCTCAAGGAATGAAGTATGGGGAGCTAGTAGATAGACTGACCGACAGCACAATGTCATTGGAACCAAGTGGGTTTTCAAGAATAAAAGAGATGAAAATAACAACATTGTAAGAAACAAAGGCAAATTTAGTTAGACAAGGTTATTCCCAAGAAGAACGCTTGGATTATGATGAAACATTTGCTTTTGTTGCAAAAGTAAAGCCATCGATTTTTTTCTTGCATATGCCCACATGAAGTTCACGATCTATCAAATGGATGTGAAAAGTGCATTCTGAGCGGTGTGCTTAAAGAAGAGGTTTATGTGGAACAACCTCCGGTTTCAAACAGAATGACCAAGTTTATGTGCTCGTAAAAGCTTTGTATGGTCTTAAGCAAGCACCGAGCATGGTATGATACTCTTTCTCGTTTTCTTCTGACCATGGTTTTGTCAAAGGGATTTGTTGATAGAACTCGTTCGGGATAGAAGATGGGGAAGATATCTTACCGGGTTCGGGATATATGTTGATGACATCATTTTTGGATCTCAAACCATCACAATTTGTGAAAAAGTTTTCAACCACGATGAAAGGCAAGTTTGAGATGTCAATGATGGGAGAGATGAATTTTTCTAGGTCTTCAAGTGAAATAATCAAAGGAAGGAATCTTCATCAACCGTGCAAAGTACACCGTAGATCCGATTGCCAAATATGGTAATGCGGAGATTGCAATGCGGTTAGGATTCCCATGAATACTAACTACAAGATGGATCTCGATTCAAAAAGGCAAATCAATGAGTCATACCGATTATAGAGGAATCATTGGATCATTGCTATATCTCATGTTACAAGTAGGCGGATATAACATTTCTTTGTTGGGATATGTGAAAGATACCAAGCTAATCCTAAGACTAGTCACATGGAGGTCGCCAAAAAGAGAATCAAGTATCTTAAGGGCACAATGAATAGAGGATTATGGTATCGGTGATGATAACCTTCAATTAACCGGTTACTCGAGATCTCGATTATGGAGGTTGCGAATTGACGGGAAGTCCACCACAGGAACTTGTCAATTTCTAGGAAATGTTCGATATCTTGGTTTTCGAAGATCTGAGACCTCGAAGAGCAACCAAGACTTTTTTGAAGAAATTTGAATACATGGCTCTGAAGGGAAGTCTGCGTGCTTTCGATTCTTTCGCTCGCACAACAATTAAGGGATTATAAAGTTGTAGCCAATGAAGTACCAATATTTTGTGACAATAATAGTGCCATTGCTATTTCACAAAATTTGGTATTGCACACCGAGATGCAAGCATGTGAATATCGAGACATCACTTCATCGGAGATCATGTCGAGAAAAAAAGGACATAAGGATGGAGAAAATTCATAATCGATATAGAGAGCTGATATCTTGACTAAACCTTTCGTCAATCAAGATTTCGTGAACTTTCGATTGAATTAGGGATGTTAGATAAAAGTGTATAGAGTAAATCTGAAAATTGAAGGTTTTCGGATGCATGAAGTTTTCTCGATTTCTATCGAGAAACTCAGATAAATGGAAATATCGAATCGAGTCTCGTGAAACTTCATTTCATCAAGGTTAGTACTCGTTATTATCTTGAACCCATTCAATTTTCAAGATATAAACGACATTTTATCAAGGTCAATACTCGATAAGACCGATAGAGGAAATTAGTCCAAGAAGTAATGACTCACGCGACTCATTTATTGCTTAAGTGAAGCTTCAAGAATCATTTGCAATAAATACAAAACACCTAAGGAATGTTTTTAGGCGGGATCTTTTGAAATTCGAAGAAGGTCAATGTACATTTAATGCTCTGTTACATTTAATGACCAATAAGGATAAATTGGCGGCTTACTTTTCGGAAGATCGACTGTTCGTATACCCGATTAATCGGCGATTAATCTCAACTGTTGCTTTTCACCTAACCAACGCGAATCCCCACGATCTCAAGCTATTTAATCCTTTGAAGCCATTCAAGCCAAACTTTATCAAACCCTTCGTTCCCAAAATCCTCTGCAAAGAAAATCCCCTTTGCCCAGAAAACCTAAACCCTAAATCTTCAAATCTTCAATTCTAAAATGGCTCTTAATGCTTTCGACAAATTAGCCGAGACAAATAAGCCATGGTACGAATACGTGGTTTCTTTGGAGAGTATGTCCAATGCCAAGCACGAGGAAGAGGCGCCCACTTAATCCGATCGGCTAAACCGATTTAACCTCGTCATGAATCGACGGGAGCGGAGTATGCTCGCGAGGTAATCGAAGTTTTTGCAAATATGGAAATAGATGAGGAGGATAATATTGAATCCAAAATTTCTGTTTCTCATCTTGAACAATCGATGAAGTTTGTTGAGTTTGTTCGTGAGTTTTGTATAGTCCCTAAGGATTTAAACGACGTATTTGAGTTGTGCGATAGGGGAGATGATCCCTCAGTATATATGTTGGGATGGGATGGGAGTATCTTGACAAGGTTGCCGAGAAACCCTGAAAGTTTGAGGCTACTTCGCACAAAGCGGCATCTACAAAAAAAATCTGAGTATTGATGGATATTGTGGGAAAGTGCATCATGAGTCGATCCGAAGCTTTGAGCAGATCAAGACACCCCAAACTCCGACCGATGGCGGCGATTGAAGACTCACCCACCAAGAATTTCAACTGGTTGAAGTGTCGATCAAGGTGGTGGCCGGCCGAAGCCAAGGTCATAAAAAGGAGAAGGATGGGGCAATATCTATCAAAGGCGGGATCCTCCACGCCACCAAAATTGTATTCATTTTGGAGATGTGCCGAGAGGAGGAGGACATTTTTGCCAACTCTACCCCATTTCCCAAGTCCAAAGTGATGTTCAAGCCCATTCTTTCACAAGAGGACTATTAAGGGAAAGAAAAGAAGAAAGTGGAATCACCGGGACAAGTGGCCGGCTGCGAGAAGAAACCCAACAAAACCGGGGGAAGGTTTTGTTGGATGCCAAGAAGCGGGAGGGTGAGAAATTGAAGAAAACCCTCGCTCCCAGCCTTGAAAAGAATGGTGGTTCTCACCATGAAGATGAGGAAAGTGAGGAGGGAGATTGACTGAGAGCCAAACTGCCGAGAATCGCCCTTACTTGTATTGGCTCAGGCTATCTCAAAGCCTGAGATCAAACCGAGGAGCAAGTCTTCTCTCGAGGGTTCTTGAGACCGCTTAGCTCGAGATAAATTTTTTCTCGGGAAATTTTTCAAAGGACCTCCAGACCTTAGAGAAAGACAGATTCCTACGAGCGAAGTGGCGGCTCGAGACCACGAAGATGCTCGATTCCTGGCGGGAAGTGCCCACTCAGTTCTCGAGCAAACTAAAAATCCCAATTGAGGCGCCCGGCTCGGGACCTCGAGAACCAAGCGATTCAAGCGAGAGGCGACTGCCCAAACCTCGAGTTCTTTGAGCCTCAGGAGCAAGAGAATTTTGATGAGCTCCCGAATGAGCTCTTAGTAGATCTTTCGGCCAGATTTTCCAACCGAACACGAGAGTCCGATGCTCAAGAAAGGTGAAGTGAAGAGACCAAGATGGCGGCAAGGGAACGGTTCATTCTTGATCGCTACTCCCGAAATTTGAGCTTATTCTCGACTCCAAGACATCTTTCTTTGATTGAGATCAACGGCCTTCATATTTCAACCGGACTCTTCCGGAGATGCTAAATATTGCTTCATTAGGAGGGGAAGACTGTGGACCGAGGAGACATCTTTCCTCATCAATTCTCGAGGATTGAGGAAAAGACAAAGCTTTCGGGATGAAAATTTCCGATTTTGATGAGCTAGTTCGGAAGAAGATCGCCGAGAGAGAGCTCTTTGGGTTGGTGCCCCTAAAGTGAGAGACAAATCTCAAGATGGGGACCACCGGGGAGATGCCGAGGATCATCCGATGATGGAGAAGGAAACTTCTTGGCCGATCAACCCAAATCATTCAACCTCGGTGTTAAGACTCTTCGTGTACCTTTTGGCACTATTAACAATTATGCCAAAAATTCTGGAAGTTTCTATCTTTAACTCAATTGTCTCGATGTACATACCGAGGCTCGATTAGAGATCGGTTTTCTAGGATGAAGTTGATGCTCAAAAAGTGCAGACCGACCCTCGTGTTGTGTCTCGAGGATGATCAATCGGCCGAGAAGGTCAAAAAGGTTCCCGAGATCGACCTCACTCCCATAGTGGAGAAAGCTTGAGAAGGTTGAGCCAATCGTCAACAAGATCACTCAGATGGAAGAGACATTGGCCGCCCAATCTCGGAAGATGGAGAACCGAGTTCATCTTGAATCGGTGCAACTTCAAGACACTCGACCTCAAAGATGACCTCCATGGAAGACAAGTTGAATGAGTTCTGGAGGAGTCAAAAAATGAGTCTCGAACTTAAGCGAAGCACCAGGAGAGAACTGGGTTTCTAGAGGTGAAATTGGCAGAGAAGAACGAAGTACTGATCAAGTCTGTTGTTGAGGAAATGAGCTCAATGACCAAGATGACAAAGATGTTTAAAGATGCTCTTCTCCGCCGTTTTGCCCATCTTTGGAAGAATTCTCTCAGGGCAAAGAACCACCTCGGTGAGGCTAGAAGATGAACATGATCATTAAGGTGAGAGGTGCTTGTGTAAGCAAAGAGCAATACCATATGGACACAACACTCTCCAGACTCCTTCCAAATTACGGTGCCAAGAAGGGGGAAAAGCCAGGTGAAGACCTCAGGAAGTTATTGGCACGTACTTTGGAGAAAAAGGCACAAAAGGAAGCTAAAATGAATATCCTATCTAAAGCCTTGAAGGAAGTCGGCTACCGGAGAAGTTCAAGTTCAAGAAGGTGGAGAAGCCGATCTACACTCGTGTTTCGAGGAAACCATGCTTGAAGTTGCAAGAGAGAAACCGAGTGATAGAGCTGGAATTGGAACAAGCCTTTCTTCTTGAATTGCCTATGAAGAGGGAAAGCCTTGTTCATTGTTGAACACGAGAGCAAGCGTGCAAAAGGCTTCTAAGCCGATCAAGGAAGGCGATATTGGGTACTGAAGATTCTGAGTCTGAGCCCAAGAAGAAAGTTTTCAATACTAGAAGCACTCTGAAAACACTCCGGATCGAACAAGCAAAAGAAAATTGTTGCTTACATTTCGGTGTGTGATCGAAAAGAAACCGAAGAAGAGAAAAAGAATGAGTGGGTTCGGAAGGTTTCGTAAGCAAGAAGGAGGAGCACTAAAGCCCGAAATGGCCGCATGTTGATAAGTGGATGCGGTCCATCTCAACGATGCTTGGGAAGAGATCAAGAGAACTTTTCGGGTTCTACTATGATGTGCTCGGAGAGTGGAGAGGGAGAGCTCGGATCCGAATGAGGCTTTTCATTGATTATCTCTGACCTTCTATCCAAAATATCTTCAAGGATGGATAAATCTTGCGGATGAAGAGAGAGGAATATAACCATGTACCGGTCCATATGTGTACCTCCTCCTATGCTCGAGAATGGTCAGGTGTGAATGAGAAGGTCATTTCTCAGAAATATCTCAAGACGCCCACTCGTTAGGTCCGACAGGAACGATGGGATATCATCAAGGAAAGAGATCTACCAAGAGAAGATACTACTTAAATGTTCAACCTAGAAGTCCCCCACGATGAGGTGGAAAAAGAGTCAAGAAAAGATCGGAGGAGGAGTCAAGAACGAATGAAGACTCAGAAGATAAAGACTCAGAAGATTCATGTAATCTTTTATTTTTTATTTTTTTTGTCTTTTTTATTTTGCTCTGATAAGATTCATTGTAATCTGTAACAGACTACCTATCATCAATGAAAACTTATCATTTATGCTCAAAAGATAATATCTCATTATCTTATTTACATGTCTTTTACTTTTGATATGCTGAATGATGTCTCTGAATTAATTGTTTATGGAGGAAATTGTTTATTAAGTATTTGGTGATGAATCCTTTGAGAGATTCATTACTGAAGAAATTGTTGAATGATTAATTGTTAGGAGATTCTCTACTTAAGAAATTGTTGGGAGATTCTCTTTTCAGGAAATTATTGGAGACATAATCAATCTTGTAATAGGATAAACTGAAACCTGAGTATAGGTTAAGTATGGTTGTAACAAGATAGGTTTTGGCATCATCAAAAAAGGGAAAATTGTTGGGAGATGAATTTAATAAAGATATATGATTTTGATTAGATCCCAAAACCCCCGAGTATGACATGTTGGGATAATCTTGATAGTTGAAAGGATTCGGGTTTTAGAGTATTGGGATGATATCTCGCAAAATGTATAGTCGCCAGAGATATAGAAAGTTAGGATCTGAAGATTCTGAAGAACTCAGTATGTTTCTGAAGAAACTGAAGTTTCAGTATGAAACTAAAGTTTCTGAAGACTCAAAGAAGAAATCGAGAATCAAGACTCAAACAGGAAATCGAGGAATCAAGACTCGCAGAAATCGAGATATCAAGACTCAAAGATGAAATCGAGGAATCAAGACTCAAAGATGAAGACTCAGAGATATCGTTAGTATATCCGTGAAGACTCGTAAGACGTCAAGACTCAAAAGACTCAAGACGCAGAAGATCAAGATCAAGAATCAAGATCAAGAATCATGAAAAGATGAAGAAATTATCAAGACTCAAGAATGTAATGAATGCTCAAGATAAACTCAATGTTCCGAGGCACTTAGAATATCTATCCAAGGATTTAACATCGGTAAGATCGCGATTCCTTAGAAAAATAGATATTTGCCAAGACATTCAAATGCAGACAAAAGGAACTAAGACAAAGTGTTGTTAAGGTTATATCACTCAGAGAATGTAACCAAAAAGAGCCGTTGAGTTGTCTACCTTTAACTGGAGACAAAAGTCAAAAAGAGGAAGACAACATTGTACCACATCGATAATCGACAAGTGACAATGTGTCATTTGAAAAAAAGATGTCAGAAGTACTAAGTTCCAGACTGCAAAAAGTGAAGATCGGCTACATGAAAGGTTATTGCCTAAAACGTGTTAGGGAGTTTCAAACCCTAAATATAGCCGTTCCTCACACACCATAAGAGGAAACTCACGAAGCTATCTCCTCCAACGGATAGTTTTTCAAGAGTGACCTTGGTGTATGCCTATAAATACTTGTGACCCTCTACATTGTAAGGTTACGGGAAATTTGTAAGCAACTCAAGAGCTCAAACTCATTATCGCAAAGTTAAAGCACTCGAAAAACTTAGAATTTCCCAAGTGCTTTTAAATCGAAGAGAGCTCATTCCACTAAGCCTAGCTTGAGAAGATATATCCAAAGCTTAGTCGAGATATCCTAGCCTTTGCATTGTACTTTATTGTAAAGGATATCTCATCCTAGTTGGAAACCAACCAAGAAACCCCAAACCCTTTAGAAGGTAGTTTTAGTGTGATTGTTGGTGAGAAGAGTTGTAAAGAGTTAGTAAACTATGTGGAGTAGTCAGAAAGCTCTAGAGGTGAAGTTAGTAAGCTCAGGTGAGTCCCGAAAACTTGTTTGTGTTTGAGTAAGTAACCACGGAGGTAAATAAAAAGCTCAAGGTCGGGTTGAGTAAGTAAACCACGTGGAGTAGTCCGAAGCTTCGGGGGCGAGTTGAGTAAGTAAACTACGCGAGGTAGTGAAAAGCTCAAGGAAGTTGATTAGTGAATTTCTCTGAAGAGATCAGAGAGAGTGGACGTAGGAGCTTGAGTCTCTGAACCACTATAAATTGTTGTGTTGTTTATTGCTTTCTTTATCTGTGCTTAATTGTTGCATTGACTCAAATCAGAAAGCATATTTTTCACTGATATTTCAGTTGGAATCAATCCAATTTGGAAGTTGCATATAATTGAAATGTGACCTAATCACTATTCCATTAAAGGAAGGTTTTCAAACAAAAGCTTAAAAGCAGTATAAACTAAAGGGCCAACCATTCCGGCCCATCCGAGTAGCTAGAACAGGATAGTTACCAAACTGAACTTACTCTTCCGAGGGTTCAAGAAGTTAGTTATCGATCCAAGCAACTCAGATCTCAAAAACTCTGGACTCGGTTGGGATTATCCGAGGTTTTGAAAAGCATTTCGGGATCACCGTCTCAAGAGACTTTGACTCAGAGTGATTTGTGCTTCTCGGGACCAAATCTTGGACAACTTTGACGACCCAAGCTAACCTCAAGAAAAGAAAAGTTTTAAAAACACTGAACACGTGTATTCCCCCCCATACACGTGTAAGACTCGTTTGCACCGGGACCAACAATTTCCAGTGGGATACACGGACTCGGATTTCCAATCAAACCTAGATTCCAGAAAATCTACCTAGGGGAATGTGTGTTTTGTCTGGGGGGAGGAGTTGTAACATGGAGAAGCGTTAAGCAGAAATGCATCGCAGATTCTACCATAAACCCTAAATATGTAGGCTGCAGTGAAGCAACGAAAGAAGTGGTGTGGCTCAAGAACTTCCAAGGGGACTTGGACGTTGTTCCGAATTTTCCCAGCACAATCATGGTCTTTTGTGATAATGCCAGAGCAGTTGCAAATTCAAGGGAACCGAGAGCCCACAAGGCCAGCAAACACATTGAAAGGAAATACCATCTTATACGAGAAATCGTTAAGAGATGAGATATAGAGGTGGCAAAGATCGCATCGGAAGACAACCTAGTTGATCCATTCATAAAGGGTCTGCCTCAGTTAACATTAGAGAGACATGTGGAAAGAATGGGTGTCAAGAGCGTTGCCAATCTGCTTTGAGTATAAGTGGGAGAAATGTTATTAGGTTGATGTAGGTGACATTAGATGCCACCAGATAATAGATCAGACATGCTGTGGTATACTTAAAAGCAGACTTTGAGTATAAGTGGGAGATTGTTGGGGTTATACGTGAAAGTATGCTTTTACTTTGTATAACCTATGTATTAAACACTTATTTACTGAAATAAATTGTTCATCATTGTTGCTTTAAATATGATTGAATGTTATATATATTTAATGCAAACCGTTCGTAGCAAGCGTTACATTGTAGTTAACGTGGTGAAACCAGATCACAGAAGATCACGTTAATAGTTCCTTGTATACGAGTGTGTGTTTCACAACTTAGATAGATCCGAACAATCTATTGGTAGAAGTTGATGTGTAAGGCTCAGATTGACTTGTCTTGACCAAGAGATTACACTAGTGCATTCGATGCGCTGAAGCGGACCTACAGAGAGGATAAACTCATTCACACTGACTTAAGGGATGAAGAGTTAGACCTCAGTGGTTGTTGATTTCTTAATCTCTATCACTTAATAAGGACTGTGTGTGATTAGTAGTTGTTGCTTTGACTTATAAATGGGAAGAGAATCATTGCGACTTCGATATCCTATATCTTGGGGAATAATATTAATTGCACGACAGTTGCTAAATTAATACAGAGAAACGTGCGCTTGCAAAAGTTTTGCTTAATTGGTTCCCTTGGTGGGCCCGAAACCTTTATCATACCAAATCTTGCAAGTGGAATTAATTTTCCGGTATGGATAATAAAGCTGGGCTGTCCTTACTCCAAGGATAAAAGATATTAATTAATATAAAGCTTTTCAGTGGCTTAATTAATTAATGGACTAAATAATCTTAAACACGGGAAATAATAATCGGGAACCATATTACCGTAATATGGGTTAAGATTGGATAGTGCAATATTAATTATACAGTGGTATTAATTAATATTAATGGGCTGAATTATATTGTGGCTCAATATTGGAATTCAGAAGCCCATTGAAAGGTCCATCTTAATTCTCCTAAAGGCCCCTCAAGTAGCCCAAATTATATTCCAATAAATAAAAGGTGCTTAAAATAAAATAAATTATTGTTGCAATATTTCCTCTAATTTTCGAAAATATTAAAGAAAAGAGGGAGACGAATTTTCTTGAAAAGATTTTATGGAAAGAAGATAATGTATTCTTGGAATACAAGATTATCCCATAAATTCAAGAAAACTCCCACTTAACTTCTTTAATAAGAAATTTTCGAAAATCTTGTATAAGAAAGGGAAGAAAAAAATTTCTTGATTTTCTTGGAAAGATTTTATGGAAGATATGTATTCTTGGGATACAAGAATATCTCATAAATTCAAGAAATATTCAATCTTGAAATTCTCTTCTTGAAATTTTCGAAATATTAGGCAAATAAAGGGTGTGAGATTTTTGTGGAAAAATACACATGGAAAGAAGAATATATTAGATATATTCAAGATTTCTTGGAGATCAAGAAAAGATCTTTCCTAGCCCTAATTTTGCATGAAATTTTCGAAACCCCTCTACTTATAAATAGGGGATGAATTTTTCATTCCCAACTACTGTTCCATGTGTTGGAAATATTAGAAATCCACAAAGGTGGTGCAACAATATTTTTATTTTCCTTGTTTTATAAATCGTTCATTGGAGGACCTTCCACTTGGGTTATTGGACGAGGACTTGGGAATACTTGAGAATGACTTTTGGTGGGTATCCAGATACTTGATCCTGTCTGTCTCAGATCGTCTCTCCAACGGGTACGTTTACGTAAACTCCTAGAAATTCTGCATGCTAGAATCTTTTACATGAAATATTATTTGCTTGTTGTTGTTGGTTAATTATTATTTGAATTCACTTAGGTAAATTCATGCTAGTAATAATTGTTAATTTAAATTTGTGTTTATGAGGTCATCCCGATAGATCCTGGCATATGTTATCCCAACAGAGGGACCTCACCGCGAGGGAAGCCAGGAAGCCAACTCTAGAGGGACACAATGTACTCCAGTCTATCGATGTAATCCGAACGAAGGGCCGAATCCCATCCACAAACGTTTATTCTCAGAAGGTTTCAATAGTGGCCCGCATCGAGGTCGCGGACCCCAGTGAGATCAGCCCAGGCCGACGCAGTGCGACCGTGCCGGGCCCAAAAGTTTGTGTTCGGGATCGGTAGCCCAAGGCGGACCCAGACAACGAGTATCGGCGAAAGATCGGCTCGAACGAAGTCCTTCACCTCGCAGAGTGGAAAGAACTCCTTCACCCTGCAGGCGTCATCGAACCCCATCACCTCGCCGACAAGAAAGAAACTCTCCACCTCGTCGTCATCGTGATGAGGTCGCAGGACAGAACGAGTCCCCACAAATGGCCGCCATCCTCCAGAATATCAAAGATCTCCAAGAACAGTTAGCGAACAGGGGGAGAATACCTCTCACCACAAAGATTCCCGTCTCGCCATTATCACCCACAGTCATGCTCGCCCCTGTCCAAATCAAGATCAATGTCAACTCCATCACCCAATACAACGGCATCACCGATGCGATAAATCACGTGAGAAAATACACATCCTACATGAACTCCATGGGCGTGACTGATGCCACTCAATGCCATCTTTCCCGCTCACTATAGGCGACCAAGCCTACCGGTGGTTCAACACCTTACCCCCGACGTCCATAGAATCTTTTCACCAGATGGCTCAATTGTTCCTCACTCACTTCGCCTCGCTGACCCAGCACAAGGGAACAAAGCAGCGCTTGACAAACATCTATCAGTTCGAGGAGGAGTCGGACCGAGCATATATTGATCGAATAGACCAACTCATTATGGAAAGCGAGCCGCTGGGTGACGAAGCCAAAATCTTGGGGGTAGTGCATGGGTTAAAAAAGGAATGAAACTCTGGAAAATGATGAACAAGGATTATCCATCGAGCTACGCCGATTTCGATATCGGGTAGGGATTATGATCACCAATGTCGAGATACTGGCCTCAAGATTGGGCGAGCAGCGACCAAGCGAGGTGAAGGTCGAAGTTAAAAAGCCTGATCTAAAAACCGAGAAACCTTACAGGAGACCCGGGTCCACGAACTACCAAGACCCGGGAACTTTCAAGCCAATTGATAACCCTCTGGAGGTAAAACTCCTGGAGAGGCTAACCATGAATGCAGCTCGGGTGTTTCAGGCGATCAGAGGCAAGCAGCATATCCCACCACCCAAAGAGATGTGTTGGGATATTTTAGTTTTGATGAATTATGCCAAAACATTATCAACTTGTGTTATTAAAGCTAATCTACAGATAACAAGTTGAGGGGGAACGAGAAGAACAAATTGAGGGGGAACTCATGAAATCAGAAGTAGATGATCGAGATCAGACGAGGCTGCGGACAAGAGTGATCGAGATCAGATGAGTTAGATGAGTTCCGAGTTAACTGATGAGCTGTGCAAATCAAATGTGAAGAAAAGCTAAAGCCAGTAAATCAGAGGAGAAGGTTGCAGATCAGAAGATGAGCAGATGAGACTGATCAAGATCAGACGTGATCGAGATCATATATGAAGAGGAGCAGATGAGACTGATCGAGATCAGACGTGATCGAGATCGGATATGATAATCTGAGATGCTAACCTGATGTACTGACCTGATGTTATCCTGATATGTTAATCTGAAGAAGTGATTAATCTGATCAGTCGAGCTGATCAGATCAGGCAAAGAAGAAATCAGATAGCCTGAGTCAATGTGACCCTCAGGATGTCTGAATTCAGAAGAGCTGAACTCAGTAAGCCTGAGTGTCAGTACACCTGATCAGACAAGGTCCGCTGAAGAAAAGTCAGCTGAATCCAGAAACCTGAGACTCAGTAAGTTACTGAAGAACCTGAAGGCTCAGATAGAACTGAAGATACTGAGACTGAGAATAAACTGAAGATTATAGCCGTTAGATTCAGCTGACGTGGACCAATGAGAGGAAGACAACAAGCCTGAAAAAGCTGCAAAAAGATACAGAATAGTATGGATTTGAATGAGACTCCATCCAACGGTAACATTCAAATCCACACTATAAATACAAGTTCTTCCTTCATTATTCGGTGTGGAAGTGTGTGGAAGTGTGTGAAATGCGTGAAAACACCATTGAAGCTACAGAGCCAAATCATCTAGCATTTCCACCATAGAACACAGAGAAAGAAATACACGCATATATTCAAGAAGTGTTCTACCCTAGAACTAAGCACAAATGTAATATCCTAAGCTTAGAGAGATTTTCCCAACCTTAGCATTGAGGCTAAACAAATGTAAGGGAAAATCTCAACCTAGTTGGAAACCAAACAAATCTTTACCCAAACCCAAAAGTTAGGTTAAGTTTGTTACCGCAAGATTTCAGACTAGGGATTCTAGTTCTGATTTCTGGGATCGGTTGAGTGTGAACTCGGTAAACATCTAGCAATCCCAAAAGGGAGGGTAGGCAATCCCGTGAGGGTGATAAGTCCCGTTTGAGTGTGAACTCGGTAAACATCTGTTGGGTGTTGGACTAACACGTTAAACTAAGTCCAGTCGGTTAAGTCGGTTTAGTTGGTACCCCATGAAGGGAAGAGTGGATGTAGGACGAGTTGTCCGAACCACTATAAAATTGTGTGTTCTTTACTGCTTTATGTTCTTACTTGACATATGCATTTGAGTATAAGCAAAACAACACACATCGTTCTTAAAAAGTAAAAATTAGAATCACTCTTCCCTCTCCCATGTTTTATATGCATTACATGGTATCTTCCGCGCACATGGGTTTTCCACAAATCGGGACCTACAAGATGTACCAGGACCCTTCCAGACTCAACCCGAGGAAATTTTGCGATTACCACAGCTCCATTGGACATGCCACCGAACATTATCGCGACCTGCAAAGGGAGCTCTGGAGATTTTACGAGGAAGGGAAGTTAGAGAACTTTGTCAAGCCAAAACATCAGCAAAACCAGCGACAAGCGCCACCGCCAGGAAACCAGCCCTACCAAGGAAGGCAAGGTCCACAGATCCCAACGGGGGCGGAGAACAGGGTCATCCACATGATCTGCCCTACAGGGGGGACCCTTGGGGGTTTTCTCCCAGCGACCTCCCTGTCTAACCGACGTCAAAAGACTGAGATGCGAGCTCTCGATAATGCTGTGTTGAGCTGCCTTCCAATCAACACCATAGCCCCAAATCAGAAATAGCTCACCTTAACCGAGGAGGACAAGGATGGGGTGGTTTTCCCAAATAGGGATCCACTCGTGATCTCGGCCAGAATAATGGGGGCTCTAGTTCATCGCATCATGATCGATAATAGGGCTTTTTGCAACATCCTTTTCAAGAAGACTCTGGACCTGCTCGGCGATTTCCACTCCTACGTCGAGCCCTTTGAGGTCGGGATTCAAGGTTTTGGAAACCAGCCTGTTGAGGCCTATGGGATGATCCGTCTGTCTGTCGAGATCACATCAACCTTGGACATCGAAGTGAAGGTGACAAGGTAGCTAGACTTTGTAATCATCGATGCCCCATCAAACTTTAATGCTTTCTTCGGCAGGCCTTTCGAACATGAGTTTGGGGCTGCCACCTCGTCCTATTTCTATTGTACTAAGTTTCCCGGATCTGATGAGAAGATTGGCACCATCAAGGGTGACCAGATTGCAACAAGAAAATATTTAACTTACACTTGTGTCGATTTAAATTCTGCTTTTTATTTTGGTAGAAAATCCGAGGTGGGGCTAAGTTGTACGAGTCGAACTCCACCCCGAAAAGAAAAAGAAAGTGATAAAATGGAGATAGACAATGTAGTAGAAACAAATGTAACACCTATGGAAGTTGACATCACAGCTAGAGAGAAGCCCTTACGAGATTTACCAGATTTGGAACCTCGCCTCGGTTTCGAGCCAATAGAGGTTGGCTCCGAATAGCGGGAATCCAACCTTGATCCAAGAACGGAAAGAATTTATCAATGAGCAACCCCTATCGAAGAGCTCGAAACAATCCCGATCGACCTCGATCGATCGGAACTAAGCGTGACCATCGGAACGCAAATTCCCAGCGACCTGCAAGATCAACTGATAGGTTTCCTCAAGCAGAATCTAGAAGTATGCGCATGGTCACATGAGGACATGGTCGGCATTGACCCCGAGGTCGCATGCCACAAACTGAACATCGACCCGACAAAGAAGCCAGTGTCCCAGAAAAGAAGGAAGTTCGGTCCGGAAAAGTACGCAGCCCTGGCCTAGGAAGTAAAGAAACTGCTAGATAACAAGTTGATCGAGCAAGCAGGTCAGCCGCAGTGGGTGGCCAATGCAGTGCTAGTGAAAAGAGCAAACAACTCTTGGCGGCTATGTATCGACTTCACCGACCTCAATGAGGCTTGCCCGAAGGATTACTTTCCAATGCCGCATATCGATCACCTTGTAGATAGCACCGCTGGGCACGAGATGATGACATTCATGGATGCGTTTGCCGGGTATCACCAGATCGCCATGGATAAAGATGATCAGTAACACACATCTTTTCTGACAGAGAAAAATGTGTATTGTTGGAAGAGGATGCCATTTGGATTGAAGAACGCAGGGGCAACCTACAAGCGTTTGGTAAATTGAATGTTCGCCGACGAGATTGGAAAGACCATGGAGGTGTACATCGACGACAATGTGGTGAAAAGTGAAAAGAAGGAGGATCATCTGTGCCACCTCGCCCGGACCTTTGACATCTTGAGAAATACAACATGCGCTTGAATCCCAAGAAATGCAGTTTCGGAGTTGGTTCGGGAAAATTCCTGGGCCATATCATCAGTCAGCGAGGTATCGAAGCTAACCCTACAAAGATCAAAGCCATCATGGACATGAAGCCACCTCGCAACATGAAAGAAGTCCAAAGATTGATCGGTTGTCTCGCAGCTCTCAACAGATTCGTATCCAGAATGGGGTATAAGTGCAAGCATTTTTTCGAAGCCATGAAAAAATGAAAGTTCGGATGGACCCCGCAACGCTAAGACGCATTTCTGAAGCTCAAAGTGTACCTCTCCGACCCCCAAATCTTGGCAAAACCCATACCAGGCGAGAAGTTATTTCTATACCTCGCGGCCTCGGAATCCGCTCTCAGCGCAGTGTTAGTGCGGGCAGAAGGTCAGTACCATTTGCCTATATACTTTGTCAGCCAGACCCTGAATGATACCGAGCTCAAGTACTCGCCGCTCGAAAAGCTCACTTACGCCTTAATTATGAGTGTCCGGAAATTATGACAATATTTCTTCGATCACCAAATAGAAGTCTTGACTACCATGCCACTGAGACAGGTGTTGCACCGACCTGATACAGCCGGATGATTGTTGAAATGGTCCATCGGGTTAGGACAGTTCGGGATCACCTTTGCACCCCAAACTGCGATCAAGGCTCAGGTCCTCGCCGACTTCCTCACCGAACTCACCTTTCCGGAGAAGGAGCCAGAGGCAGTCGACATCCCATGGACATTGCACGTCGACAGCTCCTCGATTAGCACCCGAGCAAGGGTTGGAGTGGTCCTAATCAATCCCGAACAACAATCCTTCACCACGGCTGTAAGCTTTGATTTTCATGCCACCAACAACGAAGCAGAGTATGAGGCCTTGATAAATGGCCTGGAAATGGCAATGACCATTGGTGTGCGAAAGTTGAAATTTTACAGCGATTCTCAGCTGTTTCGTATGCCAGATGTCAGGAGAGTACGAAGCACGGGGTAAACAAATGATGAAATACCAGCAGATAGTAAAAAGCCTCGTTGAATGATTCAAAGAAGTGCGAATAGAGTTGATACCTCGAACAAAAAACACACAGGCAGATGCTTTAGCTCGGTTGGCCACATCCGAAAGCGCCGCCGATATGGACAACATAGCAGTTACCAAGCTCAACGCTTCGTCGACAGGTCGCATCGCCATCAACATAGAGGAAATAACTTGGACGAATCAAGCGAGTCCATTGAACAGTCATAAGGAAGTATTCCAGATCACGACCCCGAAAAATAACTGGATGACCGAAATCAAAGAATACATCAAGAAAGGGACACTACCAGAAGATAAGGTCGCAGCTCTCCGACTACAACTAAGAGCAGCAAGGTACACTGTAATCGATGAACAACTTTAAATGCATCACCCCGGAAGAAGGCCAAGTAATCTTGAAAGAAATCCACGAGGGAGATTGTGGAAACCACACCGCAGGTCAGTCTCTCGTCTACAAGACAGTCAGACAAGGCTATTATTGGTTAACTCTAAGGAAAGATGCGATTGCGTACGCGAAGAGTGTCAGCAATGCCAGTTCTTTGCCCCAACAATTAAGCGAGCTCCGGAGGAGCTCACGTCGATCTACAGCCCATGGCCATTCGCGAAGTGGGGAATCGACCTGATTGGTCCTTTCCCAAAAGCCCCGGGCAGTTCAAAATTCGGTGTGGTCACAGTGGACTATTTCACCAAATGGGCGGAAGCAGAACCTCTAGCAACCATCACCCAAGAAAAAATCATACGATTCATCTGGAAGAACATCATTTGTCGTTTTGGCCTCCCGCAAGCAATCGTCACAGACAATGGAAAGCAGTTCGACGGTTTTGAGATCGATGCCTTTTTTGCGAAGTGGAAAATCGCAAAGCTGTTCTCCACCCCCTATCACCCCCAGTCCAATGGGCAGGTTGAAGCTGTGAACAAAATAATCAAACACACCCTAAAAACTCAACTCATTGAGTCAAAGGGATTGTGGGCTTTCAAGCTTCCAAGTATCCTATGGTCATATAGGACTACTTTCCGAAATTCGAAGGGCGAAACACCTTTCGCCTTGACCTTTGGGACAGAGGCGGTCATACCCACTGAGGTCATCGTCAGAAGCCACCAAACATCGCAAACAGTCACAGAGGACAACGATCAAGCCATATCTCTCAGCCTCGACCTCCTCGAAGAAAAAAGATTGGAAGCCAACTAAAAAAACAAAAATTACAAACAAAAGTAAAAATATTACAACTCAAAAGAAAAAATCCGAAGATTCAAGGTCGGCGACCTCTTTTTAAAAGGATCCTCGGTATCCAGAAATGAGTTTTTGGTCTAACCTGGGAGGGACCCATGAAGATTTCGAAATGCCTGTCGAATGGGGCTTAACAGCTCGAGGACTTGGAGGGCATTCCCGCGATGTATCCGTGGAATGTGACCTACCTGAAGAAGTTCTACCAATAACTATGAGTTGTAAAATTCAGATCGGTTGTATATTTCTCTATGAGTTATGACTTATAAAACAAACTTGCTCCATCTTTTTACATTTACGAACTTGGGGGGCTGGTCCCCGACCTCTCACAAGTTCGGTCAGATATAGATTCGCAAATGAAAAAGTCTAAGTCGGCTAAGCCAAGAACATATGGAGGCTTAGAGGGATGATACCCAGGTCCTAAGTCAATTTAAGCCAAGAACACATGAAGGCTAGTATGTCACATACCCAGTCTAAGTCGGCTAAGCCAAGAACATATGAAGGCTAGTAGGTCGCATACCTAGTCTAAGTCGGCTAAGCCAAGAACATATGAAGGCTAGTATGTCGCATACCCTATCTAAGTCAACCTCGGTCACATACCCTATCTAAGTCGACAAAGCCAAGAATATGTGAAGGCAATCATGTCACATACCATATCTAAGTCGACCTCGGTCGCATACCCTATCTAATGTTGGGATTATACTGGAAAGTATGCTTTTACTTTGTATAATCAGACTAACTGAATTTCGGACTTATTTACTGAAATAAATTATTTATCACTGATGCTTTAAATATCATCGAATGTTACATATATTCTTCGCGATAACCGTTTCATTAAATAAGACGTGTTACATTGTAGTTAATTTAGTGATACCAAGATCACGAAGATTAAATTAACATTCCTTGTAACTAAAAGTACACCATTCGACCTAGATGGAAATGAACAATCCATCGTGGAAAGCGCCAGTGTAAAGGCTCGAGATTGGTTTGTCTTGACCAAGAGATTACACTAGTGCATGGTCGATGCATTGAAGAGGACTCTGAGGAGGATAATTCTTCTAACCGAATCGAGAAGAATTAGACCTTAGTGGTTAGTTATTTCTTAATCTTCGCCCCTTAAATAGGATTGTGTGTGGTTAAGAACTATCGCTTTTTGACTTATTATGGGGAAGAGAATCGGTGAGATTCAATACCCCTATATCTTGGGCAATATTATTGGTCACATGTGATTGTTAAGATTTAATACGAGAATCGATGCAAGCACGCTTTGTTCGATTTGCCCCCTTGGGAGGTTCATAAGTTTTATCATACCAAATATTGCAAGTGGAACTAGTTTTAGGTGATGGATAATAATGTTGAACTGTTTTACTTTACCAAGGATAAAAGATATTAATTAATGGAAAGCTATTTGGTGGCTTGAATTAATTAATGGGCTAGATAATCTTAAACACGGAAATAATAACCGGAGCCATATTAACTGTAATATGGGTTAAGATGGATAAGGTAATATTAATTATGTAGTGGGATTAATTAATATTTATGGGCTTGAATAATATTGTGGCTCAATATTGATAATTCAAGGTCCATTGGAAGGTCCAATCTTAATTCTCCTAAAGGCCCCCCAAGTAGCCCAAGATAAAGTCCAATAACTGAAAAAGGTGTTTAAAAATAAAATAAATTTGTTGCCTATTTTTCCTTGTCTTTTTCGAAAATTATGGATAAAAGGGGAGAAAGAATTTTTTTGAATTTTGGTATGGAATGAAGATATGTATTCTTGGAATACAAGATTATTTCATTAAATTCAAGAAATCTCCCACTTGGTTATTCATATAGATAAATTTCGAAAATTTTGAAATATAAGGGAAAGAAAGATTTTCTTGATTTTCTTGAAAATATATTATGGAAGATGTGTATTTCTTGAAATACAAGAATATCTCATAAATTCAAGAAGATCCAAATCTTGGAATCTTTTCTCCTAATATTTCGAAAATCTCCATAACATGATGAGGTGGGATTTTTGTGGAATATTTTAATTATGGGAAAAAGAATATAGGAGATATATTTAAGATTTATTGGAGATCAAGAAAAGATTTTCCCACATTGTTTTTCTTCTCTAAAAATCGACCACCACCCCATCTATAAATAGGGGATGATTCTTTCATTCCCAAATGCAATTCCATGTGCTAGAAAAATTAGTAAATCCACAAAAGTGGTGCAACAAAGTTTATTTTTCCTTTTGTTAATTGTTCGCGAGTATCCTTCCTCCGGATTGTCGAGCAGGGACTAGGGAATACTTGGGAATGACTTTTGGTGTGTTTTCATATACGAGACCATTGTCATTCCAAGAGGTAAGTTCACGTAAACTCGTAGTAATTCCGCATGCGTAGGATTTACGTGAATTATTTATATGCATGATTTGTTGTTGAATTATTATTTGAATTAATATGGGTTAATTCATGCTATTAATAATTATCAGAATTAAATTTGTATTTAAATATTCATCTCGAATAGATCCGGGCAATTAATTCCCCAACAACTGGTATCAGAGCCTCGGTTTCGGGCTCTGAATTTTAAATTGTAATTTAATTAGCTGTCATTAAATTTTGAAATTGGATAGTAGAATTGCTAGATCTTTTTTGCAGATATCCAATTGTCATGGAATTTAATGTGTTTATTTATGCATGCATATAAATTGTGGTTTTTTAATTCGATTCGTTCGGATTCGTTTTGCCTCATGAGAAAATCCACGAGTAGATTATAATTTGTTTGATTTGATCAATGTAATAGACTATTCTAGATCTAGGTTTATTTATTTTTGTAAAATAAATTGTAATCGGATCGGAAAACGTAGGCGGAGACGAAGAATTAAAAGACGGGATCCGGAATCCGGGCGTAAGCGTGCGCAAGGTCGCAAAAAAACGCTAAGGGGGAGGGCACGCTACGACGCTGAAGTCGTGGGGCGCAGACGGGCGATCTGGCGAGGCCGAGGGCCGAACGAGGTGGGATCTATATCGGCGACGCTTGGCGGGCGAGACCGCTTAGGCGGGCTACGGGCGACGCAGGCGACGAGGGCAAGGCGGCAAGACGGGCGACGCTATCGAGGGCGCGAGGGGGGGCATGAGGGCGACGCTGGCGACGCTTATCGAGACGGGCGCGAGCGACGCTGGGTAATGCGCGAGAAGCGCTTCAAATACAAGACGGACGGATTCGACATTCCGGCGTGAGGTGCTAAGCGGGCACTCCGACTCGGCGAATGGGTCGATGACGTGGCTTGACAAGGCATTTTTTTTTAAAACGGTCAAGTGGGAGCTTTTTGAGACGAACGATGAATTTAATGAAGACGATTTCTCAAGATCAAGACACGACAAAATTAACCATGACAATTGGATAAATGTGCCCAATATGTTTAATTTTTGTCTTGATGTTTATGCATTATCTTATGCTTATTTAAATTGTGTTTAAATTTGCGATGCATGAGAAAATGTTTTGAAAAATCTCACTTTCGAAAATTACTAAGTATGTTTAAACAATTAATTGACAATTTTATTAGGATAATAAAATCAATTAATTATCGACCTCCATGATTTATTTATTTGTGAATTCTTTTGGAGAAATTCCTCTACCGGGATGGTCAAAAGATAGCTTTCACATGAATAAATTCCAAACGGATGATTGTGGATTATTCCTAGGTGGCGATGACCTCCCCACGAGGCTCGTTCAAAGCGAAATAATAATTTCAGATTTAATCATGGTTATTATTTAGGTATAAAATTGATATGCATATACTTCCCAAGTCCTTGTCAATTTTATATTGGTCAAGTTGGGAGCCAACTATTAACTGGATATTAAAGGTTTGTAAATCGTTCTTGTTTGTAACTCGCTTGAATGTGTTTAAATAATGACCCACCCCACGTGGCTTATTTAAAACCTGTTTTGAGATGTTGGCCGATGCATGTTCATATTTTTTTGAGATTTTAATATGAAACATGTGATCGAACCTTGTGATATATCCGTTTTTAGGCATATAGTTATTTATTTCGATTCAAAGATGTCATAACCTTTTAATCCCTTTGTTAATATACTTAAAGTCAATACAATATGTATGGGAACTATATTGATTGAAAACGAAAAATTATAATTGGTTTTAATCGCACAACAAAGACAAGTGGATTCTTAACACACCAAAATCAGATGAGCCAACTGACGGGTCAAAAATGCGGGACCCGTCAGATCACCTTGCGAGAGATGTCGCTGAAAATGGTGGAGGACAAACCCGTAAGGGATTACGTCCTCAGAATTGATGGCTCACCTGAACAAACTTGAGGTTCTGAGTGCAGATTATAATCTAGGGACTCAGATGAATTTGGTACTTCTCCGCCCAAAGGTTTTCGAGCATTTTGGCCTAAATTAGCCAATTTGTTGCAAGCTTTGGTCTCGGCAGAGATGTTGATGGGGCACCAAACTCAAGCTTTGACGGTAAATGGTAAGTCTTCATCTTCTAGGCCAAAGGAAGGCAAGAAAATGAAGAGGACCAAAAGCCATAAGCAATAAAACTCAACTGTTGCCAAAGGCAATGGTAAGATGAGGAATGCTTGTGGTGTCAAGGAGAATCCAAAGAGGAGGTGCTTCAAGTGCGGTGAGAGAGGACATTAGAGGTCAGCCTGTTCCAATCCCAAAAGGAATGAAAAGAAAGGTAATTCTCATGCACTAGTTGTTGAAACTTGCTTAGCGGCAGATGCCTCCCATTTATGGGTGGTGGATACGGGATCCATCGATCATGTATGTTTCACTTTTACTGAGGGTTCTGCCGACCCGACAACTTAGTGGGAGTGAGATCCTCATCACATCGGGCGATCTTCACGAAAGAGTGGCAAATTGGCGATGGGAGAAGTGCACTGTCTTTTGAAGACGAGTTTTAATTTTAAGAGATGTACTTTTACGTCCGGATTTTAGAAAGAACTTGATTTCAGTTTCTAAACTTTACCTTGATGGATATTCGGTTACTTTTGATAAAGTTGTTACCATTTCTCTTTATGATAAATTTATCTGTCATGGAACGTTGTCAAGTAATCTCTATATAATTAACTGTGCACACCACTCACGAAATGCATCCTATAACACATCAACTGTGTCCGGTAAAAAAAAAACATTCATCAGACGTGAACGAAACACTTCTATGGCATCTAAGATTGGGACATATTAATCCAAAGAGGATCCAAAGGTTGGTGAAAGACGGTTCACTAGAGTTTCTCCAAGTTGAACCAATTCCAACCTGCGAATCATGTTGGAGGGTAAAAAATGACCAAGAGGGCATTCGGAGCCAAGGGGAATAGAGCCAAAGAAATGTTAGAAATCGTTCACACAGACGTATGTGGTCCAATGTCAACCATGGCAAGAGGAGGTTACGAGTATTTCGTCACTTTTATTGATGACTACTCGAGGTACGGTTATATTTTCCTTATGAAGCATAAATATGAGACCTTTGAGAAATTCAAAGAATTTAAGGCTCAAGCAGAGAATCATAGGGAAAACGTATCAAGTCTCTACGATCCGATCGTGGAGGCGAGTACCTCAGCGATGAGTTTTTTAACTACTTGTCGATGATGAAGAGATTGCATCAATTTGATCAGAACCGTAACCCTCAACAAAACGGGGTTGCAGAGCGAAGAAACATAACTATTTTGGAAATGGTTAGATCAATGATGTGTTATGCGGATATTCCCAAGTCGTTCTGGGGTTATGCCTTGGAAACAGCGGCTTACATTCTGAACTTGGTGCCATCCAAATCGGTTCCCAAAACTCCCAAAGAATTATGGACCGGGCAAGAAGCCTCAAGATGAGACACATGAGAATTTGGGGGGTCCGCCCACGTGTTGAACAAGGAAGTTTGGGAAATTGGATCCTCGATCGTAATTAAGGTTGTTTTATAGGATACCCCGAGGGAACAAAAGGGTGTATGTTTTATGGTCCCAAAGATCAAAAGGTGGTAATAAGCACCCACTTTAGATTTTTGGAGGAAAACTATATGATCGAAAGAAGACCCAAAAGTGAGATTACCTTAAGTGAGCTAAGGGGGCTAACCTCATTGCCAACTGTACAAGATGATATACCAAACGACACACTTTCACAACCGAGCCTCGTCAGAGTGGGAGGGTTGTGAGACAGCCGAGAGATTCATGGGGATAGGAGAGTCCTCGGACTTGATTCCTGGACAAGATGAATCGGACCCATGGACATCTGATGAGGCAATCCAAGATAAGGATGATGCGGTTTCAAAAGGCAATGAAAGCATAAATGGGGTATATGGATAATAACAGAGTGTGGGAGCTAGTCCAACCACTTAATGGGGTCAAACCTATTGGTTGCAAGTGGGTATACAAGAGAAAGAGGGGACCGGACAGGAAGGTGGAAACCTTCAAGGGGCAAGGCTTGTATGAAAAGGTTATACTCGGAAAGAAGGATCGATTATGAGGAAACCTTTTCACCAGAGCAATGCTCAAGTCCATCTAGATTCTCTTGTCGATAGTCACAAGATCTCGATTTTGAAATCTGGCAAATGGATGTCAAGATGCCTTTTCCTTAACGGAAGTCTTGATGAGGAAATCTATATGCAACAACCCCAAGGCTTCATTGAAAAGGTCCAAGAACACCTAGTTTGTAAGCTCATGAAGTCCATTTACGGACTCAAAACAGCATCCGAGCTTGGAACCAATGTTTTGATCATGTTATAAAGTCTTACGGGTTTGATCAAAATGAGTTCGAGAGTTGTGTGTATAAAAAGTGTGTCGGAATTGCATTGGTATTCTTAAGATTATCGTAGATGACATTCTGCTCATCGGGAATGATGTAAAGGTGTTATCAGACGTAAGGGCATGACTTTCAAAATAGTTTGATATGAAGGACTTAGGGAAGCCGGGCACATCCTTGGGATCAAGATAACTCGAGATCGCAAGAAAAGGATGATAGTTTATCATGAAGCTTCATACATAGACATCGTCTTGAAACGATTCAAAGATGCAGATTCCAAGAAAGGCTTCAGACCTTTTAGGCATGGAATCCATCTATCCAAGAAAATGTGCCCTAAGACACAAAAAAAAGGAGATAGATGACATGAGAGGCATTCCTTATGCTTTCTACCGGAAGCCTTATGTATGCAATGTTGTGTCTGAGACCGGATATTTGCTTTGTCGTTGGCATGGTGGCAAGATATCGAGTAAACCGGGAAGGAACATTGGATGACGACAAAAAAAATATTCTCAAGTATCTGAAAAGAACTCGAGATAGAATGTTGGTTTATCGGTCCGATAGTCTAATCCCCATCGGCTACCGGACTCGGATTTCCAATCAAACTTAGATTCCGAAAATCTACCTCCCAGTTAGTGTGTTTTGCATGGGGAGGAGCCATGATGTGGAGAAGCGTTAAGCGTAAATGCGTCGCAGATTCTACCATGGAAAGCGAATATGTAGCTCGCCACAGGCAAATGAAAAAAGCGGTTTCGCTCAAGAACTTCCTAGTGGACTTGGATGTGGTTCAATTTGCCCAGCCAGAATCATTTATTGTGACAATGCTCGAGCAGCTTGTAAATTCAAGGGAACCAAGAGCCCACAAGGCCAACAAACACATTGAAAAAAATACCATCTTATACGAGATATCGTTAAAGAGGAGAAATAGATTGGCAAAGATCGCGGGGAAGACAACCTAGTTGATCCATTCACAAAGGGCCCGCCATGAATACATTCGAGAGACATGTGAAAGGAATGGGTGTCAAGACCGATGCTAACTGCTTTGAGTATAAGTGGGAGACATTATTAGGTTCGTGGTAGGTGGCATTAGTTGTCATGTACTACACGAGACATGCTTGATGTATACTTAAAAGCGGACTTTGAGTATAAGTGGGAGATTGTTGGGATTATCTTTCGAAAGTATGCTTTTACTTTGTATAATCGGACTAACTCGAATTCGGACTTATTCTTTGAAATAAATTGTTTATCATCGATGCTTTAAATATCATCGAATGTTACATATATTTTCCGCATAATTGTTCATTAAATAGACGTGTTACATTGTAGTTAATTTAGTGATACCAAGATCACAGAAGATTAAATTAATGATTCCTTGTAACTAAAATTGCACCATTCACGACCTAGATGGAAATGAACAATCCATCGTGAAAGGTCAGAAAGGTAAGGCTCAGATTGGTTTGTCTTGACCAAGAGATTACACTAGTGCATGGTCGATGCATTGAAGAGGACCCATGGGGAGGATAAATTCTTCGAATCGAACTGGGAAGAACTAGACCTCAGTGGTTAGTTATTTCTTAATCTTCGTCCCTTAAATAGGATTGTGTGTGGTTAGTAACTATTGCTTTGACTTATTATGGGAAGAGAATCAGTGAGATTCAATACCCTATATCTTGGGCAATATTATTGGTCACATGTGATTGCTAAGATTTAATACGGAGAATCGTGTGCAAGTACGCTTGTTGGATTTGCCCCCTTGGGAGGTTCATAAGTTTTATCATACCAAATCTTGTAAGTGGAACTAGTTTTCGATATGGATAATAATGTTGAATCGTTCCTTTACCAAGGATAAAAGATATTAATTAATGGAAAGCTATTTCAGTGGCTTGAATTAATTAATGGGCTAGATAATCTTAAACACGGGAATTAATAACCGGGAGCTATATTAACTGTAATATGGGTTAAGATTGATAGTGCAATATTAATTATGTAGTGGGATTAATTAATATTTATGGGCTTGAATAATATTGTGGCTCAATATTGATAATTCAAGGTCCATTGGAAGGTCCAATCTTAATTCTCCTAAAGGCCCCCCAAGTAGCCCAAGATAAAGTCCAATAACCAAAAAAAAGGTGTTTAAAAATAAAATAAATTTGTCATTTATTTTTCCTTGGTTTTTGAAAAATTATGGATAAAAGGGAGAAATATTTTCTTTGAATTTTGTTATGGAATGAAGATATGTATTCTTGGAATACAAGATTATCTCATTAAATTCAAGAAATCTCCCACTTGGTTATTCATATAGATAAATTTCGAAAATTTTGAAATATAAGGGAAAGAAAGATTTTCTTGATTTTCTTGAAAAGATATTATGGAAGATATGTATTTCTTGAAATACAAGAATATCTCATAAATTCAAGAAGATCCAAATCTTGGAATCTTTTCTCCTAATATTTCGAAAATTTCCATAACATGATGAGGTGGGATTTTTGTGGAATATTTTAATTATGGGGGGAAAAGAATATAGGAGATATATTCAAGATTTCTTGGAGATCAAGAAAAGATTTTCCCACATTGTTTTTTCTTCTCTAAAAAATCACCACCACCCCCATCTATAAATAGGGATGATTCTTTCATTCCCAAGTGCAATTTCATGTCTTTGGAAAATTAGTAAATCCACAAAAGTGGTGCAACAAAGTTTATTTTTCCTTTTGTTGATTGTTCGCGAGTATCCTTCCACCGGATTGTCGAAAGCAAGGACTAGGAATACTTGGGAAGGACTTTTGGTGTGTTTTCATATATGAGACCATTGACATTCCAAGAGGTAAGTTCACGTAAACTCGCATTTAATTCGCATGTAGGGATTTACGTGAATTATTTATATACATGATTTGTTGTTGGATTATTATTTGAATTAATATGGGTTAATTCATGCTAGTAATAATTATCAGAATTAAATTTGTATTTAAATATTCATCCCGAATATATCCGGGCAATTAATTCCCCAACATCTAAGTTTAACCTTGGGTCAAGATACCCTATCTAAGTTCGAGAGAGCCAAGAATATATATGAAGGCAATTATGTAAGATACCCTATCTAAGTCGACATCGCCAAGAATACGTGAAGGCAATCATGTCAAGAAATTGCCTAAGTTTTAATTTCGATCGATAGATACCCCATCCAAGCCGACAGTCAAGTTTCTATCAATTAATAGATCTTTTATCATTATTGTTCATTATCCAGGTTTTTAAGAAGACGAGATACACGGACTCTCCGACGTCAAAGTGTTGGCAAAAAACAAACAAGCATTCAAATCGGGGTCGAGAAAGATAGAAAAAAAAAAAGAATTCCATTAATAAACGCCGAAAAAAAAAGAGTACATTGCCCGGGCAAATAAAATCCCACGCCTTTGGGCAAACATTTACATACCCCGTGGGGCAACGGAACAACCTGATTGAAAGAAAACCCCCAAAGGGCGATTACAAAGAATGCTCAAGGCAAATGGCATACCGCATGGAAAAACTATCGCGGATCACCAAGGAGCATCCGAGGTCCCTCAACAGGTTGATTGACGGATCGGGTCAACCTCGAATCTCAAAGCCGCCTTTGTTCCCTTCCCCATTTCCACCATCATCACCGCCAACAACCCCATCACCACCACCATCCCCGCCCATCCCCCATCTCCCGATTCAAGAATGACGAGAAGCTCCTCGGGATCATAGAGATTGGCGCTTGGGGGGAGGAAGCTAAAGTCAACACCATAAGCAGCGAGATCTTTGATAGGGAGATCATCGTTCTCCCCGACAGGGTTGTTACGCATATAGGCGACGAGCATCTCAGCCATCGTTGACTTGGCCCCATCGAGGTCACCAGCCCGGTGGCAAGCCCGAACGACATTAGAGAATGAGTGAATATAGGCCATGTTGGAGGCGTGATGATGCTCCATTTTGATGGTGACAGGGAAGTCATGGACCTCAGCTTCTAGCCGACGACACCGATTCTCCACCTCGGTTGTCTTGTCCATGCTCTCCTTTACTTTCTTATCTCGGAGCTCGAGATCTTTCGTCATCTGCGAGAGTTTCTTTTCCATATCATCCCGTTCCCAAGCCACCACTTTCAGTTTCTCCTCAGCCGCAACCTTAGCAGTAATGGCGACCTCCCTCTCTTTCGATGACCTCGCCAGATCCACCTTCATCAGGGAACAGGCGGCCTCGGCTTTCTGGGCTTGAATTTTCGCCCGGCCATACTGCTCCAGGCTCCTCTAGATGAACGCCAAGGACCAGCACATATGGGCGACTCCCGAGGTCAGATTCTCCGAGAAGTGCTGGGTGTGAGCCTCCTCGTGGAGATCCAAAGTCCAGGACTTTGGGGCGTCGACTGCGATCTGCTGGAGATAAGAGGGTTGAGCGTCGTTGGCAGCAGGATCCCGCGACCACAAGAAGTTGCGAGTTTCCTCCCCTCAGAAGACCCCATCATCTAAGTTGTACCTGCAAAATAGCCATACATGAGCACGAGCTCTTTTTCCTGGCGAACAAAGAAAAAGACAATTTGAAAGAAAAATTTACCGTCAGCGGGAGTCCGGGTTCCAACCAAGGAAAGTGCAGTCATCAACCTCGCGGTTCCGTCGCTAAGTAATCTCAACCATTGTATTTGGGTTCCCCGCTGAACCCGACAACACCACTCTCCCACTCGGGGAGTTCCGTAGAACATCCATGTCCACGGATGTTCGGGCTGCCGGGAACTCCCGGACACCCGCCGGACTTCAATGCCACCCTCTTTTGACCTCGCCCTGGGGCGGCAGTTTTTGTCTTCGGGGGCGGAGTTTCGGTGGCCCCACTCTGGATAGCTTTCTTCTTTCTGTCTGATTGCTGCCTCGAGAGGGCCAAGGCCCGAGCAACCTTCTCACCAATATCCTCGGCATTAAGGTTCTGCATCTCATCAAGGACTTTGGCGGAAGTGAAGTGGATAGGCTCTATGAAAGAAACTGATGAGAAAATGAGAGTCAGGACGGTTAAGCAAATAAACAAATAATCAGGTCGGGCCGAGCATTATCCAAGTCACTTACTAGGAATATTGGCGTCCAGTAGGGAGCGAGGTGGGACCGTCAAGCCGGCGAACTCCAAGCACTTCAACCTTTGCAGGATAGTCAAAGATCGCTCGTTAGGATCAATAAGGCAAACTTGGATCAACCGGACGAGGAAAGGAAGGGAGAGCTCGGAGGTTTTGGAGTTCTTGGGGGCTGCAATAAGGGAAAAAGTTAAATCAGTATTATGGATGAAGGCGAAATCAAGAGAACTTACGTTTAAAGGTCACATAGTCGCGAGGAATCTCGCGATGTTCGAGGGCTCCTAGGGCAAAAATGGGACTCTGCCAAGCTCCCCCCACCAACCACCACTTCTCTTTCCAATCCTGGACCTTGCTAGGTGTTGTAGCATGGATAAACCCAACCTCCCACCTGGGCACGAAGGATCATAAACAATCCAACAAAGACTGCATGAAGCAACCTCGGCAAGGGGACCAAGGGATCAGCCCACGTAATTCCCATAAGAGTAAACCTTCAAGTCGCAAAGGTCGGCTTTCGGGTAATCGGCGGCGATTCGGAAATCGCGATCGCGATTTCCGCTTTATATCCTCAAGTCGGGAGCGACCAGACCCAACCCATAACTATCTGATTCACGTGGTTAACGACAGTGTTCTCGACACGCCACTAATCCGCCTCCACATCCGGGCTTCCACGATCTTCCACGCTGAAGATGGATGATGATTTCCGGCCGCTGGCGAGATTAATGGTTCCCGATATTGTAGCCCTTTCATACGCATTATTCTTATAAATTCCCACCCAAAGGGGGGAGTCATAAGTATAAATAGCCACCATGGCCACCTCTCAGTAAAAAGGTCGAACAACTTAGACTTCCCAGCATATACATACATCCTCTCCTACTTGGACGCCCCCAGACGTAGTTTGATTCCAAAGACAAACCGGGTCACCAACTTTTTGTCTCTTTCCCCGATTCGATTGCTTTTAGCATAACGATTTCATAATAATTATTGTTTAACCGAGTAGATAAAAACCCGTTATAAATAATTGGCGCCGTCGTGGGAACACATTTCTTGAGAAATTTCAACAATTCTCAATGAGACCTCATCTTCCAAACTCTAAAGAAAAAAAAAAGCAAACTAACCAGGGAAAGTCAGAACGGGAATGAAACAGACGTTCGTGATGGCGTCGAGGTTTCACTAAGTTCTCAACCCACTCATCGGGCAGCCCCGACGGGTTCCCCCTAATGGTGGAATCTTGTCCAAACACCGGAGGATGCCAAAGCAGTGATGGCCGTCCTCAATAAGAAACGTCTCAATTTCGGCTTTGAGGAGAATATAATTTACCCCCGGAAAAAGAAACCCATGACGCCGGAACCTCCAAAGGTAAATGCGTTATAACGGAAAAGGGACGGTCCACGGGCCAACTGGCGTACAACATGGCTAAACATGCCATCGTTCGGAACCACCGCCCTAGATGCACCAATGGGGTTCGAATAGTGTATTCACCCTCCGGAAGCCGTCGGTCGAAGTCCCTCGTGAGGAGGCGAGGACGAGGCTCACTCTCAACCACGCCATGATGAATAGGTAGAAAGAGATCTTGCCATGGCCTGGACATGCACCACGGAGATCGCCGAGACATTCTAAGATACCACCATGGTCACAGGGGGGGGGCGATAGACCAGCGCTGACGCTCAGTCGGCGTGCATTGGTAGGGACCGTCCAACAATTTGTTGGAAAGGTGGATAACGAGGATGGACCGTCTGGGTCTAACATCGACCTTTGTCATCCCCGATTAAGCCCTTGGAAACTATGATCACTCTGGCACGCCGGAGGAAAATCAGCATAGTGGCTCACAGATCGCTCTGTGAGTCTGGACCCCGAGTCCGTATGGCGAAGTACAATCTTTATATATGGCCTCAATGGGGGCATCGGATGCGATGAAGTGTAGACTTTCTCCGCGATGTTGGCGACCCGGCCCAGCATGTGGTACACTTGTTGCCATCTCTCTCCATTGATACTTTTCGAACAATGGCTCGATTATTCTTAGGCATTATCTGGCGATGGCACCGGAGCACGAGACAAAGCGGAGGCTCATGAACATCGTCGGGGAATCTGGTCGGATCGATCCTATGTTGAAGGATCGATAGACTTATCATGAAAGGCGACCCCGTTGGGGGACGAGGCCAAATGATGGGGGCGATGTCGGCCTCGGAAGAACCAAGTTATGGCGGCGCATGATGGCCGACTACGACCCGCCTCTGTGGATTTCGGGAAAAGGGCAATGACCTCGCCCATACCATGGAATTGCTAGAGAGACCCTCTCTCAAAGACAAAGGAAGTCTCGGAGCCCAAGAAAGGTTCCAAGAAAACCGGTCATTACAAGTCACCTGGCACAGCCTTCAAACCATTTGAGGAGTCCATTCCGTGAAGCCGATGGAGGCTCGGGGTATGACACGGTAACGTTTATACCTGCATCCAGGGGACGAGACATGTTGCGAAAGCACCCGCCCTATGAAAAGACAAAAAGCCTAAAAACTCGAACAAGTATTGCCAATTATCATGACCGAGAGGGACACTATACCAACAGTGTCGAGATCTCTGAAGCAGTTAATGGAAGCTTTATGAAGATGGTCTACCGAATGAGTTTGTCAAGAATCCCAGGCGGCATAATCGGGCAAAAGGTCGACAAAGATGATGCCCAACCCGCCGGGAGATCGAAAAGCGGAAGAGAGCCCGTGATAGGGGACAAGATAGCCGCCTGCGTGCCACCCATACCAGAGGGCATGCGAGGAGGTCGATCATCCACACCATCTCTCCTCGCCACGACAGGGCCCTATCTCCGCCCCTCCTCATCAAAGTTAACGCTTAAAAGCGAAGTCGTGGCAATGGAGAATGCTCAAAGAATGGTTCGCCCATCTTGGTTGTGGAATCAAGAAACCCGCAAAATTGAGTTCGGGAAATAGACAAAGTCGAGTCGTGGTACCGAACATAGACCCATTGGTCGAAAAGGCCAATATCATGGGGACGATCAGATCACGGATGTTGTCGATGGGGGGCCTTCGCAACATTCTTTTTAAGAAGACCCTAGACCAACTTCGAGGATTACTGAAAGCATACATCACCCCATGCGATCATACAGATGAATGGCTTCGAAAACGCCGATACCAAACCTCCGGGCATGGTCCGCTTGTTCGTGGAGCTCAGATCCACCTTGGATGAGAAGGTCAGAACACCAGGATCCTAGATTTCCTTGTAATCGACCTCCCGAAAGCACCTATAACGGCTTCCTCGGGGAGGCCATTTGAGCACTAATTCAAGTTCGGGTCCTCCACCTATTATTTTTTTGTAAAGTTCCCACCAAGGGTGGAAATTTGGTTGCACCGATTAAAAAGGTGACCAAGTGGATGCAAGAGGTTGTTTGCTTTATTTTTCACCTTATTCAAATTTAGCACACACGTTTAGTCATCACATAATGACACTGGAGCACAAAATGCATGATAACATGCTGGATACTGAAAAGAGAAGTAAGAAGAGGAAGTGTGACGAGTTTGATCCAAGAAATGGTCCCGAGCCTGAAGATTTTATACTCAAGGCCGAGATAGATGATCCACGACTCGGGGGACCTAGAGTTGTACCCGGGGAGGAACTCGAAAGGGTCAAGGTGGACCCAGCCCAGCCAGAACTGGAGATCATCATTGGATCCAAGATCCCCGACGACCTAAAAATTGAAGTCGTCGATTTTCTCAAGAATAACCTAGACGTTTTCGCTTGGTCACACAAGGATATGGTCGGGATCGATCCTGGGATCGCATGTCACCGGTTACACATTGACCCAGCCCAAAAACCAGTAGCTCAGAAAAGAAGGAAGTTTGGTCCAGAAAAATATGCGGCCCGCGCTAAAGAGGTGAAGAAGTTACTTGACAACGACCTGATCATGCAGGCCGACCAACCACAGTGGGTCGCAAATGAGGTCCTTGTAAAGAAATCAAATGGGACTTGGTGACTTTGCATCGATTTCACAGATCTTAACGAGGCATGCCCCAAGGATTTCTTCCCGATGGCGCATATCGACCACTTAATCGACAATACGGCGGGCCATGAGATGATGTCTTTCATGGACGCATTTGCCGGGTACCATCAGATAGCTATGCATGAGCCCGATAGGCAGCACACATAATTTTTAACAGAGAAGAACATGTACTTTTGGAAGAGAATGCCTTTTGGTTTGAAGAACGTCGGGGCAACGTATCAAAGGCTGGTCAATCATATGTTTGTTGAGCAAATAGGTAAGTCGGTGGAGGTGTACGTTGACGACATTATCGTGAAGAGTCTAAAATAGGAAGATCATTTGGCTCATCTGGCGCAAGCTTTCGAGATACTCAGGAAGTTCAATATGAAACTCAACCCAAAAAAGTGCAACTTCAGAGTGGAATCAGGAAGTTCCTAGGGCACCGGGTCAAGTGGCGGGATTGAAGCAAACCCGGCCAAGGTGCAAAGCTATCTTCGAGCATGGGGCCCTTAAAACCAAAAAGGACGTTCAAAACCGACGGGTGCTCGGTATTTCTCGAACAGATTCATCTCCGAATGGGGGATAAATGTAAGCCCATGTTCGACACCATCGAAAAGAAGGCGAGGTTCGAATGGACATCCGAGAGTCGACTCTTTCGACAGATCAAAGCATATCTGGCCGACGCAAGATTTTAGCCAAACCGGTCCTCGGCGAGAACCTGCTTTTATACTTGGCGACCTTAAACCGCCCCGAGAGCAAAAAAGGTTTACGCGGCGTGAGGGTCAAACCCATCCGCCCATTTACTTTGTCACCGATGCTAAATGAAACCGAAAATGATACCTCTTCTAGAGAAATTGCTTTATGCTCTAGTTATGAGTGTGAGGAACCGAGACCTTACTTCTTCGATCACCGTTGGAGGTCCTCACTTCCTTACCCCTTCGCGTGCTCCATCGACCGATACATCGGGCCAATGCCCAAGTGGGCCATCGAGGTTGGACAAAGATGGGTAAACATACGGCGCGCCCGCAATAAAAGCTCAAGCCTTGATCGACTTCATCGTTGAATTAACCCCTCCTCCGGGGCGCTGGTTCGACCGCCCACCATGGAGTCAGACGTAGATGACTCAAGAATCGCCAACAAATCAAAGGAGAATTGTGTTAATCCAGATGAGATTTCTTTTCGTAATGCCATCACTTTCGATTTCCTTCCACCGACAACGAGGGCCGAATATGAAGTTACCGATCAATCGGTTTAGAAATGTCCACCGCAATGGGCATCAAGCGACTTCAAGCACACACCGACTCCCGGCTTCAGAAAGCACGCCAGATATTAGGGGAGTATGAGGCCCGAGACGAGCGGATGTCGGCCTACCAAGAGGTCGTCAAAGCACGTTGCCTAAAATTTGAACAAATCTACATCAAGCTAGTACCAAGGGATGCGAACTCCCGAGCTGATGCATTGGCACGACTAGCGACTTCGGAGGGACCAGCAGGGATGAGGGATGTCACCATCACAAAACTATCCCACCCCTCCACTGCTAACACAATAGTCGCTGCCCTAGACACCCCGAGTTTAAGCTGGATGACCCCTATAATCGACTACTTGATGATTGGGCATTACCAACTGACAGAATTCAGGTAAAGCAATTACAACTAAGGGCATCAAGGTACACATTGGTTGGTAACCGATGTGTTACCCCGGAGCAAAGACTATCCTGCAAGATATTCACGACGGGGTATGCGGAAACCACGTTAGAGGCGGCCGCCGCTCATAAGACGATGACACGGGTATTATCGCCAACTTTAAAGGCCGATGCCATGGTTTTAACGGAAATGCCACAAATGTCAAATACACGCACCATCAATCAAGGTCGCGACCGGAGGAACTCACCAAAGATCCCTACCCTTGGCTTTTGGCGGTGGGGGATAGATATCATCGGGCCATTACCAACAGCCCCGGGTTCATCAAAAGCACGCCCTAAGCAGATGATTACTTCACAAAATAAGCCGAGGCCGAGGCTTTCATGCACCATAGATCAAGATCACGTCATCAAATTCATATGGCTAAACATCATCCGCAGATTCGCCTACCGCAAGCAATTATATCCGATAATGGGAAGCGGTTTGATGGTCATAAGATCGATAGTTTCTTCGTAAAAAATGGAAAATCCCCAAGCTTTTCTACCCCCTTATCACCCCTCAACCAAAAGGTCAAGTCGGTTGTGAACAATATCATCAAGCACACTCGAAAACCAAGATTGAGGGAGGAAAAGGGAAGTGGGCGATGAATTACCGGATGTATTGTGTTCATACTGAAACGACTCGCCTAAATTCGGACCCGAGAGACCCCTTATTCGATGGCATTTGGCTCGGAAAACATCATACCCGCAGAGGTCGAATTCCAAACTCGTAACCTCACAAATCACGACCGATCAAGAACGATGAGGCCTCGGCGTAAACCTAGACTTGCTCAAGAGAAGCCGACAGAGGCGTGTATCCAAATGCGAGATACAAACAACAAATCAAAAATACTACACTCTAAAGTGCGATCGAAAAATTCAAAGAAGGCGACCGGGTCCTGAAGAAGACTCCTGAGTAACCAAAGGAACTTTCGGACCATTAAACCGGAAGGACCATACAAGGTTGTTTCGAGTATTATCCAACGGGGCATACGAGCTCGAGAATCCAGATGGCACTCAGTCTCAGTACCCGTGGAACGCATCTCATCTGAAGAGATACTATCAGTAGGGTCGAGGCTAGTGTACTTGTAAACTTTCAGGTTAATAACGAGTTAAATTTTCTTTTTCATAATTCTTGTGTTTAAACCCAGGGAGGTCACATAGATGAAACATCGACCTCCCCCAGGAATGACTTTCGACATATTTGCGGCGAGATCGCCACCCCTAGCGGTGTGATCCTCCCCTAACTGTATAAGACGACTAAGCGAGGTTCAATCTAAAATCGCAATGACAATAAGATGAATGAACATACGCACAGATTATAGTCGCATAAGGAAATCAAGTCGGCACAATAAAGGAAAGAAAAATGCAGATTTCATTAATGACAACAAGCCCAAAGGTTGGTACATTATAAGAGCCCGGAGGCTAGATTACATCAAGCGGAAACCAAGATACGTCATGATAAATAACGACAGATGTTTTACTACAACCCAATATCCACGACTGGCAGACGACTTCCGGCTTTAAGGCATGCTGATCAAAAGTATTGTTGGAGATGGGGTTCAACAACTTCTCACTCTCCTTTTTCTTATCGGGATTCTTGATGTCATCATTCTTAAGAACGGTCAAGAATCCCATCAGCAGGACCACTGACTATGTTCAAAGGTTGCCCACCTAATTATTGCTGAATAACGCTGGTGAGGGTGTGGGCAGCCCGCCTCCAGGATCTTGGGCTGGTAAACACCTCCCCTAGAGGCCAGTTGTGGCCTGTTCTTCGGGAGGAGCCGCGCCAAACATCTCAGCGACCTCATTTCGTGCCCCAGCCTCATCTGTCTAAGTCTCGAGGACCACCTTGGAGTCTCCCGGCTGTGTCTCATCTGGATCGGGAGTGGGGTGCACGATCCGACTCTGATTAGGGAGAAAGAACCAGGAAGAGTATCTTGAGGAAATTCTTTCGCAAGACAGTCGCAGGAAATAAGGTTTTCAAAACCTAATTCCCTCCTATTTATCGAAGAAGATGAGGGGACAAAATGAAATTAGCCAAAACTTTGGCCCCCTAGCAACAAAAAGACGCGAGGGGCTCGCGTGAAATCCACTACGTCATCTCATTGGACGAAATGGCGGCACTTTACGTCATCATCCTGGCACGATATCATTTCAAATCCCTGAGATCGATGGAAGTCTGATGCGACGATTCGTATTATCGATGTGACTTTTACCTGCCCGAGGATAGTAAGCCGCTCATAGGAGACTTTCCAGGTCGGATGGTCGCGAGTCAATTTAGTCCATGTGTCAAGCCAAGGTCCCTTCTCGGAACAAGAGACCTCAACTTGATGGGCAATTGTTGTAGCATGGATAAACCCGACCTCCCACCTGGGCACGAAGGATCATAAACAATCCAACAAAGACTGCATGAAGCAACCTCGGTAAGGGGACCAAGGGATCAGCCCACGTAATTCCCACAAGACCAAACCTTCAAGTCGCAAAGGTCGGCAACCGGGTAGTCGGTAGTTCAGGAAGTCGCGATGCGATTTCCGCTTTATATCCTCAAGTCGGGAGCGACCTGCACCAGCCATAACTATACAGTTCACGTGGTCAATGACATCCCCCGACACGCCACTAATCCGCCCTCCACATCCGCTCCACGATTGGCGCACGCTGAAGATGGACGATTTCTGGCCTGTCAAGGCGAGATTAATGGTTCCCGATATTGTAGCCCTTTCATAGGCATTATTCCTTATGTAAATTCCCACCCAAAGGGTGGGAGTCATAGTATAAATAGGCCACCACGGCCACCTCTGTAAAAAGTCGAACAACTTAGACTTCTAGGCATATACATACATCCTCTCCCTGGCTTGGACGCCCCCGGACGTAGTCTGATTCCAAAGACGAACCGAGTCACCAACTTCTTTGTCTCTTTCCCTGATTCGATTGTCTTTAGCATACGCATTTCATAATAATTATTGTTTAACTGAGTAGATAAAAACCAGTTACAGCACTAGGGAGGTCCTCAACTATCTTCATATGGGGGCGAGCCTTTACATAGTAATACCCCGGGTCCTTTCCCCACTTCGCAAGCGAGATCAAAGAGTTCAGCTCTTTGACAGATGGAAACGCCCAAGGTTGGACCCGCCCGAACAACGATAGGAGCCAGATTATGGTACTCCATCCGTTAGGAGTAATCTGGATCGGAGCTAGGCCCCAGAACCACAACAGCGAGGTGATCATGGGATGAAGAGGAAAGCGAAGCCCGACCTTCATCGTGTCATAATTCATCGCCACACACCCATCGGGGACTTGGTCGGCGTAGTCAACCTCGTATCCGGGAACCCAGAAATGAACATCGCTAGGGACCTGGAACTGCTCCCGCCACAAGAAGAGGTCGGCTTCTGTCACCGAGCTAGTCACCTCGCTCGCAGCAAAGGTATTATCCTCGCGAACCCGAGTCGGCCTAGGAATCACCTCGCGGGGATGGGCCATGCTCTCTTCAACTCTCAGCCTGCGATCGACAGCGTCGACCTCGTCATCCTCGCTTGGCACGTCGGGGATGACCTCATCCGACAAGAAGTCAAATTCGGCCGAATCAATTGAGTCCGAACTAAGGGCATCTTCCTCCTCCCCCGCCACTCCCAAAGTTTGAAATTCCTGCTCGGCGGGAACCAAGACATTTTCCAGTGGCTCCTCCACGGTTCGACGCAGACGGCGCCTCTTTGAGGTAACCTCTCCCCCGACCCGTACGGGTATTTCACTCACCGTCTCTGAAGAGACGACCACAACCGGCGCCTCATCCTCGCGGCCTCGCCGCCGGCGATTCACGGCGATCTTAGCAGAGCTCCCAGCCACACTCCCGAACTTTCCCGACTCTCGGACGCCATTCGTCACCAGTGAACACATGAAACAAAGGGAAGAAAGAGATCTAGGGTTTATCTGAGGAAGAACGAACGACGGAATCACACGCACGAAGGATCGCCTGAGCAGCAGGATAGTTTTCGAATGTTTAAAGAGTGGAAAAGTGAAAAATAAGTAAGGGAGGAGATATTTATAGGAGAAAAAGGGGGCCCGTGGACCAGGCCACGACCTTACATGTCCCGCGCGTGGTGTCCACGCGCCATCATCACCCAGCCTCGGCGGGCACGGCAGTCGAGGCGAGCTACCGTCATCACGCTCATTCCCGAGACAATGGTCATGCGTGTCCCAGAAGTTTTACGACCTCGCGCACCATGATCAAGACAACATTTGAAAATAGCTCGCCCCCCCCCCATTAGCGAGCATGGGACGATGAGCTAGGGCTATATTGTTGCATATGGCATAGTCTGCGAATCGAATGGCGGAAAAGGAAAGACTTCAAATTATATACAAGTTTACCACCTCGCTAGGAAAATGGGAGCATGGGCACACCAAGCACGAGTATGCGTCCCTGATGCACCTCGCAGGTCGCATAGTGACACAAGTACGGAGCATTAATTGAGATGGGACCCATGGCAGGCGAGAAGCGCCAGGGACCTTGCCTAAGGATGACCTTGATCAGAGATGTGTCAGTAAAGAACGGTAATGATGAGTAGCTAGGAGTAATTAAACGGCTAAATCCCTGATTATCCGAATCTGTCTCGGGCGACGACCCAGCGAGACGCCCGAGCTCTTGATCCCTCGAGCGACCTCCGACCTGGGTCACATCAATCATGTAGCATTTAATGTTTTGCAGAGCTATTTCCGGCTACTTGTCCTTGTAATTCGGGAGAGTGAGCTCCACTCTCCCAAACCTTATAAATATGGGTCATTTATGACCAAGAAGAATGGAGAAATTAATACAATACCCAACCTCTTGCAAATTTATTGCTCAACATATATCTTTCTCAAGCAATCATATCACATAAATGCAATCCACTTTACACATTTATTGTTTGTGTCACTAAGATCATTAAGCAACATCTTAAACCATAATCCTCATATTTTAGTACACAACAATTCCCAAAAATAAAGGAATTGTGATTCATTACATACCCCATGGGTTTATGTATTCCACATTTTTAGGAATGAAATTTTTTTCCACAAAAAATATTATTATTCATTTTATAATATTACTTTCTACCCAACATCAACAATAATAATTTAATAATATTATTATTTTATTAAAAATTTTAATTAATAAAATAATAACCAACTCCAATAATAATAATAATAATAATAATAATAATAATAATAATATTAAATATAATAATATTAAAATATATAAATAATATAATTTTTTTTAACAATAAATACTATATCTCAAAAAATATTAAAAAAATATATAACGTTATTATTAACTCATACTTTCAACAATAATTAAAAAAATATTAATATACATATATGTGTTTACTAAAATGATATATTATTATAAAAAACACAATAATAATACTATTTTTATAATTAAAAAATACTATTTTAAAAATATATATTAAAAAGCTAAAAATAATAATATATTAAAAATATATATAATAATCAATAATAATATTAATATTAAAGTATAATTAATAATTAATAATACTAATTTTAAAACAGATTCACCAATACTTATATTTCATTCATAGGTCATACCAATCATAAGAATGATCATTCCTATATCATTCCATTCAGGTTTTCATTTCATTCATTAATTAATTTCATTCAGCCACAATTCCATTCAGTCATATCAATCATGCCCTAAGGTGTAATATTATTACAATCATATAAGTGTAAATACTATTTAATTGTAATATTTGGTAATTATTGTTGGATATGAATAATAAATGAGTCCAAATAATAATTTAATTACTATATTAGTGGTTGAAATATTACTAATTATAATCTAATTATGATTAACAATAATTTAATCAATTATTATGCAACTCAAATTTACTTTTTTCAAAATACAATTACTTTTATTAACACAATTGTACTTTTAAAATATTGACTTAAAAGATAAGGTGCACATGATATAGAGACCTATTATTTTCTTAAAATGAGTTGGGTAAAAAAAAATAGTGAAATTAAAATTTGGTATTTGAGATAATTCTCATGGGACTAGTATCAAAATGCAACATATATTACAAGTGTTTATTTATTTTGCAATTTATTTAATTTTTTTTATCAAATTACAAGTATATTATATAATAAAGGTAAAATCTCTTTTGCACCAATACCCAACCCGACCCGAACTCGATTCGACTGATTCATGGTTCAACCTACCCAAATGATTCATGGTATAGATTTTTTTTACTAGGTCCGGATCCAACCGACCCGATTCGAACCCGACCCGAGTGTGGTTTACCCGACCTGAATGGTTAATGATTTAGGGTTAAGGTTCATAGTTTAGGTTTAGATTTAGGGTTCATGGTCCATCTAAATTAAAATTGAATCCAAAAGTGCAATTGGTGCAAATAAGCATTAATCATAAATAAAATAACCGTTTGCAATTTGGACTTTATTTCTCTAGTATTTTCTTGGTTGGAACAATTTTAATGGAAGAAGAAATTGGAAGCTACTAATTTCTTACGTTTTGTTCACATGGTGCAAAAAGTCTTGTTATTCACCCAGTTTACATTCCAGAACAGACATTAAGAGAAAACAACAAGCTAATTAGCGGGTGTTTTGCAAAAAAATTATAAATGATTATATTCAACTAGAATTGTGTGCATAAACAATTTAAAGTATTTTTATTTCTCCTTTATTAGGTTAAGTGCTTGTTTTCAAACACTTTTCGGGTGTGTTTTGAAACACTTAAAACAGTTTCCAGAAGCACTTATTTTTAAAAGCTGTGAGAGTGAGCTTTAAAAATAAATGCTTCTGCAAACTGTTTTGGTGTTTCAAAACACACCCTTAGAATAGTGAAAATCACTTTTACTTCAAATAGAGATTCAAAATACTACATAAATAAGCTTTCAAAAGCTATAAGCTAAAAGTTGAAAGGGATGCTTTTGGTATCTTATGAGCATTTTTTAGGAAAAATGTCAATTCAGGGCCTGAAATATGGTAAATCTATCAATTTAAGGCCTAAAATATTTTTTCTATCGATTCAAGACCTGAAATATAGAAAACTATCAATCCAGGGCCTGAAAAATAGAAACTATCAATTTGAGGTTTATAAATTTTAAGACCATGTTTGAAACATATATTTCATGTCCTTATTTCATGTTCTTATTTTTTTTTATTTTTAGGGTTTACGGTTCAAGGTTTACGGTTCAGGGGGGTTTAGGGTTCATGGTTCAAGGTTTAGGGTTCAACGTTTAGGGTTTAGTGTTCAGGATTTAGGGTTTAGTGCCAAACATGGCCTTAAATTTTATAAGCCTCGAATTGATAGTTTCTATTTTTTAGGCCCTGTATTGATAGTTTTCTATCTTTTAGGCCTTGAATCGATAGAAAAAATCTTTAAGTCCTTAAATTGATAGATTTACCATCTTTCAGGCCCTGGGTTGATAAAACTCCCATTTTTTTAGTATTATTAATTTTTTTTTAAACACTATCAACTTTTCTTTAATTTTTTTTTTTTATAAACACCATCAACTTTTATTATTAATTTTTTTTCAAACACTCAAAATCTCCATTTGAGAACCTTTGATTTTGCTATTTGAGGGTGCACAATCTATATATATATATAAGCAGAAACAGCCCCAAATTTAAAAATTATTGAATTTTCCCGCCAAAAAATATTGTCAAATTTGGAGACGAATCTTTGAAAAAAATATTAACAAATAATAATGAATTGAGAATTTTTTTTTTAAATAAAATATTTTAATATATTGAAAAAAAAATTCTTACATATTTATGAATGCAAAACAAAAAACGAGCGTAGCGACGGTTTTTACGACGATTACGGTCAAATGGTCAAAGTCAATAATTTTAGCGACGGTCTAGAGAATCGTCGCAAGACGTTTTGGACTAATCCCTTTAGCACGATATTAGCAACAGTTTTTGAGATGATTTTTTTAGCGACGGTTTTTTTTTTAATTTAATTTTTTAAAATATTAATTTTTTTTATGTTTCAGGATTATACAAGATTTTTTAATTGTTGTTAATGCACCTTACCGTATATTTAATTTATAGTCACTTGGAGAAGAGTTCCACCTGACCGTAGTCAGATCTATTTCGAGGAGTTTACTAAGATAAAATTTAATTCATAGTATATTTAAATATATATATTGACTAAAAGTAGTACTTGTTTAAATAGAAAAATAGTACTTATTTAAATGAAAGTATTACTTGTTAAATGAAAAATATTACTTAAGTTTAAATAGAAAAGTAGTACTTGTTTAAATGAAAGTAGTACTTGTTTAAATAGAAAAACATTACTTGTTTAGATAGAAAAGTAGTACTTGTTTAAATAGAAAAGTAGTACTTGGTTAAATGAAAAATATTACTTGTTTAAATTAAAAGTATTGTTTAAATAATAGAAAGTATTACTTGTTTAAATGAAAGGTATTACTTGTTTAGATGAAAGTATTACTTGTTAAATGAAAAGTATTACTTGTTTAAATAGAAAGGTAGTAGTTGTTTAAATAGAAAAGTAGTACTTGTTTAAATGTAAAGTAGTACTTGTTTAAATGAAAAGTATTACTTGTTTAAATAGAAAAGTATTACTTGTTTAAATAGAAAAGTAGTACTTGTTTAAATGAAAAGTAGTACTTGTTTAAATGAAAAGTATTATTTATTTAAATGAAAGGTATTACTTGTTTAAATGAAAAGTAGTACTTGTTAAAATGAAAAGTAGTAGCTTGTTTAAATGAATAGTAATACTTGTTTAAATGCAAAGTATTACTTGTTTAAATAGAAAAGTAGTACTTGTTTAAATAGAAAAGTATTATTAGTTTAAATTAAAAGTATTACTTATTTAAATAATAGAAAGTATTACTTGTTTAAATGAAAGATATTACTTGTTTAAATGAAAAATATTACTTGTTAAATGAAAAGTAATACTTGTTTAAATGAAAAGTATTACTTGTTTAAATAGAAAAGTATTACTTGTTTAAATAGAAAAGTATTACTTGTTTAAATAGAAAAGTAGTACTTGGTTAAATGAAAAGTAGTACTTGGTTAAATTAAAAGTATTGTTTAAATAATAGAAAGTATTACTTGTTTAAATGAAAGGTATTACTTATTTTAATGAAAAGTATTACTTGTTAAATAAAAAGTATTACTTGTTTAAATAGAAAAGTAGTACTTGTTTAAATAGAAAAGTATTACTTGTTTAAATTAAAAGTATTACTTATTTAAATAATAGAAAGTATTACTTGTTTAAATGAAAGATATTACTTGTTTAAATGAAAAATATTACTTGTTAAATGAAAAGTAATACTTGTTTAAATGAAAAGTATTACTTGTTTAAATAGAAAAGTATTACTGGTTTAAATAGAAAAGTATTACTTGTTTTAATAGAAAAGTAGTACTTGGTTAAATGAAAAGTAGTACTTGGTTAAATTAAAAGTATTGTTTATATAATAGAAAGTATTACTTGTTTAAATGAAAGATATTACTTGTTTTAATGAAAATAATTACTTGTTAAATAAAAAGTGTTACTTGTTTAAATAGAAAAGTAGTAGTTGTTTAAATAGAAAAGTAGTACTTGTTTAAATGAAAAGTAATACTTGTTTAAATGAAAGGTTTTACTTGTTTAAATGAGAATTAGTACTTGTTAAAATGAAAAGTAATACTTGTTTAAATGAAAAGTAGTACTTGTTTAAATAGAAAGTATCACTTGTTTAAATGAAAAGTAGTAGTTGTTTAAAAGAAAAGTAGTACTTGTTTAAATGAAAAGTAGTACTTGTTTAAATAGAAAAATATTACTTGTTTAAATAGAAAAGAAGTACTTGTTTAAATAGAAAAGTAGTACTTGGTTAAATGAAAAACATTATTTGTTTAAATTAAAAGTATTACTTGTTTAAATAGAAAGTATTGCTTGTTTAAATGAAAAGTAGTACTTGTTTAAATAGAAAGTATTACTTGTTTAAATAGAAAGTAGTACTTTTTTAAATAGATAGTAGTATTTGTTTAAAAAATGAATTTTTAGGACATATACAATTTTAAAAGAATATAATCATTTATTTATAATTTATAATATAAAAAATATATATAATTAGTATTTTAAAGATTATTAGATAGTTAAATTAAATAAATGAAATAAAAAAATAAAAAAAAAGTGTAAAAAAAACGTATTAAAAATAAATAAATATATTTTAATAAAATACAATTTAATTTAAATTTATAAATGAATAAAAATAAAAATTATTATATTAAAATGTGGTTAAATAATTAAATTAGATAATTGAAATAAATGATTTTAAAAAAATTGAAAAAAAATGATATTTAGGACATATATAATTAATTTTATTAAATAAACGCAAGAAAACAAGTGTCCGAGCGGTTTGATCCCCACTCAGGCGCCCATAGGTCCCGTGTTCGGTCCCCCTTGGGAGCGAAAATTTGTCTCATTTAATTTAATTGGGAGGCTTGGTGGCTTATATATGATATGCTTGGTGGTTGGGTTCGACATGATCCGTGGTTCGGGTGGTTCGGTGCCCATCCGGACGCCCCATGGGCTCGGGTTCGGACCACCGTGAGCCATTTTTTTTTCGTAAATTCACGCTTTAGCGACGGATTTCGCGACGGTTTTAGCGACGTATTTAATAATAAACAAATTTAAAAATTATTTTTAAAAAAAATTATTAAAAAAAAAATCCGTCGCTAATCAGCGACGGTCACAAAAAACCGTCGCTACGGTTAGCGACCCTCGATTCAACGACGGGTTTTTTTCCGTCGCCAAAACCGTCTTTAATGTTGTTAGCGACGGTTTTTTCCGTCGCTAAAACCGTCGTTAAACCCCGTCTTTTTTGTAGTGATGGTTTAGATATATGAATCTTTGAAAAAAATATTAACAAATAATAATGAATTAAGAATTTTTTTTTAAAATAAAATATTATAATATATTGAGAAAAAAATCTTACATATTGATGAATGGTTTAGATATATGATCATGACTTTGTTGAATTTATACTAGATATCTGATCATGACTTAAATCATTGAGATCCATCGTTTAAAATAGAATTGATCGCATCATATCAACCAAATTATTTATATATATATATATATGTCCATAACACAACAATGGTATATTGTATAAATAATTACCATCACCTATGTCATTCGTTATATTGTATAAATAATTAGAACGACAATGATTTTGACCAAAAAAAATGGATTAAATGGCAAAATGTTAAAAATATACCCTTTTCTGGCTTTATTTATTTTAGATACATGATCATCTAACAAAAACATGGTTACAATAGTTCATGTGTCGTAACTCCTCATAAGAAGGAGAAATAGAGAAGAATGTCAGATTGTAAGGAGAGAATAAACAATATGTGTAGAATAAGATCTTGACTTCCACTACTCATACCACAAAATCCTCAAGGCACACCTCAAAATTTTAAAGATAAAAATAAATATACATAAAATGACTTAGTTATCCTATTTAAATAGGGGTATTATCTGTTCTTAAGTTTTGTTGACTTTGACTTTAGTCCTCTAACTCTCTTTCACTTTGAAATTAGTCCTTTATTTTTATTTAGACATGAAAAAATAATTAAAAATTTTGACAAAAATTAAATTAAAATCTAAAAATAATTTAAAACATAACTAAATATTTAAAGATAAATTAAAATTTCAAAAATAAATTTAAAAAATCAGACAAAAATATGAAAAAATTAAATAAACTCTGAAAAATATTATTAACTAACTATATTTTAAAAATTAGTAAACAATTTTTTTAAAAAATCAATTAAAACTAAATAAAATATGAAAAATATTAAAAAAAAACTTCAAAATTAATTAAATTCAAATTTATTTTCTTTTAGATCTTAATTACGTGTAGTTGATTCTTTGAAGTTGTTTATTATTTAAATTTAATTATTTTTTAAGATTTACTCGATTTTTTATATTTTTACAGATTTTATTTAGATTTTTAATATTTTTTAAGATTTGTATTTTGCTAAAGAATTTTTTGAATTTATACATTTTTTAAGATTTAGTTGATTTTTTTAAAAGAAAATTTAGATTTTAGAAAAAGAATTATGAATAAAAAAGAAACGCTTTTTTTTTGGAGAGGAATATTAATGAGAAGGAAAAAAAAAGGAAGGAAAGAATTATTTTTTACAATTTTGGAATTATTTTTTACAATTTTGTTGGAGGAAGGATATAATAGGAATAAAATGGGGTGTGTTTAGTATACATACTAATTTTTAAATTTTGTTGGGATGTGTTTAACAAATGGGGTGTGTTTAGAGGATTTTGAGGTGTGGGTAGTGGCACTTTAAAATCATACATTTACTATAAAAAAAAAATATTTTTAACTAAAAAGAGGAGAACCTATATAAGTTTGTGAATTACGACAAATGTCTAATTATATTCATTTGTTTTTTAATTTGATATGGGATAAAAATTAGTGTGTAGATCAAATTCAGTTGTGTTCTTAAGACACTTAAAGTAAATACGATAAAATTAAATAACATCACAATATAATATCAATTGCATATTTATAGACTCAACTTAAGTAAAATATAATATTTAAATCGATGTGTGATAGAATATTAGTTATACAATTAATTAGGTCAATTTTAAAGAGTGTTCAATAAAATAGTTTTTCCAAAACATTTAAAGATTTAGTAATTAGTTTGTTAATCTATAAATTATTTTTATATTGTAATTTGATAATTTTTTAATTTAAATAATTTTAATTTTTTTTTTGGTAATTTATAAATTAAATAAATGAGTCAATTTTATTTTTAACTTATTTGTTTATTTAAATAATTTATAAATTATTATTTGATATTATTTTTTTTACTCTTACTTTTCTAAGAAATAGCCCTATATTTTTTTATAATTGGTTGAATTAATGTAAGAGGTAATCTATTAGTAATCGATTGTTGTGGTAATAATCTTCATATGGACATGACTTTTGAAGTGGAATTTCAATGACAACTTAACTTTCAAGAGAAAAGACCAATAATTAAATAACACGAGTACTCAAATAATTCTTAAAATGACACATTGGCCAAATCAATGTGAGGTTGACACATCATCAAGACAAACTCCCTATTAGTATAATATATAGGGGATTAATGCTCATTTGAATTATTAGCGTACATAGCCTCTTTTTTTATTTGAGTTATGAATTCGATATAAATATTTATTTCAATTGTGTAATGATTTTGTATATGAAGTTTTTTTACATTGTAGAAAGTATTAAGGTAAGTAATGTAAGTGTTGAATTAGTTGTTGATGAGTTTATTCTAATTTGTTTATAGCGATTAATATTTGCATTTTGTATATATTGTAGGGAGTATTAAGGTAAGTAATTTGAATTATGAATTCATTTCTAATTTTATGAATTTTTTAATCTAATTTTGTGTTATATATTTAATCTGATTTTATTATTTTATATTGCAGTGAGTATTGAGATAAGTAATTTGAGTTATGAATGCTTATTATTGCATGGAGTATTGAGGTAAGTAATTTGATTATTAGTAGTTGTGAAGGAATTTATTCTAATATGCTCTATTTAATCTGATTTTATTATTTTATATTGAAGGAAATATTAAGGTAAGTAATTTGAGTTATAAATTGGTTATGAATGTTTATTGAAATTGTGTAATTATTTTGTATATTGCAGATTTGAGTTATGAATTGATTATGAATGCTTATTATTGCACGGAGTATTGAGATAAGTAATTTGAGTGTTGAATTTGTTGGGGTGTAGTTTCTTCTAATATGTTGTATTTAATCTGATTTTATTATTTTAGATTGCAGGGAGTATTGAGGTAGTAATTTCAGTTATAAATTAGTTATGAATTTTTATTGCAACTGTGTAATTATTTTGTCTATTGCAAATTTTGAGTTATTAATTGGTTATGAATGTTTATTATTGCACGGAGTATTGAGATAAGTAATTTGAGTGCTGAATTAGTTGTGGAGGAGTTTCTTCTAATATGTTCTATTTAATCTGATTTTATTATTTTATATTGCATGGAGTATTGAGGTAAGTAATTTAAGTTATAGATTAGTTATGAATTTTTATTGCAATTGTGTAATTATTTTGTCTATTGCAGATTTGAGTTATGAATTGGTTATGAATGTTTATTATTGCACGGAGTATTGAGGCAAATAATTTGAGTGCTGAATTAGTTGTGGAGGAATTTCTTCTAATATGTTCTATTTAATATGATTTTATTATTTTAATTGCAGCGAATATTGAGGTAAGTAATTTGAGTTATCAATTGGCTATGAATGCTTATTGCAACTGTGTGAGTTTTTTTATATTGCGCGAAATATTGAGGTAAATAATTTGAGTGTTGAATTAGTTGTAGAGGAGTTTCTTCTAATTTGTTCATGCGATTAATATTCACGTTTTGTATATATTGCAGGGAATATTGATGTAAGTAATTTGTGTGTTGAATTAGTTGTGGATGAGTTTCTTCTAATCTATTCATAGCCATTAATATTCACTTTTTGTATATATTGCATGAAGTATTGAGGTAAGTAATTTGAGTTATGAATTTTTTGCAGGGAGGCTTTTTTTTTTTTATATGGAACGAAGTATTGAGGTAAGTAATTTGAGTGTTGAATTAGTTGTGGAGGAGTTTTTTCTAATCTTTTCATAGCGATTAATATTCACGTTTTGTATATATGACAGGGAGCATTGCATTAAGTAATTTGAGTTATGAATTCATTATGAATGTTCATTCGTAAATTGCTCTGAGTGAACGGGACAGACACTTGCCTTCAGATGGATAATTTTTGTATTGGTGTTAGCGTAGAAAGTCTTGCACACAACTGCAAACCTCTAGCCACTTTGATGATTGTATTAGAGTTTTTCCCTTATTTACTTCATTTTTCTCATCAAACTCATTGATATGTAGCAATCATATCAGTTACAAATATTTGTTGTGTTGTTTACCTGGACACAGTATTTTATTTATTTAAGGGAAGATGTTTTTGATATTGGTCCTATTGATTTTTTTTTTCGTCATGCAACTTACTAACTTTTTGTCCAAATCGTCAAACGAAATATCATAATATTCCCAAGTTGTTGAAAACCACATATTTCTCTACATTTTAAGCGAAAATAAAGATAACTTTGTCACTTTTTGATTTTGATCCAAGTTCAAATTCAAAGAAGTTAAAGATGATCAAAGTCAAAATTTAGAAAGAGTAGTTGAATACAAATTTATTTCTCTTATCTCCCTCTCTACAAACCTAAATTTTTATTTGAATTTTTCAACAACAATAATTTTTTTTATATTAACTTTAAATTTTTGGAGAAAATAATATTTTCTCTATAAAAAAATTATTGTTTCTTCAAAAGTGAAAAAAAAAACTTTAATACAAATATTAATAAAATTTTAATATACATTAATTTTGCAATTATAACCGTGCATAGCACGGGTTTAATTACTAGTAATATAATATATATACAAAAAATAAATAAGATAAACAATATAATATAATATGAACAGACAAATATAACCTTGGGGTGGCCGGAAAATACTAGAAAAATAAAGTTAAAATTGCAAACAATCATTTTTATAATCTGATAAAATAAATTGTACAATTTGCAGATTGATAAAAAAAAACTTATAATATAAGTTGCATTTTGATGTTAACTCATTCTCATATTCCAAAACTTCACGACCTATCGGGCTTGGGTTCGTCGGGCAAGACTTGCTCGGACTCTTGTAAAATGAAGTGTTATATTATGTAAAAGATTCCGAGAAAAATAACAATTACTCCCTCCTTCCTAAAATTACTTGCGTATGTAAGTATCCGTACATATTAAGAAGGTAAAATAATGAATTGAAATTTGAGGGATAATTTTATAATTTTTTATGTATAGAAAAAGTAATAATTGAATTGTGCATAAACAAAGTGAAATAACTCAAGCAGTTAAAACACAACTACATATGACGTGAGGTTATGAGTTCAAATCATCATTAACCCGCATCAGTGATGTTGAGACGTCCCAATAAATTCAAAAAAAAAAATATAAATAATGTGGAGTAGGAAGAATTTTTCATATTGTGAGGGCAACTTCCCAATAAGTCAAAAAAAAATGTAATGTGAATAAGAATTTTGTATATTGTGAGGGTGAAGTTTATGCAAAATTTTTTTTTTGAGTGTGTAAGTAACATTGAGACGTTTCAATAAAAAAAATATGAATAGAAAGAATTTTTTTAGTGTGCAAATAACGTTGAGATGCCTAATAAATTAAAGGGGGAAAAACTTTAAGGTACAAAGTGCAAAAGCAAAAAACTCTAAGGTCCAAATACAACTTTTTGGTACAAAGTGCAGTTTTTTTTTAAAACAATGTACAGTTTTTTTTTTTACCTAGAAAGAAATAAAATCGTGAGATTCAGATTTGTAGAGTTATTGTTTCCTATTTTTTGTACCTTAGAGTCATTATCTCATAAATTAAGTGGGTAAATAATTACCGGATGGAGAAATGTGCAAATAATGTTAAACGCCCAATAAATTAAGTGTGGAAGTAATTACAGAATGGAGGATTATTATAGAATTTTCAATTTTAATTTAAGGCTTATTTCTCCTTTTCCTATTATGAACTTGCATTCGATAATGTTGATTTAAAATATTAATTCTGAGTTGTCTTATGAAAAAAAAAAAGGGGGTTAAAAGACGGGTTCCGATATTCGACCCGAACCGTATTACGGCGGAATAAAAAGCCCAGTTTCATTGTTTCTGAACCCTAATCTTCAGATCGAACAATTGCAAAAGCTCTCTACACCTTCAACGCCAAGTCCTCCCCAGTTTCAGTTGTCACACAATTATACTCGTAACGTATATAGACTTGTATGTTCTTTTCTCTGTTACCGATCGTTATATCTCCAACCCAGGTGAGTTTTATCGTAATTTTATCTTTATCGTACATAAGAACTATTTTATCTGTGTTTGCTCAGAATTTGTTTGCGCCTTTGTGAATTACTGTGAGTTTGATCTTAGGGGACGTTAATGTTGGAGAGAAGAGCGATTTGTTGATTGAATTTTTAATTTTGTGATAAAATTATTAGTGTGGCAGCTCACTTGATGGTAGGGACTCATTTGAAATTGGGGTTTTGCAGGAATCATTAGTGAATTGGGGCGGGGAGACTTAGTTTATTAGTCGAAACCACGAGAGAGATAATCTAATGGGGAGAAACAATAAGCCTACCACCCGTGATGAGGAGAACGCCCCTGCGGGTGGTGGTCGGGGAGGCAAATCGAAGAAGAAGTCGTTTATGATTGCTGATGATGAATATTTAATTGGAACTGAATTATCAGAGGATGTTCTTGTTCCAGAAGAGAAGGTGGCACAGGTGGGTGGCAAAAACAAGGGCAAGAAAGGGGGTAAGAAGAATGAGCCCAAGGATGAGGATTATGAAGTGGTGGACAACGCGGTTAGGGAAGAAGAAGAAGAGGAGGATGCTCCTGTGATGACGTTTGGTGGTAAAAAAAAGACGAAGGGGAAAAAGAGTGAAAGTAGTAGCATGTTTAGTGCTTTTGGGTTATTAGGAGATGATGAGGACGATGATGATCATGAAAATAAAGATGCTGACGATGAAGAACCGGTAATAGCATTTTCTGGTAAGAAGAAGCCTTCAAAGAGTAAGAAGAGTGGCGGCAGTGTCTCTTCTTCTGCCTTTGACTTACTTGGCGAAGAGGAAGAGAGTAGAGACGAGGATGAGAGCTCCAAGGAGGAAGATGAGGATGTTGAGATTACATTTTCAGGTAGAAAGAAAAAGTCGTCCAAGGGTTTGAAGAAGCCTTCTGGAAATTCATTTGGCTCTGCTTTTCTTGATGATGAAAATGATGAAGGTGAATCTGTTTCAAAAGTTGAGGACGATTTGGCCGAAGGTGGTTCTGATGATCAGGCGGCAGTTAAATTTTCAGGCAAAAAAAAATCATCTAAAAAGAAGAATACAAGTTCTGATACTCTTCTGGAAACTGCAAATGATGATACATCCTCAAAACCTGTTGAACCGAATCAACATCCGGATACATCAAAGAGCAAAAAGAAGAAAAAAAAGGGTGGTAAAATTGTTCAAGAAGAAGATGACCTGGGCCAAATTCTAGCTGAACTTGGTGCAACACCTTCAGTGGCAACTTCTGTTGCTCCTCCAGTACAGGACCAGGAAGAGGCTGAAGACGTGGATCAACATCAAGATGCTTCAAAGAACAAAAAGAAGAAAAAGAAAGGTGGTAAAACCCGTCAAGAAGAAGAAGACTTGGATCAAATTCTAGCTGAATTTGGTGCTGCACCTCCTGTGCCAACTTCTGTTGCTCCTGTGCAGCCTGGCCCAGAAGAGGCTGCTGATGACAAAGAAGGTGAAGAAGGAATTACGGAGTCTGTAGCATCAAAGAAGAAGAAAAAAAAGAAAGAGAAAGAGAAGAAGGGAGTTGCATCTGCAACTGCAGCAGAAGAAAAACAGGACGAAACCAAAGTAGCAGCTGGTAAGAAAGTTCCCAAGCATGTGAGGGAGATGCAAGAGAGACTTGCCAAGCAAAAGGAAGCTGAAGACAGGAGAAAACGGGAAGAAGAGGAGAGGATAAGGAAAGAAGAGGAGGAAAGGCTTCGGCAGGAAGAAATAGAAATGTTAGCTGAAGAGAAAAAACGGTTAAAGAAGGAAAAGGAGAAGGAGAAGATTCTGAAGAAAAAGCTAGAAGGGAAGCTCCTGACGGGGAAGCAGAAGGAAGAGGCTCGTAGGTTGGAGGCAATGAGGAAACAAATACTAGCTAATGCATCTTTGCCCTTAATACCTGGAGAAACTTCTGGTGCACCTGCCAAACGACCTCTGTATCAAAAAAAAAAGTCAAAGCCACAAACCCAATCTAACGGGGCAGCCACTTCAGACAGTGTTGATGCTACAGATTCAGAGGAAATGCCGCTAGGAACTGTGGTTGAGTTGGATTCTGGGGAACCTGAGAATGTTGAGGACGTAGAATCTGGAAGTACGAAGGATAAAAACGAGATTGCTGATACTGTTGAAGAGAATGGAGTTGATGAAGAAGAAGATGACGATGACGATGACGACGAAGAGTGGGATGCTAAAAGTTGGGATGAGGCTGATCTGAAATTGCCAGGTAAAAGTGTTTTTTCTGATGTAGAAGTTGATTCAGAGCCTGAACCTTTGGTTAAGAAAGAGGCAAAGAATGCTCGTCCCGCACCTCAAGTTGTTGAGCTGCCTTCAGCCAAGCCAGTTTCACATAATGCGGCTGAGGGTGATGATCAGAAGATTAACAGGAAGAACAAAAAAGTTAATGCTTCAGAGGAAACAACAAAAGCTGGTGATAATTCTGTCCAGATTGAGCAAAATCTTCGGTCCCCAATATGTTGTATAATGGGTCATGTTGATACTGGCAAAACTAAGTTGCTTGATTGTATAAGAGGTACTAATGTCCAAGAGGGTGAGGCTGGTGGGATTACACAGCAAATTGGGGCGACCTACATCCCTACTGAGAACATTCGTGAGAGAACCAGGGAACTCAAAGCTGATGCAAAGCTTGATGTTCCAGGATTGTTAGTGATTGATACACCTGGACACGAATCTTTCAACAATCTGCGCTCTCGAGGGTCAGGGTTATGTGATATTGCAATTTTGGTTGTTGATATAATGCACGGATTGGAACCACAGACAATTGAGTCACTGAATCTTTTAAGGATGAGAAATACCGAATTCATTATTGCCTTGAATAAAGTGGGTAACTGTGTATCTTATCTTTGTTGAGTCCGTCGTATTCTTAGCTTTTATTCTTAGCTTTTACTATTTTGATTTGGTTTACTTTACTTGTTGTCTCAGGTGGATAGATTGTATGGGTGGAAAACACAACGTAATGCGCCAATTGGGACGGCACTGAAGCAACAGACCAGAGACGTCATATCTGAATTCAACATGAGGGTTTCCAAGGTTTTTTTTTTTCCATATATATATATATATATATATATATATTCCTTTCCTTACCCATAAGTTTCTGCTTTTGTTGGCCTTATCTAATGCTTCGGTTTTGGTATAGATTATCATACAGTTTATGGAACAAGGTGTGAATACTGAGTTGTATAACAAGAACAAAGATAGGGGGGAGTTTTTCAGTATTGTTCCCACTAGTGCTGTAAGGTCTTTCACTGATCAAACTTCTCATTAGTTTATGTTATACTTGGTTTGCTATTTCTTTTTTTCATTCTCCCAAGAAGTATAAAACTATAAATCAATTAATCTTCTCTGCAATTCTTAATATAATGGTGATTCTGGCAAACAGCGGTGAAGGCATCCCTGAATTGTTGTTACTGCTGGTACAATGGGCTCAAAAGATGATGATTAAAAGGCTTACATATAGCGAGAAAGTGCAGGTTTGCTTTCTTTTCATGTGCGTGATAGTGAGAAAAGTTGTCTAATGGGAGGTTTTTTTAATTATTTAATCTCAACTCTGCTGCAGTGCACTGTTTTGGAGGTTAAAGTTATTGAAGGACACGGTACAACTATTGATGTGATATTAGTAAATGGTGTGCTCCATGAAGGAGATCAAATAGTTGTTTGTGGTTTGCAGGTATGTATTGGATTCACCATTTTTTTGGTCCCTTCAAAAGGTAGTGTTCTGACACAATATGCTGATATGTTTCTTACAGGGACCCATTGTTACCTCAATTAGAGCTTTGTTAACACCCCATCCCATGAGGGAGCTTCGAGTCAAGGTGAAACTTCTCAGACCATTGTTATCAAAAGAATGTATTATGCTTCTTTGGGTCAATTTATTATTTTATTGCCTCGGTTGTACCTAAGCAACACTGCTTGGATATGTTCCTAAAATTTGTTTCCAAACTGCAATTCATCAATTGTACTCTGGGTTTGCTGGAATAACTGTTACTCGGCTACACGATTGGAGCACCATTTTGACTTTTATCTTGAAATACATTTTCTTGTTAGATGTGATTATGTCGTGTAGTTTTGATGACAAATGATAATCATTGAATAACTTCCTTGTAAGGCTGGATTTGTTTTAAGTAAAGTGTAACAGTTTTATCAAATTTTTCTTTCTAGGGAACTTATTTGCATTATAAAGAAATCAAGGCTGCCCAAGGAATCAAAATTACTGCCCAGGTAAACATGTCTTATTTTGTTATATATCCTCTGGCCTTGCAAACACAAAAACTGGAAAATTATTAATTTAGAAAAAGAGATCACTATTTATATATGTTTTATATTCAACTTCTTTTGTTTTAGTTGCATGTCTTGCCTTATTTTTCTCTCTTTTTGTATAGGGTCTTGAGCATGCCATAGCTGGTGCTAGTCTCTACGTTGTGGGGCCCCACGATGATTTAGAGGAAATTAAAGAATCAGCTATGGAAGACATGAAGTCAATGATGAGTAGGATTGACAAAAGTGGGGAGGGCGTTTACGTCCAAGCATCTACTCTCGGGTCTTTAGAAGCATTGCTGGAGTTCTTGAAGACTCCAGCAGTTAACATACCTGTTAGTGGTATTAGCATAGGCCCCGTACACAAAAAGGATGTAATGAAGGCTAGTGTAATGCTTGAAAAGAAAAAGGAGTATGCAACAATATTGGCTTTTGACGTCAAAGTCACACCAGAGTCTCGGGATCTCGCTGATGAACTTGGTGTCAAAATATTTATAGCGGACATTATATACCACCTATTCGATCAATTTAAGGCCTACATAGACAATCTTAAGGAGGAAAGGAAGAAAGAAGCTGCTGAGGAAGCAGTTTTTCCGTGTGTTCTCAAGATCATGCCAAACTGTGTATTCAATAAGAAGGATCCCATTGTTCTGGGTGTTGATGTCCTTGATGGCATTTTAAAGGTAATATATTTCAGATCTAACTTTTACAAAATATCTGCCTTTTGACGTACATGATTTCACCCTGGGAAATTGCTGTGTGTGTGTGTGTCTGCATTTGGCGTACCTGGTGCATTATGATTCTGGTTATTCCTTTTCTTTTCATGTACGAATGAATCGATCTAATTAGTGTTGCATTTGGATCAAAAAAATTGTTAATAAATTAACTTAAGTTCACTTTAAATTGTAACATGTATATTTTAATAGTAATATGGACTGATATACATAACTATTTCTAGTAAGCATGAGGAAGAAACACAAAATATCTACGCTTCTAGTTTAGTTAACCTGCTTTTTTACTTAATACAGTAAAAAAACTTTAGCAGAGAAAAATCAATTCAGTATTCAGCATATTCACATTTTTATCATTTTATTGTTCTACAATATGCTGATGCTGAATTTTCTTTCATGTTGTACTATGTCCAATATTATAATTACTTTGCTTCTACATAATTTGGTGTATGAAGGATTATGCTCGTCCTTTTTTGTACTTCAGAGAACAATGAACTCAATCCTTTTTCTCACGCATAGTGCCACCAATATGATGATAAAAATACAAAAAAGCTGTGGAGACTATCTTAAGTTGCTCAAATTTTCTTTCATCAGTTTACATGTTTCAGTGGTTTCTCAAAAAATTGAAGTTTTTATATGTGGTAATAGTGTGGAGTGATGTTCTGAAAGTCCACTATGTTTCTATGTTTATCTTCTGGTGTCTCCTAGTACTTTTCCCTTTGGCGGTATTGAAATGTTTCAGGGCTTGTTTATTTTGTTTAGTTTTTTTCATTTGATGAATATCCAAGTGTTTTTTTGTTTATACCTGTCCTGGTTTTTTTTTTATGTGAAATAAAAATGAAGCTGGAATTGTAAGTTTAGAAGTTAAGGCCTTAAGGGCACAGAGCCCTTTTAATAGTTTTCTGTTCTTCATTGTTTGCAGAAAGTATCACTATCTTTTCATGTGCGTGTGTCGTTTATTCTCCTAATCAAAACATGATATTCAATTTTAGAAGGATGGATGGATAATAAACTTATGTTTTTGTTTGTTTCTTTTACTGTGTGTATATTTTTTAAATATATTTTAGTTTGTCTTGTAATTAATGTATCTAAACGTGTTCTTAGTGCGAACTCTTTTTCTCTAATTTTTTCAGGCGCAGTTGTGTGCCTGTAAATTTGTTTCTGATGCTAGTTGGAATTTCCTGTGTTTATATTCTCTCTTTAAAATGTTAAAATCTGTGTCTTCCAGGTTGGAACTCCTATATGCGTTCCTCAGAGGGAGTTTATCGAAATTGGTCGTATTGCTTCTATTGAAAATAATCACAAGCCTGTTGATTATGCCAAGAAAGGCCAGAAGGTGGCCATTAAGGTACGTGATATTGAAATTGGTTGCTTCTCACAATCTTTTTATGGGGGATTTGATCTTATATATTCTTACTTGTTTAATCATGTCTTTTTGTTGGAAACGCACCTTCTCTTCCATTTTATTTTGTGACTTATATCATTCTTCTGCTCCTTAATTTACTGAATCTTTGGTCACAGATAATTAGCAATAATTCCGAGGAGCAACAAAAGATGTTTGGCAGGCATTTTGAGATTGAGGATGAGCTTGTCAGCAAAATCTCTAGACATTCACTCGATTCACTCAAAGAAAACTATGCGGTTTGTGCATTTAAGATCTCATGGCATCTTTATTGTTGTACACAATTGAATTTGAGCCTCATGAAATATTTTTCTTCAATTAACATGTGCAGGATGATTTGTCTACTGAAGAAAAGCGACTTCTTTTTAAATTGAAAAAACTCTTCAAAATACCGTGAAGCGTGGGCGGGATGGGGTCCGTTTTGTTAAATTCTATTGCTTTGGATTTTGATGGTAGATAGCAACAGATAGCTGGAATAAGAGGTTTACTGGAGATGCATTTTTTTGTTGTTTAACTTTTCCAAATTGAGATTTTCAATTTTGACATTTTGATCCCTCCAGTATGTTGAAATCAAGTTCATGGTTTTCGTTGCTTCTCTTCTTTCGTGGCCGGCCACTGTGTTTGCTTTGGGAAACTTATAATACTTTTTTTTTTCTTTTTCAACACATTCAATTAATCATAATTGCACTATTTGTCACCATATAAATTTTACGAAATCCGAAGTCACAAATATATATGTGAAATATAATTACATTTTTTACTGTTCATATATTTCATGTCCAATAGAATTGCTAAAAGCAACAAGGTGTGCTGGGATTGTGGGATTTGAAATTTGAGCAGGATTTTCGTGTGAATTTGGGTTCATGTAATTTTTTTTTCCAACTTAATGTGTATGAAGTATGATAATGTTTTGCACATAATAATCCTTGCTGACAAAGATTTCATATAAATTTGTTCACATATACTTTTACCTTTTTTTATGAACAAAAAATTCCAACGGGTAAAATATTTTATAACAATATCAATTTTATTTAATTGAACATAAAATACTTTATTATAAGATGATTTCATACAAAATTTGTTCATATATTTATTGATAACGACAAAGTCTAGTATGAAAATTTTCACATGAAATTTTTTTAATTTACAATCAAATTCTGTAATTGGTGAAGGTAAGACAAAATTGAGTGATTCATGGTTCACTCGACCCAAGTGATTCATGGTTCACCCGGCCCGAATAGGTCATAATTTAGGGTTCATTATTTAGTGTTTAGAGTGTAGATGATTAATTTAGGACAATTTTATAGATTTTCATACATTAAAATTTTCACACTAGACATTGATAGCACACTACCGTTTTGATTAAAATCTTAAAGTCAAGTGCGTAACAATTTTAATAAACTAAAAAATATAGAGTAGATAAACATCAATTAGAACTTGGGAAGAATTTTGATGTTCTTTGGCAATCCAACTTTTGAAGCAAAACAGAACTTTGATTAGAGGTGTAGAAAATCATAAAGACAGAGAAAGTTTGAATGAGTTTTCTTTATTCAATTACAGACGGTACGATCCGAAAATCAAATCTTTTAAAAAAATACACATACAAATCATGCACAAAATTTATTTGGAATGTGTACGCACGGATCATGCACAAAATTTGCACGGTATGTGCACATACAGATCGTGCAAAAAATGTGCATGTATTATTCGTATTCTACCTACTAAAACATCAATCGTACACATGGGCGGACTTACATTGAGGCAAGTTGGGCAATTGCCCCACCTCAATTTTCATTGCCAAATACCATATATATCAATCACAAATTTAAAATGTCATAAATACTTTTAACATAATAAGAAAATAGAGAATCGCCTATGAAATTTTCCAACATGTCTACGGAATTTTTAACTAAAATAATTTTGTTCTTGTTGTTTACTAAAATATCGGATTAGAGAGTTTGATTGTGGCTTAGGACTTTAGTAACACAAACAAGTAATTCAATAATGTTTGTAGCATTTATTGCATATGTGAGTTAGAATGTTTGTTCTTCATAAATGAAAGAAGTAAATTGGCAAGAGGTTTGATATGGTATGAATTCTCTTGTCTTTTGGGGTCATAAAGACCCTCTATTTATAGTGTTGGGGGAGAGTGGAGCTCACTCTCCCAATTTTACAAGTACAATGGCTTTTAAAAGTGTCATGCATTTAATGCTAAGATTTCTAATCTGGTCCTAAAAAGGAGCTCGCGGTATGTCGTTTGAGGTTTAGTCACCTCGCTCGTCCTCGTGGACACATCGACCTGGGCAATATCCGGATATCCAGGGAACTAGTCGCTTTATGTACATTGAAGGGTCATTCGCAACCATCCTTCGCCGATTTCCTTCTGGACCAAACATGATTTAGGCAAGATATTCTGTACCCGATGTCTGACACATGTCACATCAAAGTTTATGCTCTGACTTTGGGAGCGCCCGAGGTCATCGAGCTCGGGAAAGTGGTGTTGGGGTTATACGTGAAAGTATATTTTTACTTTATAGTAGTGCGAATCTTGGATATCACAACGGATATAAACTTAATTTATTAGGAGCCATAATATCATTGAATAAGAGTTATATTAAAATGAATTTGAATTGAAAATTTGTCAACAAGACAAATGTTTGAAATTTAAATATATAATTTTCTTTTTCAACGGACCTGAAATTTAAATGTTGTGCCCATAGATAAGGGAGTAAATTTTTTTCTTTTAAAAACAAAGAAAAAAATTATTTATAAAAATAAAACTTGAATGGAGAATTTGATTAAAAGAAAAGTCACTGGAAAATTAACTGTTTCTTTTTTAAGGTAATCAATTACAATAGTTTCCTAACATAATCAACTACAATAGTTCCTTCTATCACTGGGCACGTAGCAATATCGGTTTGTCTCGCTGTAGACTAGAACCGCAATCACCACAAGAGGGGGATCATCTGAAACTGCAATTCGAAATCGCAACCGCACCCCAATTGAAACCGCAACCACCACCCCACCACAAGGGGATTCACCACAAGAGGGAATAAATTTTCCCTCTCCCTATCTCGAACCCAAGATCTCGGGTCTCAGGTGGTGGAGCTCTAATCGCTTGAGCTATCCACGCTTGAGCTAAAGGAGTGGGGGAAAATTATTAAAAAAAATAATGTTGGGCTAAAGGATAGGAGAGAAAATTTATAATTAAAAATAAAAATTTTGTTTGAAATGACTCGAACACGCAACTATTTTTATTTTTAAGATACCGAAACAAGTAAGCAATCTAGATCCATTTTAATAGCATGGATAGTGGTGTATGGTACATGGGTACACCACTCGCATAAGACCCACTAAAGAAAAACACAAAACTTTAATTAAATAAAAATGAGTTTTTTGCACTTTTGGTCCCATCAACCACGCAATGTTTTTAATTTAGTCCAACCTCTGCCAAATTAGTCCTATAAGATTATTTTTGTCAATTTAAGTCCCACTGTTTAACTAAACTTGCATTTTTAGTCCCAAAAATAGACGGCCTCTTACGGACCCTCGTTAAGCGCAAAACGGAGATTGTTTAACAAATAATTAATATATATTAAACCTTAATATGTCTTAACGATTCACTTATTGAGTTTTTTTACACTTTTGGTCCCATGAGCCATGCAATGTTTTCAATTTAGTCCCACCTCTGCCAAATTAGTCCTGTAAGATTATTTTCGTCAATTTTAGTCCCACTGTTTAACTAAACTTGCATTTTTAGTCCCAAAAATAGACGGCCTCTAACAGACCCTCGTTAAGCGCAAAACGGAGACTGTTTAACCTATAATTAGTATGTATTAAACCTTAATATGTCTTAACGAAAAGTATTACTTGTTTAGATGAAAAGTATTATTTGATTAAAGAAAAGTATTACTTGTTTAGATAGAAAAGTATTACTTATTTAAATAGAAAAGTATTACTTGTTTAGTTAGAAAAGTATTACTTGTTTAGATAGAAAAGTATAACTTGTTTAAAGAAAAGTATTACTTATTTAGATAGAAAAGTATTACTTGTTTAAAAGAAAAAATATTTTCTTGTTTTAAAAGAAAGGTAGTACTTTTTTAAAAAAAACAAGTAAAAAATATAATTTAATTTATATAAAAAAAATTATTATATAAAAATGTGATTGAATTAATAAATAAGATAATTGGAATAAAGAATTAAAAAAAATTGTTAAAAAAACGATTTTTAGGACATATAGAATTAATTTCACTAAGTAAACGCAAGAAAGCAAGTGCCCAAGCGGAATTCATCCCCGCTCAGGCGCCCAAGGTCCCGTGTTCGATCCCCCATGGGAGCGAATAATTGCCTCAATTAATTGGGAGGTTTGGTGGCTTATATATAAGATTATTTCACTAAGTAAACGCAAGAAAGCAAGTGCCCGAGCGGAATTCATCCACGCTCAGGCGCCCAAGGTCCCGTTTTTGGTCCCCCATGGGAGCGAATAATTACCTCAATTAATTGGGAGGTTTGGTGGCTTATATATGAGATGCTTGGTAGTTGTACTTGAGATGGTCCGTGGCTCGGGTGGTTTGGTGCCCCCTCGGGTGCCCTCTGGCCAGGGTTCGAACCACCGTGAGCCATTTTTTTTTTCAAAAATTCACGATTTAGCGACGGTTATAGCGACGAAAACTAATGGTCGCTAATAGCGACGGAAGTTAATCGTCGCTAAACCGTCGATTTAGCGACGGTTATTCTGATCCGGGTCCGGACCCAGATGACCGTCGCCAAAACCATCGATATGTTGCGACGGTAATAAGCCGTCGCTAATTAGCGAAGGAGTTGAAATAACCGTCGCTAAATGTTATCGACCCTCGTTTTCCCGACGATCAGAAAATAGTGTGCAGTGGCGATTTTTACCGTCGCTAAAACCGTCGTTAAACCCCATCTTTTTTGTAGTGTGTGAAAAACTAGGTTTTGGGAAAAAATTGTGGGAAAAACTTGATTTTCCCACTAATTTTTGTCAAATTTGAAAACAATGGGACTAAAAGTGAAAGTAAATTGGCGCCAAAAAACGTGATTGGCTGAACAATAGAGCCAAAAAAAATGGAAGGAAGAAACTTGGGTTTTGGGAACCTATGAGATCATATGTGCAAGTGAGCTCATGCAAGTTAATTGGTTAATTTTGTGTTAATTATGTTTCATAACGTATGGGACTAAAACTGCAAATGGTTGAAAGGTGGTTAAGCCTTAATTGAGTATTAATTATGTCCCATAACTTATGACAAAATTCTGATTGATTTAATGAAAAACCAGAATTGGCGAGGACCACATTTGCAAATTAAAATTCTTATGGGACTAATTTGGCAGATGTGAGACTAAATTGAAAATATTGCGTGGTTGGTGGGACCAAAAAGTCAAAAAAACTCAAATAAAAATTAAATTAAATATTTTTATTTACCTAATCAAATTTAAGAAAGCTGCCTTGCGGGTAAACAGAAAAATCAAATATGAAAAATTTGGGGATATTATCATATTTTAGAGAGGTGTGTAAAGATTATATGCGCTTTCCTTGTACAATCACATCGGTGCAAACCGCCGCTGTCCTTTGTGCTGCTCTCAATTGCCATCACGGCTCTCATTCGAATAGAAGAAAAATCCAATCCAAAGAAACCCAGGACTTTCAAATCCAAGAGCGAAATTTGTTTCTGGTGTAAGGTAAGGGTTACAGAGTTTTCAATTTGAGAATTTTTTTCTGGTTGTTTGTGGATGGAGAAGATTGGTCAATTTTGACAACAAATTTCGTCTCTGGATTACTGTTTTGATTGAAAGAAATCAGGGGTAGGCTAGGACGGGGTTTGTGAAGAAAGAATAATGTTAGGGTTCACAGAGTTCATCTGTATTTGGTACTCCTATTTAGCTAAAATAATGTTAGGATTCACAGAGTTGATATGTACTTGTATTTGGTATTCAAGTAAATTAATGTAAGGGTTGATAGAGTCAATCTTCCGAAAATTGGTGAAAATGAAGGAAGAAATTGAGGAGGAATGTGGGTTGGACAATTGCAAACACTCAAAACTGTGTGCGGATAATTTCAAGCCCCTATTTCATTCGCCTTCGAGTCCTAATGCATAATGATATAGGCGTGATGATAGAGTACACCAATTACTGCGAACAAGGTTCAAATCCGTCATCCACCGGTTTTTTCCAGAAGGGTACCCGTAATTCTGGGCTCCTGCAAGGTGATCAGGTACAAATTTGATGACAATAAGGCTGTGACTGCTATTTTCGGTGAAGCAATTATGTGTGCGGATAGTCTGGTGTTTCCAACAATTTCTTGACAAGATTAGTCGAATAGCATACAATATCTTTTACATTTTTTAGGGAGTCGAATAGCTCTAGCTAATTATAGTTAGAGCTCGAGTGGTTCTTGAAATTTTTATGAGTGGTACTGGAAGATTATTTATATCTCTTCAATTCTTATCATGGTTCCAGTGCTCTCTATTCTCTAAGCAAATTTGCATACAATATAAGCACAAATTAATACTTACTCCTTCCAAAATGTTAAAGCGTCAATGCGCTAATTATGTCTCGTCTCACGCAAGCGTGTCTCTTATTGTGATATATGATATGTGATTGGTGTTTGGTAGTAATAAAATTCATTTTACCAAATAAAATACATTTCTTATTTACTTTGTGAGGGATGATATTCCAGCCCTCTGAATACATTTCTGCAACTTCCTGGGATGTCATCTAGAAAATAGCCAATAAGTAAGAAATCATCTAACTTTAAAAGTTTTTTCAATCTGCTTGAGTGCTAATATCTCTTGTTACACTCGAGTAGATCTGCTGAATTAAGGTTGTTTTTTTTATTTAAATGTGACAATGTTTCTCGTGGAAACTAATACAATGCTGGAGTTGCCGTAATAGTATCAGTTGAGGAATGCTTGCCTACCACGAAGATGCACTAATAAAAAATCCTTTCAATGTTTCATGTGTGTCATTCGTGGTTGTGTTCCTAAAAAGGTTTTGGTCTATGGTGCTGGTATGTTATAAAAGAGAATAACGTGGATGAATGACACGTGGAATAATAAAAAATATCCAATGAACTATCATACCCTGAAAAAATCTCAATCATTCCCATTCTCATCCCCTCTCTAAAATTAAGAAATCGGTGTCTTTCTCAACGACCACATCCCACCACGTTAAAAATCTGATGGTCTGGCGGTGGTGGTAACGAGACGGCGACGGCGGCAGTGGATCTGGTTTGTGGAGGTTGATTTGCATCGGATCTGGGTTTTTTTGGCCATTTCTCTCTTTTCCTCTGGGTTTTGAATTTTGGTTTGTTCCTTCAAGTATTTTTTCATATGTTTAGTGATCGACGCTTCTCTTTTTCTCTTGATTTTCTACTCTCTCCCCTTTTTTCTATTTTGATTCTACAAAAAATTTACACAATGTTTCGTTAGCTACTTTTGGTTCATCAATGGATATTTTTTTGTTGATTTTCAAAAGGATTTCAATGGCATAGATCATGATGTCGAAAGTTCTATCGAAATTCTGGAAAACGAAATTGAATTATTTCCTTAAATTTGCTTTGGTTTATGCTGTTATAATGAATCATCTATTTCTGGGTTACAGAGGAAGGAAATTAGCTATTTGATGATCTATGTTTGTGACTTTTTTTTGGGTCATCTTAAATGTTTAGTATTTAAAAGGAAATGGGTTTATATTGTGTATAGGGTCCTATTTTTAAGTCTTGTAATGTGAACTGTTCGTATTTGCCGATGTGGTTTGTTTTTATTTTTTAAAATAATTATTTGATGTTTGCCTAAAGAATTTCTATTGGAAGAATACAATTCAATTAAAATATTTCTTTGTTCAGTAATTTTTTTTTTCCGGTTTAAGCTAATGAAGTCCTCCCTGTATCTCTACAGTTGGAACTTGGGACCTTATTGGGAGCCATTGTAGGGGCTTTGATAGGGCAGGAGACAGACAATGAATTTATTAGAGCAGGTGGGGCATGTGGAAGGATAAATTAGAGCGGATGTACATTTTAATTATCGAGTGTACATTTTTCGATGGACTAAATTGTAGTTATTAATTCTCACATCATTTTTTGTATCGAGCGAGTATACATTAAACAATTCTAGTATACATTTAACAAATCGAGTATACATTATTAATCGAGGTGCATTGTAATGGCCGAGTGCATATTTTACCGATCGACTATATATTTTATCGATTGAGTGTACATTTTTATCTTTCGGGTGTAAGGTGTCAAATAATTTCAAAGGAAAAAAGGAAAGTAAAATAAATAGAAAATTGAACAATAATGAGTGGGGCCAACAATAGATACAAATTCTACATGAAATAATTTGTGTCCATCTTAATTGAATTTACTTATATATGATATAAATTAGGACATAGAATTGACAAGATGAGGGTGAGCTACACACTAATATCAAATAATTTTATAATGAAAGAGGGGAGAAATGTGATGTGATGGGTGATGATTTAATTAAATGGAAGAAAAAGTTACGGGGGTTATAATGGTAGAATAGGCACTAGTGCTAAATGCACATATGAGCAAGGGTGCGGAAGTCGGAAGTTGGACGTTTTATGGCCGCCTAGCGCCAAGACGACTCCTAAACTTTGTTCAATTTTTATATATTTTTTTTAATTTAAGAAATAAAGAGCAGGTTCTATTAGTGATATGTTATTTCCTGGATCTGCAAATAAGTGGGCCCAATGAAATTACTCAATCAGACAAAGCCCAATAATAAAAGTGAAACCCCTTTATCTCCTCCAAATTCCCAAATTCACAACGTTGAAGAAATACCAAAGCCCTTATCTCGCGGCGGCAACACCATTCGATAAAATCTCCGCCTGAAATCAAGGCGGCAGCACGGCGGCGAATGTGCAGTGCGAGGGAGGTGGGCGCGACGGCAGCACGGCGCAGCACAACGGCCTGGGTTTGAGAGAAGAGACCATTCAATAAAATCACCGCCTGAAATCAAGGCGGCAGCACGACGGCGAGTGTGCAGTGCGAGGGTGGTGGGCGCGACGGCAGCACGACAGCCTGGATCTGAGTTTTCTCTTCTCTCGCAACTGTTTTTTTAATTAAAAGTTGCAAAAACCGCCTAGGCGGTGGAACTGAGGCCGACTTTGGCTGCCTAGGCGCCGCCTGGAGAGGAAAAGGATTTTTTGTGACCGATTATGAGTAAATCGGGGCGGGAGGCCGATTTCTGCATCATAGCATATGAGTGAAGTGAAACGAAATTCCAATTATTGGTTGACTTTTCTGTCACGCGTTGACCGCAACAGCCGCCATTTCTGTCGCGTAAACGGCGCGACAGACTTATTTTTTTTTTAATTTTTTTTTTTTTGCTTTGTAACTTTTTGAGTTTTTTTTTTTTTTTTTTTTTTTGCTTTATAATTTTTTGAGTATGCATTATGTTACATATGATTTTAGAAATTTTTAAATCGGGGCATAATAGATGCACATATCAAATATAACACACTCTCCACGATCCTTTGTAATATTGAAAAATATTTTTGAAGAGGTAATATTGAAAAATATCAAACTCATCATATGTAACATTTTAATAATTTTGAGAGTAATAATTCACAATTCACAATATTCATAATATTACACAAAATGTCATTACTCTTGACCCATACATACACAAAATTCAACCTCTATAATTTTTTTTGCATCAAGATCATAGCTTACTTTTACGTCATGGTGCTTGCGTTGGGTTGAATAATAAATTGTATAGGTCTTTTCTACTTGTATAGGTCTATTCTACTTGTAAACTGGCTCATGGTACCTTTCGAGTGCTGGGAACACATGTGGACTATATTTGAAGTAAGTTTAATCATGTTTGCATTGTACACGTTTTAATATTGTGTAAAACTATATATCTTAATAAAAAACTTTATTTTTTTAATTGCAGTGCAAATTCAGGATTAATGGAGATTCGGCTGATTTCATAATCACATTCTTCAAGGTTTGTGCAACATTCATGCGTCAAGGATGGAGAAACCCCCGATTATATTTTGACGGTCCTGGAGGGTCAGTGATACAAAAAAGAGAGCTTCGATTGGGGAAAAAACATTTAAATTTTATGTATTTTTTTTTTATTATTAATTACGGTTGTATCAAAATAGTGCTTAAATTTTGTGAAAAATTAAAAGGTCTACTATTATAAGTTGTTAAACTATTTACTCTTAATTTATCATAAATATTTTTTTACTTAAATGAATAACTTTATAATAAAAATAAATGTATTAATTATAAAAATTATAAATACAAAATTTTGTTCGCTTTAATGTCTTTCAATGAAACAATAAATGTTTTTAAATGAAATAACTAATAAATTCAAATCTAAACATCTAATACTTTTGAATGAAACAACTAATATTTTTGAATGAAACAACTAATATATTCAACACTAAACAACTAATACTTTCATATATACAATAACTTGAGTTTAATATTTACACTTATAATTACTAAACTTAAATCTCCAAAAAAAAAATAAACGATTCAAAAAATGATTCAATAACTTGGGGCATATATTCTTTAACTTTAATATTTACACTTATAATTATTAAACTTAAAATTTTGAAAAAAAAAAAAAAAAAGAAGCGTTCTTGTAATGTAAATAAATTTTTGTCACAAGGTTGCATGACAGCAAAAAAGTCGGCGTCGCATACGACAAATATTAAGGTTGACCGGTTGTCCACTCCGCCGGATGTGCATATAGCATCACTCTAAATTAGGTACTTCAACTTTAAATTTGTAGCTAGTAGTGTTGAATTTGTTTGACTTTGTCTTTTCAATAAAGTCAAAGTGCACATTATAATTTTTTGGAACTGACCCAATTTTTATATGTAACAATTTTTTCAAATCATGAATACAAGAGTTATATTCATGGAATTAATTCTTGAATTCCTGAAACATACATGTTTGCTTGACGAAATTGCCCTTTCGTTAATTAATTTTATTTCCAATGATTTCAAGAATTATTTATTTCACGACAAAGTCTAGTAATTTTGACCAGATTTTCAATTTTGACCAGGTCAAAATAAAATTCAAAATTACTATTGTCTGGTCTTGTACTCGAGACCTCAGGTAATAAACTAACACACCTTACCATTAGACTACAACAATTTCACAAGATACTATACGCAGCGATATGTATATAACAGTTACAGCTTTAGTGAATATTTTATTTTTGATATATTTATCCTTCGTTTTTTTTAATCGCCTCTTCTCTTCTTGTGTTGTCACTGGGATTATTCAGGTAGTATTTTTCAATTTCGCAATTTTCATATTAGATTATTTAATTGCTAATTCATCAATTCGATAATTTATCATTATATATAATAATTTTTATTAAATTTATGCATCTGCATACCATATATGACAGAATTAAATATGTATATTTAATTATCTTTAGATTAAAATTCACACAATCGATTGATGAATGAAAAACAAAGCTAATTCTAGTTATCTAATTGATTCAAATATATTAAGAAACATTTTTATTAGTATTTTTATTTTCAAATTGTACGTATAATACATTCAACATCATGATGCTTAATTTTTACGATTTTGTTTGAATAGGGTTATCGACATCCCCTCATGTATAAAAATTCCGTGTTGATTTCAATATCCTTTAAAATTTACCTATTTTTTTAAATATAAACTGTTATGAATTGTTTGTAATATTGTTTCCGTTTTGATTTAATACCCTTTAAAATTTACATTTTTTTATATTTTTAATGTAATATTGTTATATTTTTACATGTAATATTATTATATTTGTCTGTAATACTGCTTTAATTTTGATTTAATACCCTTCAGAATTTTTTTTTCTTATGTTTTGAATGTAATACTGTTATGTTTTCTATGTAATACTATTACGTTTTGCATGTAATACTGTTATATTTTGTCTGTAATACTGTTTTCATTTTGATTTAATACCTTTTAAATTTTTTTTTTTTCTTATGATTTTAATGTAATACTGCTATGTTTTGTTTGCTTGAGACCTGTGCTCAACTCTTGACAAAAAAAAGTTTGACGATTTTCTTTTTAATCTAGATATTTATTATAATTTTATAAAGACGAAAAAAAGGGAGAAAATTAGAAATAAATACATATTTTTGTCAGTATTTTTTTACAAAAATGTAAATAAATTAATGAAAAAATATGTACTAAGTTTCAATTTGGTGTTGTGGTCTGCTTGTTTATAATTTCTGTTTTTAACTGAGTTCGATCCTTGATAAGGATGGATTTTGGCATTTTTTTTAATTAGTTATAGAAAAAAAACTGATCCTTGATAAGGACGGATACTGTAACAGATTTTGGCATTTTTTTTAATTAGATATAGAAAAAAAAAATTGTAATGAAGGGGGATCGGACCCAGATTGACCAACCAAAAGGAGCATGGCCACACCATTCGGCCACAGGTACCAGTAGTGACTGTTCTATTTGTTAATCGCTCTTATTGAGTTGCAAATTGACAATTTCAATTTTTTTTCATACATGAAATATTTTACATGGGTATTCTTCGGCTGCGCGTGACCTATTCTTGGATTGCTCTTTTTCCATGTCTGTTAATATATCCCCGCGGCTGATAAATGGCATTAGGCCTCTCGCTTCGCACCTAGCTGCAGAGTTGCTACTATGATTTCTAAAATAGAATTAAGACTAGTTTTGAACAATTGAATTTTTTACATTGAAGAATCCCTTTCAACTCCTTAATGATAGTAACTTTAAATTAGTACCCTTGCCTTTTGTTATGATATGAATTAAGCGTGGAAAGGAAATATTTATCAGAAAATTCTGTGTTGAGGATCAAGGCTTTAGAGCATCCCCAATGGGGAGGAGGCAATGACAAATTTTTAAAGATTTAAATATAAGTTGGCAAGATCTTAGAAGTTGGCAAGATCTCATATCCAACTTCGTGCACGGATATATAGGATCAGTGCACTCGCCCCAACTCTACCCAGTTTATTGAATTCTGGTCATATATACAGTTCCCTTTTCTTCTTTCTTCTTCTACTGAAAACCACGCCTCACGGCTCCTTTCTTCTTCCTTCCTCCTTTACATCAATACAGCGCCCTTTCATCTGCAATCATCTGCAAGGATGTCACTAGTTTTTTTACGGCACCGGCAACCCCAACTCCGCCGCCCTCGACATCGGAGTTAGATTCGACGGTTGGAGACTCCTGCAATCACCAAGATCTACATGGAGAACTGCCCATCGGATCTTGCGGTTGGTGAATTATGGAGGAGAAGGGGACATGATCTCCATTATAATTATAAATTGTACGTTTTGTTTATAGGAAGTTGCACTTTTCAGTTATAGAAAGTTGCATGTTTTTGTTACAGGTAGTTGCACGTTTCAATTATAAGTAGTCACACGTTTTGGTTATAGGTAGTTGCACGATTTTGTTTTAAGTAGTTGCACGTTTATATATTTTCTAGTTGTATGGTAGAATCGTGCAACTTACTATCACTAAAACATGCAACTCCTTAAAACATAATCGTGCAACTACCTATAACCAAAACTTGTAACTTTTATAATTGAAACATGAAACTACCTAAAACATGTCTGTTTTGTGAGGTAAGAGGTAAACGTGCAACAATCGACTTTGATTTTCACTTCATGTTGATTTGATATGCAAATAGGCAATTTCGCGCAATGAATTTGTGTTGTTGGCCAAATTCTTTTGCACAACTTGTTGCCAAATTTTAGAGATCTAATATTTTGACCCACAAAAAAAAAGTTACAAAGGTGAAAATCAAACTCTGTATCCCTTTTCTCACGGAACGAATACTAAACCACTAGGCTGCATTATTAAGATTGTAATATTTTCGACATAATAAGCATAAATTACTTAGGCCGGCCTGTTTTTTTAAAATGGATCGCCCACTTACATGATTGCACGGTGCACTTAAGTGCACAGGAGACACACAAATGAAAAGTAAAAGGGAAAGATTAATTGATACCATAAAATTAACCCCGGATATTAAATTTCTCGCTATATAATATACATGTAATAATTCGAACATTCAACAGATCGAAACCCTAGAATATTTCACTAATTTTGCAGCACCACTTGTACACTACAAAAAACAAGCTTTTTACCGACAATTTTTAGCGATGGTTGTAGTAGTCGTCTCTAGTAGCGGTGACGGTTATAGTCAAACGATCAAACTCACCGAGTTTAGCGAAGGTTGACCTAACCATCGTAATTAGCCAGTGGCGGATCTAGAGGGGTACATGGGGGGCATTTGTACCCCCAAAATGAAATGTACCCCTCTTTATTCTTTGTATTAAAAAATAAAATTGTATTTTATTATGTATAATTAGAAAAAAAATACTTAAATGTATCCCTAAATTTCAAATTATACTCAAATGTATCCCCGCATTTCGAATCCTGGATCTGTCACTCTAATTAGCGATGAATTAGCGACAAATTTTTGGTCCGATAATAATCGGGTCATTTAGCGACGGTTCAAACCATCGCTAAAGTTACACACGGAGCACGAAGCACCTCGTCACTTGGACCACCGCCCAAACCACCTTTAGCGATGGTTTTTTTTTTATTCAGCGACGGTTACGAACCATCGCTATTAGCGACGGTTATTAAAAAACCGTCGCTAAAATTCAATTTTATAAACCACTGCCGTAGCATTTGGCAGCGGTTTTTCCTCAAATAGAAATCGCCTCCGCCGTCACCGTGGAGTGAGCATTTGGTGCACGTCATAAGCTTTGTATCATCGCATTCTTCAATTTAACGGTAATTTTTTAATTTTACTGTTTATTTTTCGTTTTATATATATATGTGTGTGTATATATATATATTATACGTACACTATGTGTACATTAATTAATTGAGTTAATTAAGTAAATGGTTCAATTTACTAGACACTAGCCTAGCTAGTTCTGTCATACAACAGCTTTTAGTCATTGACCAAGACATGATTAATGAAAAGAGGTAGCTCCTTTGCTAGACTATAAACTTGAAGCGACACATTTAATTTTTATCCCAATAAAATCAAGTTTGTGAAAGTTATACGAAAATAAAGTAGGGAAAAATGTGGTGGCAGAAAGATAACAACTTTTTTTTCTTGGACTTTTGACTTTAGGCTGAGATTGATAGGGGTTATTATGGGTTTAATAGTGGTCAGTAATTATTTGTAAAGTTATTTGGTAGTCAGTATATAGCCTGTACTAATTAGTAAGGATTATATTTTTTTATTGATGTCCCGCACCGTAATGCCGATAATTTCCTGTGAATCACTATTCTCTTTCACACTAAATAATACCTCCTCCCTCAAGGTATTCGCCGAAGAGGGCTTCTACAGTCACTTTCGACGGACGATTTTGCCCCTCTTCAAGTAATATATCACCAAATTATACAACTTATGTTCATTCATTATTGTTTTTTGGTCGAGGGTTTTTTATTTGGGGGGGGGGCGCAGAATTTTGAAGTTTGGCACATACGAGCACGGTCGTCGACAACGGCATTTCGAATACAAACGACGGCGACGTTGTGGGTAGTGTCGATTAATGTATTTATCACACCAAATTTGATTTTCTCTATCACGAATCGTCCACCTCAACTATTACTCGACACTGTAGCTTTCTAATTTGTCTTGCGTATAGTTTTCTCCGAGTTGGATTGTTGAGGTTTGATGCAGTAATTGGTGTGTATGGTTGTCGATTAAGTAGGGTTCTTAATTGATGCAGGGTTGGGGTTGGGTTAATTGATAATATTTTTCTTATTTGAGGTTTGATGCAGGTTGTCGATTAAGTACGGTTCTTAATTGATGCAGGGTTGGAGTTGGGTTAATTGATAGTATTTTTGTTATTTGAGGTTTGATGCAGGTTGTGGATTAAGTAGGGTTCTTAATTGATGTAGAGTTGAGGTTGGGTTAATTGATAGTATTTTTCTTATTTGAGGTTTGATGCATGTTGTCTATTAGGGTTCTTAATTGATGCAGGGTTGGGGTTGGGTTAATTGATAGTATTTTTCTTATTTGAGGTTTGATGCAATAAAATATTTGATATTGGTGTGTATTGGGTTAATGATGCAGTATGTTCTTAAAAATGGTGTATATTGAGGTTGATGCAATAGGGTATTCTATATTGGGTTAAAAAATACTATATCCCACACTACATGATTTTTGGGCCAAGATTGGTGATGTAGTTTTTTTCATGAATAAACTAGTTGGTATGTACCACGCTTCATGATGTGTTATTGATAAAAGCATAAACTCAACATTATTTTGGGGATCATTTGTCAACTGAATTAGATGGGTTTAAAGTATGAAAATATGTTGTTCCTAGTTGTTTGAGCTGTAGTTGTTCTAGTTGTTCTATGGTTCTGTCAATAGATTGTGGACTGGTATGTTCTTCTACTTGTTCTAGTTCAAATTATTTTGGGGACAGAAATGTTGTTTAATGTTTGGGGAAATATATGTTGTTGATTGTGAAAATGAGGACAGTAATATTGACAATCATTTATCTTATATGTGGACTGAAATGCTGACCTGCAAAATCAAATCATAATTCTAAAGTTGGTGTTGGTCAAATATTTGATTGTCAATATTGATATACCTATACAACTGATACTCGTTTGATAAACAATTGTTTGTTGTTGGTAGGTAACAATCTATTTTGTCCCTCTACATATCCGACAATGTTGTCACTAGCCATGAAGAAACTGTTGGTTTACTTATTGATAGAACACATGCAACATCGGAGAAATGTTGTGTGTCTTATACTAGCACATTTGATTATCCAAACGTCTAATAGAAGAGTTAGACGACGTGATGATGTTATGTCTTATGGCATGATTAGTAAGATACCTAACCAACAAAGTCGTTTAGAAATATTGTATGCAATGACTGATGTTGCATGTGTAAAAAACTTAAGAATGGACCGAAATACTTTTGCTAGACTTTGTCAATTACTGAGGGATTTAGGAGGTTTAAAAGATCAACGTTACGTGTGTGTTGAGGAACAATTGTCAATGTTCTTATCTATCTTGAGTAATCATAAAAGCAAAGTGTTGTCTCGTTTGATTTCCGACGTTCGAGTCAAACAGTGTCGTATTACATGAACCTGGTCCTAAATGTTGTTATTAAACTTCACTATTTATTTTTGGTTAAACCGACTCTTATTCCTAAAGATTCAGTCGATCCACGATGGTAATCCACCCTCTTATAACCCATGTTGTGAATATTTATATATATAATTTAATAATCATTTATGTGTAATGTAGGGCTGCTTAGGTGCTCTAGACGGTACCCATATTGACATTACAGTGCCAAATAGTGAAAAGGGGAAATTTAGAAATAGGAAGGGTCGTATATTCACTAACGTATTGGGTGTATGTGATACACAAATGCAATTTGTGTACTTCATACCTGGTTAGGAAGGGTCGGCTGCTGATGCTAGGGTACTATGAGATGTTGTTACCCGACCTCATGGATTGAGAGTCCCAAAGGGTATGATCATCATTTATTCATTATCCAACCTTAACCATTATTTATTATTCAGTATCTATTGTTGTTTCGAATTTTATTTCCATGTGTATGTACATATATGTATTACTATAAGGAATGATTCATGAAACATGACCCGTACTTTGACATGAAGGTTATGGGTCTGGCAGATGTCATTCTAGGGATAAAGATCTCTAGAAAACCTGATGGAATTGTCTTAACACAATTTTAAAAATTCAATGCCTTTGACAAACCCCCGACTAATACTCCAGTACATCCAAGTCTACACTTAGCCAAAAATAAGGGAGACCCAGTATCACAACGGGAATATACTAGGATTATCGGGAGCCTGATGTACATTTCAAACTGTACGCGTCCAGATATAGCATATTCTGTTAGCAAACTTAGTAGATTCACAAGTAATCCTGGCAAGGATAGATTGAAAATTTTAAAAAATATATATATATATATATAAAATATTTCATCTTAAATTTAATATCAACCCTACATCTAAATATTAAAAAATAATAATTAGTTACATACACATTTATTTAGAAAGTAAATAGATTAACTAAAATTGATTTTTAAATCTATTAAAATATATATCTAGTCAGACTACGCCCATATCATCTTGCCGACAATCCAACTAAATAATTAATAGAGAAGATTAGAGTTTGGAAATAAATATTGCATTTGGACATGAAGATAGCCTTTTTAGAAAATGTATCGCATTTTTAAAAAATGTTATTTAAGTATCAATATACATTATATTATATAGCATGATTATATTGGGTTCACTTAAAATATTTAAAATGATGTGTAAATATTATATTATATAGTGATTATCCTTAAGTTTAGTTTCAAAATTTGAAAACTAAACAAAGGAAAAATTGCTATATATAAAGGGAAAATTTCATTAAATTTATTTATTCTTTAAAATCAATTCATTATCTTTAATAACTTATTACTAGGTATTCATTAACTTAACAAAATAAAAAAAATTGATTCAATCAGATGGCCGTCCTTATCGAGTTTGCCTCCTTAACTGTCAGCCCTGAATTCCTCTAACGTACGCCATGGCATATTTTCCGGCGACCATTGGGTCTTCGCCGGGCGTCTCTTACCCTTTTCCCCATCTTGGATCCCTATTGCCCAAAATGTTCCACTTTCCTTGCCCTTCGTTCAATACTGCTCTGCTTTCTTCGCCTATTGCCTACCAACTGTTAGCATAGATGAATAACAGTATCATTTAATGTGATACTGACGCCCTTGCCGTGGCGTGAAACGCAATACAAAGCCTCCGAGGCTCCGACCACCACTCGTAGGCGGAGATGTTGAGCAGCGGGACGGCGGTGCACCTTCTCGCCCAGTGTTAAGCGGGAAACTCACTCGATCGGCGATTGTTGGTTAAGTGTTGCAGAATGGGAGTGAATTTGTTAAGGGGTTTGATTGGTCGCATGAGAATGTAGCAGCAGCATTAATGCTAGCTAGGAGATAAAGAGGATGATCATTGATTCTAATTTACTAAAACAGAATTGCATGCAAATAGTATGAAGGAATCAATTTCTCCGCAAAGTTTGGTGCTAATTCCAGTAACTATATTACTCGTTTTGCTATGTTGTATTGTTGCTTATAACCACTTTCAACAACTTGTAAATATATCATCATTGTTTCTAATCACTCTGATGGGTTTAAAATTGTGGTGAATAAGATGAGGATGAAAAAAAGTGCATGACAGAATGAGAATTGAGAATGTAAAAGGAAAATGTGGGAGGGAATGAATTGTGGAAAAAAAGTATAAGAGAGAATGAAGAAGTATTGCAATTGTAAGAGATGGTGTGAAAATATGTATATGTAGGTATATAATAGGGGTAAATGTGTATTTTGATGAGAATTGTAATGTGTTCATCCGATTTTAGATGAACACGTCTTATTCTGCATTCAAATACTCATACACCCCTAATATACATGCGTATATATTTTCACACAAAATCATACAATCACATTAATTTTTCTCTTACTTTTCTTTCAAAAGTTCATTCTCTCTCATATTTTCTTTCTACCCCCAATAATTTGTTTTCCTACTTTTTTTCATACCTCATTAACTAACAATAGTATAACATCACTTTGATTTAATATAAAGATAATTCACATTTAGAATTTTACACAAATCAATAAAATATGATTTATCGTGCTTGAAATTTATCAAAAATTTCCTAATATACCATTTATTTACCATAAAGACTTCATTTATAATAACAAACATGTTTATTCTCAATATATATTTAATGGCGAGGTCTTGTATGCACCACGTACAACTTGTGACTCAAGTCATTTTTAACATGTAACTTGTTTCACTAAAAATGCAACTTGCTTTCATTTTTACATAAGTCGTATGTTCAATGTAAATAAGTTGCATGATTCAGTACAACAAGTTGCATGGTTAAAAAATACATTTAAATTGCACGGTTCACATGGTGCTCATGAAACCTACACATAGGTAAGGTTGGCAATGAAACGGGTTCAAATACGACTCGCCCCGCTTGGGGAGTGTCTAGACTCGATCAAGTAGGTATGCGACGGGTCTTGATTTTTGTAGAACTTGCCGCGCATACTTGATAACGGACCCGTCACATATATATTGATATTTATATATATGGCAAAAACTTGTATGCAATATTGCATACAAGTCATATGTGCAATTTCAGCCCAATTTAATTTTGAGGGTCAGATCAGGCCCATGTAATCCACGCTTCCGTCTTCTTCCTCACGTAGGGTTCTTCTTTTCTCGCGGCATTTCCCAATTCTTCTTCCCCCACCAAAGTTTAGGTCCTTCGTTCTTTTTCCTGATTTTTTAGGTTTTGAGATCCTTCGTTCTTTTCCTCACCGTTTTTTAAATCGTAATTTTGTGATCAAGATTTTTTTTTTTTTTAGATTGGTTTTTATTCTTCTAAACACTTTTTGTTCTAACACTCTTTTGTTCATGTTTAAAACACATCAAGTTGTTCATAAATTTGAATTTTGACCAAGAATTTTTTTTTTTTGTTTTTTTGTTCATGTGGTAACACATTTTTATTCATGTAGTAACACTTTTTGTTCATGTAGTAACACTTATTTTTTTTATGTTCATGTAGTAACACATATGTGAAAGTTGTTTTCATTTGAACATTTATGTAATTTTACATGTTACTTAAGATATGAAGTTTATGAATTTATTTCAATATAACAATGTTTTGTTAAACATGATGGTAAACACAATTATTCTTAAAAATAAATAAATTATGTTTTTTTGTTACTTAAGATATGAAGTTTATGAATTTATTTTTTTAGTAATGTAGTAAATAATGTATACATGTAGTAACACACAAAAACCTGACAAAATAAATAAATAAATTATGTGCTCAGTAAGAATTGAACATGCGGCCAAATACCTTAACAACAGATCTGAACCACTAAGCTACAACACATATTTGATAAACATATCCTTCAATAAATATATATTGGTCCGCCAAACCCACGCCCAGACCCACGCCCGCCCAGCTCCCGCCCCTCGCCCCAGCCAACCCGCAAATTTTTAGTATTTTCTTCTTAATTGTGTGGTATTGCACATAACACTAGTGTGCAATATTTCACACAAAACCTTCTCTATTTATATATATAAATATGTATTTTCATAAATTTACATTTATGTTATTTTATAGTAATTGAGTAGCTATAGATTTAATATGTTGTTATTAAATTATATGTTTTAATTTGAATGATTTAATTTTACAATTTAAATATTTATATTAAAAATTAATTTTTAAATTTAATTAACAGGGTGGGGCAGGTTGGACCTAGCGGGTCTGACAGGCGGGGCGAGTGCTAGGACAGGGAAAACCTGTCCCAGACCCGACTTATTGTCATTCTTATTCCACTCGCATTTAATAGGAGTATTTTAAATAATTTACAAACTTTAGATATAAAATAATTATAATTTGAGACATATAGAAAAGAAATCGTAACTACCTTTGTCAAAGTAATTCATAATTTGATATAATCAACAGACTTATTGAGTGCTAATTCAATCATATTTTTTTTTGAAAAATACTCAAATATTAGTTTCTTCTCATTCATGAAGTCTTCTCACCAAAGAGTTATTAGATGTCACTTTACCTGTGTATCGTAAAATTATATGTGATTAATGAATTGTTGAAATGTAGTCAAAGAAAGATCAACATCCTAAGATAGATGATAATTTAGTCTATAATCAAAAGTGATTAAAAACATTGAAATAGTATAAAATATACAAAGTGAGAAGAACACGGTGGCGGATCAGAATTTATAAGAGGTAAGCTAGAAAGAAAAAAAAATTTAGATCAATAATTTTAAATAAAATAAAATATTTTCAAAGTTTATTGAATTGTACTCGAAGACACTTCAAAGCATAAAATTCATCAACAATTGAATATATATCTACATTGTATAAAAAAAATTAAAAGAATAAAAAAATTTACTTGATCAGCCTTGAAAATTGAGGATGAGTGTTGAAAAAAATAAAATCAATAATAAAGAATCCCAAATTTCCTACTCTAATTCCCTGTTCTTGGTGAAAATAATTTTTTTAAAATAAAAATATTTGATTTTTTAAATAAAATAAAAGATTAATTAAAAGTGGTTGGACTGTAGTTGTATGTTAATATTTATTCAGGAATGGAGGAATATTGACGAGTTATAATTGGATTTATAATTAGGACGGACTAGTATAATTAATTTGGGTGGACTGATGGACTAATTTTAAAATTTTTATATATAATAATTACAATATATTTCTAATAGATATGCCCCTGAACACGGTTTATGTATTTGGAAATCAACTTTTTTGGGTGTAAAAGTGAGATTTTTAGGTTAGTTGTCATAACAAAAGAAACATGGATTTTAGCGACGGTAACCAGAACCGTCGTAATTTGTGACGGTTTTAACGACGGTTCTGATCAAATGGTCACAGTCTTCGAGTTTAGCGATGATTTTCTCTTCAATCTCCTCCATTTATGTCTTGATGGTGCATGACTTGCGTTTGAAATGCTGCAGCCTGGACGGTCTTCTTTCTAGTGGAGGTGATCTGCTTCTGGCGTTCATCCTCATAGACCATATGAAAAGCTGCCCCAATTGAAATCATAGGCCTGGTGCTTAATATTTGTGTTTTCACGGTTTCAAAATTTTCATCCAAGCCCATGAGAAACTCATAAAGGTGTTCATTTTCTCTCATAACAACCAATTGTTTCGGAACATCACAAGTACATCCCTTGCACTTACATGTAGGAATCAGTGCAATGGCTTGGAACTCATCCCACAATCTTTTCAGTTTTGTGTAATAAGATAGTTTTTCTAGTCGTGTGAGAGTGATTTCACGCTTTAATTCGCATGCCCTAGGTGCGCTTTCACTACCAAAACGCTCCTGCAGATCCTCCCAAACTTCACGGGCTATCTTGGCGTCCTTCACACTCAAGCAAATTTCTTTATCCATGGAGTTGTGTAACCATCCTCGTACCATAGCGTTACACCGTTTCCACATAGGCAATTCAGGCAAGCCCTCATCTGGAACAAGAATTGGGCCGTCAATAAAATCGAATTTATGTTTTGCGTAAAGGGCGTTGCTCATCTCATCTGCCCAATCCGCATAATTACCATCACGAAGAAAATCACTTGTGAAAACATTATTGGGATTATCAGACCCAGAAATATAGTATGGAGTCCACCACAACTGATCCAGATTGTTCGTCCCATCGTCTTTCTTTGACATGAAAATAAAATGGCTATTTGTCAATTCAACTATATCATGGAAAAATAAAATTTAATTATAAAGAAGCTATTACATATATCAAAAACTTTGGGGCTTTCCTAATCTGCCAATAAATTAGGGATTAGGAAAATAATAAAGTGATTGGAGAATAAAAAGGTTAAATGAATGAAACAATCGTTTCTTTCTTTTCAATTATTGAGAAACCAGCGTTGATTACAATAATGAGATACATAAAAGAAAAGACTTTGGGGACAAAAATTTGGGAGAAAAATTAGAATTTCAAAAAGTAATGAAGCTTTGAACATGCTAATTCCACTGAGAAAACGATACAACCAACAGAAGACAAAACAAAAACCCGATTAAATGGCGGATACCGATCGGGTCGGAGAAATGAGGATCAGGCGGCGGCTGCTGCTGCAGAAGAGGCTATAGAATAAATAAGAACCGAAAGGAACGTGAAATTATGTGGAACACAATCGGCGGGTGGGACCAGAACGAGGTACGGGAGATTCTGGACAAATACGGCTTCAAATCGATTTATTTTCACTGGAGAGGGTCCGGTTAGGTTCAATTGAGGAATGGCCAAATGGTGCCGTTATTCATGTGGAAAGTTGACGACAATAATGAGATGACTTTTGAAATGCGTTTTTTTGGGGAGGGGTTTGTGTCAAGATTGAAATATTTCAAATGTTATTTGGGAGAAAATTTTGAAGAAGTCCAAAATAGAATTGCAGCCTAATTCCATTTATGCTGTCTAAGGATGGTGTTGATGGAATTTTTGGGTTTGTTCTTTACTGTGAGATTAAATTGATCGATACAACCAACATGAAGTGAAAACAAAATGATGATGTTAGAAATGGCGGATACCGATCGGGTCGGAGAAATCGAAGAGGCACAAAAGGATCATGATTGCCCTAGTTCTGATGTGATATGAAGAGTCTGCTAAGTTTGGGATATCCAACCCTTGGAAAGAAGAACCGAAGCTGAAGATGAAGAACGCAAGTGCCTGAGAAGTGAGTCAGTTGGGGGTGGGGGAGGTATTCAATCTGATAATTAAGCAAAGAGACGAGAAACTAGTTTTTTCCACTTGAAACCTTCATAAACTCAGATTCAAACTCTACATGTTTGCAATCATAGCTTGAGTTTGTCTCAAGTCTATAAGACATCAACATATTCACCTGTCCCATGTAGACACCCCCCTTTCAACTAGTTGACAACTACTCTGTTCGGACAAACACAGAGAAAGAACAATACCTTGAAATGACTGTAGAGGAAGATAAGTTTACTTTGGTCGATCTTTAAGTCTTTGATGTTAAGTCAAGTGAAAAATCAATTTTTTGTTGGTGACCAGTAGTGTGGGACCAGCAGTTACGCTTCTGTATTTCCTCTGAAATGAACGTAAATGTTTTTATAATGAAGCTTAGAGTTATTACCTTCATAAATTACAAGCAGTTTCCCCACAAAGATATTTATGTGGGACTTTTTCACTGAAAGTGATCGGGAGTATATGGTATATTCCTCATAGGGAAGTGAATATTGCACAATTATGGGAATGTTCTAAATTAATCACATCGTAGAAAGCCAAAGCATAAGCTATTATTGGATGAAAAAAGAAAGGTCACTCTTTCATAGTTTTGGTGGTTAAATAGCTATCTTTCAAGGAACCCTGCCACCCTATATGAAAGCAGACGTGCAATTTTGCTAATCCACCTCTCAATCTAATCACTCTAGTTTATTTATTAATCCTGGTGCATATGAAGCATTATGTACCTATGTATCTGGTTTATGGAAAGCTCTCTCAACCCTAATGTCTGCATGTATTTCTGTACAATCTTATCCTAAGTCTTCAAATGGTATTATGTGTGAATATTTTTGGCTTCTGAATTTTTGTCTTCTCTGCTTTATGGTTTTCCTGAGATTTCGATGCAACTTCAGCCATTAATCAAAATACATAAACTCATTCCATCTGAAATTGTTAAGTTATCTGTCCGATTTGTCACTTGTTTTCTGATGTTTGAGAATATTGAATCTTCTTGGCATTGCATGACACTTTATATAGTCTTTATATGATCATTTGCAATTGCTGCTGCCTTATTCATTTTGGATCGTTCTATTTTCGTATATGCAGGACTCAATACTCAATCCAATTACCAAGATAATATTATTCGTAGCAGTAATAACCATCACCATAGTTGTTGTTATGATGGAGACTCCAGAATGGGCAAAAAAGCTAAAATTCTCAACGGGCCCCTTTCCTCCGTGGGTTTTAGCTTGTGCAGTGATTGTTTTCACTCGAATGAGGAAGAGAACTAAAAGTGTTCTGGAGAAGTACTTTTCGTGAGACTTTAGACTCTTCCCTCGAATTGAAAAAAGCCCTTCTTCCTTTCGCTGTTTCTTTTTTACATGTATAACTATGATTTGCATACTTCATAATATTCTTTGGATGTTTTCCAGTCAAATGATGTGTGATTATTTCTCTCATCATGCTTTGCTACTCTTGGAAAGTCAAGCTCTGAAACCAGATACTATAAAGAACCACAACTTTTCTGTACTGAGAAGCAGATTTCATTTGATTGGAATTAAAACTGCATGAAGATTGATGCACTGTTCCTTTGCTTTTTTTTTTCTTTTTTTTTTTCAATCCAAAGAATGGAGGTCCAACTGCTGTGAGATATCATATGAATGTATGAAAAAAGCAGTTCAGAAGAACAGTACTCGAACTATAATGTTTGATCCTTATAACTCATTGTTTGAGTGAAAAGTTTCTGTGTTTACATCAAATAATCCAACTCACTCTGTTTAGAGCAACATGAACATGAAAATTTAATGTATGGATTATATTTTGAACAATTTTTATGTGATTTTGATGAATTTGAAATGCATTTGATATTAGCCTATTAGGTATATTTTCTCGATTCTCTTGTCTCCCCTATTTGCAATTAATTTCCAAAGGCTTACTCAAAAAAAAAAAAAAAAAAAAAAAAAAAAATCCAATTTATTGCAACTCAAGTCTTAAAAGTTAAAATCATAGTTGGTGAATTTATAATTATGTTTGAAAAAAGTATGAAACTCAACGTGGCGTTTTCAAATCCTCCCTATCATTATTAAATGAAGATGGGCTATGGATATTAAAGACGTCGGCATAAACAATAATTTGATAGTTGATGACCACTACTTTTACAATTAACTATTTCGAAAGAATACTACATATTATTACTTCTTTTTTTTTTTTTTTTGAGGGACTTCATAATATATTTCAATAGACATATCACATTTCTTATCCATTACAATTATTAAAAAAGTTCACATCCAATCAAAATCTTAACATAAATTCTCCTGTTAAATTTATTCATATTAAAAAACTCATAATGTTACACTTACAAAGTGATATCATTACTATTATAAATTAATACCTATAATATTTAATACTATGATCTCAATTTATAAGTGTAATAGTATCAATTGATAAATGTAGCGATATTAATTTATAAATATAGTAATATAAATTTTATATTATGAACAAGTTTCACCATATACTTATTCGTATCTTAAATTTTACAATTACTCATTTAAAAAGTATTTTTTCCATGAAAATAGTAATTTAAAAAGAAAATCACAACCAAACACACTACGTTATTGATTATTCATACAATCATACACTAGTTTGGAATAAAAAAAGTCAACAGTGTTTTGCAATTTCAGATCGAAATTGGCGCCCCTTTTTCCTGTCGCTTTTCATTCCCCCACATTTTACACGTACGCCATTTTTCCTTTCTCTCAATTTGATAAAAGAAATTTTCGTAAAGGGAATTTTTCCTTTTTTGATTCTTGATCGCTGTCAAATGTCAATGCGTAGGCGAACATTGCTCAAAGTCATCGTCCTCGGCGACAGCGGGTATTCCGGTTATTGATTTTCGTGAATGTGATTTGCTTTATTGATTTTGAGTTTAGGGTTAGGTGAAAAATATATTTTTTGGCAGTGACGTGGTTGTTGTTTTTTGCAGGGTGGGTAAAACGTCGTTGATGAACCAGTATCCTTTTCCCTGGTGTTAATTGTCAAATTGATCCGGAGATTTATTTTTTTCATTTTGATTTTGGTTTGTTGAAACTATGATGTCGATGTTAGCTTTTGCGTGTTGTTCAAATTAATCGTGGGGTTTCTTTAACTGATGAAATAGATATGTGCATAAGAAATTCAGTCAACAGTATAAGGCGACAATTGGGGCTGATTTTGTGACCAAGGAACTCCAAATTGATGATCGCCTTGTCACTCTTCAAGTAGGTTTTCAGTTGGCTTTCTTTATAAATTGGCTTGGTTTAAGTTTTGTTTGTGAATTTGTATCTTTAACTGCTGAGTTAACTTGCTGAGTTTTGGGATTGATAGATTTGGGATACTGCTGGCCAAGAGAGATTTCAAAGTCTTGGAGTTGCATTCTACAGAGGGGCAGATTGCTGTGTTTTGGTCTATGATGTTAACGTAATGAGGTCCTTTGATACCCTTGATAATTGGCATGAAGAATTTCTCAAGCAGGTATGCTTCGTATCTTTATGTGGATTTGTTGCCTGCTTCTCAGTATTGATTGTAGTTTGCTTTTCAATCAAAAGCTTTTCTTGTATAGTCTGTAGGATTTGCTCGTGTAATTTATTGTTTTTCACTTGTTTGTAACTATTCATTACTACACCACACCTCTCTGGGAGAAGTGCAAATTAGGTTGAGCATGCTTGCGCCTTTTCTATGATTTAGTATTAGCATTAAAAAATTAAGCTAGAATTGATTATAAAGCCTTTAACTTATCTCTCTTAATACAGCAGCAGGAAGTTCACGTAATACATGAAATTAAACATTGCATGGGCTCTGTTAACTGATGATATCAATTGATTGTTAACTAAAACAAGGCATAGATCCTAATTCTTATGGGCATACATAACAATGTACTCCGACCCATTTTATTTGTCGTTTTAGGGTGTTTCACACGAATTAAGGAAGCCATTAATTAGGAATAATATATGTGTAATGTGTCACTTTTACCCTTTTATACCTATATGATCATTTAATGCATATTATTACAAAAGCAAATATAAGGGCAAAATTGATATGACATTCTCTTAAATTAGTGCAAAATGACAATTATTTTGGGACAGAGGGATCAACATTTATCCTATAATATGCTAGCATGTCTAATTATATTTGTGATGCATACCAGATCTTTCTTGTGGAGGCATTATCAGTGCTTAATGTGAAAATGTTGTCTCATGGCAATTTTTCATGTTCGGTCTTTTATTTTTTGCGTTTATGATGAGGATGACACATTTATTTTACCTGCATGAATATAGGATCTTAATCTTAGTTTAATAGCCAATATGATTGTGTCCAGCCCATCTTATTCTTCTTTTGCTTCTGGAGTAGTAAGTAATCCAGTTTGTTTAACATGACTGACTTAGCTTGTCAAAAAAAAAAAAAAACATGACTTAGGTCAATCCTGCATATAATATGGTGTGAAATTTATTCAAGTAACAGACAACAGCTTGTTGGAGTGATGAGGCTAGAAGTATAAACACAATAGTATCATTACATAAGTCAACTGACCCATCTAGATATACCTATTGTTTCATTCTATTGTTGCTTTTTGTGAGCATTATGTGAAATTTACAGTATTTAGTTTTGATGCAGGCCAACCCACCCGATCCAAAGACATTTCCATTTATATTACTAGGAAACAAGATTGATATAGATGGTGGCAACAGCAGAGTGGTAAGCTGATTCCCTGTGCTGCATAAATTATTGAATCTTCATACTGGGCTCTGATTTAACTTATCACAGGTTTCTGAGAAAAAGGCGAAGGAATGGTGTGCGTCAAAAGGGAACATACCGTACTTTGAGACATCAGCAAAAGAAGATTACAATGTTGATCCTGCATTCTTATGTATTGCGAAGGCTGCTTTAGCCAATGAGCATGACCAGGATATGTGAGTGAATTTAGATTGTTATATTGTAGAATTTTTTTCATGAAAATAGTATACCAAACTCTGTTATCATGCTTCTTCCTCTTTAATTATATTGTCATGCATACATATCTACAAGCTACAAACTCACATGACATATCCACCAATATAAGAGCATGGAATATGCTTGAGCTATGTAATCCTGAAGTTATCCTCCACTAGAAAGAACCATATAGTAATTCTGGATATTGCAGTAGAAAAATGTAACCTGTAAACCAGTAAATAGGCTATACAACAACACAAATATGAAGTTTGAGAAAAAAAATACAAATACGGAATACGAACACACCATAGTAAAAAATAAGATGATCTTTCTGCTCAATGTTCTGATGATATATGTAGTTTATATGAATTTTATCTCGTGCTCTTCTATTTGTATATATTTTGGGATGTACAGAAAGTCTAGCTAGGACAAGCTGATAGAGCCAAACTATAAAATATGTGATGCAACCACACGCTTCTAATACCAATCCATTGGCCACTCATTCTAGACTTTGCATGTTTTTCTGTCCTTCTGTAGTTCCCTGAGTTTCCCAGTCATCAGAAAAACAAAAGAAGTATTAAACCAAAGAAATAACATTGAAAACGTTTATTTTTTCTCAAGTTTTATTTCTTGTTTTATTTGATCATTTACAGCAATTTGGTAGCTTTGAAAATATGCAGACATGATATATAAATTTTCTTTCTGAGTTTCTGAATGTACTTGGTTGTTTAAAAGGAGAGTTTCGACATTGTGTGGTATTTCCAAGCGGCCTGTAAAATTGTAGTAATAAATATGAAAGCACTCGATGGTTAAACTGGATGTTTCCTCGCATAACACAGATGCACTTTGACATAGGAAGAGTGAGAAGTTTAGTTAATAGAATTCTCATATTCAACACTGTTTTCAGCAACACAAAGCAAAACATTGGGAATCTTCTTCATCACACGAGATTATACTCTTTTAAGATATAGGATTTTTGAACGGAGTGATCTTAGTAAACAGTTTAAAACACACTGTTGCATAGGAGTTCACTGAAGGTTGCTTGCCTGACTTTTATTCTCTTATTAGGGAATATAAAATTCTCCATTACAGTTGATGGGTTATGTGTTTTCTGGGTTGAAGCATGCCAATGCTTTTATAGTTACTGTATACCTATAGTTTAATAATCTATGAATATATTAGATTGCCTCTTGAATGTATTGTGACAAAAAATACCAGAATAACAGAACATTCAAATAAAAAGGATCAAAGATGCGACTTATTGCATGCATACTCATTATGATTTTCATGAGTATGATTCAATCTTCTACTTCGAGACAGTAAAAATTTCCTAAACTATTATGAGATCTGATAGTAGTTCAAATTTGGTTTTGTACTGTCATCTCTATATCATTTCGTTTAGGGCTTCTTTTTTGTAGTTAGTGAGGGATATGTTTCTATAGTTTGTACTCTCTCTCTCACACTCATTTTTCCAAAATTTGCACGTGCAGATACTTCCAGGGCATGCCAGAGACTCTTCCAGAAGCAGAGCAACAAGGTGGATGTGCTTGCTGATCCCAAACTTTGTGTTTGATGTCAAACTGAAGGTCAGTAATCTATATAGTGATTCTTTCCGGAGAGGCTGTTATTTGTAGCCACTCTTTTGTACCTCTGTACACTATATGCTTCAAGATTGATTCGGGATTGCATCCCCTTTGCGTTGGAGCCCAAAACCGTATCTATTGAATTATGATTTTTACCTTGGTTGCAATCTTTTGATTTTGACCCTCATCTTTGAGTTGGGGAGGCTTGTGCTCTTTATCTTCACAATGTTATAAACACATGATTTGCAGCTGTATGAGTTGGGACGTTTGAATTAATTTGTGATAGCTCTTGTCTCTTTCACTTGCATTTCTTTAATCTTTATATAATGGTTCCTTCGTTGATGTATTTTTGTTAGGTATGTTAAATACGAGTTATGCTAAATACACATTTTTAACAACTTTGATTTGTTTGCCTATGATTGCCTCTGTTGCTTGGGACAGGCGACGCAGACTTGGTCTGTCGCGCTGCCCACGCGACAGAATTATGTTTTTTTATTTCTTTATTTGTGTTTTTTAATCAAATATTAGTAAATAATTAATTACTAATGTGTAAAATTAGTGTAAAATTAATTAATCTCACACTAATTAAATGTGTTCATTGTTATTATTTGATTAATTTAATAATATTCATTGGAAAGTATTAATTTATAATTTATTAAGTATAATGAATTAATTTCACAATAATTAAATGAATTAATTTATAATTTAATAATTATAAATTAATACTTTATAATTCTTTGTCTATTATTATAGATTTTTATATTAATAAATTACTAATGCTATAAAAAGAAGATAAAAAACGTCAACAATTAAAAATTTAACAAGAGGTAAAAAAATTAAGTATATTCATCAACTTAATCAATTTATTACAAATACCCATCAAACATCAAAATCAATAAAAATGGACTAATTGTTATTGCCGTCGTCGGAGTTTTTGGGTGGGTTTGGGAAATATTGGCCCCACCAACCAGGCGATATCGGTTGAGCGAATTGGTCAGCGTCATATCCTTGATGCGGTCCCCAATATCCAGGATTAGGGACTTGTTGCATACCAGCATGTTGACCAATTTGGTTAATTCCAGTATGGACAAAATCTGGAACTTGTGGATACTGGTTAACTTGCTGCTCGAAGAACTGTGTGTCTTGCATGACGCGTCCCAACCTATTATGCGCCGAACGAGGGTTGACGTGCACATTGTTTGCGTCGAATTCAGGGTTGTGCACTCTGAGATGTGTAATATTTTGATACCATTCCATATACTCTGGCGTGGTCTGATTCTGAATTACAACTTCGTGGCCAAGGTGCCCAAGTGGATAGTAGTGATGCTCCATCTCTTTCCAGTATGCAACTTGGGGTCCATACACTTTCTTGTAGCCCCTTGCATTAGGACCCAACCTTGATAGATTTTTATCGAAGTCGAGCGGTGCTGGTGGGATACCTTGAATTCTCCCGAATTGTCGTGCAACCCTTTTAGGCATATAACCTTCGGCATAATCCATAAAATTGATGCGACCGTGGAATAACGATGCAGGAGGGATAGTAGATGGAACGCCGAACAGAGTCCAATTGATCTATAATGTATGTATGAAAAATAAAATTATAAGACATTTTGATTATTAAATTATAAATAACGCATTTTCTATTAAGATGTATTGAGAATGGGAATGAGAAACATACATGAGTTGATGGGTAATTATCCAATAATTTTCGATAATGAACAAGATCCCGTGCATAAGTGCTGGTATCAAATCGATACAATTTGTTCCATTTCAATGCACGGGGGGTTGTTTCATCATAAAATTAGCTTCGCCGCGTTTGCTCAACTCGGTGAAGTACTCATATATCCAACACTGAAAAATTGTAATGAGTTGGTATTATATAACAATATATTGATAACAATATATTAATTATCATTGAAAAAAAATTTGAATGGAATTTTGACCTCTAGTAGTGTTAAGCATCCCAAAATCTGTGTCGTCTCACGCCTGGATGCCTGTCCAAGTTGGTGATATAAATACGTCAACGCGGCGGCTCCCCATGCATAATTAGGGACAGTGCCGATCAAATCACCCAACACCTTTAGGTACCTTATGTTGCACCCGGTTTGATTACCGGCGAACAAACACTTAATTGTTCAGAGATCCGATCAACGTAATGACAAAAGCGATGCAAGACACACAATTTGGTTACCCAGTTCGTCCTTGGAATAGACTACGTCTGGGGGCACCAAGCCAAGATATTTTCTGTATTATATATGCCTAGAGTACTAAGATTTCGATCCTTTACAATGTACATTACAAGTGATATTTATAGACACATAACTAGGGCTACGGTCTTCATGGGCTTTTCCCTCGTGGACCAATTCCTTGCTCCGCAAGTCGCGCTTGTAGATATGTTTTCCCTGGTTATATCCCGAGGAATCCGCCTCACCATAACTGCCCGAATCTTGTCCATATTTATCTCTAATCGGAGTCGCGACTTCTTCGACCGCGATGTCAGGATTCTCTCTCTCTCTCGACTTCTTTCTTTAAAAATAAAGCCGCGACCTTCGAGATTTCAAAGTCGCTTCCCATCCCGCTCAATTTGGATGAAGTCGGAATAACAAGCTAAACATGGGGTGTCGATCGAGCCTCTGTTACGAGTTATTTCCCCTACAACAATTGCCCCTCAAGATGAGGTCGGCGGGCTAACCGGGATCTTATCTTGAGCAGATTGATATTCGTAGATTCTGACCAAGTCGATCTAGGGATCGTACTCGAGTCGAGTCTCGTCCTTGGGGAGTCGTATGGTCGCCCTAGGTTTCCAATCGGCGTGACAAGTAAGGAGGGGCAATGATGGTGCGGCGTGCGGTGATGTTTTAAGCCCAGGTGAGTTAAGCCCGATCGGCGTCAGCGTCTTCTTCTGGCGTTGCCCGCGTCGCCCTAATTTTAGCGGGGGACCCCGAATTTCAAATTTATACTTCGATCCTGGCCCTCCATAAATAGGCTGGGGTTCCTCCTCAAAACCACCATCTTTCTCGTCTCTCAAAACTCGGCTTGAACCTGCATCTGTCCTCGGCTATTCTTGAGACCGTGATTCTTGATGTCGCTCTTTCTACTTCAAACCCAATGGCATGGGTTCCAACCGCCATTCGCCCCTCCGTTCATGATTTCAACGTCATCCAATGAAAACAACATGGCGTCGCGAGTTATACCGTCGCGATCAAGAGAGACCGACAATCTAATCCCCCCTCCCGCGGCCGATTAGCTTCGACACGCGTCGGTCGGACGACGAGACGGGGATGATAACCAATTCTTGATGGAGTTGGATGAAATCACACACATTCGACCACAGGCGAACCGAAGTCCCTCCAGTATGGCCCACCCCATGGCGAGGCGGTCGGTCTTCTAACGGGCCCTAAATATGGGGCCTCTGGCCGGGCTTTTTGACTACACTCTCTCGTGGCCGGGCCCCATACAAGAAACCCGGACCGCGGCTTAGGAAGTCGGGGTCGAGTCGGTTCGTGGTATCCTCGACAAGAATGGTCGGTCTCACCGATTCGATTCACCAATCTCCGACGCCTTTTACAAAGTCCCGGGATGTACACTTTTACGGGGCGACCTCAAACGACGAAACCGACCAACCGCCGTCCGGGATGATTGCGGTCAGCGAACATACAATGAGGGCGGGATCGGTTCCGCTCCACCGACGATTTCTCGCCCTTGGCGGCTTGGAATCAAAAGTCGACCCGGATCCTCTAATGGATGGAGTTACATTCTTTCCACAATACTTTGTCTTTGGGACAAGCGGGCTATATCGGTTGCGAACCACGGAGAAATATCTTTTCGTGATGGCGCCCGTTGCCCCTTTGGCCGGCTACTCTGACGACGTCTTCGACCGTAAGGCGGGAGCTTCGTGAGTGGGATTCTAACAAAAGTCGATGGTTGGCACGAAGTGATGGTTTGTTGGAGGCGTGGGAGCCAGATTGACCCTTCAAGCACTCTGCCTTATACGTCAAATAGATTATGTCACGGTCGACCATGGTGAGTTTCACCTTTTTCCAGATTTAGACACTCGTATTGATCTAATTCTCCTCTTCTTTTGCAGTTTTCACACCCGCCACCGCCGACCTTTATTGGGACTTCAAGGAGGCGTTTGACATCGTTCGCGACACACCACCGAGCTGTCGGGACGTGAACGCTTTGAACATTGAGCTCGATCGACTCAACGTCGGCCTGTATACTTATCCGCGACATTTGAAAATCCCCTGTAAGTTCCCTGACTCCGTGCTTATTACATTTTTGATATCGACCTGACTGGTTGGCTTCTTGCATTCTTGAAGTTCCTAACATCCCTGTTTACCGCCATAAGCCTCCTGCGGACGTCATGGCCTCCCCGCTGTTGGGATTATACTGGAAAGTATGCTTTTACTTTGTATAATCAGACTGAATTTCTGTCTTATTCACTGAAATAAATTATTTATCACTGATGCTTTAAATATAATTGAATGTTACATATATTTACTGCATAACTGTTCAATAAATAAGTACGTGTTACATTGTAGTTAATTTAGTGATACCAGATCACAGAAGATTAAATTAACAGTTCCTTGTAACCAAAAGTACACCATTCACTGCCTAGATGGAAATGAACAATACATCGTGAAAGGTTGAAGTGTAAGGCTCAGATTGGCTTGTCTTGACCAAGAGATTACACTAGTGCATGACTGATGACTGATGCACTGAATAGGACCTATAGGAGGACAAATTCTTCAGCACTGAACTAGGAAGAATTAGACCTCAGTGGTTCGTTATTTCTTAATCTTCGTCCCTTAAATAGGATCGCGTGTGGTTAGTAATTATTGCTTTGACTTATTACGGGTAGAGAATCAACAAGATTCAATACTTTATATCTTGGGCAATATTATTGGTCACATGCGATTGCTAAGATTTAATACGAAGAATCGTGTGCAAGTACGCTTGTTCGATTTGCCCCCTTGGGAGGTTCATAAATTTTATCATACCAAATCTTGCAAGTGGAACTAGTTTCCGGTATGGATAATAATGTTGAACCGTTCCTTAACCAAGGATAAAAGATATTAATTAATGGAAAGTTATTTCAGTGACTTGAATTAATTAATGGGCTAGATAATCTTAAACACGGGAAATAATAACCCCGGGAGCCATATTAACAGTAATATGGGTTAAGATGGATAGTGCAATACTAATTATGTAGTGGGATTAATTAATATTTATGGGCTTGAATAATATTGTGGCTCAATATTGATAATTCAAGATCCATTGGAAGGTTCAATCTTAATTCTCCTAAAGGCCCCTCAAGTAGCCCAAACATAAAGTCCAATAACTGAAAAAAGTGTTTAAAAATAAAATAAATTTGTGTTGCTATTTTTCCTAAATATTTCAAAAATAGTAAATAAAAGAGGGAGAAAGATTTTCTTTGAATTTTGTTATGGAATGAGGATAAGTATTCTTGGAATACAAGATTATCTCATTAAATTCAAGAAATCTCCCACTTGGTTATTTATCTTGAGATTTTCGAAAAATATGAAGAAAATAAGGAAAGAAAGATTTTCTTGATTTTCTTGAAAAAATATTATGGAAGATATGTATTCTTAGAATACAAGAATATCTCATAAATTCAAGAAGATCCAAATCTTGGATTCTTACTCCTTATTATTTTCGAAAATACCATAACAAAAGGGAGTTGAGATTTTTGTGGAATATTTTAAATATGGAGAAAAGAATATATTGGATATATTCAAGATTTCTTGAAGATCAAGAAAAAGATTTTCCCATCTTATTCATTCACAGAATTTTCGACCAACACCCTCTATAAATAGGTGATGAATGTTTCATTCCCAAGTACAATTCCATGTGTTGGAAAAATTAGTAAATCCACAAAAGTGGTGCAACAAATATTTTATTTTTCCTTTTGTTAATTGTCCGCGAGTTTCCTTCCACCGGATTGACGAGCAAGGACTAGGGAATACTTGGGAAGGCTTTTTGGTGTGTTCTTACCAACCGAGTCCATTGTCATTCCAAGAGGTTAGTTCACGTAAACCAGAGAGCAATTCGCGTCGTGGGATTTATGTGAACTGTTTATATGCATGATTTGTTGTTGAATTATTATTTGAATTAATATAGGATTAATTCATGCTAGTAATAATTGTTAAAATTAAATTTGTATTTAAATATTCATCCCGAATAGATCCGGGCAATTAATTCCCCAACATCTGGTATCAGAGCCTCGGTTTCGGGCTCTGAATTTTAAATTATAATTTAATTCGTTTTCATTATATTTGAAATTGGATAAGAGAATTGCTAGATCTTTTTTGCAGGTATCCAATTGTCATGGAATTTAATGTGTTTATTTATGCATATAAATTGTGGTTTTTAATTCGATTCGTTCGAATTTGTTTTGCCTCGTGAGAAAATCCACGAGTAAATTAGAATTTGTTTGATTCGTTCAATGTAATAGACTAGTCTAGATCTAGGTTTATTTATTTATCGTAAATAAATTGAAATCGGATCGTGAGCCAAGACGAAGACGATGGATTAAAGACGAATGGATTCGGAACCGGGCGGGGGCGCGCCCGGGTGTGGGGCAATGTCGAGGGCTGCCAGCCATGGATCGCGTACGATCAAGACAAGTATGTTACAGACGGGCGACGCACTACACCACGGCGACGGGCGGGCGACGACGGAGGAGGCACGCCAATGATGACTTGAAGTGAGGAGGGCGGCGGCGGACATAAGATGTGGCGCCATGAAAGCGAGATATGTCTGGGCGGCGACTTGGCGCTGAAGCTTACGCTACAAGACGGATGCCACTCGACACGTGCGGGAGTGCTAGGGCGGCACTCCAACCCATTTAGCCTGGTCGATTACGTCATGGCGCGTGCGTAACCTTTTGAGATTTAACGACGAAGGCAGAAGACGATTTCTCGAGATCAAGACATGACATAAAAATTAACCGTGACAATTGGATATATGTGCCAAATGTGTTTAATTTTGTTTTGATGTTTATGCATTATTTTATGCTTATTTAAATTGTGTTTAAATTTCATGATGCATGAGAAAACGTTTTGAAAAATCTCACTTTCGAAAAAATTACTAAGTATGCTTAAACAATTAATTGACAATTTTATTAGGATAATAAAATTAAATTAATTTTGACCTCCATGATTTATTTATTTGTGAATTCTTTTGGAGAAATTCCCCACGGGATTGGTCAAAAGATAGCTTTCACATGAATAAATTTCAAATGGATGATTGTGGATTATTACTACTAGTGGCGGCGATGATTAACCTCCCCACGAGGCTCGTTCAAAAGCGAAATAATAATTCTATATTTAATCATGGTTATTACTTAGGTATAAAATTGATATGCATATACTTCCCCGAAGTCCTTGTCAATTTTATATTGGTCAAGTGGGAGCCAACTATTAATCTAGATATTAAAGGTTTTAGAATCGTTCTTGTTTGTAACTTTCGTTGAATGTGTTTAAATAATGACCCACCCCACGTGTCTTATTTAAAACTGTTTTTTTGAGATGTTGGCTGATGCATGTTCATATTTTTTGAGATTTTAATATGATGCATGTGATCGAACCTTGTGATATATTTGTGCTTACGCATATAGTTATTTATTTCAGTTCATCATGTCGTAACCTTTTAATCCACTGTTCAATATACTTAAAGACAATTTGCTTAAGTATGGAAACTATATTGATCGGAAACGAAAAATTATAATTGTCCTAACTGCACAAAAGCACAAGTGGATTCTTGACACACCAAAATCAGATGAGCCAACTGACAAGTCAAAAACGGGACTCGTCGGATCACCTTGGCGAGAGATGTAAATCATTTGAAAATGGTGGAGGGCAAACCCGTAAGGGATTACGTCCTCAAAATTGATGGCCCATCCGAACAAACTTGAGGTTTTGAGTCGCAGATTATAATCTGGAGACTCGGATGAATTTGGTACTTCACTCTACGCAAAAGTTTTTTGAGCATTTTTGGCCTCGCTAAAATGATTTGTTTGCAAGCTTTGGTCTCGGCAGAGACGTTGATGGGACACCAAACTCAAGCTTTGACGGCAAGTGGTCCGTCTTCATCTTCTAGGCCAAAGGAAGGCAAGAAAAAAAAGAGGCCCGAAAGCCATAAGCAATCAAACTCAACTGTTGCCAAGGGCAATGGTAAGATGAGGAATGCCGGTGGTGTCAAGGAAAATCCAAAGAGGAAGTGCTTATGCTGCGATGAAAGAGGACAATGGAGGTTTGCCTGTTCCAACCCCAAAAGGGCCGGAAAGAAAGGTAATTCTCACGCACAAATTGTTGAAACTTGTTTAGTGGCGTATACTTCTCATTCGTGGGTAGTTGATACGGGATCCACTAATCATGTTTGTTTCACGGGTTCAAATTGATCCGGCAACTTAGTGGGAGTGAGATCCTCATCACACTGGGCGATGCTACGAGAGTGCCAGCTGAAGCAGTGGGAGAAGTGCACCTGTCTTTTGAAAACGGAGTTTTAATTTTAATAGACGTTCTTTATGTTCCCAGTTTTAGAAAGAATTCACTTTCAGTTTCTAAAATTCTGTTAATGGATAGTTAGTTTCTTCTAATAAGAATGACATCATTTCTTGAAATGATGAGTGTATCTGTTATGGGACATTGATGGACAATCTCTATACGATTAACTGTGCACACCACTCACGAAATGCATCCTATAACACATCGACTGTTTCAGATAAAAGAGAACGTTCATCAGACGTGAACGAGACACTTCTATGGCATCTTAGATTGGGACATATTAATCCAAAAAGGATTCAAAGGTTGGTAGAAGATGGTTCATTGGAGTCTCTCCAAGTTGAACCAATCCCAACCTGCGAATCATGTTTGGAGGGTAAAATGACCAAGAGGGCATTCGGAGCCAAGGGGAATAGAGCCAAAGAAGTGTTAGAAATCGTTCACACAGACGTATGTGGTCAAATGCCAATCAAAGCAAAAGGAGGTTATGAGTATTTCATCACCTTCATTGGTGATTACTCAAGGTACGGCTATATTTTCCTTATGAAGCATAAATCTGAGTCCTTTGACAAATTCAAAGAATTTAAGGCTCAAGCAGAGAATCATAGGGAAAAACGTATCAAGTCTCTACGATCCGATCATGGAGGCGAGTACCTCAGCGATGAGTTTTTGAACTACTTGTCAGACGAAGAGATTGTATCCCAGCTAACTGCACTCGGAACCCCTCAACAAAACGGGGTTGCAGAGCGAAGAAACAGAACTCTTTTAGAAATGGTTAGATCAATGATGAGTTATGCGGATCTACCCAAGTCGTTCTAGGGTCATGCATTGGAAACAACGACTTACATTCTGAACTTGGTGCCATCCAAATCGGTTCCCAAAACTCCCAAAGAATTGTGGACCGGGCGCAAGCCCAGTTTGAGACACATGAGAATTTGGGGGTGTCCGGCCTACGTGTTGGACAAGGAAGCCGGGAAATTGGATCCTCGATCAGAATTAAGGTTGTTTATAGGATACCCCGAGGGAACAAAAGGGTGTATATTCTATGGTCCCGAAGATCAAAAGGTGGTAATAAGCACCCACTTTAGATTTTTGGAAGAAGACTATATGAATGAAAGAAGACCCAGAAGTGAGATTACCTTAAATGAGCTAAGGGGGCTAACCTCAGTGCCAATTGTACAAGATGACATACCAAACGACACACTTACACAACAGGAACCTCGTCGTAGTGGGAGGGTTGTGAGACAGCCCGAGAGATTCATGGGGATAGGAGAGTCCTCGGACTTGATTCCCGGACAAGACGAATCAGACCTATGGACATATGACGAGGTAATCCAAGACAAGGATGCGGTTTCTTGACAAACAACAATGAAAGCCGAAATGGGTTCTATGGATCATAACAGAGTGTGGGAGCAAGTCGAACCACTTAATGGGGTCAAACCCATTGGTTGCAAGTGGGTATACAAGAGAAAAAAAGGACCGGACGGGAAGGTGGAAACCTTCAAGGCAAGGCTTGTGGCGAAAGGTTATACTCAGAAAGAAGGGATCGACTATGAGGAAACTTTTTTGCCTGTAGCAATGCTCAAGTCCATCCGTATTCTCTTGTCGATTGCTGCGCATCTCGACTTTGAAATCTGGCAAATGGATGTCAAGACGGCTTTCCTTAATGGAAGTCTTGATGAAGAGATCTATATACAACAACCCCAAGGCTTCATTGAAAAAGGCCAAGAACACCTAGTTTGTAAGCTCAAGAAGTCCATTTACGGACTCAAAAAAGCATCCAGAACTTGGAACCAATGTTTTGATCATGTAATAAAGTCTTATGGGTTTGATCAAAATGAATACGAAAGTTGTGTGTACAAGAAGCGTGTCGGAAATTCATTGGTATTCTTAGTACTATACGTAGACGATATCCTGCTCATCGGAGACGATGTAAATGTATTGTCTAAGGGCATGGCTTTCAAAACAGTTTGATATGAAGGACTTAGGGAAAGCCGGGCACATCCTTGGGATCAAGATCACTCGAGATCGCAAGAGAAGGATGATAGGCTTATCGCAAGCTTCATATATAGACACTGTCTTGAAGCGATTCAAAGATGAGGATTCCAAGAAAGGCTTCGGACCTTTCAGGCATGGAATCCATCTATCCAAGGAAATGTGCCCTAAGACACAGAGAGAGATAGATGACATGAAAGACATTCCTTATGCTTCGGCTGTCGGAAGCCTTATGTATGCAATGCTGTGCACGAGACCGGATATCTGCTTTGCCGTTGGCATGGTGGCAAGATATCAAAGTAACCGGGAAAAAAAGAACATCGACGGCGATTAAAAAAACATTCTGAAGTATCTGAAAAAAACTCGAGATAAAATGTTGGTTTATCAGTCAGATAGTCTAATCCCCATCGGCTACACGGACTCGGATTTCCAATCAGACTTAGATTCCAGAAAATCTACCTCCGGTAGTGTGTTTTGCATGGGGGGAGGAGCCATGACATGGAGAAGCGTTAAGCAGAAATGCATCGCCGATTCTACAATGGAAGCCGAATATGTAAAGCAACTTGCGAGGCGAAAAAAAAAGCGGTTTGGCTCAAGAACTTCCTAGTGAACTTGGATGTAGTTCTGAATTTGCCCAACACAATCACTGTTTATTGTGATAATGCCGGAGCAGTTGCAAATTCAAGGGAACCAAGAGCCCACAAGGCCAGCAAACACATTGAAAGGAAATACCATCTTATACGAGAAATCGTTAAGAGATGAGATATAGAGGTGGCAAAGATCACGTCAGAAGACAACCTAGCAGATCCATTCACAAAGGGTCTGCCTCAGAATACATTCGAGAGACATGTGGAAGGAATGGGTGTCAAGACCGTTGCCAATCTGCTTTGAGTATAAGTGGGAGATATTATTAGGTTCGTGTAGGTGACATTAGATGTCACTTATTAGGAACTACACGAGACATGCTGTAGTATACTTAAAAGCAGACTTTGAGTATAAGTGGGAGATTGTTGGGATTATCTTTGGAAAGTATGCTTTTACTTTTGTATAATCGCATCATTTTTGTCTTATTCATTGAAATAAATTATTTATCACCGATGCTTTAAATATCATTGAATGTTACATATATTTACTGCATAACTGTTCAATAAATAAGTACGTGTTACATTGTAGTTAATTTAGTGATACGAGATCACGAAGATTAAATTAACAGTTCCTTGTAACCAAAGTACACCATTCACGGCTAGATGGAAATGAACAATCCATCGTGAAAGGTTGAAGTGTAAAGGCTCGAGATTGGTTTGTCTTGACCAAGAGATTACACTAGTGCATGATTGGTGATCGATGCATTTGAATAAGACCTGAGGAGGACAAATTCTTCAAAGATTGAACTAGGAAGAATTAGACCTCAGTGGTTCGTTATTTCTTAATCTTCGTCCCTTAAATAGGATCGCGTGTGGTTAGTAATTATTGCTTTGACTTATTACGGGTAGAGAATCAATGAGATTCAATACTTTATATCTTGGGCAATATTATTGGTCACACGCGATTGCTAAGATTTATCTACGAAGAATCGTAATGCAAATAAACGCTTTGTTCGATTTGCCCCTTGGGAGGTTCATAAGTTTTATCATACCAAATCTTGCAAGTGGAACTAGTTTCTGGTATGGATAATAATGTTGAACCGTTCCTTAACCAAGGATAAAAGATATTAATTAATGGAAAGCTATTTCAGTGGCTTGAATTAATTAATGGGCTAGATAATCTTAATCACAGGAAATAATAATCGGGAGCCATATTAACAGTAATATCAATATGGGTTAAGATGGATAGTGCAATATTAATTATGTAGTGGGATTAATTAATATTTATGGGCTTGAATAATATTGTGGCTCAATATTGATAATTCAAGATCCATTGGAAGGTCCAATTTTAATTCTCCTAAAGGCCCCTCAAGTAGCCCAAACATAAAGTCCAATAACTGAAAAAGGTGTTTAAAAATAAAATAAATTTTTGTTGCTATTTTTCCTAAATATTTCGAAAATAGTAAATAAAAGAGGGAGAAAGATTTTCTTTGAATTTTGTTATGGAATGAGGATAAGTATTCTTGGAATACAAGATTATCTCATTAAATTCAAGAAATCTCCCACTTGGTTATTTATCTTGAGATTTTCGAAAAATATGAAGAAAATAAGGAAAGAAAGATTTTCTTGATTTTCTTGAAAAGATATTATGGAAGATATGTATTCTTGGAATACAAGAATATCTCATAAATTCAAGAAGATCCAAATCTTGGATTCTTACTCCTTATTATTTTCGAAAATACCATAACAAAAGGGAGTTGGGATTTTTGTGGAATATTTTAAATATGGAGAAAAGAATATATTGGATATATTCAAGATTTCTTGAAGATCAAGAAAAAGATTTTCCCATCTTATTCATTCACAGAATTTTCGACCAACACCCTCTATAAATAGGGGATGAATGTTTCATTCCCAAGTACAATTCCATGTGCTGGAAAAATTAGTAAATCTACAAAGGTGGTGCAACAAATATTTTATTTTCTCTTTTGTTAATTGTTCGTGAGTTTCCTTCCACCGGATTGACGAGCAAGGACTAGGGAATACTTGGGAAGGCTTTTTGGTGTGTTCTTACCAACCGAGTCCATTGCCATTCCAAGAGGTTAGTTCACGTAAACCCGTAGCAATTCCGCATGCGTAGGATTTATGTGAACTGTTTATATGCATGATTTGTTGTTGAATTATTATTTGAATTAATATAGGATTAATTCATGCTAGTAATAATTGTTAGAATTAAATTTGTATTTAAATATTCATCCCGAATAGATCCGTGCAATTAATTCTTCAACACCCGCAAGAAGTCTGTTCTGGGAAAGATGAGGCGACTAGTGACCTCCGATGTCGCCCCTCCGAGGCTAACCCCTGTCGAGGTCGTCCCTCTAAGCTCGGCCCCTACAGGTCCCTCTGCTGCCGACAAAGGCAAGAGGAAGGCCACGGGGTCGACTCCGCCGACTTCCGGGCATGCTCGGAAGAAAGTGAGGGAGGAGATTTCGACCTACGAGTCTGAAATCAACAGGGGCCTAGGAAAGAAAGACCGAGTCCGCCCCTGATCACAGACGACTACCTCGCCACCGACCTCGCCGCCAGCCAGTTCGCGGCCTGCCTCGCCAGCCCGGAGGAGAGGTCGGCACGACGATGATGACTCCTTCTTAGGCTGGGAGGAGGAGTGAGTGAACGAGTAAGTCTTCACTATGATTTGCCTGATCTTTTTTCACATTAATCTTCATAGCTCTGATGGTTCGGCTCTCCTTTACAGCCCTGAACTCGGCCCCACCGACTTTTTCCCAGAGGTGGTTAGCTTCCTCAGGAGTCCTCTCCTTACTTCGGCCGACCTTCCCAATAAGTGGCCGAGGTACATTTCCTTGGCGTGCAATAACTTTTTGCGGCGTGGGATCGCCATCGATCATGACAACGCCCATCGTCGAAAATGGCCCGCAACATGTACTTTCGACCATGGTCCACCTCTCAAAATGCCTTTTATTTGGAGAGGACCGGCTCAAGTGAAATCGAGCCGACATCTCCGTGAGTCCCAGCTCGTGTATTCGGACAAGCTAGAATGATCTTGGCGGCGGTCGAGACTCGAGAGAAGAAATTTGGAGAAAACTAATGGGAGCATCTTTGCGGATCTCCGACCCTCGAGGGTCGCTGGCCGAGCTAGAGGGCGTCTTCAGGAGAAGCCGGGTCACCGGGAGACACCGGGCGGCCGAGAAGTTGAAAGATGATCCAGGGAAAGGAGGCGGCGAGGTGGAGGCCTGGCTGAAGGAGAGGCGCCGTGAAAAGGGAAATTTGGACACTAGGAGGCCCAATTCAAAGTTGCAAGAGATGAACACTCACTTTATGTATGTGATGGCCTTTGCGGGTGCCTATTCGAATATGTCACCAGGCGAACCCTTGGCGACCTTACTCGGCTGGTCGCCGACCTCAGGGACTACGTCCGGGCCAACCCTCTGGCCTCCGACGTTTTACTGGATATCCAAGACCTGGAGGACATGGGCGTTGATCTCTCATTTTTTCCCGATCCCAGCCAGATCGTGCGGCCTCTTCCTGACTCTCCGTTGGTTGACCTCCCTGATGCTACATTATCCGAGCTCCTGGTGGAGAAGTCAACGAGCTCGGAGGTCGTTCCTTCCCTTCTTGCCCGATCCCTTGAGCCCATTTGGGGAGGAGATACCGAGGTTGGAGGTTGTTCCTCCAACTGTTGACCTGCCTGCCGAGCCCATTGTGGAGAGGATCTTAAGCTCAGAAGTCGATCCACTGGTGGTTACGCAGCAGGAGCCTCCTTTCGGGACGGTCATTACCCCGACCTCGACTGCCCCAGCTGAGAAGAATTGAGATTGCAGCTCTACTACCCTTTTTGTTTTCTTTTTCTTTTCCTGTTGTACTAGCCTTCGGGCTTTGGTTTACGATGTATTTCTCCCGACCTTCGGGTCCTCTATCAATGGAAGTTACTCTATGTTTTGGTCTGGTGCTTATCTTACTATGTAAAATAAACTCCCGTATTTCATCCCCCCAAGTCGAGGTCGCAAGCTCGTCTTGGGGCCTTGACTTGAACTCGTCCAACTTATCAACTTCTGGCAGGTCGAACTCGGGAAGTGTGCCTACGCCAACATCTCCTCCTCGGGGAGGCGAAGTGTTGCCTCGATTCTCCAAATCGGTGTGACGGTTGACATATCCGCAATGATGGCCTGGGTATTTGGTGACGTTGGGCGCCGTAAATTGGGCCAATTAGAAGTCGCATTCTGCCCACGCGGCGTGTTGTACGCCTATTTCTTTACGGGGCCCTCGAGAGTTGGGATTTGCAACTTGACCCCCGCCTTCCATCTATAAATAGGGCGGGTATTTCACACTTGAAGACTCACATTGTCCCCCTCTGATCTCCCCACGTCTCACCTCCAAGCTCCGGCTACGGGCGATTCCAGCGATCTTCTAGTTTCAAAACCCTTTCTGGCAGTAAGCCTCTCTGGCCCTGTACTCATTGCTTCCGGCACTCGGACCATCCTTGCGGCTCCCCCATCTCGGATTTTGCTTTCACCGAAGGGTGACCATACGGCCATTGCCAAGTTTTATTGCTACCCGGGCGGCGGACCCGCCGCAGCCGTGACGGCGGAGCCCCATGCTCACTGTGTCTCGGGCTCCGATCGGGAGGATGGGATTAATGGTGACGGGCTTCTCCTGATACGCAATACGGATTTAATGCAAATCCGATCATGCCAAAATGCCCTTCACAATCCCTTGAGTTTCTTGCGTCGTAACGATGGCACTTGTGCTTGCTCACACGAGAAGCCCCATTGCAGCATCTGACACTCCAAGGATGTTGTAACATCCTTTTCTGTTAGTTTTGCAGCATCTTCCCCAGCGACCTCCTCGTTCGAGAGGTGCTACCCTAGTAGCAATGTAGTACAGACCAAGTCGCTAGTTCGAGTGGCTCCATAGTATAGACCAAGTCGCTAGTTCGATTCCAAAAAATGTATTGTATTGGAATGCTCTTTTTACCGACCTTCGGGTCAATTGTAATGGGGTTTTTCCCGACCTCCGGGTCTTTATTAATGAAATTCTCCTTTTTAATTCCTTCATTGTGTTGACTTGATTTCCTTATGCGACTTTTGCTTAGTCCTTGTCGTCTTATTTTCTATGCGACTTGTTTCTTGGACATTTGCGTAGCCGTCTTATAAAGTCGGGGGATGACCGCAACGCTAGGGTGGCGATCTCGCCTCCAGTATCTCTAAAGTCAGACATCGGGTTCGCACGTTATCAATCATGTCTTTTACGCGACCTATATGTTGTCGATCATGTCTTTCATGCGACTTGCATGTTATCGATCATATCTTCCATGTGGTATGCATTTCATCGATTATATGTTTTTCGAGCGACCCGCTTGGTTTACACAGGAATCTTACATTTCAAAAAGAATAGAGAATTATTGTTTCTACAAATATTTGTTTACATCGTCTTGATCGATACAAGGATATAAACCTACTGGTAGTATTTTTTCAAATGAGTTGCATTCCACGGATATTGGGCCTTGGTCCCATCTGCTTTCTCGAGCTTGTATGCTCCATTTGGTAGGACCTTCGATATCTGGAACGGGCCCTCCCAATTGGGACCGAGGGCACCTTTCGAATCTCCGAGTATCTTTTTCAGTACTAGGTCCCTGACCTTGAAACGTCGAAGTCTCACTTTAGAGTTGTAATATTTCTCAGACCTTTGTTTGTATCTGGCATTTCTCATAATAGCCTCTAATCGCTTTTCTTTGAGTAGGTCGAGGTTCCTCTCCAGGGCCTCATCATTGTGACCGAAAACGACTTGGCTAGTCTGGAAAGTCGGGACATCGACCTCCGCGGGCACCACTGCCTCAGTTCCGAAGGCTAGCGAATAAGGGGTTTCGCCTGTTGAATTTCTGCAGGTTGTTCTGTACGCCCATAGCACATCTGGGAGCTCGCTAGCCCATTTCCCATTTCCCCCTTCGATCTTGGCCTTGAGCGTGTGCTTTATGATTTTGTTCACGGCCTCGACCTGTCCGTTCGACTGGGGGTGGTATGGGGTGGAGAATAGCTTTGTGATCTTCCAATTTTTGAAGAAGGCGTCGACCTTCGTACCGTCGAACTGCTTCCCATTGTCTGATATTATCGCCTGAGGTAGTCCGAACCTGCAGATAATGTTGCGCCACATGAATCTGATGACATGATATTGGTCAATGGTTGCCAGCGCCTCAGCCTCGGCTCATTTTGTGAAGTAATCCACCGCTACCAAGGCATACTTGACCGATCCTGGGGCCGTTGGGAGTGGCCCAATGATGTCTATCCCCCACTTTGCAAAAGGCCAAGGACTGAGGATACTTGTGAGCTCTTCTGGTGCGACCTTGATGGAGGGAGCATAAACTTGACATTTGTGGAATTTGTGGGCAAAGACGATAGCACCGGCCCTTAAGGTTGGCCAAAAATATCCTTGTCTTGTGGTTTTGTGGGCCAGCGACTCCCCCTCAGTGTGGTTTCCGCATGCCCCTTCGTGTATTTCTCGTATGATGACTTGACCTCGACCTGGTGATCGAAAAAGTAAGGCCTCAGTTTCCTCACATTCATGACTAATGCGTATGCCAGCTTCTCTAGCGATGGGTAGCGTTGCTCCGTCTCGTTCAATGTCTGGCTGACAAAGTAAATGGGCAGGTGGATCTGGCCCTCGGCTCGGACTAATACTGCACTCAAGGCGGTCTCCGAGGCCGCGAGATACAGGAATAACTTCTCTCCCGGGACAGGTTTGGATAGTATGCTCACATCCGCCAGGTAGGCTTTGATTTTTTCGAAGGCATCCTGGCTTTCGGGTGTCCATTCGAACTTTGCTTTCTTACGGATCGTGTCGAACATCGGCTTGCATTTGTCCCCCATCCGGGAGATGAACCTGCTTAGTGCGGCCAGACATCCCGTGAGTTTCTGAACCTCCTTCACATTTCGGGGTGCCCCCATATCCAATACGGCCTTGACCTTCCCTGGATTTGCCTCGATCCCCCGCTTACTGACCAGATGTCCTAAGAACTTCCCCGACTCCACTCCAAAGTTACACTTCTTGGGGTTAAGTCTCATATTGAACTTCTTGGGGTTAAGTCTCATATTGCCTCGATCCCCCGCTTGTCAACCCACGATTTTCGGCTGTAAGACCATGATTTCCGGTGAAGGAAAAGGAAATTAAATCGTTGGTTCTCATTGCTATATAAAGAGTTGTTGCTCTTGCTATTCAAATGTGGTTAACATTGCAGTCTCTGGCACTGCTAAGAAGAGAAAAGAGTTTGCTACCAAAGAGAGGATTTGTGTGAGGGTGACTTTGAGTCCGTTCCTGTAGCATCGTGGGATACTTCACCTGGAACCGAGAGACCGCCCTGAACCCGGAAAAAGGGCTACCCTGCCTTCTTTAATCATTTCTTTGTTTTATAGTATTTTTCCCTTTATTCTCTATTTTGTTTTCCATCACAGTTTTATGTACATTTGTGTATCTATAAAACTTACAGTATGTCAATCGGAACAAGCAAAGACAACATGTGCCAACTCTTAAAAAAATCAAACTCAAAACAAATATAAATGACTTGGATTGAGAAAAATAAGTTAATTATCTGTATTTTCTTAAAATTTAGCAAGTTTGATTGCCAATTCTCGAGCAGTCCTATTTTACTTCATTCAACGAAGCTTAATTTCATGCAAGTGTTGGTCCCGGAATGATATTCTACGCACAAGTATATCTGAAAACTTTTAATTACATACGATAAAGATACGTACAAATTAATTTACTAATCATTTTTTGTTATTTTCTATTCCATATTATCATACACTAATAATTGAACCCGTGCGATGCACAGCTGTAGTTGAACATTTGGTTTAATAGTGAGTAATGTGATTTTTGCAAAAATCTTTAAGAATAATGTTTTAGCTAATTCATATTAAATACATAAATTGAAATTAAATACATTCGTTAAGTACTGGAAATCTCGAAACACGTCGAAATGTAAGTGAAAGGAGATAACAACTATGGGTTCATGAAAAAAAGGTAGCATTAGAATAACCGAAGTTTAAAAGACTACAGATTTCGAAAAACCTCTCTGAAAACCACATTTTTTTTTATTTTTTTAGTTGATTTCTCATCGTCGCCGCACACCAAAATCTTCAAGCCCTTGCAATTGGTGAATCTCGAAACTGCCACGTAGAACTGAACGTGACTGAAAACTGGTTTCTTAAAAAATATGCTAACATTTGCAAGCGATTGTCCTTGACTTTTGTTTATGGACATTGCATATGAGACAATTAAAGGGAATTGTCTCCTCTAAAACTTGAAGGACAGTCTCAGGCCTGATGAAGTCATGAAAAGTTTGGGGATTAACCCCATCTCACCCGAATTGCTTCCGGTTATGACCTTGCCTTCCAGTACACGGTCACCCAGTCTTGTCAGCACCAATCTAGTCACGTTACACAGTCCCCTTGAATAATCTATATTTTTTCGAGCAACATAATTGGAGTCCCAACTTTCAAAATCAATTCATGATTGGGGACACTGGAACACTTCAAGCTATTCAAGAGCTCCGGCGTATGTAAATCGGCCAGTATATCAACATTCGTATCAGACTTGCACGAACTGTCGAAACTCAAGTACGTTCTTGCCTCATGGTCGTTCATGTTTATCACGTATTCGTTAATGGAATCGACGACCTCAAGAATGGGCGCAAGTATGACTCTGTCCTTGAAATATTTGAGGTTGTCCCCGATATTCTTGAAGTCTGGATACGTGCTACTCACAATAATGCCAATAGGATCGTCGTCGTATTTCAACAAAAGGTCATCGGTCACTTCGATATCTGCACTGTCATTGGTCTCGTCCCCAACAGTTCCATCGCCAATTTCCGTCATCCACTCTAAGAAGGATTTTAATTCTCCCAATTCTTCAGTCTAATTTACGTTCTGGAGTCTCATATTTTTTGTCAATCTCAAAACTGTCCACGCGCCCCACATGTATGAAGAATTGATCGTCGCACGCACGATATCATGTCTGCGTCCCTTAGGGATGACCGACAGTATTTGACGGAAATTACCTTCGAATACAATTGTCTTTCCACCGAAAGATAACTGTGAACACAACTGATCAGTTAATCTCAAAGAGTGTTATCAAGTGCTTCAATACAATGTCTGTATACCATTGGAGCTTCATCTCATATTATTAGCCTGCATCTGACCAACAAATCTCTTTGTGCCTTATTGTTGTATGAATTCGATCGCCCAATCAAAGAAGGTCAATATTAACAATAGAGGAAAAATAAATATATAAGTATTATAAAATATGAAATGTTGTGCTTTTAATGTATCTCGCTGTCATGAAAAATACATTCGAGATTCATTGTTTTGTTATTATGATAATGGGCACCTGTCTCATACGCTCGAACACAACGCAACTTAATACAACATTCCCTTTTTTTGGAATTAATTTATTTGATTAGAGAAAAGTTTATAGACATTTTGATAACTCACTTGAAACAACTCTACAAATAACAAAAAAATTGTTAATAACCTACCAAAAGTCGATTTAAAGTCTCTTAGGGTGTGTTTGTTTTGGGCTTATAGTGGGCGGGGGAAATCCTGGACTTTGAAATCTAGGATTTTAAAATCTTAATGAATAGTAAAATTGTATGTTTGTTTTGAGATTTTATATGGTAGGATTATATAGGATTGTAAAAAAGTTAATTGATTTGTATTATTATATTATTATTATAGTAATGATTGAATGATTGAGTATTATGTTAAAAATTGTGTAAAAGTGATAATATTATTATTAATGGAAATAGGTGCAGATGTAGGGTTTAGGTTAGGTTTTAAATTGAATTTTGAAATCCTGATTTTAGTATTGTATTAAATGGGTATGTGGAATTGTAAAGTCCAAAGTCCGTCCGAAATAGTCTCAAAACAAACATGCCCTTAGCAATTGAATAGTATTTAAGTAAAAAAAGATAATCATGATGTATATCCCAACTTTCACTCACTATTTTCTTTCCTTGGGCAAACTATATAACTGAAAATTAATATGCAAAATCAGAATAACTACATTTGATATTTGAAAACTATTGCACGCTAAAATAGTCTAAATCTGGAAATTCAAATTACAAAGGGGCAAATACTGATAGGTACACTCATAAAACAAAACTAGCTATGGGGTACAATTCACCTTTTTAAGAGATGTGTTTTGTCTATTATGCCCTTATTTTCTTTTTTTTCCTACTTTTTGTGTTGATTTCTTTTTTCATTATTGGTTCTGCTTTTTTGGTACATCTTAGGTATGCTTCTTTTTCCCAGAAAACTGACAGCATGTCCCATCAACTTTTTACTTTTCATATTTTATGTTATATGTAGATATACACATTAAAAAACGATAAAAATTTTGAAAATTGAAAGAAATCTCTACAAAAATAAATTTAATTAAAATATTTCTTCTTATTATCAGTATAATTAATAATTAATATTATAACTAATTAAATAACACTAATGGGATGGTGCAGAATGCACCACTTTTTTCATTGTTTTATTTTTCGAACAAGAACATTGTATATATTAAAAAATACATTAAAAATACATTGCATATATTAAAAAATATTAAAAAAATATGGATATATTAAAAAAATACATTGTATATACACTATATCATTGCATATACGCGTAAACATTGCATATACCAAAAAACATTGCATATATACTGAATACATTTCATATACACTAAAAAAAATATTGCATACACGTAAATTACTTTGCATACACACGTAAAAAATTGTAAACACGTGGAAAATTGTATATAACTTAAGCAATTGCATATATGCGCATTACATTGTGTACATGTAATTTACATTGCACACAATAGTAAAAAAATTGCAGCAAGTGTAAAATTACCAAAAAGCCCACATATCCATTTTCCACCACACCTAATCAATTTGCATCTTCACTGCAGAATTACCCCAATTCCACTACATCTGCTTCTTGCATCTTCTTCATGAATATAGAATCACCAAAAAATTACAAAAAAATCACTAAAGGTCCATATTTAATTTGCAGAATCACCCCCAATTCCACTGCATCTGCTTCTTGCATCTTCTTCATGAAAATAGAGTCGCCAAAAAATTACAAAAAAATCACCAAAGCTCCATATTTTGGAGAATCATCAAAACAAAAATTACCAAAACCCATTCACAAAAATAATAATAATAATAATAACCAAGAGCTCATATTAAAAATGTGAACAAAACTCTTGCAAAAAAGAAGTAATTTGCCATTTTCACATAAAAAAAATGGAATTTCCGAAGGAATCACCAAAAATGAAATTTCAGTCACAAAAATCAATAAATCGAAATTGTGTATTATCCACACCAAAACGATGTATTTTCAGATCCTCCAACGCCAACACCGTGGCCTCCTTCGCCCCTATCTACAGATCCACACGACTGCAACGAGGCCAAAACCCCGTCTCCCATCTCTGTTAAACCGCTGCCGCCGCCTCCGTCCAAAATTTCACTCATCGCCGCCTCAAATCGGTCAAATCTTCCCCAAAAACCGTATAATCGCCTCCCCCCTGGATTAGCCATTGACCCAGCCACAACAGGCGGCAGATCTATACGGATCTGCCGCCACAATCGCCACCGCCGCCCCCATAACCGTCATGTAACCCCGCCGCCCCACCAACTACCACCATTTTTGTATAGATAGAAATGGAGATAGAGAGAAGACCACCATTCTTGTATAGATAGAAATGGAGATAGAGAGAAGACGTAAAGAGAGAGAGGGTATTATTTCAGAATGAGAGAGAGATAGAGAGAGAGGGTGGAGAAATAGAGAGAGAGAGAGTGATATTTCAGAAAGTTGTGTGTGATTGTATTGGGGGGAATTAAAGTTGATTTAGAGTGATGATTACAAGTGTTTGATATTTTTTTTATTAAATAATAAAACACACAAAAAATCAAAACACCCCAATTAAATTCAAAGGGTTAAATATGGTATTTGATCATCTAGAAAATAGACTACATTGCTATTTTTTTGGTTGAATGTATTGGGTTGCTATTAACCCCAAAAATGTAGACTAGATTGCTAATATCCCATTACAAATATAACAGAGTAATGAATGATTTTGATTATTTTCATAGAGAATTGATATCACTGGCAGTAATTTCACGTTGAATTAGGAACGAATGTAGCGAGCAAATGAATCTTGTTAACAATTTCATAAATGGAAAGCGATTGATAGCAATTTCATGTTGGTATTTTTTTTTTTGAAGGGCCGGTGTTGAATTTGGGTTGGGTCACTTGGGAGATGCAAATAAAGGGGTTTTTCAGAACTTAATACTTGAACACTGTTGTGTTCGATATAATTATTCAACATTAATCGAACACGTAAGAGAGACACGTGTAATATTCAACTATTAAAATAATCATGCCCGATGGACAAGTGTGCTCGCCGCTCGCCGACCAAACAAGTTTGTTCGCCAGCTCGCCACTTGTCAACCAAGCGAACATACTCGCCTATGAAGTAAGTTTTGTTCGCCAGCTCGCCATTTACCAACCAAGGTTGTTCAATCAGCCTACCTAGCAAACATGTATGTTCGCCAGACTAACCGAGCAAAATGATCCTGAAAAGATGTTGATCTGATCAGTCAAACTGATCAGATCAGGGAAGAAGAATCAGATAGCCTGAGTCAAGTGACCTCAGGGCCAGTATGTTCGATGCACAGATAACCTGAGGGCTCATAACATCCTGAAGGCTCAGACAAACCTGAGGGGTCAGTATGCTCGATGCTCAGATATCCTGAGGGCTCAGACATCCTGAAGGCTCAGACAAACCTGAGGGGTCAGTATGCTCGATGCTCAGATATCCTGAAGGCTCAGACAAACCTGAGGGGTCAGTATGCTCGATGATCAGATATCCTGAGGGCTCAGAAATCCTGAAGGCTCAGACATCCTGAAGGGTCAGTATGCTCGATGCTCAGATATCCTGAGGGCTCAGACATCCTGAAGAACTCAGACATGCTCGATAATATTTCGACATAAAATTGATATGGTTTAATGGGGCGAACAAAGCATTCAGTCGAGCAAAAGATTGATTTGGACAACCAAAAAAGTGCCTTATAGACAAGCAAGTGCAAAGATCAACCAGGAAGACGAAGTTGGAAACGTGGCAGCATTACATGAATTCTTGCATGGCTCAAAGTCTCCAGCTCATACTTGCCAAACCAGCTCATGCTTGTCAAAGTACTATAAATAGAAGAAAAAACAACAAGAGACAGGTTCAGAAATTTCCCAGAGGGGTAAGGTTCACAAAAAATTCGAGAGTTCATCCATGCACATGAAAAACCCTAGCACTCATATACCAACACTCCAAATTATCTTTATCCATAGCGATTCATCTTCATGAGATGTATCATATATTGTACGTGTAAAACTCGCAATTCTACATCCCTGGCTTGGAACGCCCCCAGAGTAGTCATTTCTTGACGAACTGGGTCAACAAATTCTTCTTATTTACAGTTTATTTTACACGTGCATATTTTGTTTGTGAGTTGTCACTGAATTAGCCACATAATATTCTCGATATAAAACGACTCGCAACAATTGGCGCTAGAAGGAAGGTAGAAAAAACCAACCCATACACAAACCCGTAGTTAGCCGAGGCAGAAAAAAGAAATATAATGCCTCAATCTAGGAATACACAAACAGAGAGGTCGGGGCAAAGTCGACCTCACGACCGGAAAGAGGCTCAGCGCCAGCCTCACAAAGATTAGACAGTGGAGACCATCAATCTTGAGGATATTGCCAATGATCAAGCGGTCACAAAAAAGGCCATCACTTTCTTGCTGCGAGCACAGAAAGAGAGGGCTGAAAAAGAGTTGGCTAAGTTAAAAACTCAAGATGATGAAGATCAACGCTCGCATACACCTGATAGCGAGCAAGTTAAGATAAAAGCTGCATGGAAGCGGGCTAATAAAAAAGCAGATGATACGTCTGATGACGAGCAGCCTCAAGGGTCCAGGCTATCAGCGTTTGGACGTTTGAGGCTCTCCGCCAAAGACCAAATCGGCAATAATAGGCGACAGGATCCAGGGAAGGAACAACCGATAAACATGCCCGCTCATTCAGATCCTCATGATCATCCGCATGCCGAACAAAAATCGGCTGGAACAAAATTGTCTATCCATCATCGATTGGGTAGTCAAGCACGAACTTGGAAAGGGGGACTGCCCCATCACGAGCATGACCCACTGGGTCCTCATGATGGGATACAACCCCGATCCAAGTCTGTCAGTTCCACAAAATTTACGGAAATGCAGAAAGCCATCGAAGGCTTACAGGCCAAGCTGGCCGCGACCAAAGGACACCCTCGGGCGAGCACAATACCCTGCTCACCACTAACACCGGCGATCATGGCAGCCGAAATACAAGAGAAAGTGGCGAAGATCCGACCACCAATACCCATGTTCGATGCTGAGTCTGACCCACATGTCCATCTCAGCAAATACTCAAACTTTATGATCGCCATGGGTGCCACAGACGCGACGCAGTGCCGATCATTCCCCATGACTTTGGGTGATCGAGCTTATAGATGGTTCTCTACTTTGCCCGCTGCATCCATCACATCTTTCGCTCAATTGGGACAACAATTCTTGTCCCATTTCTCATCCATGTGTGCTCGCCCAGCACCAAAACAAAGGTTGGTACACTTTTCCCAACTGAGGGGTGAGTCAGACCGAGCATACATCGAAAGATTTGATAAATGTTTGTATGATGGGGCCCCAGTTGAAGAGGATGCCAAGATCCTCGAGGTGGTCGGAGGCCTGACCTTGAATACTAACATGTGGAAAGCCATGCATCAAGATTGGCCGAACACATATTCAGAGTTCCGAGAGCGAGCAGCCAAGATCATAGCCATGCAGGATCTGCTCGCCCAGTCACGATTGGGTCAGGAAACAACAACTAAAAAAGTTTTTGGGAAGAAAGTGATGAATGAGGGGGGGTACAAACCTCCAGGCTCTTTCAAACCATTCGAAGAAAGAAGCGTACAAACGCCCCTACGAAGTCTTTCGGGCGTTTCAAAGATAAACAATTTTAACCAAATCAAAGATCGGGACATGTTAGATAGGCCTCAAGAATTATAATGGACAAGCATCGCTTAATGCTTCCAAATATTGTAATTATCACGAGTACATCGCAATACAGAAGATTGTCGCGATTTACTTCGTCAACTTTGGAAGCTATACGAAGATAATCGTCTTACCCAGTTCCTAAAAAATCAGCGAGTAGAGACTCCCAAACAGAAAAAACAGAAGATCGTAGGGGTAAGCAAAAAGTCGAACAAACATCTGACAGTGATCCTGAAGAATCCCGTAAGAGGTCTGAATTACCCAAAAGAGGGCCTCCTACTATGGGTAAAGGTCGAGAAAGTCAAGAGATTCACATGATACGTCCTGATTATGGTCCAGTGGGTGGATGTTATCAGGCACCAACATTATCGAACAAACGAAAGAAGATGGAGATGCGTGCCATGCAAAGCATCCATCAGGTGAAGGTGGCGAGCACATCAGCTAGCACGCCACCCTCTCACCAAATCATGTTTTCAGAAGATGATCTCGACGGTATAATCACCCCTCACAATGACTCTCTAACCATCAGTGCTCGTCTCCTTGGTTTGAAGGTGCACCGCCTTCTAGTCGATACCGGAGCATATACAAACATTTTGTTCGTCAACACTCTGCACCAAATGGAAAAGCAAGTTGGGGACTTCAGCAGTTATATTGAACCATGTGATCACACCATTATGGGTTTCGGGGAATCTGTAACCCAACCCTATGGTATGATTAGGTTAGGAGTCGAGTTAGAATCAACTCTAAATCCGGAGATCCGATGAATTAGAATGCTAGATTTTGTAATCGTCGATGCTCCGTCTACTTAAACGGGTTCCTAGGTCGCCCGTTTATTCAGGAATTTAAAGCGGCCTGTTCTACTTATTATTACTGTGTCAAATTTCCAACACAAGATGGAACGGGTAGTGTAAAAGGCAACCAGAAAAAAGCTCGAGATTATTTGCTATCATGTGCACCAGAAAAGCAAAATATTGTTAACATGATGGAGCAAACCTGGGAGATCGGAGAGTCAAGCCAACGAGCAAATACGTTGCCAAAATACCCTTTGACGAGCACATCTCCATGTGCGAACACAGAAAGCGCGAACACAGAATTCGGGATGGTAACTCATGGCCCAGATCTCCCAGATCTAATGAACATTGATCCGCCAAATGAGCTACCGGACCTAGAACCTCGCGTAGGTTATGAACCTATGGAGGTAGATGGCGAACACCGGGGGTCGATCGAAGATCCTCGGTGGAAACAAAAAAGAAAGCGAGCAACACCTATCGAACAACTGGAGTCTATCAATATCGATCCGAACAGACCTGAGTTAGAAGTGTTCATTGGTTCAGAATTACCGGAACCAATCCGAACATAAGTGATCGCTTATCTTCAAGCAAACTTAGATGTGTTCGCTTGGTCGCACAAGGACATGGTTGGCATTGATCTAAAACATGCATGTCACTCCCTCAACCTTGATCCAACACAAACTCCAGTTATCCAGAAGCGAAGAAAGTTCAGTCCAGAGAAGTATGCGGTAATGAATAGTGAAATCAAAAAGTTGCTCGACAATAAACTGATTCGAGAAGTAAAATGCCCAAGATGGCTTGCGAACCCTGTGCTCGTCCGCAAGTCTAATGGAACTTGGAGATTATGTATTGATTTCACTGATTTAAACAAGGCATGCCCGAAAGATAATTTCCCGATACCACATATCGATTATTTGGTCGATAATACAGCAGGTCATGAGCTCATGACCTTCATGGATGCTTTTGCTGGCTATCACCAAATACCCATGCATCCGGACGATCAAAATAATACGGCATTCTACAGTGAAAAGAATATGTATTATTGGCAACGCATGCCATTCAAATTAAAGAATGCTGGAGCAACATATCAACGTTTGGTGAACAAAATGTTCGACGAACACATCGGTCGAACAGTTGAGGTGTATATTGACGATATTGTGGTAAAGAGCGAACACAAGGAAGACCACATCACCCACTTCGCACAAACGTTTGATATATTCAGGGAGTACAACATGAAGCTAAATCCGAAGAAATGCAGCTTTGGGGTTCACTCAGAAAAATTCCTAGGACATATGGTCAGTCAATGGGGGATTGAAGCGAACCCATCAAAGATTCAAGCCATGCTTGACATGCAGGCCCCCAGGAGTGTGAAAGAGGTCCAAAAGTTAACCGGACGTTTAGCTTCCGTAAGCCGGTTTATATCACGAACTGGGGACAAATGCAAACCTTTCTTTAATGCATTAAAGAAAGGGAAATTCCAGTGGACCGAGCATTGCCAAAATGCATTCGAATCATTGAAGCATTACCTTGCAGATACTCAGACACTGTCTAAGCCTGTCCCATGCGAACAACTCTATATGTATCTTGCTGCATCCGAGCATGCAATTAGCGTCGTGCTCGTTTGGGCAGAGGGGACAACCCACTTGCCCGTTTACTATGTAAGCCAAGTACTCAAAGAAGCCGAGCTCCGGTACCCTCCACTGGAAAAATTAGCATATGCTCTCGTTATGAGTGTTCAAAAATTGCGACCATACTTTTTCGATCACTCAGTCGAGGTACTGACCACATTCCCATTGCGACAAGTCCTCCACCAACCAGACACTGCGGGCAGATTACTCAAGTGAGCGGTGGAGTTAGGACAATTTGGCATTACGTTTGCCCCGCGAACAGTAATGAAGGGCCAAGCTATGGCCGATTTTATGGTCGAGTTGACATATCCGCAAATGCTCGAAAGAGCTGTCGGCCAACCATGGCATATGTATGTAGATGGCTCATCTACAAGTTCAAGAGCCGGAGCAGGTGTGGTACTCATCAGCCCAACTCGACAAACATTCACAACAACCATCCGTTTTGATTTCCCAGCTACAAATAATGAAGCCGAGTTCGAAGCTTTGATCGTTGGACTACAGATGGCTATGACAATGGGAATTCAGAGGCTGATGATTTACAGCGATTCTCAGATAATCGTTTATCAAGTAACTGGCGAGTACGAGGTGAACAGATGGCACAATATCAGCAACTAGCAAAGGAGTTGCTTGAACAATTCGAACAAGTTTACATAGAACAATTACCACGATTGGGTAATTCGTTCACTGATGCCTTGGCACGCCTAGCAACAGCAGAAGAAGTGACGAACACGACGGACATTGTGGTCGTCACAACTTGTTCGCCATCAATTCCCAGAGTTATGGTCGCCCATGTGGCAGGCGAACAGGAAACCTGGATGACTCCAATCTTGAGTTACTTACAAAAGGGACTTCTCCCTGAGAATAAGGCACAAGCCATTCGCCTCAGATTACAATCTGTTCGTTATACTATCTTAGACGAGCATTTGTACAAAAGAAGTTTCTCACTTCCACTATTGAAGTGTATTACTCCTGAAGAGGGTCATGTGATTCTGGAGCAAATCCATGATGGAGTATGTGGAAATCATACAGGTGGGCTCGTCCTGGCACATAAAATAATCAGACAAGGTTATTACTGGCCGACCCTCAAAAAAGATTCGCTCGCGTATGCTCGCACGTGCCACAAGTGCCAGGTACATGCCCCACTTATTCATAGCCCACCTGAAGAACTAGTGTCAGTTTATAGCCCATAGGCTTTTGCTAAATGGGGAATCGATTTGATCGGCCCATTTCCTACTGGCACGTCGGGAGTAAAATATGTTGTGGTTGCCGTTGATTACTATACTAAATGGGCGGAAGCCGAAACCATTGTCAAAATCACAGAACAAAGAATGTGGAACTTTGTTTGGAAAAATATCATTTGTCGTTTTGGGCTTCCCCAGTCATTAGTAACGGATAATGGCAAACAGTTCGATGGAAGTGAATTCCGTCAAAATTGTGCTCGCTGGGGCATAAAAAGCATTATTCAACTCCGTATTATCCCCAGTCAAACGGACAAGTTGAAGCCGTTAATAAAATTATCAAGCATACCCTCAAGGCTAGACTTGATAATTCCAAGGGGGGAGGATGGGCTGAAGAGTTGCCCGAAATATTATGGACCTATCGAATAACTTTCAGAACATCAACTGCGGAAACCCCGTTTGCCCTGGCATTTGGTGCGGAAGCTGTTATACCCGCAGAAATCAAGATTCCGAGTCATCAGACAATGACTTTTGGAGAGCACATCAATGACCAGGTGCTCGCCCTGAGTGCAGACCTGTTAGAAGAAAGAAGAACGGAGGCTGATTTCAAAAACGCCATGTACAAAAAGAGATCAGAAAAGTTCTATAACTCCAAAGTCCGAACAAGCAGGTTTAACGTGGGCGTGCTGGTTCTAAGATGAGCAACGGGGGTATCAAGTGGTGTGTTCGGCCGAGCATGGGAAGGTCCATTCAGAGTTACAGAATGTTTGTTAAATGGGGCGTATGATTTGGAAGACCTGAATGGAGTCCCATTGTCCTACTCGTGGAATGCGTCAAATTTGAAAAAATATTATCAGTAATGACGAGCATAATTGGCCGAACATAATCAGCCACACAGTTGAAGCGAGCACAGTTGGCCGAACATAATTGGCCACGTAGCTGAAACGAGCACAAATGGCCGAACATAATCAGCCATACAGCTAAGACGAGCAGGACAATCATGAAGGAGAACACACTGTGTTCGACACAAATCTTCTAGAAAAAATGCTGGCCAACACTATTGAAAGATAGAAGATACGTGTCAAAACAAGTCGAGAAGTGGTGGCAACCAAAAAAAGAACGTGTCAATCCTTGAATAAGAGCTGGCAAAAAATCCGAACAGATGTCAAAAGAAGGATTCAAAGCGGACAGATGTCAAAAAGAGGAGTAAAAGCAAGAGGGCCAGCACCAACTAGCTATGCCAGCACCAGCTTGGGATAGTTCTATAAATAGAGGCATATTGATAGCTGAAGAAAGCAGAGAAAAAACAGATAAAAAAGGAAAAAATACTACAGTTATTGGAAGAAAGTTGGTTCAGTATGCCTCCAGACGAAGAAGAATCCAGCACTCGATTCAGCTATCATTCTGCTGAATCGAGCATCTGTCCCAGTACGAGCTTTGTACCCCATATGACACTCCGAGCACAGGTTGACGCTCGTTACGGACTCAAGATGCTCGGCAGAGTCATGGTTGTCACTCCACATTACTCACTGCTTATGCATTAGTAAATCACTAGTCCCCTATGCATCCCCAAAATCTCCTCCGAAGGGGAGGGATGTCGTGGTATCCGCTCGAAATAACATGCGGATGCTGATGCTCTGGCATCTACTGAAGGGGACAGAATGGTGCGAGCTGAGATTTTGCTCGCGCCTGATATAGGCGAGCAGGCGTGCTCGCCACATGCTCATGTCCGCAGCTGCCCGCATAATCACAACTTGTCCAGGAGGGACAAAAGCTTATGCTGCTGCTGCTTGAGCTTGTTATTTAAAGAAGGGTAGACAGGATGATGTGCCACATACTTGTCAACATCAATTCCGCGGACAAGGTGAGGCCAGTTTGTGTCTACTCAAGACAAGGTTTAAATTCAAAACCATAGTCTGATGTCTATAGTTGTGTAATAGACAGTCTTCTTCAAATGTAAAGGTAGTAATAGAATACGTTATGTTGCAAAACCATTTTTGTTTGCTAAGATTTTCTAGTTGAAGCCTATTAGAGGTCGCACCTAAGTCAGACGGCCCGAACAAAGACGAACGAGCCCAAGTCTATGTTCACCTGACGAACGAGTTCGTACTCTGATACCCGCAGCAAAAAGTGAGTAATGGGTACGCAGTCGCAAAAGACGACTCGTACTTACAGATACCCGTAGCAAAAGCGAGTAAAGAGTGTGGGGTCGCAGCTAAATAAGACGGCCCTAGTACGAAGTGATTGCGCCTAAATAAGAAGATCGCGAACCAAGAAAGGGGGGGTTGCATAAAGTTAACCCATCTGGTCGCACCTAAATAAGAAGATCAACCGATTGCATCACAATAAGACAATCAAAAACGAAAGAAGTCATGAGCGGGCATAGGCAAACACAATGTTCGAATTCATTCAGAAGAAAAGAGGCATAAATTAGAAAGCAACAAAGAAAACATCAAGCAACACAAGTATCAGTCATTCATCCTCAACGATCAGGTTAGAGGAAATTGTTCAATATGCAAATTCAACCATTCAATTTTGAAGTTGTTCGAACAAGTTAGAAGAAAGCAAAAAATTACACAAGTTCAAAAAGAAAATTGTTCGAGCAAAAAAGGAGAAGAAGACAAAAAATTACACAACAAATGTTCAGCAAAGCAAAAAATTATACTAAGGAACGGCTCCTCCAGCATGGTCAGGCTCAGTCTGCTCGCCAGGAAGTACACTTTGCTCGATCTCAGGAGGTCCCCTTTGTTCGTCCTGCACCTGATCGAACCCGGGTTCGGCTCGGAGAATTTGATCAGCAACATCAGCAATGTCCGCATCCGAGCCATCTTCCTCATCCAAGATAGGATCATCAATCTCGATCCCTTCAGGAAGATTGGAGAAATCACACAGATCATTCAAGTCAGACATCGGAAGGTTGCGATCTGGGGGGTTGTCGATCAAGTACTGCTGAAAACTGGATATGAGCGGGGCAATTTGTTCGCCAGTGAGCGTGTGGCGAGCAGACCGGATGGCATCGGCAAAGGCACATATGTAAGAAAAGTTTGACATGGAATCAACATACTCTTCATTGTGCAACCTTGAATTTTCGAGACCCAAACGAGTGTTGGTCTCTTCAGCAATGATGAGTTGTTGGCCGAGCAAATTCTTATCACTTTCCATGACCTCGACGTCAGTACGGAGTTTACGAAGCTCAACATCCATTTCATTCTGAACTCTTCGTATGCCGACCACCTCCTCCTGAGAAAAGTTTAGCTCCTCCCTTGCCTGGCGAGCAACTTCCTGAGACTGGCGAGCAACTTCCTGAGCCTGGCGAGCATCCTCTTGAGCCTTTCGAGCATCTGCTTGAGCCGAGGATATCTATCCTTGAGCCAACCTCAATTCATCCTAAGTTTTGCTCAGCTCGTTCACCTTCTCTTCAAAACTTCTGATCAGAGCCAAGTAGTTGGCATGAAGATTGGCGGACTCAGCATAAGCTTTCTCAAGGATGACCAAAGATTGGCCCTGGTGTACCAGGCCAAGTCGCATGTTTTCCAAAGGTGTTGGACCCCTGGTGGCCTCTTCTAGCTCAGTAGTCCATGCTCGAATGGGGGTCTCGCACGCCTTCTGAACATGCTCGGGAATGCCAGAAACTTTGCGAGCACTTGGCAAGCAGTAATAATTCTTCAATTCGGGCATCAAGGGCGCCAACCTGCTCAACCTACACATACACCCAAGCAAATAAATATGACAAAGCGAACAAAATCAATGAAAAAGGAAATAAAGCGAACAAAACGTACCTGTTCGCCCGAGCCGGATCCCAGCCCAAAAATGATTTATCCTCGGGGGACCGGAGCTCAGGGTTCAAAGGGTTCCAAGTTCGGGGTCCAGCAGGAGATGGAGAAGATGTGCCAACCTCCATTTCAACTATCTGCGTGACCAGACTGACCACGGAGGCGGCCATTCTAATCGCTTCGGCAGTGGGGTCTGGGTCTCCCTAATAGCATTGATGCTCGTCTGAGCCTGTTCGCTTGCCCCCTGCTCGTCGGTTTCCACCCTTGGTCTTTTTGGTGACGGAGCATGTTCACTCACCCCCTACTCTGCCGAACGAGTTGTCCTCTTCGGTTGGCTCGACTCCCCAGGGCCAGATGCGGATGCTGCTCAGCTCACCCTGCTCGCTTCCCTTCGATTTGCTCGCTGAGCCTCCCGCTCGGCTTGAATTCAAGCAAGCTCCTGAGGTCTTTTTCTTAGAGCCATCTTGGTATGCTCGGATGTACTCATGGTAACAGTAACAGCAGGGAAAGCTATAGATAAAACAATTCATTATACAAGAAAGAGAAACAGCGAGCAAAATGTACAAAACATATGCAAATGTAAGAAGCAATCCTTACCAGCGGGATTAACAGCAACAAGATGGTGAGGGGGCACGTACAAGCCTCTTTTCTTCCTCTGTTCGGCGGTATTCAAAGTCTTCACAGATCATTCTGAGCGAGACTCGAGATCGATTTGCCAGACGTTGCTAAAATAGCCGTTGTTGGTCTCTTTGTCCGTCGCAGCTGGAATTCCTGAAATGGAGAATAAGTTAAAATCGGGTTCAAAAAGTCAAGAACAAAAGACACAAAAAATACTTTATCATGTAAACCCCAAAATCGGTGGGGATGTCTAAACGAGCATCCGGTTCGCTTCGAGCGGGGCTCTTCCAATCGCCCCCAACGAACCAGAATTTTTCCTTCCAATCACTGATTTTGTTCGGCACATCCTCAATGATTTTGCACTTGGCATTTGCCTGCATGAACAGCCATCCATGTTCGCCCTTCGGACGGGTCAAATGAACTAGTCGAGCAAGTTCAGCTGCTGTGGGATAATATCTGGGCTTCATTTTGTCGAACAAAGTCAGGAAGCTCATAATCATATGCCACCCATTCGGCTTTAGCTGCGTAATGGTAATGTTCCATTCCACGAGCAAATGAGTGATAGCCGGATGAAGTGGAAACCTAAGGCCCACTTCCATCGTATCCAAATTTACAGCAACACAACCCTCTGGGGGCTGGTCTGCTCGCTCATCGGGACCAGGTGCCCAGAAAAAGACATCTTTGGGGGTTTCGTAATTTCTATACAGCTGAGCGAGCATATCAACATCAATTATGCTCGCAATTTTGCTCGACGAGTACTCATTCTCAACCCTAGTCCCACGAGGTTGTTCGGGACAATCAAAATTATAACGAGCATTATACTCGTTATATGTTGGGCTATGAGGGATGCCAACAGGAATATCGAGTTCTGTGTTTTGCTCGCCGCCTAACCCCCTGTTCGACTCAGTCACATTCTCAACTACCAAAATTTCCTCCCTCATATTATCATCAAGACTATCTACAACCCTAGGCCTAATTTGGGGTTGGGGCAAAGAATCATCACTCGAATCATCCAAAAAATCACTACGGGCTAAGTCCCTATCCAATTCGTTTAGGGCATCATCGGAATCAGAGGAAAGAACGACAAACGGCTGCCGAACTTGCCAACGAGACCCTGAACCCGAGACATTCATCTCCGGTACGTTAGCATCGCTACGGGGGATTGTACAGAAAGAGGGGGAGGAAAAACTATGGTGTTCCGATTCAATTGAGGCAGAAGAGTTTGAACAAGAAGCCATAATCGGAATTAGAGAGAGTATGCAATGGTTACCTGAATAAAATCTTTTGCTGGAATGATGAAGCCCTTGCCGGAGGTTTTAGACACGAAAGAGATTGAAAATAAAGACAGAAAGCAAGAAGAAGAAGTAAAGAAAGAAAGGGCACTGAGGCGGCAAAAATGAGGTATTTATAGATACCGGGTTCAGTTTTGAAAATCCGGCACAGAATACGAAACGACGTTTACTATGGCCCAATCAAATTATAACAGCCGGGCCCCATGATGAATACAAAGCGACCCGGCTGGGGGGTTATTGTTGTGTTCGACATAATTATTCAGCATTAATCGAACACGTAAGAGAGATACGTGTAATATTCAACTATTAAAATAATCATGCCCGATGGACAAGTGTGCTCGCCGACCAAACAAGTTTGTTCGCCAGCTTGCCACTTGTCAACCAAGCGAACATACTCGCCTATGAAGTAAGTTTTGTTCGCCAGCTCGTCATTTACCAACCAAGGTTGTTCAATCAGCCTACCGAGCAAACAGGTATGTTCGCCAGACTAACCGAGCAAAATGATCCTGAAAAGATGTTGATCTGATCAGTCAAACTGATCATATCAGGGAAGAAGAAATCAGATAGCCTGAGTCAAGTGACCTCAGGGCCAGTATGTTCGATGCACAGATAACCTGAGGGCTCAGAACATCCTGAAGGCTCAGACAAACCTGAGGGGTCAGTATGCTCGATGCTCAGATATCCTGAGGGCTCAGACATCCTGAAGGCTCAGACAAACCTGAGGGGTCAGTATGCTCGATGATCAGATATCCTGAAGGCTCAGACAAACCTGAGGGGTCAAGATGCTCGATGATCGATATCCCGAGGGGAGAAAACTCAAGGCTCGTGACATCCCGGCGGTCAAGATGCTCGATGCTCAGATATCCTGAGGGCTCAGACATCCTGAAGAACTCAGACATGCTCGATAATATTTTGACATAAAATTGATATGGTTTAATGGGGCGAACAAAGCATTCAGTCGAGCAAAAGATTGATTTGGACGACCAAAAGAGTGTCTTATAGACAAGCAAGTGCAAAGATCAACCAGGAAGACGAAGTTGGAAAAACGTGGCAAAGATTACATGAATTCTCAGATGGCCCAAAGTCTCCAAATTCATGCTTGCCAAAACCAAATTTCATGCTTGTCAAAGTACTATAAATAGAAGAAAAAACAACAAGAGACAGGTTCAGAAATTTCCCAGAGGGGTAAGGTTCACAAAAAATTCGAGAGTTCATCCATGCACATGAAAAACCCTAGCACTCATATACCAACACTCCAAATCATCTTTATCCATAGCGATTCATCTTCATGAGATGTATCATATATTGTACGTGTAAAACTCGCAATTCTACATCCCTATCTTGGAACGCCCCCAGAGTAGTCATTTTTTGACGAACTGGGTCAACAAATTCTTCTTATTTACAGTTTATTTTACACGTGCATATTTTGTTTGTGGGTTGTCATTGAATTAGCCACATAATATTCTCCATATAAAACGACTCGCAACAAACACCAATTATTAAAGTAGATCAAAAAAGAAAACCTTGTTACCAGAATTAAATTCCATTAGATCCCAACATAAAACAATCAAACTTCAAAACATATAAAACCACAAGTAAACAGCTCCCCACTAAAACAACAAAAGTAGAATTCAACCCAAAGAAACTAAAAAATATCTGTGTGAAAGGGGGAGAAACTGAAAGACACCACAAATAAACAACGCCCCACGAAATTAATACATCAAAATTAGAATTCAACCCAAAGAAACTAAAAAATACCCGTGGAAGGGAGAGAAACTGAGAGACTTTTCTTGGAAAAAAAAGAAAAGAAAAGGCTTTTGATTTATTATACAGAGGTTGAAATCCTAAGGTTGAAAGGAGTTGAGATCATGCAAAGATACGTTGCTAGAAAGATTTTGCAGATAAATTCATATCCTCAAATATATAACTCTTAGTAATTAATCTTGTAAAGAAGAAAGTATATACATGGAAATATATATACATATGTATTCTGCTGGATATATCATATCTACTAAATCTTGTATAAAAGGAAATATATACTGTTGGCCCCAACATATACATGAAAAATGTTTTTTTCAAAGATTTTACAGATAAATTCATATCCATCAAATAGCAGTGTTTTCAAAACCGGGTTGAACCGGCCGGTTCAACCGGTTGAACCGGGAACCGGCCGGTAACCCGGTTAAAATACACATACATAACCGGATTTCAGGTTGAACCGGTCAAAACCCGGTTCAACCGGAAAAAACCGGTTTTTTTTTTTTTTTTAAAAAAAAAATTAAATTATTAATTTATATTAAATATTTAAAATTTTAAATCTATATTCCTCTCACATTTTTCTCCAACACTTTCGATGTGGGATAAATGTATGAGGTGGGACAAAATTTATAAAATATGATATGAAAAGTTATAAAATATATATTTAAATTTTTGTAGGTGTATATTTATTTTGTTTTTTTAACTAAACATAGAAAACGGTTGAACTGGCCGGTTGAATCCGGTTGCCGGTTGAATTGACCGACCGTGGTGGTCTGTCCGGTTCAATCACCGGTTCGGTTATGAAAACACTGTCAAATAGATCGTTATTTAGTAATTAATCTTGTAAAGAAGGAAATATATACTTAAAAATATATATACATATGTATTCTGCTGGATATATCATATCTACTAAATCTTGTATAGAATGAAATATATACTGTTGGCCCCAACATATACATGAAAAATGTTTTTTTTCAAAGATTTGAAGATAAATTCATATCCCTCAAATAATATATCATCTCTTAGAAATCAAATTGGATACAATTTCTTTCTTTTCTTTTTTTTTTCCTACTTGCATCTGGGAATTTGCAATTGAATAAACCAACAAAAAAGGAAATTGTCGTAGATAGAATTTCTCAAAGAGACTATGCAAATGGACCACGAATCAAACAATATAATGTGTATATCTTCGTATGAACAATTTATATTGCAATCCACCAATGCTAACACTTCTCAAAGATCAGAATAACAATTTAAAGATATCAATCACAATAACCAATTCAAGCTTTCAACTAAAATGAAATAATTACAAATTCACCAAGCAAATCGGAAAAGATTTAAACTTTAAACAAATACATAAATGAAGTGAAACATTTACCTCTAAGATATATCATATCTACTAAATCTTATAAAGAAGAAATATATACAATATTTTATTTCAATTTTTTTTACACAAATATTCCTGATAAGATTATCTACTACTTTTTTCAATAATATTAACTCCCGATTTGACAATATTTTTTGGTTGAAAAATCCAATGATTTATATATTTGAGACAATTTTTGCTTTTATATATATATATATATATATAAATTGGTGACATATCTAGTGAAATATGTGTTTGACGAGGTCAAATATATGTTCATTTGCTAAAATTGTTATGGGATTAATTTGTATGTATTTGACTGAAAATATAAAAATGATCAAAATTGTATGATATAGTCTCATATACTCCCCCGTCACACTTTATAAGTTTTTCATTTTTTTTTTCTATCCGTCCCCCAATATGTTTCCCCTTTCATAAATAGAAAAAGTAACTTTATTATTCATAATTTTTATCCTTAATTTTCACACAATATTATAAAAAAATGTCACTTACTACTCATTGTTCCACATACCTTTTTTCTCTCTTCCAATACCCAAAACTACCCTTCATTTTTTTATTTTATTATTATTTTTTAATTAAAACACACAAAAAAAGGAGAAAATTATAGAGGGACATAGGGAGTATAAAATATGTTTTCATTACGCATCACATCTATGATTATGACAAAAACAAGTACGAGACATTTTCATCCATAAGATTAGGTGCACCGTAGCATAAATCAACATTCGTTCCTCTTAAAATGTTAAAATATCAATATTCAAATTATATTTTATCTTAATGTAAAATTATTTCACACAAGTGTACCTCATATATTATATGTTATCTGTGAACTTATGGTGAAATGGAGTTTCATTTCATATATGAGATCGTGTTGTTCAACACCTTCTCTATATATTAGATGAATAAATTGAGTGTAATCTTATCCCCAATAAATTCGAATTTCCATTTCCTTTTTTTTTTTCCATATAAAGGGGCTATATGCCACCTATGATGTAGCATGTATATATAATTAATAATTTAATATACATTTAAAAGCCCACTAATATTATGGCCCATATAAAGGCAGCCCATAACCCAAGCAGCAAAGATCGCTAAAACGACGCCGTTTCTCCAGCTTACCACTGTTCTTTTACTAAATTCCATTTCTGCCCTTTCCGTGAAAGCCTGAAAAAAGCTAGGTCAGTGTGAGAAAACCAGAGCACCCCCAAAAGCAAACAAGGCAGAAAAAACATTCCACAGAATCGCTTCTTCCAATTCGAAAATGGCTTTCGCCACTCGCCTTCTCTCCAGATCTACTCGCCAGGTTCGCTTTCTCAATATCCCTACCTCTCTTTTCCGTTTGCATTACATTTGGTGTCTGGATCTATTAGCAAAATGGTTGGTTTATCGGTAAAAAAAGGGAATTCGTAGATGAGTGCCAGTTTTTTGGTGCAAGCGATTCTCTTAATGATTGTTGTTATTTTTTAAATTTTCATGTGATGAGATGTGGATTTTTTTGGCAGGTGTGTGCTGGTCAAAGCGTTATGCGATCGGAGTATGCTATTCCGGCGCGTTCCTTTGCCAAAGGAGCTACCGGTTCTCCACAGTCCTTAAAGGGTGATGGTGAGTTCTGATTCTGTTTTCCAACGGGTGCCATCTCGGGGGATTTAGTGGAATTTTCGGTCAATTAGTGTGTTTGTTTATGATGATGATGATAAAGTGTCAAGATGTTTAGGAGAGTGTAGTGAGGTAGACCGTAGACGAATGTACAAAACTGTGAAATGATCTATTTGATCAATGTAGAAACAGGATAGGCCATATATTTTGGGTAGTCGGTGTGACTATTTGCTTTATGAAGCTTGGTCTTGTGAAATTAAAAACTTAAAATGCCTGAGGGTGACTGGTGTATCTGTGTATTCGAAAGGAACCTAAGAAAAAAATTTGGGCGTCCCTCTGGCTAGTGAACTAGTGGTTAACTCGCTGGAAAGAGTATTATCTTGAATCTATGATTAATGCAAATGCTATGGGCATGTTTTTTAGTTAGAGTGAATTGTGTTTGTTTTCGTTTGATTGCCATATTCTGTTGGTGGATATAAGTGTTTATATTGTTGCTTGCATCAGTCTTGTTACGTCTTAATTAGTCTTGTGCTGCACTCATTTGTTAGTACCTCACTAAGCAAATTACTTGTAGTTTGGACCTGCCCTTCCAGTTTTGTGGGTATGCATACTTTATACATCTATTGCTACATCTATAATAGTAAATACAAAAGATTTCTGTATCATTACTGATTCATCTTCTTACAAAATATTTCTGTATCATTACTGATTCATCTTCTTACAAAAGATTTCTGTACCATTACTGATTCATCTTCTTACAAAAGATTTCTGTATCATTACTGATTCATCTTCTTGACTTCTTTCTCCTTTTTCTATGTTGAAGTACACATATTCTCTTACTTTAATATTTCACTCATGGGTTGGATGATTCAGAAGGTTGGTGAGTAAGAATGGTTATGCTATGCGCCTCAGCTTGTAACATCCCTTAATGAACCCAGAATCATTTAGTCCATTATGCAATGATGACTGCTTGAAAATATTTAAATTAATGCACCTGGGAGTATTCACTGAACATGATATCATAAATGAAGAACAATGGCAAACAGATAAAATGGTGTAACTTACTTGTGCAGCTGCCACAGAGCATTGTCTTATTGAATCTATACCTTCAAAACTATTTTACTTAATTTGGTTGTGTTTTTAATGTTATATATCTGCACTTTATTGAATCTATGAGGTGCTATACCTTCAACACTATTTTGTTTTTATTGAATCTATGAGGTGCTAAAGCCTGCACTTTTAGGTGCATATAATATTTAGAATTGTCATGTCACAGTATTTTACTGCCTCTAATTTTATATATATAAATATGAGATTCTGACTGTTTCACATATTATGAAGAGATGTTGAAGGGTATTTTTCTTGAGGTTAAGAAGAAATTTGAGACAGCCATAGGGGTTCTCCGGAAAGAAAAGATCACCATTGACCCCGAGGATCCTGCTGCAGTGGCTCAATATGCCCAAGTCATGAAGACTGTAAGAGAAAAGTAAGATCTTTCGTGAGTGTTTCTCTATGAGTCAACTTTAAAATTTCCGTATTGCCCTTGTGTCTTCAACTACAAATAATATTTACTTTTTTAAGAAGTTTAGGGTAATAGAAAAACATAACTATATTATTATTACCATGGCACCAAAGTTTGAAACTGATCTTTGGTTGGAGTCTCATTTTTAATCCCTCGTCATTAGTTCTTTCACATTACTTTGTTAGCATGGAAAGATAAGTAAAACCTATGAAAATGTTCTACTAGCTGTTGTCTGATCTTGTAAGCCATTGAAAAACATCATTTCTTTCATTTTTACAAGAAGCATCATATAATTATCAACTTATCTTATCATTTCATCACCAAAGGTCTTACATATTTAGTTTATTGCATAATATAACTTGTCATCTTCTACTGCATTATGCATCTCTAAACTTTCTATTCCTTTTCCTTTTCGCGTGGTCATTCTTGCCTCTAGATTTCACGAGGTATATGTAAAGCATCCTGATTTTGTGCCTTTTTTATCATATGACCTGATTTCTTTTTTTCTTTTCTGGGTTGTGGATTGTACCTGCAGGGCAGATCTATTATCCGAGTCACAGAGAATCAACTACACCATTGTATCACGAACACAAAACATTCCTGATGCTCGATCATATTTACTTGCCCTGAAGGACATAAGGATCAAGTATGTCCTTACGATCAGGCTTTGCTTTCTTTCTTTTTTAAATATACATAGTTTTTTTTTTTTTTTGAAAATTTGTGTGGTTTTCTCAGCACTCCTATTCTTTCCCCCTATTTTATGTAATATAGAAAGTACAGGATGCAGACAATTCTTACCTATTTTCAAAATTCCCAATACTCCATTATTCATTCTCGTAAGTTACTTTTGGCAGGAGAGGCCTTGTTGATACACTAGGTGCAGAGGCTATGATGATGGATGCACTAGAAAAAGTTGAGAAAGAACTGAAGAAGCCTCTTGTGAGAAATGATAAAAAGGGAATGGCCATTTTGACGGCAGAGTTCGATAAGGTCAACAAAAAGTAAGTTCCAGAAGCTAGGTCTTTTAACATTAATCATATTAGCACATGGGAAATGTTTCTGCCTTATTGCTTTAGGTTTGATATCTTGTTTAAATTTACATTACACTATTTCACTCTGTCAATTATGAAAAGTGCTGAATGATCGAGCTTCTTTTGTGTTGTACTTATTAAATTGTCTTTATATAGGCTTGGCATTCGTAAAGAAGACTTGCCCAAATATGAGGAGCAGTTGGAACTTAAAATTGCAAAAGCCCAACTTGAAGAGCTAAAGAAGGATGCTCTTGAAGCAATGGAAACTCAGAAGAAAAGGTATTTCCTTCTTATACTGGCTTCTATATTTTTCAAATAGTTTAAATAAATTACATAACTACCCTTGAGTTAACCTACATACAGAAAATCTTGCTATGTTTGTAACTTGATCTTCTTTTGCAGGGAAGAGTTCAAGGATGAAGAAATGCCTGAAGTGAAGTCATTAGACATCCGAAACTTCATTTAGGACTGAAGCTTCATCTCGTTTTTCATTAAGGCGTTGTATGCTCTTTGGAAACCTCCTATTTGGGAGATATTTTTAAATTAATGAGCGTAAGAAGTCCCTGCCCTTGCGTTAATAATAGTATGTCAGGAAATTTTCTCAGACATACACACCTTAAATCTTTTTTCTTGTTTGATGACTTGTGTTTTGAAACAAGCAAAGCAATTGTTATGCTGTGTATTTTAGCTCAATCTCGACTCTGCCAGCTGACTCAGGTGCGATGTTTGTCTCAAATGAGTTTGAATAATTCTGTGTCGTTTTGGTAATACAATTGATGTTGTTGGTGTAATCTTTAGAATCTCGATCTAAATTTTCACTCTTTAATTAGATTAAAATTTGAAAACTTGGCATGTCAAATATTTAGAAAAGGCCTAACTTTTTGTGCATAACTTCATTCAGCAGTCCTTCTAAGGGCTGTTCTCATTCGTAAAACCAGGAATGCTTCTAATAAATTCAACATAAACAGAACTTTCTATGTGACCAGATAATCATTTTATACATTTGGGTCTCTCTTATACGATTTAGGACTTGCATTCACGATTCAATAATAATTTTACACTTGGAAATTCAGAGCGAACACAAAAATGAAAATGGAAAATGCAGCATACATGAAATTACAGACAAATAGTTGCAATTTTGAAGTGTTAATGTGAACCAATTGCAATAACCTATTTCTCTGAGTACCCTAAACCGATCGAATCGAGTTAAAAATCAAACATTGACCTACTTATTTGTATGGTTAGGGGTGTAAACGATTCAAGTCCGGCGAGTAATGCTGAGCTCGAACTCGACTTGAGTAGAATACTCGAAGCTCGAAATTCAACTTGAACTCGGTCGAACTCAAATTTTTAAGCTCGACTCAATTACATGTATAATTTTATAAAATTAAATAAAATATTTTATGAAAATATAAGTATATATATTTAGTAAGTTAATGACATACTGGTAATTACTTTGCAAGTTCTATTAGGTTCGTGAGTCTCTCGAACTGAGTATTTATGAGCTCGAACTCGATAGAAACTCAATTATGCTCGAGTCGATTTCGATCTTTTTACAAGTCAAACACGAGTAGTTCACGAGCCGGCTTGACTCACTTATGCCCCTACTTATAACCAATCAATCATCATCTTCATGGAAGCAAATAATAACATTACATCCGCTATCAACGTCTGTATTAAAATGAGTAGACCTCTTGTACATCAGGTTCACCGTACATAGAAGTAAAATCGGTTCGCGAGCTACTCGTACTCGACTCATAAAAAGATAGAAATAAATCAAGTCGAGTTCGAGGTAGTTAAGGGCTTCGACCACACCCATGCTTCTTCATAATCAACAGGCTTTCTTCCTAAGCCAATCTTCCGATGCATCCCTTTTTTAACAATATCATTTGCAACGATATGTATGTTCACGTGTAACTCGAGTTGTTGTCCAAGACAATTTTATATAAAAATAATTTTCGTTGTATAATTGTTTGTAATTATCACTTTATGACATATAATTAATACTTTTGAATGCAAGAACTAATACCGATAAATTAATACATATTATTAAAGCGACCAATATTATTTATAAATAATTAAAAAAAACAAATTGCAAGGTAAACTGGGTCTAAATTTGATAAACGTTTCGATCTTGTATACAAATATGACCGAAAATATATATTGACCATAAAAAATCTTATGCTAATTTATGATCTTTGTTGACATAAGTATTCATTGTAATCAAGATCCAAAATCTTTGAGGCTACGTTTGTTTCGTGACTCATCCGGATGGACTTAGGACTTTGAAAACTACGTCCCATTATAGTTTGAGATTTAAAATTAGATTTCAAAATCCTCTCCTATAAAGTACACATACACCCCTACTTTTTTTAAAATTCAATACAATCACATCACTATTTTTCCCACTCTCAACACAATATAATAATATCATATCAATCATTATTAAATATTGATTTGACATAAAGTAAAATCTCACCCTATTTAAATCTCAAAACAATCACATATTTTTTACTATTTACCAAGACTTTCAAATTCATAGAATTTCGAAGTCATGACTTCTCCCATACACCTAAATCCCGAAACATACATACCCCGAATAAACTAAAAAAAAAGAAATAAACTATTAATAAACTCACACACTGACATGCAGTAACGCCGTTATCACGTTATGTTTCCAATCCAAAAATAAAAATTAAAATAGAAGTAATAGGAAATATAACAAGTAAATTTTTTAAAAAAAAAACAATTAATTTATTTATTTATGAAAACACTTGATTCAATCAATCAACAGGCTACTGATCAGATCTAGCCCTTAGCCTTCTTTCCCTTTCATACGCCATTAAAAACACACACTCTTACTCGTCTAGTTTATCACTCTACTTCTGCAGATCTTTTCGCCCATTGTTTTCTCCCATTCGCAGAGTTCCGAATAATGTAGATGTTTCTTGTGCAGGTAACCTCAATTTACTTTTTAATCAATGGAATTTCAATGTTTTCTCGCTCGGTTTTATGCATTTTTCTGATTCTGTTTTAGGATTCAGTATAACGCCTATTGATTGCGTGTAATGTGTGTGTGAATGAGTAATTTGTTCGCTTTTAATACTCGTTGTTTCATTCTTCGTATATAATGATGTGATGTGGGAAAGAATTCGTTGGAGGTTGGTGTAATTTTTTTTTTCTCAAAGAGAACAGTGGCTGCTGCAGTCATTGTTTTTTTCCTGGTAGGGTCCCTTTCTCTTTTGTTAGTAAAGTAAAAATGAATTGTTTAATTTAAAAAAAAGAAAAAAAGAATTCAGTATCAGGTGAGAAAGGAATAGTATTATTTTGTTCAAGAGATGACAAAAAAACAGCATTAGGAATTGCAGAATCGTGATGGGCAGGAATTGGAAACTTCTGAGCTTGTTTGTGATGCAAAAATAGTCAGTTTGAAGATATATTAATAGAATTGCTGTTTGTTGTATTTTGGCCTATAGAAAGGGAACATATATTTAATGGAGGTCTTTTTACATGGATTGTACACAGCAATTCTAGTTTATATAGGCATTTATTCAATATAACCATGATCTGCACGGATTGTTTTTTAATAAATAGGATGCTTTCCAAGTATGGCTATTCAGATTGTCATCCTTGTTGAAATATGTTGCTTCTAATTTTGGCTGCTTGAATTGTTCTCACAGATGAAAATTTAAACAGGAGTGAAGTTGGAAATTGCCCTTTCTTGAATTACAACTGAATCCAGATACTCGGTGTGTGGTCCTTCACGGTCTAATTTGAAATGGCATCGGTGCAGAATCGATTTCTGCAGCAAGAGCAACCTCCAGCTCCTCGGGTATAATTAATATGATTCTATGCATCTTCATTTGCCATATAATCAATTGTTTTGTCCATTTTAAGTGTAGAGTTTATATATCATTAGATAGGAATTGATTGATCTCATCTTAAAGAGTTGATTATTTCCTTATCTTTATCATTGATTCTGGCAGCAACTATCACTTGTCAGCTATTTGCAATTTAATAATACGGTCGAAGTTATTATCTTTCATGGTCTTTTTGTTCCCTCGATTTCTTATTCAATGATGTATACATGTAGGGGAAGAGAGAAGTCTTTTACACTCAAATGTGTAATTTAACCTGTGGGTTACGTAGATTTGATCTTATTCATAGTCAAAATGCTTTTAAAACTTCATGAATGTTTCATTCCTTCTCTTATTTCCCATATATAAGATGGTATATGGGGTTGCGGAGTTGCTTAAAGTGAAAAAGGAGCCAATTATGATGGTCTAACAACTATGATTATTAGAGTAATATTGATTAAACTGTTGGTGTTCTTGAAGCAAAGGATCCCCATTGCACACTATTTAGTGAACCTATTTTGGCTTCCTTTTGTGCCTGCATAGTTGCTAAATTTGAATAAATTTAAACAATGTCTTATCTTATGTAACCCCCCACCCCCTCTCCAGGGAAAAAAAAGGGGGTTTAACGTTGCGTAAAAAATTTAGACAAGGTATCTTAGGTTTCCCGAATGATATTCCCCCGATACCTTGTCTTCTTTTGCATGTTTGTATTTCACATTTCGCCTTGATGTCTAATTAAGTAAACGATTTATTGCCTTTGTTCCATTAGACAACATTTGTTTGAAATTGGCATTTCGAAATACTCGCTCTATTCCAAAATAGCTTGTAGCTTTTGGTTTTCCAAGAGAAATTAATTTTTTTTCTAACTTTGCCATTTTCTTAGTTTTTGTGATAAAATGACCATAAATGATTCATCGATAGTAAAAGGGTTCACTAGTCATTTTATTACAAATAATTATAGAGCAATATTTATTTTATTGGCAGCGCCAGAGATGGGCAAGTTGTTTGGGTGGACTGTCATGTTTCAGTAAACAAAAAGGTAGAACTCGTGTTGTTCCTGCATCTCGCATTCCTGAATCCAACGTTATATCAAATCAGCCAAACGGACCTCAACCTGGTGGATTGCCCAATCAGATGACCGGCATGAATTTATCTCTTTTAGCTCCACCATCTTCTCCTGCTTCTTTCTCCAACTCTGCACTCCCATCAACAGCTCAATCACCCACCTGTTTCTTATCTGCAAATTCACCTGGAAATCCTTCATCTACGATGTTTGTTACAGGTCCATATGCCCACGAGACTCAACTCGTGTCTCCTCCCGTTTTCTCGACTTACACAACAGAGCCATCTACAGCTCCTTTAACTCCTCCACCAGAGTTGGCACATCTAACAACCCCATCTTCCCCAGACGTGCCTTATGCTCATTTCCTTTCATCATCTTCAAAAAGAAATGGCAAAAACGGTTACATTGCTGCAAATGATCTTCAGACAACGTATTTACTCTATCCTGGAAGCCCAGCAAGTGCTCTCAGATCACCGGTTTCAAGAATGTCCAATGATGGTCTATCGTCATCTTTTACTGAGAGGGATTTCCCCCCTCACTGGGACCCATCAATCCCATCAGAAGAGTCGGGCTCGGGCAGATATCTCGGGCACGGGGGATCCAATGTGTCGAAGTCGCATCAAGGTTCTAACTTCTTCTGCCCGGAGACGTTTGCCCAGTTCTACTTAGACCAGTCATCCTTTTCGAATTCTGGTGGTAGGCTAAGTATTTCCAGGGAATCTGATGCTTATGCAAATGGTGGGAATGGGTATCAGAATAGGCAGAACAAAACATGCAAACCTGATGCTGAGGAACATGAGGCTTACAGAGCATCCTTTGGATTCAGTGCTGATGAAATCATCACTACTAATAATTATGTTGAGATTCCTGATGTTTTAGACGACTCCTTTAGTATAACACCTTTGGCCTCCAATGAACATACTTATACCCCGTCACGAATGGGATGGGCAGAAACCGAGAAAAGACGGGATAATTTTCCTAGCTTACAGCTCACCAAAGGAGGACTGTATCGTTCCAGTAGCATGCATTCCGTAGTCCCAGCTTCATATAATGGTATTTCCTAATTTCATTATCTTTATTTTGGCAAATATTTCTATGCACCAGTTGCACAGTGCAACTCAAGTGCATTTTAAAATGGTACTCCCTCCGTCCACCAAATTTATACTCATTTACTATTTGCACGTAGCTTTTGCGAGTGAGTTTTGTATTAGTAATTGAAATGATAAAGTGACTTTTAAGGATGGGTATGATAGATGAGGGGCTCATCGATCATACCCATCCTTAAAAGTCACTTTATCATTTCAATTATTAATGCAAAACTCGCTTATTGAACTACGTGAAAAAGTGAAATGTGTATAAATATGGTGGACGGAGGGAGTATTAGTTGTTTTCACGGAATAATATCAGTTGTTTACATTGCACAGTAGTAATGTGCATCAGTTTCACGGTGCAACCAGTGAACCCAAGTGTTACTCAATGAAGTTTGAACAAATAAGATTTTGCTTGAATTCTTTGAATGGCAAGTGTCTAGTGTGCAGTAGTTACACTATCTTGATCTCCAAATTGCTAATAAATGCTGTCTAATTTAGTAATTTTCCACTAACTGAACTTTTAATTGAACATTTGAACTAAATACTTTTTTTTATGTCTCACAGATCATGTCCCACAGAGACGAGTAGGGGATACTGGACGAATTTTTCAGAATAACCACACTCTAAGTGATGATGATGAAGATATATTCTCTAAGATGGGGGCTTCTAGAATTAACTGGAAATATCAGTTTGGTTCATCGAATTCTGATGCAGAAGTCGAGTATAGGAGAGGGTCGAGCTTGAGAGAAGGGCGGTATTGGTGAGAATCACTAACTTTTGTTGGTTGTTCCTCGACGAATGATCTATCTAACTTCTTTCTGACCCTCACTTTTGGCCTTCGTTTTACCTCTCGTATACGGAGAGTGGCGTAGTAAGGACTCAATAGATGAGTTGGAGCATGTAACATGTTTTTGTTTTATGTACATTTTAGTGTATGCATGGACTCAAAAATGGTAGCATTGGCTGGCTTTAATTGACAAATATGTGATACCTACTCAACGTATTGGTATCACATTAGTTTCTCTTCATTGTACACATGTACTTAACAAGCTTATCTTCCTTTTTCCCTCAATGATTAGTGTTAGGGATGACAATGATTTGGATTTAAATTTTACAACATTAAATTATGTCAAACGGCCATGGAGATTACCAAATCCCATCAAATGTTTGTGAGCGAGCTGGAGATGCGTTTTGATGGATTCATTTGTTTTTACACTTGGAATTCAAGAGTGAGGAAATTGCTCACCGAGATAAAGTTTTCTCCCATCAAGGTGGATATCTTTAAATAGGAAGCCAGTGATCTCAAATTTAATAGCAGATGTTCCGTGAAATTGGGTTCACATGAAATCTATTTTTAGAGTCACTGAGTTTGTATCATAATAATGATACTTGAAAAAAAAAATTATGTGAACTCGAATTTATATAAATTTTATCTAAATTTAAAATACTTATTTTTATATAAAAAAGATGTTAGGTCAACTATTATTATACTCTTTTCATATCGAATGATATCTTACTTTTGAGTGGGTATTTTGTGCACAGTTCACTTCGTAGTGTATTTTAAAATTTTGTAAATTGTTGTACTAAAATTTATGATTTATTACATTGAAATATGTAACTTGTGTTTATAAAATATAATTACATATTTCAGTGTGAGAAATTGCAAGTTTTTAAAATATATTATTTGGGGGGATGGTGCACCTGGTGCATATAAGACATATCCCTTACTTTTTAATTATTGAAATAATTTCATCTCATTTAAAAGTTCACATATATCTAGAGGTGGCAAAATAATCGGCCCGGCCCACCGGGCCAACCGCAAGTTTCGGGCCGGGTCGGGTCTAATTTTTAACGGGCCTCCATTTATGAAGCCCAGCCCGGCCCTAGGCGGGCCACCGGGCCGGGCAGGGCCAAAATTACCATTTTTTAATATTTTTTTAAATATTAATTGCATAATTTTATAAAAACATGGTACCCTTTTTTTTTTTTTATATCTCCAAAAGACCTTATATAATACATTATGAGGAATCTTTAGATGATCGCCTCACTTCCATGGTGAGGCGGAGGATAATTTGGACATTGACGTTTGAACACTTTGAGAGGGGTGACCATTTTAATAGGTGGATCTCAAAAACAAGTGTAACTAAAAACTCATTTAAATAGAATTTATAATATTAGTCAATTAATAAAGGAGCTATAGAGTATAGCAGTTGCCCAACATTTTTTTTACCACAAGTTTTTGTCTTCACCTTTTCATTTCTTCTTCAAATTCACCATAGGTCCACATTATCTATACAAATTAATGCATTTCAAGTTTTCAAAACATATTTATCTACTGAAGAAAGCACTTGTGTTACTTTAACTTCAATTGGGCCAATATAAAAAAATAAAATAACTAACGGGCCAGCCGAAGCCCATGGGCCAAATCGGGCCGGGCCAAAAAAGCCCGATTCTTTTCGGGCCATCAAAAATTGAGCCCAGCCCAGCTCGAGAATTTCTCGGGCTGTACGGGCCGGCCCATCGGGCCGGGCCCATTTTGCCATCTCTACATATATCCCTTACCTTTTTGTTATTGAAATAATTTCATCTCATTTAAAAGTACGGAATTGTAAAAAGGTGTGAAATTAATTAGTTTATTCCATCGTTGGGAGAGACCCATCGAGTGGACAATTTAATATGAGTGAAGTTGCTTTCAGCGGGAATTGAAGTGGAGTTGCTTTCAACGAGAATCGAACATTGAGTGGAGTTGCTTTCAACTAAAATCGAAGAGGTGCGAAATTAATTCGTTTACTCCATCATTGGGAGGAGACTCATCGAGTGAATAGTTTTTTTGATAACTCGATATTCAGCTCAAAGATCGACTAATCCGGGGGACTAGAACTCACCGTCCACTAACAGAGGTCCCACTTTAAGTCATATCTAAGCTTTGTATGGCTTGACTCAACCCACCGTCCATTAGCAGGGGTCCCACTTTAAGTTATATCTAAGCTCTGTATGATCTGACACATTTTAAGAGTTGATCATTTGATAACTTAATATGTGTGGAGTTACTTTCAGTGAGAATCGAACCCAGAATGTGGGGCGTTACACTGAAGATAAATGTGTGAATTTTTTAACAATTAATTTCATTTGATACTATTAATTTTTTTATCTCATTTAAAAATTTAAATTTATAATTAATTGATTTATTTAATTTTCTTAATGGTTATGATACTTTTTTTTTTTTTAGAAGGATAGCTCAATTCCCGCGGCCAAGGAAACGGAAAGACAATCGTCGTTGCTCACGGACTAAACCCCTTTTCCTCATAATCTCCATTCTTCCACCAATGGATTTGAAAGGGAACATTGAGAAGATCCTATTCACTGAGCAACAAATTTCCGAACGGGTTTCAGAACTCGGATACGAAATTACTCGAGACTTCAAATCCGGCGCAGCTGCTCCGGTGATAGTGGGTGTCGCTACCGGAGCATTTCTCTTTCTGGCGGATCTTGTTAGGGAGATTCATCTCCCCATCGCCGTTGATTTTATTCGGGCCGAGTCGTATGGGTCGGGCACAGTTTCCAACGGCAAACCCACGATTTCGTTCGGCTTGAAAGTCGATGTTGAAGGAAAGCACGTCATGCTGGTACGAATTTTATTCTCTGGTATTTTGATGTTTATGCGTTAGTTTGAGGGATGTGGATTTTGATTGAAGTGATTGTTGCTTATTTTCTCAAATCTGATGCTGGGAAATTCTAGTCGAGTGTGAAAAGATAAATGTGTGAATTTTTTTTCTTATGCACGCTTAGTGTTCGATGTTTTGACTGAGAGAGGAAAATGAAATTGAATGTGTTAATCTTTAGTACATTGTGCATGTTTATGTGAGAACTTCATTCTGGGCTATATATATTTGTGAATCCCATTAATCTTGAATACATTTGTGTGCAAGCAGTTACTTTAAGATGAATCTTTTGTTGGCGATTATCAGCACTGTATGCGTGTTCGTTTTTACCACTCGAATCCTTTATCTGCACCTAATTAGGAAGCCAATTCTTTTTCTTATTTGGTTGACTGTAGGTTGAAGATATTGTAGATACTGGCCACACTTTGTCCTGTCTCATTGACTACATGAAAACTAAAGGTGCATCTTCCATATCAGTGTGCTCTCTTCTTGATAAACCAGCAGGACGAAAGGTTGATTTTAAACTGTTCGGTGAGGGAAAGTATTACCGTGGCTTTGAGGTAATATCTCTCTCTCTCAATAACTACAACACCATATGTTTGAATGCACACAGAGTATTCACTTTTTTTCTGATATGTAATTTACTGTTGCTCGGTGCCTTTACTTGGATTATGGATGGAAAAAAAAATGATGCTTGTTTCTTGCTACCACCTATTATTTGGCTATGACCGATATCACAACCTGCCGGTCCTAGAGTCATTTAGGTGCAGCCGTTTATCTTTGTTTGGTAGCTTGAAGGTTCACCCCACCTTCCATTTTATCCATTCAAGTTATAAGGAATAAACCTCTATAAATGAGTGCACCCAACCAAATTCAAGTAGAGATGATACCTTTTGTTGTGGTGATGTATCACCATATATGGTTATTTATCTGATGGATTATCTTACTTAACTTCTGAATTGAATCTTTGTTGTGGTTGTAGATTAACTGATTAACCTGTTTTGGATAATACCAGAATTTAAGTTTCAAAATTCCCATTTACGAAGAAATACTGAAAATGGCAACTTTTAGACAATGGGAAGCAAGCATTGTGTACTAAGTATTAACTCACTTGTCAAGAATCACCATACAGTTATGTTTCTGAAGAGTATATGATTTGATTATGAATTAATGTTTATGCTTATAATTGCAGTGCCCAGATTATTTTGTTGTGGGCTATGGGTTAGACTTTGCTGAGGTGTACAGGAACTTGCCATATGTTGGCGTCTTGAAGCCTGAAATCTACAAGTCATAGAGTTTTTCAATTGTGAAAACTGAAGAATATTGTAATTTACAAGCATTTATTATTCGAACAATGAAGCTTGAACGAGCTTGCAAATACAGTTAGGTTGTGTTTGGATGGAAGGGTTTTAGGGTGAATTTGAAATGTATAGTAGCAAATCCATTATTAATTGTATGGATTAACTTTTTATTTTGAAATATGGCCGTTTGAACCGAGTGATTTAATCGGATTTGAAATTCATCAAAATAAACACAACCTTTTCATGAAGAAATTCATTAGATTTTTCCAGTCTTCCCATCGATAAGGGAAAATAAAAAAAAGTAATTTATATGGGAATGACAGGAATTGTCGTAGGTCATCCCTACTCTGTCTCATTTTGATCCTTGCATTTTATAAAGTGAAGTATAAAAAAATAGTCATCTTTAGAACATTGTAGATACAATGTTTGATGTGCTTATATATCATTAAAGTGACAAAATTAAATACACCATATGTACATATGCCTGTAAGGTTGAATCTATAATATATGTCATAATGCTAAAGAATGATGCATTGCAACTACACAGAGTTGGGGTCGTTAATGTCGTGGCTCCTTAAATGAGAAAAAGGAAGGTCACTTGGTTCAATTGACACTCGCGTACCCAAAGAAGAGAGTTAGGTTGACACAATCTAATGATTAATCATCAATGAAGAGAATTTTTCTTATGGGACCGTCTCGTACTATAATTATGTCCGTTAATCATATGTTTTATATGATTTCAGGGTATAAATAAATTTTAGAGTGAAGGGAATAGAAGGAAATATCTTTCACACACATGAGTGATGTTCATGAATCATAGATTGACATTGAACCACACTTTTTTGTAAAAAAATAATAAAAATTAGTTAACCTAAAACGAAAAGACAATTCATGCAGAACTTGATTATGTTGCAAAAACACCAAAATTTGGTGCAAAAGTGCTAGCCCACCAAATATAAAGTCTAATCGAACATAAACAAATCTTTGCGAGAAGTGCAAGATTTATCACCACAATCTGAATTGATTATGTGAAAATGTATTTTTATAACATTTTACCTATGTTTGCAAACACAAATGGACGGGTAGAAACATCCTTGTGAGAAATATTTTTAGTTTGCATACATGTCCTTTGAAATGTAAAATTTAAAAAATTTGGACTGAAATAGTATTTTACTATAACCTCCATCCAAAAAAAAAAAAACCGAAAAAGAAAATAAATATGAACTATCATCATCCAATATGTAGATACCAAAACCCCATGGACTATCGTCTCATTTGTCATCCCTAAAACCATAAACCCACACTCCACACTTCTGCAAAAAGATTCAAACTTTGATTTCAATCCATAAAACCCAGAAATGGGAACCACGGCGAAAGCTCTATCCTTCTCCCTCCTTTCTCTACCGAGATGCTTCTATTTCAACAGACCCCTTTACATCTCCCTACCGTTGCGCGTCCATCCGCCTCCTTACAGGGCGGTTTTCCACAAATTCCGGCCACTTTGCTCCGTCGCCGCCGCACCGGCCATTGAAGAAACAGAAACTATTCAACCCATAAAGCATTCCATTCTGTTGGAAAGACTAAGGCAGAGGCACCTTAAGGGTTCTGCCAAAACTTCAGAATCCACAACCGCCGTATTGAGTGGTAACAAGAAAGTTAAATTGGGAGAAAATGAGGGTTCGAAAAGGAAGAAGGGTGGGGGTGCGGAGGTGGTTTCGAGTTTTGGGGAGCTGGGTTTGAGTGAGGAAGTGATGGGGGCTTTGGGGGAAATGGGAATCACAACCCCAACTGAGATTCAGTGTATTGGAATTCCTGCTTTGCTGAATGGAGATAGTGTGGTCTTGGGGTCCCACACTGGTTCTGGAAAGACCCTGGCTTACCTTTTGCCTATTGTTCAGGTTTAATTTTGTGTTTTTTGTTGTGTTTTTGATGGAGTTTTGAAGGTATAGGTCATTTTAGTCAATTGTTTACTGTGTTTCTTGATTAGAAGGACTTGTATTGTTGCTGATAAATGGGCGCTTTGATAATTAGGGTCATTTAGCTGTTTCTCTTTCATCTAGTGCCTAATAATTATGAATATATTGCAGTGTACAGTTAGAGACTATTGTTTGAGTGTTTATAGATGTCATACTTCATTATTTGGCTTGTTCTTGGGTGCACTTGACATCTACACTATAGTGATTAATGTCAATTGTCAAATGAGCTTTCACTTTTTCTATCAATTTGCTGAGTTACCAGTTTCCTAAGGTGATACTCCAAAATCAGATTTTATTAGTATTGAAAGAGCTTGTTTCCATGTTTCAATATTAGTTGCTGAGAAGGGACGAGGCTTTACACGGTATGCTAATGAAGCCTAAACGACCACGTGCTATTGTACTATGCCCAACAAGGGAGCTATGTGAGCAGGTTACTTTTTCTTTTGCACCTCTGTACTTGGAGTGTGTTTGTAAACTCTACAAACAGTTTTCAGAATCACTTTCTTTCAAAAGCTATGAGGGGTAGCTTTAGAGTTTTGAGATTTTTTTTTTTTTAATTCTGCTCCACTTTATAGAGTTTGCAAACACCACCTTACTTTACCTTTGGCTACACTATTCGATCAATGACATTCAGTTTTGTGTCTAGGTTTTCCGAGTCTCCAAGTGTATCAGTCACCATGCTCGTTTTAGATCAACAATGGTGAGCGGGCCGGGTTTTGCAACATATAGAAGAAGGCAATATTGTTTATGGTGACATCACATATTTGGTAATTTCATTTAAACAATACTTCTATGGCATTTTGAAAACTTATAACAGTTTTATATTTCTGATGCTTGATTATGACTGCAATTTACTTAATAGGTGTTGGATGAGGCAGACACCTTGTTTGATCATGGATTTGGGCCCGATATTCGCAAATTTCTTGGGCCATTGAGAAACCGTGCATCTAGGCCCGATGGTCTAGGATTTCAAACTGTGTTAGTGACCGCAACAATGACAAAGGTATGCTTAGTTAAGCTGAAATATTAAAGTACTAATGAAATATTAAGCCGAAATACATCATGTTTTTAACATCCTATAAAGTATAAATGCAGAAATTTAGAGGATCTGGGCTCCAAAATTGAGCTTTAATTGTCCAAAACTTCAGACCTTTTATTGTATTTTGCATTCCTTGTCAATGTGATTGAATTTGTAATATTCTCTTGTTACATTGCAACCTTAATATTTTTTGGTAATGACTTTGCAAAGAGTCACCTCTAAAAGAGATTTGCCTAGCTTCTAGTATAATTTTGACGGAGCAAAGATGATCAAATTGGTTTGTGTTGTTGGACAAATAATAAACTATTTTATTTCTGTAGGCAGTGCAAAAGCTGGTTGATGAGGAATTTCAAGGAATTTCTCACTTACGTACTTCTTCACTCCATAAGAAGATTGCTTTGGCTCTCCATGATTTTATCAAACTTTCGGGTTCAGAAAATAAGCTGGAAGCCTTATTACAGGTGTGTTACTTACTTCAAGCTTTTGTGAGTTTCAGTTTATTTGTTTGCCTTTTAGCGCATATAGAAAGGGAGAAATTAAATTAAGTAGTAACAGATGCTTTCTTCTACTCTTCCATCTTACTGATATTTTTGGATAAAGCAGCACCTGAAGATGGTCCTATTAATTGTCAAGACCATTCTGGATTAAAATTATCCCAATTTACGGGAATATGACATATATTTTTGTAAAAGCATCTACCAATTATCAATTTGGGGATAACTTAGTTCTAGACCCGTCGTAGAGAATGCCAACATCTATACTCCCGTAATATATAGATATGTATTTGTTGCTGATATTATCTAACAAAGTGTCTGACTTGTTAAGAATTGATAGAATAGTGGATGACATTCACTTGATCAGTAACTTTAGATTACACTATTTGGAGAGTTCATTAGTTTCTGCTAAATATGATCCATTTAAATGTCTACGTATATTCATCGAAGAGGAACGATTTGAACCATGCTAGAATAGCTTTTACTTTCTCCTCTTGTTTTTTCTGAATACAAATGGCTGTCTTATTAATTATAAATTCAAATGAGTTTGTTCATCAATCGCTGCTTTATCGATTCAAATTTGGGAAGAGAGAGAAAATATAGTTCGACTGAAATTTGGACATTGACGTTTGAACACTTTGAGAGGGGTGACCATTTTAATAGGTGGATCTCAAAAACAAGTGTAACTAAAAACTCATTTAAATAGAATTTATAATATTAGTCAATTAATAAAGGAGCTATAGAGTATAGCAGTTGCCCAACATTTTTTTTACCACAAGTTTTTGTCTTCACCTTTTCATTTCTTCTTCAAATTCACCATAGGTCCACATTATCTATACAAATTAATGCATTTCAAGTTTTCAAAACATATTTATCTACTGAAGAAAGCACTTGTGTTACTTTAACTTCAATTGGGCCAATATAAAAAAATAAAATAACTAACGGGCCAGCCGAAGCCCATGGGCCAAATCGGGCCGGGCCAAAAAAGCCCGATTCTTTTCGGGCCATCAAAAATTGAGCCCAGCCCAGCTCGAGAATTTCTCGGGCTGTACGGGCCGGCCCATCGGGCCGGGCCCATTTTGCCATCTCTACATATATCCCTTACCTTTTTGTTATTGAAATAATTTCATCTCATTTAAAAGTACGGAATTGTAAAAAGGTGTGAAATTAATTAGTTTATTCCATCGTTGGGAGAGACCCATCGAGTGGACAATTTAATATGAGTGAAGTTGCTTTCAGCGGGAATTGAAGTGGAGTTGCTTTCAACGAGAATCGAACATTGAGTGGAGTTGCTTTCAACTAAAATCGAAGAGGTGCGAAATTAATTCGTTTACTCCATCATTGGGAGGAGACTCATCGAGTGAATAGTTTTTTTGATAACTCGATATTCAGCTCAAAGATCGACTAATCCGGGGGACTAGAACTCACCGTCCACTAACAGAGGTCCCACTTTAAGTCATATCTAAGCTTTGTATGGCTTGACTCAACCCACCGTCCATTAGCAGGGGTCCCACTTTAAGTTATATCTAAGCTCTGTATGATCTGACACATTTTAAGAGTTGATCATTTGATAACTTAATATGTGTGGAGTTACTTTCAGTGAGAATCGAACCCAGAATGTGGGGCGTTACACTGAAGATAAATGTGTGAATTTTTTAACAATTAATTTCATTTGATACTATTAATTTTTTTATCTCATTTAAAAATTTAAATTTATAATTAATTGATTTATTTAATTTTCTTAATGGTTATGATACTTTTTTTTTTTTTAGAAGGATAGCTCAATTCCCGCGGCCAAGGAAACGGAAAGACAATCGTCGTTGCTCACGGACTAAACCCCTTTTCCTCATAATCTCCATTCTTCCACCAATGGATTTGAAAGGGAACATTGAGAAGATCCTATTCACTGAGCAACAAATTTCCGAACGGGTTTCAGAACTCGGATACGAAATTACTCGAGACTTCAAATCCGGCGCAGCTGCTCCGGTGATAGTGGGTGTCGCTACCGGAGCATTTCTCTTTCTGGCGGATCTTGTTAGGGAGATTCATCTCCCCATCGCCGTTGATTTTATTCGGGCCGAGTCGTATGGGTCGGGCACAGTTTCCCAACGGCAAACCCACGATTTCGTTCGGCTTGAAAGTCGATGTTGAAGGAAAGCACGTCATGCTGGTACGAATTTTATTCTCTGGTATTTTGATGTTTATGCGTTAGTTTGAGGGATGTGGATTTTGATTGAAGTGATTGTTGCTTATTTTCTCAAATCTGATGCTGGGAAATTCTAGTCGAGTGTGAAAAGATAAATGTGTGAATTTTTTTTCTTATGCACGCTTAGTGTTCGATGTTTTGACTGAGAGAGGAAAATGAAATTGAATGTGTTAATCTTTAGTACATTGTGCATGTTTATGTGAGAACTTCATTCTGGGCTATATATATTTGTGAATCCCATTAATCTTGAATACATTTGTGTGCAAGCAGTTACTTTAAGATGAATCTTTTGTTGGCGATTATCAGCACTGTATGCGTGTTCGTTTTTACCACTCGAATCCTTTATCTGCACCTAATTAGGAAGCCAATTCTTTTTCTTATTTGGTTGACTGTAGGTTGAAGATATTGTAGATACTGGCCACACTTTGTCCTGTCTCATTGACTACATGAAAACTAAAGGTGCATCTTCCATATCAGTGTGCTCTCTTCTTGATAAACCAGCAGGACGAAAGGTTGATTTTAAACTGTTCGGTGAGGGAAAGTATTACCGTGGCTTTGAGGTAATATCTCTCTCTCTCAATAACTACAACACCATATGTTTGAATGCACACAGAGTATTCACTTTTTTTCTGATATGTAATTTACTGTTGCTCGGTGCCTTTACTTGGATTATGGATGGAAAAAAATGATGCTTGTTTCTTGCTACCACCTATTATTTGGCTATGACCGATATCACAACCTGCCGGTCCTAGAGTCATTTAGGTGCAGCCGTTTATCTTTGTTTGGTAGCTTGAAGGTTCACCCCACCTTCCATTTTATCCATTCAAGTTATAAGGAATAAACCTCTATAAATGAGTGCACCCAACCAAATTCAAGTAGAGATGATACCTTTTGTTGTGGTGATGTATCACCATATATGGTTATTTATCTGATGGATTATCTTACTTAACTTCTGAATTGAATCTTTGTTGTGGTTGTAGATTAACTGATTAACCTGTTTTGGATAATACCAGAATTTAAGTTTCAAAATTCCCATTTACGAAGAAATACTGAAAATGGCAACTTTTAGACAATGGGAAGCAAGCATTGTGTACTAAGTATTAACTCACTTGTCAAGAATCACCATACAGTTATGTTTCTGAAGAGTATATGATTTGATTATGAATTAATGTTTATGCTTATAATTGCAGTGCCCAGATTATTTTGTTGTGGGCTATGGGTTAGACTTTGCTGAGGTGTACAGGAACTTGCCATATGTTGGCGTCTTGAAGCCTGAAATCTACAAGTCATAGAGTTTTTCAATTGTGAAAACTGAAGAATATTGTAATTTACAAGCATTTATTATTCGAACAATGAAGCTTGAACGAGCTTGCAAAATACAGTTAGGTTGTGTTTGGATGGAAGGGTTTTAGGGTGAATTTGAAATGTATAGTAGCAAATCCATTATTAATTGTATGGATTAACTTTTTATTTTGAAATATGGCCGTTTGAACCGAGTGATTTAATCGGATTTGAAATTCATCAAAATAAACACAACCTTTTCATGAAGAAATTCATTAGATTTTTCCAGTCTTCCCATCGATAAGGGAAAATAAAAAAAAGTAATTTATATGGGAATGACAGGAATTGTCGTAGGTCATCCCTACTCTGTCTCATTTTGATCCTTGCATTTTATAAAGTGAAGTATAAAAAAATAGTCATCTTTAGAACATTGTAGATACAATGTTTGATGTGCTTATATATCATTAAAGTGACAAAATTAAATACACCATATGTACATATGCCTGTAAGGTTGAATCTATAATATATGTCATAATGCTAAAGAATGATGCATTGCAACTACACAGAGTTGGGGTCGTTAATGTCGTGGCTCCTTAAATGAGAAAAAGGAAGGTCACTTGGTTCAATTGACACTCGCGTACCCAAAGAAGAGAGTTAGGTTGACACAATCTAATGATTAATCATCAATGAAGAGAATTTTTCTTATGGGACCGTCTCGTACTATAATTATGTCCGTTAATCATATGTTTTATATGATTTCAGGGTATAAATAAATTTTAGAGTGAAGGGAATAGAAGGAAATATCTTTCACACACATGAGTGATGTTCATGAATCATAGATTGACATTGAACCACACTTTTTTGTAAAAAAATAATAAAAATTAGTTAACCTAAAACGAAAAGACAATTCATGCAGAACTTGATTATGTTGCAAAAACACCAAAATTTGGTGCAAAAGTGCTAGCCCACCAAATATAAAGTCTAATCGAACATAAACAAATCTTTGCGAGAAGTGCAAGATTTATCACCACAATCTGAATTGATTATGTGAAAATGTATTTTTATAACATTTTACCTATGTTTGCAAACACAAATGGACGGGTAGAAACATCCTTGTGAGAAATATTTTTAGTTTGCATACATGTCCTTTGAAATGTAAAATTTAAAAAATTTGGACTGAAATAGTATTTTACTATAACCTCCATCCAAAAAAAAAAAAACCGAAAAAGAAAATAAATATGAACTATCATCATCCAATATGTAGATACCAAAACCCCATGGACTATCGTCTCATTTGTCATCCCTAAAACCATAAACCCACACTCCACACTTCTGCAAAAAGATTCAAACTTTGATTTCAATCCATAAAACCCAGAAATGGGAACCACGGCGAAAGCTCTATCCTTCTCCCTCCTTTCTCTACCGAGATGCTTCTATTTCAACAGACCCCTTTACATCTCCCTACCGTTGCGCGTCCATCCGCCTCCTTACAGGGCGGTTTTCCACAAATTCCGGCCACTTTAATCCGTCGCCGCCGCACCGGCCATTGAAGAAACAGAAACTATTCAACCCATAAAGCATTCCATTCTGTTGGAAAGACTAAGGCAGAGGCACCTTAAGGGTTCTGCCAAAACTTCAGAATCCACAACCGCCGTATTGAGTGGTAACAAGAAAGTTAAATTGGGAGAAAATGAGGGTTCGAAAAGGAAGAAGGGTGGGGGTGCGGAGGTGGTTTCGAGTTTTGGGGAGCTGGGTTTGAGTGAGGAAGTGATGGGGGCTTTGGGGGAAATGGGAATCACAACCCCAACTGAGATTCAGTGTATTGGAATTCCTGCTTTGCTGAATGGAGATAGTGTGGTCTTGGGGTCCCACACTGGTTCTGGAAAGACCCTGGCTTACCTTTTGCCTATTGTTCAGGTTTAATTTTGTGTTTTTTGTTGTGTTTTTGATGGAGTTTTGAAGGTATAGGTCATTTTAGTCAATTGTTTACTGTGTTTCTTGATTAGAAGGACTTGTATTGTTGCTGATAAGTGGGCGTTTTGATAATTAGGGTCATTTAGCTGTTTCTCTTTCATCTAGTGCCTAATAATTATGAATATATTGCAGTGTACAGTTAGAGACTATTGTTTGAGTGTTTATAGATGTCATACTTCATTATTTGGCTTGTTCTTGGGTGCACTTGACATCTACACTATAGTGATTAATGTCAATTGTCAAATGAGCTTTCACTTTTTCTATCAATTTGCTGAGTTACCAGTTTCCTAAGGTGATACTCCAAAATCAGATTTTATTTTAGTATTGAAAGAGCTTGTTTCCATGTTTCAATATTAGTTGCTGAGAAGGGACGAGGCTTTACACGGTATGCTAATGAAGCCTAAACGACCACGTGCTATTGTACTATGCCCAACAAGGGAGCTATGTGAGCAGGTTACTTTTTCTGTTGCACCTCTGTACTTGGAGTGTGTTTGCAAACTCTACAAACAGTTTTCAGAATCACTTTCTTTCAAAAGCTATGAGGGTAGCTTTAGAGTTTTGAGAATTTTTTTTTTTTTTTTTAATTCTGCTCCACTTTATAGAGTTTGCAAACACCACCTTACTTTACTTTTGGCTACATAATTCGATCAATGACATTCAGTTTTGTGTCTAGGTTTTCCGAGTCTCCAAGTGTATCAGTCACCATGCTCGTTTTAGATCAACAATGGTGAGCGGTGGTGGGCGCTTAAAGCCCCAGGAAGACTCGTTGAATAGCCCGATTGCATGATTGTTGGGACACCGGGCCGGGTTTTGCAACATATAGAAGAAGGCAATATTGTTTATGGTGACATCACATATTTGGTAATTTCATTTAAACAATACTTCTATGGCATTTTGAAAACTTATAACAGTTTTATATTTCTGATGCTTGATTATGACTGCAATTTACTTAATAGGTGTTGGATGAGGCAGACACCTTGTTTGATCACGGATTTGGGCCCGATATTCGCAAATTTCTTGGGCCATTGAGAAACCGTGCATCTAGGCCCGATGGTCTAGGATTTCAAACTGTGTTAGTGACCGCAACAATGACAAAGGTATGCTTAGTTAAGCTGAAATATTAAAGTACTAATGAAATATTAAGCTTAAATACATCATGTTTTTAACATCCTATAAAGTATAAATGCAGAAATTTAGAGGATCTGGGCTCCAAAATTGAGCTTTAATTGTCCAAAACTTCAGACCTTTTATTGTATTTTGCATTCCTTGTCAATGTGATTGAATTTGTAATATTCTCTTGTTACATTGCAACCTTAATATTTTTTGGTAATGACTTTGCAAAGAGTCACCTCTAAAAGAGATTTGCCTAGCTTCTAGTATAATTTTGACGGAGCAAAGATGATCAAATTGGTTTGTGTTGTTGGACAAATAATAAACTATTTTATTTCTGTAGGCAGTGCAAAAGCTGGTTGATGAGGAATTTCAAGGAATTTCTCACTTACGTACTTCTTCACTCCATAAGAAGATTGCTTTGGCTCTCCATGATTTTATCAAACTTTCGGGTTCAGAAAATAAGCTGGAAGCCTTATTACAGGTGTGTTACTTACTTCAAGCTTTTGTGAGTTTCAGTTTATTTGTTTGCCTTTTAGCGCATATAGAAAGGGAGAAATTAAATTAAGTAGTAACAGATGCTTTCTTCTACTCTTCCATCTTACTGATATTTTTGGATAAAGCAGCACCTGAAGATGGTCCTATTAATTGTCAAGACCATTCTGGATTAAAATTATCCCAATTTACGGGAATATGACATATATTTTTGTAAAAGCATCTACCAATTATCAATTTGGGGATAACTTAGTTCTAGACCCGTCGTAGAGAATGCCAACATCTATACTCCCGTAATATATAGATATGTATTTGTTGCTGATATTATCTAACAAAGTGTCTGACTTGTTAAGAATTGATAGAATAGTGGATGACATTCACTTGATCAGTAACTTTAGATTACACTATTTGGAGAGTTCATTAGTTTCTGCTAAATATGATCCATTTAAATGTCTACGTATATTCATCGAAGAGGAACGATTTGAACCATGCTAGAATAGCTTTTACTTTCTCCTCTTTTTTTTTCTGAATACAAATGGCTGTCTTATTAATTATAAATTCAAATGAGTTTGTTCATCAATCGCTGCTTTATCGATTCAAATTTGGGAAGAGAGAGAAAATATAGTTTGACTGAAATATGTGTAGCAAGGACGGACGTGAGATGATTTATGAAATAGAGCTAAGTAATACTAGTCAATTCCAAAATACTACTTTTTTAATTTTTTATTGTTGGAGGCGTGTCTGCTACTCTTCCACTGCTAATATCCAATGTCTACATTTTGTCATTATTTTCACAAACCATTCTTCTTTCTCTTTCTGAAGCTCTGCTTTCCCACCTCACAATCTCAAGACAAAGAATCATAATAATAGTGACAAGAGTGTTTCTTGCCCAAATCAGTTCGCCCAAATTAATTATAAACACGCCCAACCCTTTTGCCCATTGCCCAAATCAGTTTCCCCAATCAATTTCAATCTAAATATCTTACCTTGGAGGCAGCGGCGGGCGTTTGCAGGCGGGTGGCTTAGCAGCGGCGATTGATGCGAAAAATTCGACTGGTATGGAGCCGACCCGCCTAGGCGGCGCCTAGACGGCGCACAACTCTCCCGGCGATTTGTTGGGCCGATTTGGGTGAAATCGGGGGCGGCCGGTGGCCGCCTAGCGCCTAGGCGGCCACCTAGCCCGATTTCTGCACCCTTGCCAAAAAGATGCTCTTTCTTAATATGTGTGTCAATTCAAGTGTGTATGTTGGTGGGGGACGGAGGGAGTATCTTATTATATTTAGTCTGGACCTTTTAATGATCATCCACCCTGTCAAGTTTGTTCTCACTCTCCTGGTGGACTCGAGCAATGATAAATCAACCTAATAAATTGTACAAATCATTAGTTCTTTGTCATCTATGAAGTGGGATCTCTTATTATCAGTTATTCATTTGTAATATTTATATTTTCCACCAAGGGCTGGTGAATCGGCGGGATTCGTAAAGAATACACAAGTCTTCTTGTTTGTTTCAATTTGGTTGATATGATTATGTGATTGCAGGTTCTTGAGCCAAGTTTAGCAAAAGGAAACAGAGTGATGGTTTTCTGTAAAACATTGAATTCAAGTCGAGCTGTGGATCACTATTTAAGTGAAAATCAAATCTCCACAGTTAATTACCATGGAGAGGTGCCAGCTGAGCAAAGGTATGATGATTAAATAGTTGAATGTTATCTGCCTCAGTCTACAATGGATATTGACCTCTCAAGTTACATATTTTTCTTCCATTATTCTCGTCTCTAAGATGGTGTTATATTCCTGTGTTACAGGATCAAGAACCTGGAAAAGTTTAAGAGCAATGATGGAGATTGTCCCACTTTAGTCTGCACAGACCTGGCTGCTAGGGGATTGGACTTGGATGTTGACCATGTTTTCATGTTCGATTTTCCCTCTAATTCTGTAAGCATTAGCCTCTCCCTCTCTCTCTCTCTGGACTGCTGGTCAATAATGCGACTCTTGTTGTTTTTGACCTTTTAGATCGATTACCTGCATCGCACTGGAAGAACTGCTCGAATGGGAGCAAAAGGTATTCTACAATTTTTTACAGTACCCAAACTTGAAATGTCCTATGTTTTCATTGCTATGGTATCTTCTTCTGTCATGCATTGGAGGATTTTTTTTGGTCAAATCTGGTGATTTTTTCTTTTTCTATCTCTCTCGACTTTCTGTGTATTTCTTGCTTTCATTCTTCTGCACAAAACTTCTGTTGGATTGGACCTTATGTCGGTTTAATACCTCATGTTGAACACTAATATCTAGTTGCTAAATTACGAATATGTTTTCTCACAATGATAGGGAAGGTGACAAGTTTGATCGCTAAAAAAGATTCGTTTTTGGCTGCTCGCATTGAGGAGGCTATGATGAAGAACGAGAGCTTGGAATCTCTCTCAGTGGACGGTATCAAAAGGGATCTTGCCAGATCGAACATAAATCAGCAGAAGGAAAGAAACGCAAAGAAGGAAAGAACCTCCAGTTTGAATAACAGGGCTGCTAAAGAAACCTCAACGAAATCAACCGAACCCCAACCCCAACCCCGTCGCAAAACAACAGCCGCCTCGAAAACCTCAGTAACCAAATCCAGGAAAGCACCCCTGATTCCTTTTGCTAAGAAGAAGGTGGTTAAAGTTGTAAAAAATACCAAGGTTTCTGGCACTAGCAATAGCACCTCAAGAGGTGCGTCGTCTGCTGGGAGAAAACAGACTAGCGAAAGGAACAAAGGAGGTGCTCGATCCACATCAAAACTAAACGTCGTTGGATTTAGGGGTCGCAGCGCTGTGAGAGCCGGTTGACATCTTTTGTATCATAAATTTTCTTTAATTCCATTAACCTAGTATATTTTGACTGAAACACCAAATTATCCCAATATCCATGATTTTGTTTGTTCCTTTTAATATTCATTTTCAGCTGTAAAGTTAACCGTCCAATTGGTTGCAATCATCACTTTATAGTAAAACAACAAATACTTTTTAATGAAACAACTAATACTGTTTGATAGTACACACACAATGCACATCAGTTGTACATCAGAAAAAGGAGACACAACACAAGCAGCGATGAATCTCTGTCATATCCACGTAAGTGCTAGAAGGGGTTTGTGATTTTGAGCAGGGGGGACGACGTTTCCTGTGGAGTCGTAAATGATGACTCCAGAGAAGTCCGGGAGCTGGCATTTTCCTCCCATGAGTATATTCTTCTTCCACAGAGTGCCCTCACCGCTACGAGTGGTGGGGTCAACGTCTTCAAACTGGTAGTCGAGAATCTCGTCTGGGTTTAGTTGGATGACGGGGTCTTGGTTTCCGTATCCATAGCAAGATCTCCATCTACGCCAGTGCCTTCTCGAATGAGTGGCACACATGAAGAGAGCGAATGCAGAGAGAACGAGGGTTCCGATTCCAAAACCGACGTAAGAGATGGTAGCTGGATGGTGATTCAAGAAGATCATGTGTCTAGCCATGAAGATTTGGTGATGTTCTTTCCTTAGTTTCTGGTAAAACTAAAACGTGGGAGATGTCTTTATATGCATATGCATGGAGTTGAGTTTGGGGGATTTGTTGAGTGGTTAGGTTTTTTCACTGCTTTGCTAGTTTGTTAGTTAACCTAATGATAACTACTACTATAAAAAGCCTTATTACTAGTGGAGTTGCTAGCTGATGAAGCTCGATAAAGTATTTTAGTTTCAAAATTACACATGAATTTGCCGATTAGACTTTCCGAACTCTTCTGTGAAATTTATTAATATTATAAAATTGATATCATTATACTATTAAATGATACTATTATTTTTATAAATTAGTACCTATATCATTTAATGCTATGATATCAATTTATAAGTAATCAGTTGATAAGTATTATGATATTAGTTTTAAAATTTAATGATATAAACTTTATATTATAAACAAGTTTCATAGGAGATTTACTATCGGACGTTTGCCCTTTTTATAAGGTGTAATAATGGTCTCGATTATATAATTTTAACATAAACCAATTTTATGTGTGATGAATTATTCGACATAAGTACAATATCATACAAGAATTAATTAAAGGGTAACTCTCTTGTGAAATATTGCACACTATGAATATATGCAATACATCATAAATTAGACAATTTAATCAAAAAACTCGTGGGTCGGGTGCGGGTCAGGTCAGGCAGGGCGGACAAGGAGTACTGTGGGATGCGAGCTTCAGGTTAGGCGGATTCTGGGATGGTTAAATATTTATAGAAGAATATCTTTACTAAATATGTGTTGTAGCTTAATGATTTGAGGTTTGTTTTTAATGTATTTGGTTGTTGGTTCGATTCTTATTGAGCACATAATTTTAAAATATTTTTTTATTTTTGTCAAATTTTTGTGTGTTACTACATCTATATATTACTACATGAAAAAAATGTGATATTTATAGAAATAAAATGTATTACTACGTAAAATAAAAATTACATTATTATTTTTAAGAAAATACATTATCATTCTTCATTTTTTACTGAATGGATAAGTAAATGTTATTACATTGTTATACTAAAAAACTTGATATCTTACGTAACATGTATTAAAATATATCATAACACATGAATATTCATAAGGTAACACATAGGTCACATGTAACACACTGTTATTCATATGATAACACAGATGAATATTCACATAATATTACGATAGATATGTATACAATGTGTCATATTACTAAAAAAATATGTGTTACTATATGAACAAAAATGTGTTACCTTATGAAGAAAAACATGTTACCACATTGACAAAAATCAGTACAAGCGCGAATCTCAATCTAAAATTGCAGATTTAAAAGAATAACGTGAGAAGAGTGCAGAAGGATCTGAAAAAATATTGTTAGAAAATCGAGAGGAAAAAGAACTGAAGAACCTGTAAATTTGCAATATGAGAAATTTGAAGAAAGCGAGAAGAATATGGAAGAATCTGTCTGAATAAGGAAGATAGAAAAAAAGAAAAATAAGAACAACCACTACAAAAAAAATGGTGCTTTACGATGGTTTTAGCGACGGTTTTAAATTTAAAATCATAAGTTATGATTTTTAGCGAAGTTTTTTCATCCATTGAAAAACGAGGGTCGCTAAGATTCAACGACGGTTTTCCCCGTCCTTTTGAACAGGGAAATGCGACGGCTTATTTGATGGACAAAGTATTTAAATATTTTCGTTTTAAAATATCGATGGCTTCATTATAAACATCGTATAAATAAAAGCGATATATTGTCGAGTGATGACGCAATAATTTTGGATTTTAATAACGACGCCTTTCCTTTGTTAGATCTTTAAATTTTTTGTCTAAAATTATGACTTAAAGAAGGCGCCGCGGGACTCATAACCGCCGATTAAATCGTGAATATATTTTCGGAAAAATGGCTCACTCATGGGTTCGAACCCGCCCGTAGAGGGATGGGACATCGAACCACCCGAGCCTTAACCATCTCTTAACCCAACCACCAAACATCTTTATATAAGTCATCAAAGCCTCCCAATTAAATGTTTACGATATTCACTCCCATGGGAAGCGGGACTTACGGGACCTTAGGGCGCCCAAGCCGAGATCAATTCATTCGGGCACTTGTTTTAGATGTTTCTTAATGAATTTAATTCTACATGTCCTAAAATTCATTTTTTTCTAATTTTTTTTTAAAAATCTTTATTTCAATTATGTTATTTAATAATTCAATTACATTTTAATATAATAATTTATTTTTTATTTATAAATTATAATTAAATTAAAATATATTAAAATTATATTTTTTAACTTATTTTTAATAAAATTAATTCTATATGTCCTAAAATTCGTTTTTTTTTTCTAATTTTTTTTAAGTTCTTTATTTCAATTATCTTATTTAAGAATTCAATTACATTTTAATATAATAATTTATATTTTTTATTTATAAATTTTAATTAAATTAAAATATATTAAAATTGTATTTTTTTTAACTTATTTTTAATAAAATTAATTTTATATTAACAAACAATTCATTTTTTTTTCAGTTTTTTTTTTTAAATTCTTTATTTCAATTATCTTATATAAACAAGTAATATTTTTCTATGTAAACAAGTTATATGTACTTTTCTATCTAAACAAGTAATATTTTTCTATCTAAACAAGTAATATTTTTTTTATCTAAACATGTTATATGTATTTTTCTATCTAAACAAGTAATATTTTTTGTTGGTCCCGATTAGGAAAACCATGTGCGCGGAAATACCATGTAATGCATATAAAACAGGGGTGAGGGCAGAGTGATTCCAATTCTTTTTTGCTTTTAAGAACGATGTGTGTTTTGCTTATAATCAAAACGCATATGGCGAAAAAAACATAAAAGCCGTAAAGAACACACGATTTTATAGTGGTTCGGAGTCCAACTCCTACATCCACTCTTTCCTTTCAGCAGGGGCACCTACTTAACCAACTGGACTTAGTTTAACGTGTTAGTCCAACACCCAACATATGTTTACCGAGTTCACACTCAAACGAGACTTATCACCCTCACGGGATCGCCTATAGATGTTTACCGAGTTCACAATCAAACGGGACTTATCACCCTTACGGGATCGCCTACCCTCCCTTTCGGGATTGCTAGATATTTACCGAGTTCTCACTCAACCTACAAACTTATCCTACCAAACTGATTTGGGTAAGGTTTGTTTGGTTTCAACTAGGTTGAGATTTTCCTTACATTTGTTTTAGCCTCAATGCTAAGGATGGGAAAAATCTCTCTAAGCTTAGGATATTACATTTGTGCTTAGATCTAGGGTAGAACACTCTTGAATATATCGTGTATTTCTTGCTCGATTTGTTCTATGGTGGGAATGCTTTTTGTGTATGTGGCTCTTGGTTCCCAGAGCATCTTTTTCCACATTATCCACACGAATAATGAAGAAAAGAACTTCAGATTTATAGTGTGGATTTGAATGTTACCATTGGATGGAGTCACATTCAAATCCATACTATTATCGTAACACAACTCTGCACTTTTTTCATTTGGTTGTCTTCCTCTCGTTGGTCCACGTAATTTGAATCTAACGGATATAATCTTCGGGATTTTTGAGGGGCGTTTTTCTGTGGAGTTCGTAAATGATGACTCGGAGAAGTCCGAGCCTCGCATTTTCCTCCCATGAGTATATTCTTCTTCCGGACCTTAGTGCCCTCACCGCTTGACATGGTGTGGTGGGGTTGATTCTTTCAAACGTCGTAGTCGTCACGGTTGGGTTTAGTTGGATCCCGGGGTCTTGGTTTCCGTATCATAGCAAGATCTCCATCTCGCCAGTGCCTTCTCGAATGAGTGGTAGCACATGAAGAGAGCGAATCGAGAGAGAACGGGGTTCGATTCAAAACCGCGTAGAGATGGTAGCTGGATGGTGATTCAAGAAGATCATGTGTCTAGCCATGAAGATTTGGTGATGTTCTTTCCTTAGTTTTCTGGTAAAACTAAAACTTGGGAGATGTCTTTATATGCAAAAAAAAAAGTTGATAATGTTTTGGCATAATTCATCAAGTGGTTAAAATATCCCAACACTTTTCTATGTTTGTTATATTTACTTTTTCTATCTAAACAAGTAATACTTTTCTATAAAAAGTAATACTTTTCTATGTAAACAAGTTATATAGCTTTTCTATCTAAACAAGTAATATTTTATATGTAAACAATTAATACTTTTCTATGTAAACAAGTAAGACTTTTTTTTATGTAAACTCTTATATGTACTTTTCTATCTATCTAAACTAGTAATACTTTTCTATCTAAACAAGTAATACTTTTATATCTAAACAAGTTATATATATTTTTCTATGTAAACAAGTAATACTTTTTTATCTAAACAAGTTATATGTACTTTTCTATCTAAACAAGTAATATTTTCTATCTAAACAAGTAATGTTTTTTATATCTTAACAAGTTATATATACTTTTCTATCTAAACAAGTAATACTTTTTCTATGTAAACAAGTAATACTTTTTTATGTAAACAAGTTATATGTACTTTTCTATCTAAAAAAGTTATATGTACTTTTCTATCTAAACAAGTAAAACTTTTATATCTAAACAAGTTATATATATTTTTTCTATGTAAACAAGTAATATTTTTTTATCTAAACAAGTTATATGTACTTTTCTATCTAAACAAATAATACTTTTCTATCTAAACAAGTAATACTTTTATATCTTAACAAGTTATATATACTTTTCTATCTAAACAAGTAATACTTTTCTATGTAAACAAGTAATACTTTTTTATCTAAACAAGTTATATGTACTTTTCTATCTAAACAAGTAATACTTTTCTATCTAAACAAGTAATACTTTTATATCTTAACAAGTTATATACATTTTTCTATCTAAACAAGTAATACTTTTCCATGTAAACAAGTAATACTTTTTTATGTAAACAAGTTATATGTACTTTTCTATCTAAACAAGTAATACTTTTATATCTAAACAAGTAATATATATTTTTCTATGTAAACAAGTAATACTTTTTTATCTAAACAAGTTATATGTACTTTTCTATCTAAACAAGTAATACTTTTATATCTTAACAAGTTATATATACTTTTCTATCTAAACAAGTAATACTTTTCTATGTAAACAAGTAATACTTTTTTATCTAAACAAGTTATATTATATATCTAATCAAGTTTTTTTCTATCTAAACAAGTAAAAAAAAAAAAATTAATATACTAAATAAACATTGTACATATATAAAAAAAAATAGTTTAATAAAATAAAATTTAAACATGAAAATTAAAATGTCACCTCATGAATAAAAATAAATAAAAGAGTTTCATAAATGGTCGATAAAAATAATATTCATCATTCATATTAGCGTTATAAAGAAACTAAGTGAAACCAATATCATTTATTTTGAAAAAACATGTGTTTACATGCTACCACCACCAAATGTGTTCCACCAAAGACCACCGCCACCCAATGACCAAACTTACCACCACCATCACCGTCCTCAAAATTAATGAAGTCGAGGAAAAATCCGTGAGCAGCCCATTTGAAAAATTCAGATTGATTTTCTTCTTACCAATTTCTATCTAAACAAAAAACTTTTTATATTTAAAACAAGTTATATCCACACTTTTCTATTCAAATTAATATTTTATTTTCTATAAAAATTAAATAATAACTTTTAAAATACAACATTCTAAACAAGTTATATCTGTTTTTCTATTAGCAAATCTAAACAAATTAATTATTTTAAATATCTACAATTAAATAAATTAAAGTTTATCGATCCTTTTTTATCTAAACAAGTAATATTTTGTAACGGATTGTTTATCTAAACAAGAAATATTTTTTATCTAAACAAGTTATATGTAAAGCATTTTGTCTATCTAAACAAGAAATACTTTTCTATCTAAACATTAACGCATTTCATTAACACAAACTTTATTAAATTTATATAACAATACATATTATATATTAAATTAAAATAAGTAATCAATTATTATACGAACTAAACTCAAAAAGTAGAGTTTTTCTAAATGCCTCCCAAATATTGCAATTTTCAAGAAGGAGTTGGTGGCTAAAATGGAAGCCTCATGACCCCGGGTATGAAAAAACATAAAAAATATTAATAAATATAATTAACAATTAATTTTATAATTCTAAATAAATTAATAAGTAATTAAAAATTATACTTTTATCGATCGCTAATCGGCGGTGGGGGTTAAAACGATGAATAGTTATATATATTTTTTTATATAGTAATACTTAGTTTATCGATCTCGGGACCCTCTTCTTCTTCGGTCTTTCAAAGGAATGGACCCATTCGCCAACCACCAACCACCACCCTCACCTTGACCATTTTTTATCTAAACTAGTACTCATGCATTATATTTTATATTTTTAATAATTTAACTAAATTTTATAATTTTTTATTTTACATATTTTTCAACCATCAATCTAACAATTTAACCAAATTAACATATATATTTATATATATCATAATTATAAAACAATTTAACCATTCTAGTCAACCATCAATATAACAATTTAACCATTTTATCCCACATATATACATATATAAATAAAACAATAATATTAAAAACAATTTTTCTAGTCAATCATCAATCTAACATTTCTAATAAAATATAATTCTAATTCTATCATAAAATGAACAATTCTAACCATTCTAGTCAACCATCATTAAACAATTTAACCATTAAAAAAATTATATATAAAATATCATAATCAACCAAATTACACTAACATGCATATACATAATTGAAATAAATATATGTAATTGACTAATTAAACAAAAATACATATATATAATATCGAATATTTTATATATATAAAATTAAATTATATATATATATATATAATTCAGAAAATAAGCGGTTAAAAATTTTAATTTTTTATTTTCAAAAATTATCTTATAAATGGTAAGAATGCTCGGGACGGTGAAATAAGAAATATGGTCGATTTTTCATCGAAAAGAAAACAATGTTGAATATTTTATAATCGAAATTCTAAACGAAACGGATACTTTTTTATCTAAACAAGTTAAAACCATTTTTATTCAAACAAGCTAAACTTTTTGTTGGTCCAATTGCCGAGAAACCCGTGCTCGATTCGACTTTAGCCATATATAATCGCCGCTAAATGCAATTCACCGGTTGAAAAGATGATTCAATTAGCGGCGGATATTGCTAACCGAGACCTCTGTTTTAAAAACCGGTCCGATGTGTGTTTTGTCGGATAATCAAACCGCTTTAACCGGTCAATAGAGGTATATAAAACCGTTATTGGAAAGAACTAAAACGGAAAAATCGGTAGAATATCGGTCAAAATCGAAACCGGTCAACTCTTAAACCGGTGGTTTTGACGGTTTTCATTATAATAATATATATATATTTTTTTTAAACCTGAAATTGTTCACGATTTCTTTTCCTCATTTCATTTCTTGATCAGACTCAAGAGCGTAAAACTCATAAAAGCCCTAGGGCAACACAGTAGTTCTGTCATTTGGTCGCTCAAATTTGAGACTTATCACCCCGATCGCGGTGAGTTTTGTTTTTTTTTTTTGTTTCTTAAATAAATCGATTGTTAGTTTTTTTCTTATTAGTTATTAGCTTGATATCTCGGGATCGGGAACCCAATGTGTACATTTGGAATACTATCATAATGTATCAAGAAAGGGTATTTCAAAATGGAAACTGTTATTTTGTAAGAATGGTTAGGGGTGTTTGGATATGGATAAGAAGCTAGATTTTTTGGGGTGAGAGCTTGCGGGGGGTTTGGAGGATTGTAGAGTGGGGAGAGTGTGTATTGTAGGATTTGGAAAGTTTGGTTTTGCGGGGGATGTGATTGTTAGGAATAGTTTGATTCATTTTTATTTGAGATGGGGAAAATAAGGTGTGGGAATAGAGTTTTGTATTTATATGAGGATGTGGTTTCTTGGACTAGTTATTATTGTGTTGGGATTGCTTTGAAAAGTATGTTTTTACTTTGTATAATCGAATCTGAATTTTCGGACTTATTTATGAAATAAATTGTTTATCACCGATGCTTTAAATATGATTGAATGTTATATATATTTCTTTGGATAAGTTCAACATTCAAATCCATAGTTAATTTAGTGATACCGGATCACGGAAGATTAAATTGTCTTCTTCCATTGTAACTAAAAAGTACGCCATTCACGACCTAGATGGAAATGAACAACCATCGCGAAAGGTTGAGGTGTAAAGGCTATTGGTTTTCTCTTGACCAAGAGATTACACTAGTCTGCATGGATCTTGTTGAATAGGACCTCTGAGGAGGATAAATTCTTGAAGCCCGAACAAGGAAGAATTAGACCTCGTGGTTCGTTGTTTCTTAACCTTCGTCCCTTAAATAGGATCACGTGGGATTGGTAACTATTGCTTTAACTTATCATGGGTAGAGAATCGAGAGAGATTCAATACTTTTTATCTTGGACAATATTATTGGTCACATGTGATTGCTAAGATTTAATCGAAGAATCGTGTGCAAAACGCTTGTTTGATTTGCTCTTGGGAGGTTCATAAGTTTTATCATACCAAATCTTTGGAATTAGTTTCGGTATGGATAATAATGTTGAACCGATTCTCGAAGGACAAAAGATATTAATTAATAAAAGCTATTTTTAGGATTGAATTAATTAATGGGCTAATAATCTTAAACACGCGGGAAATAATGACCGGGGAGCCATATTGATGTAAATATGGGTTAAGATGGATAGTCAATATTAATTATGTAGTGGGATTAATTAATATTTATGGTCTTGAATTATATTGTGGCTCAATATTAGATATTCAAGATCCATTAGAAGGTCCAATCTTAATTCTCCTCGAGTAGCCCAACATATAGTCCAATCGAAAAGGTGATTAAAATAAAATAAATATTGTTACTTATATAAAATTTTGAAAATTATGGATAGGAGAAAGATTTTTTTGAATTTTGTTATGGAATGAAGATATGTATTCTTGGAATACAAGATTATCTCATTAAATTCAAGAAAACTTGGTTATCTATATATAGTAAATTTCGAATTTTTGAAAATATAGTGGGCAAGAAAGATTTTCTTGATTTTCTTGAAAAGATATTATGGAAGATATGTATTTCTTGAAATACAAGAATATCTCATAAATTCAAGAAGATCCAAATCTTGGATTCTTGCATCATCAAATTTTTGAAAATAATGCCATAAAATAGAGGTTGGAATTTTGTGGAATATTTTAATTATGGGAAAAAGAATATATGAGATATATTCAAGATTTTTTGACCAAGAAAAGTCTTTTCCCACATTGAAAAATCACTAAAATTTCGACCCACTTTCCCTCTTATAAATAGGGGATGATTAGTTCATTCCCAAGTACTTTCCATATCTTTGGAAATATTAGCAAATCCACATTTGCAACAAAGTTTTTTTTCTTTTTAATTAATAAACAAGTAGTATCCTTCAACCGGATTTTCTAGGGCTAAAGGAATACTTGGGAAGTCCTTTTTGGTTAGTCTAACCAAAAAGTAATACTTTGCGTTATGTAAACAGTAGATTAATACTTTTAGGTTTTCGTGGCTTTTTATATATGATACGTTTTGCAATTATTATTTGAATTAAATAGGGTTAATTCATGCTAGTAATAATTAATGAATTAAATTTGTATTTAAATATTAATAGATTTTCTATCTAAACAAGTTATATACCCTTTTTTTGACTTTGAATTTTAAAAATATTTTTAAGCGGGACATTAAATTTGAAACAAATTTATTTTCGGTATCTAAACATGTTTTTACATATATAAATATATTAAATTAAAATAAGTAATTTTTTATTTAATGTAAGTTATATGTACTTTTTTATTTAAAAAATAAATTAAAAACAAAAAAACTTTTATATTTAAACAAGTTATGTATATTTTTCTATGTAAACAAGTAATACTTTTTTATCTAAACAAGTTATATGTACTTTTCTATCTAAACAAATAATACTTTTCTATCTAAACAAGTAATACTTTTATATCTTAACAAGTTATATATACTTTTCTATCTAAACAAGTAATACTTTTCTATGTAAACAAGTAATACGTGTTTCTTCAAAATCAAGTCAATAAAAAATCAAACCATAAACAATTGGATAATTTGTGCCCAATATGTTTAAACAAGCTTGATTTATTTTTTTATCTTATGCTTTATTTAATTTGTTTAAAATGTTTGCTAGGGTTCCAAAAAAAATCTCAACTTCAAAATTACTAAGTATGTTTTAAATAATTAATGACAATTTTATTAGGATAATAAAATTGAATTTATGATTTATTTTTTTATCTTTTTTAAAAAAATAGGTTTTATGAATGAATTCCAAACGGATGATTGTGGGTTATTACTAAACGATGAATACTTATTTCGATCAAAACGAAATAGTAATATGTATTTAATCATGGTTATCTTAGGTATAAAATTGATATGCATATACTTTATATCTTGTCAATTTTATATACTTTGGGAGCCAACTATTAATCTGGATATTAAGGGTTTATACTTGTTCTTGTTTTAAACCGGCTTGAATGTGTTTAAATAATCTAACGTGGCTTATTTAAACTTTTTTGAGATGTTCTGATCATGTTCATATTTTTTTGAGATTTTAATATGATCATGTGATCAAACCTTGTGATAATTTTGTGCTTATGCATATTATTGTTTATTTATACATAAATAACCTTTTTAATCCATATATAAAAAAAACAATTTGCTTTTGGAGAAAATTTTGTTGATTGGAATTGAAAACTCACGAGAAATCGCACAAAGCCATAACTGGCGGGTTACCACACCTAAACCGGATAAAAATAAGAGTTTCCACTAAAAGCGGTTAAGAAAAGAGTATCTTGTTGGAGTGGTCTAACGAAATGGCTAAGTGTACCATCTTGCTTTATGTCGGGATGTATTTGCAACACCAACACCGAGCGTTGAAACATGCGGAAATCATGATAGTCTTAAAGCGATGTTTCAACATCGAGCATTGTGGGCTCGTCGGATCACCCATGAGGGACTTGCTCTCTATGAAAATGGTTAAGGAAACGTTCTCCGGATTAATAAACTTGAGGTACTTGGCTATTGAATACGATATCGAGACCCAAATTGATTTCCATGCTCCATTCAAATTTTTTCAGTTGAACTACCGGATGAATAATAGTAAAACAAATTCATTTAGTTTCAAAATTAATTAATAAAAGTCAAAAGCGGACCTTCTCATTCTTCTAACCAAGGGGTGGTAAGAACAAGAATATAAAGGCCACAAGCAAGTGAATATATGTTATTCAAACATAAGGTGAAGAAAGGTGGTCATCCTCAATGCGGTGAGAAAAGGACATTGGATTCCATCAAAAAGGATGGAAAGAAAGGTAATTCTAACTAGTAATTTAAACCCTATATTTGGATCTGGGATCCATAATCATGTTTGTTTCACATTACATAATTATAAAACAATTCTAACAATTCTAGTGGCAACCATCGATGGGAGAATAACAATCTTTTGAAACAATGCTTTAATTTTTGATATATTTTACGTATTTTTTAAAAAGAATTCATTTTCAGGTTTTCTAACTTTTTATGATGGATATTTTGGTTACTTTTTTTAATAAAAGTTAATTTTTTTTGATAAATTTAATCATGGAACGTTGTTGAATGATTCTATACAATTAATTGTGCACAATCAAAAATGTATCTATAACATCAATTTTAGACAAGAAAACGTTCATCGGCGTGACAGATTCTTTGACATCTAAGATTAATCATATAAATCAAAGAGGATCCAAATGAACGGTTAGGGTTTTTCTATGAACCGATTCCAAAATGAATCATGTTTAATACACCGAGAGGGCATTTGGAAAGGGAATAGGGCCAAAAAGTGTGTAGAGATCGTTTAATTATGAAAGTTAATGTCAACCAAAGCAAGATGAGGTTATGAGTAAATTGATGATTACTTTATACATTTTCCTTATGAAGCATGAATTATGAACTTAAATATTCTATATAAGGCTATAGAATCATATGGAAAAAATGTATCAAGTCTTAAATATATGAGTTTTTGAACTACTTATGAAGGATTGAATTTGAACCATCACCCCCGGAACCTCAACAAACGGGGTTTGCGGAAAAGCAACATAATTCTTTTGGAAATGGTTAGATCAATGATGAGTTATAAAGAAATATGGAAAGTCGACTTACATTGAACTTGGTGCTATCCAAATCGGTTCCCAAAACCCTAAAGAATTGTAAGTAAAGCATGAGACACATGAGAACTTTGGGGTGTCCGATACGTGTTGGACAAGAAAACCCGAAATTGGATCCTTTCGGAATTAAATGTTTTTGTAGGACAGGAACAAAATGGTGCATGTTCTATAGTTCGAAGATCAAAAGGTGGACATCCGCACCCACTTTAGATTTTGGAAGAAAACTATAGAACCAAAGAAAACCCGTATGAGATTACCTTAAATGAGTTTTAGAGGGCAAACCTTAATAAGTAATCAGATGATATACCAAACGACATCGTTTTCAACCGAACCTCGTTATAGTGAAGGGTTGTTTTTCGAAGATTCATGGGAATAGGAGAGTCCTCGGACTTGATTTAATTGGACATATGACGTGGCACTCCAAGATGTGGGCCCCAATTGCAATTCCGAAATGGGTTCTATGTTTCATAATAGAGTGTGGAGCTAGTCGAACCACTTAATGAAGTCAAACCCATTGGATGCAAGTGGGTATATAAGAGGAAAAGAGGACCGGACGGGAAGGTTTAAACCTTTAAAAAAGCAAATTAACAAGGTTTAATTTTATAGGAAACTTTAAATAAATTAATCTTAAGTCCATCTGTATTCTCTTATCGATTATAACTTATTTCGACTTTACTCGGGCAAATAGATGTCAAAATGACTTTCCTAACTAAGTCTTGATAAAGAGATCTACATGCAACAAACCCAAGGTTTCATTGAAACAGCCAATAAATCTAGTTTGTAAGCTCAAGAGGTCCATTTCTGATTAAAAAATGGCATCCGAGCTTGGAACCAATGTTTTGATCATGTTATAAAGTCTTATGGGTTTGATCAAAACAAGTTTGAAAGTTATTGTGTATAAAAAGCGTTCGGAATCGCATTGGTAAATGCCGTAGATAACATTGTGATCATCGGAAACGATGTGAAGGTGTGTTGTAAGGGTATGGCTTTTCAAAAACAGTTTGATATGAAAGACTTAGGGAAAACCGGACATATCCTTGGAATCAAGATAACTCGAGATTGCCGTAAAATGATGATCGGGTTAAAGTTTCATACATAGACGCCGGTTTTGAAAGCGATTAAGATGCAAGATTCCAAGAAAGGATTCGTGATTTTTCGGACTTGGAATCCATCTATCAAGAAAATGTTCCCCTAAGACCTAAAAAAGGAGATAGATGACATGAAAGGTATTATATATCCGGAAACCTTACCAAAATTCAATGTCTAACCATTAGGCAGTCAAGATATCAAAATAACAAGGGAAACCATTTTAAAAACATAATATATTTAAAATAGAATCGGGATAGAATGTTGATTTCAATAATTCAATCCCAATCATCGGATCTAACAATTCTAACCATTCTCATTCATTATGTGTTTCCATTTTAAAATTAGCCATCAAATAAAATATCGTAAATGCATCAACGACCAACCATGGAAGTCGGGTAATCATAAAATGAACAGAAAGATTTGGGCTCTAGATTCTTAGTGGACTTGGATCAAGCAATTTGACAATATCTAACCAAGAGAACCAAAGTCCATGAGTCAAACAAACACATTAAAGGAAAGACATCTTATAAAGAAATCGTTAAGAATGAGATATAGATGTGGCAAAGATAAGCGTCGAGGGGCACTAACTAGCCGATCCATTCAGCGTCTGCCTCTGAATACATTCGAGAGACATGTGAGTGGAATGGGTGTCAATGTAATTGACTAATCTAAACAAAAGTATAAGTGGGAGAAAATAAGGTGTGGGAATAGAGTTTTCTATTTGAGTGAGGTGGGATGTGGTTTTTGGACTTTTTTTTGATGGGATTATCTTTAAAAATATATTTTTACTTTGTATAATCTTAAATAACTTATTTCGAAATAAATTGTTTATAAATGCTTTTAAATATGATTGAATGTTATATATATTTATTATAATTACCAGACGTGTTAGCTTGTAGTTAATTTAGTGATCGGATCAGAGAAGATTAAACGTCCTTGTAACTAAAAAAGTACGCCATTCACGACCTAGATGGAAATGAACAACCATAAAGGTTGAGGTGTAAGGATTGGTTTTGTCTTGGTTTATACACTAGAAATTTGAATAGGACCTCTGAGGAGGATAAATTCTTGAGCGGAACAAGGAAGAATTAGACCGACTGGTTCGTTGTTTCTTAACCTTCGTCCTTAAATAGGATCCGTGGGATTGGTAACTATTGCTTTGACTTATCATGGGAAATCAGAGATTCAATATTTTTTATCTTGGGCAATATTATTGGGGTGTGATTGGATATTGTGCTTGATTTGCCCTTGGGAGGTTCATAAGTTTTATCATACCAAATCTTGCAAGTAGAATTAGACCGGTATGGATAATAATGTTGAACCGTTTCGACCAAGGACAAAAAATATTAATTAACGTAAAAAGTTATTTTAAATGGCTTGAATTAATTAATGGGCTGATAATCTTAAACACGGGAAATAATGATGGGAGCCATATTGGTTTAATATGGGTTAAGATGGATAGGCAATATTAATTATGTAGTGGGATTAATTAATATTTATGGGCTTGAATTATATTTGATTCAATATTAGATATTCAAGATCCATTAGAAGGTCAATCTTATTCTCTAAAGGGAAAAGTAGCAACATATAGTCAATCAATAATTAAAAAAGGTGATTAAAATAAAATAAATATTGTTTTTATATTTCCTCTAAAATTTTCAAAAATTATGGATAAAAAGGGATTTCATTTTCTTTGAATTTTGTTATGGAATGAAGATATGTATTCTTGGACAAGATTATCTCATTAAATTCAAGAAAAATCTCCCACTTGGTTATCTATATAGTAAATTTTGAATTTTTGAAAATATGTGGTCAAGAAAGATTTTCTTGATTTTCTTGAAAAAGATATTATGGAAGATATGTATTTGAAATACAAGAATATCTCATAAATTCAAGAAGATCCAAATCTTGGATTTTGCATCATCAAATTTTTAAAATTTAAAATATAGGATGGAATTTTGTGGAATATTTTAATTATGGGAAAAAAGAATATATGAGATATATTCAAGATTTCTTGGTGACCAAGAAAAGTATTTTCCCACATTGAAAAATCACTAAAATTTGGAACCCTCTTATAAATAGGGGATGATTAGTTATTCGTCTGGTCCATGTCTTTGGAAATATTAGCAAATCAAAATGGGCAACAAAGTTTATTTTTTTTTTTTTTTTGTTAAGGGGAAAGTATCCTTGGATATGGATAATCGAAGCTATGTTTTTGGGAATACTTGGGAAGTCCTTTTGGTTAGTCGAGGGCAAAGCAAGCTGGGGGAAATACGTTTTGGCAGCGTAGGTTTTACGTGGATTTTTTTATCGGAATAGTTTGTTTCAATTATTATTTGAATTAATATATGGTTAATTCAAGCTAGTAATAATTAATGAATTAAATTTGTATTTAAATGAGGTGAATAGTGGTTTCTTGGATTACAACATATTGATGGGAATGTGAAGAATGTGATGGTTGATGATGCATTGAAGGTGTTTGATGAAATGCTTGAACAAAGTAAAGTTGAGCCTAATGATGTGAGCTTTTTGAAGTGGCTTTTAGATCTTTTATATTCATTTATCATACTCTATATTTATTTATTTTTAAATTATGCATATTGTATATATACATATAATATTTCTTATGACGTCATCCTTTGGCACACCGGATCAAATCAACCGGTTCAACCTTTTTTTTTTTTGGGTCGCCCAAATTTCAACTCCGTTCCGATTTTTAAAACATAGCGGAGACTCGACCGCGCAAATGACGGATACTAAATCCGTCGCAAAATTCCGTCGTTAAAACCCGCCTTCTTTGTAGTGAACAAAAGGAAAAATCTAAAGGCGCACCGTTGTGAGATCTGGTTGGGAGAAGAACCCTAACAGATTGGTTGCGATGAAGAAGAATCCTGAAACGCATAATTTGAAACGGGCCTGGGCCTTGACCCGCGACGCAAAAAAAAATTTAAAAAGTCCAATTTGAATTATAATTGCACATAACCATAGTGTGCAATATTACATACAAGTTTTTATCTTAATTAAACAAGTATTATGAATATCAATGGGGAATTAGGGTAAATGTCCCTTTTTATGCTTAAAATGGGATAAATATTAAATAATCTTTCCATATTTTTACTGAAAAATGTCCTTTCTTCTATTTATTTTTACCGTAATAATCTTATACTTATACATGTATATCTTCAACCGTGATTATATCCATGACACTCTTGACCAATGAAAATAAGATTCATGTATATTAAAAACATTCTTCCAAAAAAAAATTACGAAAGAAAATTTTAATCCTATTTTTAACCTTAAAAGAGACATTTACCTTCCTTGCAGACCTTGCCCCCAAATATCAATCTAGGTATATTTGATGTATTTCTGTGGGCCCAATTAAGATATTTCTATTTCTTTGCGTTTTTTTATATTTTTATAATATTTCACTTACTACCCTCTCTGTCCATCGAAAGTTTATTCAGATGACTGAATTTTTTTTTATAAAAGATAGATTAAATGTGTTTATGAATATAATTTTTTTTTATCATCTAACAATTCTTAATTACTCAAATTATTATTATATTTTACTCAAAATTAATAATATTATTCATAAATAAATTTAATCAACGTTTCCGGATAACATGTTAAAATCTTTTGAGTTTTGTGGACAAAGGGAGTAATATTTAATACTTAAACCCATAATTATAGTAATTCTTTTACTTTTTTACGTTTTAATTGTTATGCATCCATTCTATAGATCATAAAGTGAAATACGTGGGGTGAAGTCATATGATGTCACTCCCAATTCAGATGGGTCTAAATAGTTTAGAATCGTCATTATGCTAATTCCACAAGTTATTAAAAATACTGGATTTGTTAATCATCTTCATTAAGAGATGCAAATTTTCATATTTCTAAAAAATAAAATTCCGAAATTTTAAATATCTTAGCTTATTAATAGATTAAAAAAAGTGATGAAGTAAATTACACGTGGAATGATACCCTCAGCCAAACTGAGTGATTGGTTGGGGGATGGTGATGTGACATAGAAAGGAAGAATGGGCAGACCAGTTTTGAGTGCCACACAGATATAGTACAAACCTTTTTTGACTCATTATTATCTTACTTTTCATAATTGTTTTTATATATTTTTTTAAAATAGAATTATCATTTATCATCAAATAGTGGTATGTGATTACAAATTTACAACCCCTAATAAAACAACATCCTCTAATAACAAAACATCACCCACAAATCAAATAATAGATGAGAGCAACAAAAAAGAAAAATAAGTTAATTATCTGCAGCAGAATTAGTTATGTCAAAATTTACATTTTACTTTTATTTTTTCCGTTGGTGGGAATTTAATAAAATAAATAAGTGTAAGCATCTTTTTACTGAGTCCAACTGCATCACTCAAAATAATAGTGAATTATTGTTATTCATATTCTTTATTTCTGACAAAAATTATTGGAGATAACTCTGTAAATTATTTTTCAAATATAATATTTGAAGGACCAGTGTAAACATTGAATTACAGAAAATATAGGAATGACACGGCTGATAGAAGGAAACCTAGAAATTATATATAATTAATTTTAAAAAGTAAGGAGTTATAGTTTATTATATCATTATTTCTATTTTTTTAATTTATAATTTAATCGATAAAAGATAATCATGAAACACCTAATTATATTTTGAAATTGAGAATCATAAAATAAGAAATAGGCAAAAGAAGAGAATGAAATAATATTTATAAAATGAAATTTATAGAACCTAAAATTGAAGAGTTACTAATGAGAGTAGAAAGACTTTAAAATAAAATAATTTGACTTGATTAAATATTTGTCTTAATATATATTAATAATAAAGATAAAAATTAAATATAAAGATGTATGGTATGAAATCAATGAAGACAAAAAATTATATGAGACGGTCTCATGCATGAGATGAGGTTTAACTTGACACAAATCGCAGTTATACCTCCTAAAATATTAAAGTGTTAATGCTCAATTTTATATATCATCTCGTGCAATTGTGCTTCAACTATAAATGTTGTAACAATTAGAAACGAACTTATCATTTGTTGAACAAAATTGAAATAAATAAATAAGTTAAATGAAATGAAAGATGGGCAGGGTGAACAAAGAAAGCAGTGGTAGCAGACTAGCAGACATTGAATTTAATGGCGAGAAAAAAAGTGGATAAAATAAAAAGAAAATCAAAATAAAGAGGACTTTTTTTTTTTTTTTGAAATACAATAAAATGGTCAAATTTTGCGAATAATATTGGGTCAAAAGCGCCCGAGAAAAGGGGTTGCCAGCTGAGCTGCCAGCTTTTAATTCTATTATTCTTTTTCATTTTTTGGTTTTTACATATCTGACAGTTTTACAATTTGTATTTTTTTTTCTTTTGTTTGTTTCAACTTTCAATATCAAGGTTGTGAATTTGTTTTTTTTAACAGATCTATTGTTCTTGTTTGTTTACACTTTACAACAATCTAAAATGGGATTGAAAAATCAAGATTTTTTAGTCCTTTTTTTTTGTGTTTGTTTACGTTTGCCTACTGCAGTTGCTAAAAAAAAAAATATTACTTGTAGAAATCAAGTAAAAATATTATTGCATACCTCTAAATGTCAGATAGATGGTAATTTAAATGTTAAAATTTATATAAATCTGATTCATATATTTAAAATTCACGAATTTTGGTGATCATATCCAACAAACTTAGATGAACCCTAACATACAAGGTTTTATTAGATTCATTTTATAAATGAGTAAATAATTGGAAGAAAATTACGTGAACCAAGTCCAGTATTAGTCAAACAAATATGGATCTAATCGAACGAATTACCAAAATAAATAGAATTGAACCGTCCGTGGTTTAGCCTTTAGAGTAGTCATTATTTAAAAATCTATATATTAGATCAATACAAAAATGTAAAAACTTAATCATATAGATGTATTAATAATTTAATAGCAAAAAAAGGCTAGGTATAATTGACAATAAAGAAAGGCCTTAAATATTCTCAACTCAACCGATATAGATATCTACACATCATTAGGCATGTACGTGTATACTACTAACAGAAATACAGAACCTGTAAATGGACAAATGTACCCTCTTCGACGGGACGGGATACCTAACTCTCCTACGACACGTGCTGCAATACGTACATAAATCAAGTGTCACAATTATCATTAATTATTAGTAACAAACAACATAGATTGCCTAATGTATGACTTGATAGCTAGCTAGTCACTTCTTCTAAGTTTAATAGGCCGGCCACAGTGTTAGTCACATGTTTGAAATAATGTTAAGTTGTTCAATTTCCGCATCCGTAAATGTGAGTGCTCGTTGCAATTTTTTCGGAGAAAATACTTCGACTTCCACCGCGTAGTACGCTCTCACGGGGCGGTGATCCGATAGCCTAACTTCGGATCTCCCATACCCTAGCAGCTTCATTCCAGTCCCATAACACAGAATTCGATCACACCTGCAAAGAAATCCATAAATTACACACATATTTTTACTAGTCAGAACAAGTCCATTTTTTAAAATAGGCATACCATGCAGGTGTTCTACCGGTTTTTGGATCACCTCTGGTGTAAGAATCGGAATTGAACTCGTATTTGTAAGTGGGGGCGAAGCTCAAAGTACCTTCAGACCATCCATCGAATGCTCGGTCTTTCTTAAACTCATTGATAAGCTGCAAAACGAAGGCATGTAACAGTGTCAATGTAACAGGAAAGAAGAAAGGCAATGTTAATTTGTTATTAGTTTCTTTCTGTAGCTATTGCGGCTTGTGTTAATTACAAAAGTGATTCTTTGTGTTGCTGAATTTTTCTCTTCTTAGTCATGCTGATATTTACTCGCTAAATCATTTGTAAAATATCTCAGTATGAACATGAATTTTGCATGCCAGAAAAGTTAAATAAGTTATGATAAATGACCAAAAAAGCCAAAGCAAGTTATGTTTCATGTAAGTTGATCTTTTTAGCACTTGAAGCTTTTCAGCTAGCTTAAAGGAAAAAAAAGGTTAATATTTACCTGATCGTGCTCGAGTAACTTGCGCCAGTTCTTCTTCGAAATTAACTCCCTTGTGCGCTCATACGACAAATTGATTCGATAATTTAAGTCACCCAGCCAAATTATTCTCCTGAAACATATCATTTGCAGTTTGCAGATATGATTTGAGTGGACCAACTCTACCAGGAATCAAGTTAAAACAGCTAAAGATACTACAATAAATTATTTCACAAACAGAACTGTATAACACCTTCTCAATGATATATAGAAACATATTCTTACTCATGGTCATAGATTTTTGTAGGAAGCCACCCGACACCAGAGCGAAAATTGAAACGCGTACGATTATTAATTTCACAGACATCGGCATTTCTCTTGACTGTGTCCGCCTCTCTCTCCCCTGACGTTAGATGAGAACAGATAAAACAGAACACTGTCTGGTGTATAGACATGCTAACTGATACTGATCCCTGAAACACAAACGACAAGATTATGCTAAGCTATGCTACTCTGAGATATTATATATATCAAGCATTGAAATCAAGATAATGACTGAAAACGAACCTTGTTACCGATATAGCCCATGATACCAACCCCAACAGTGGACACATTCAAGTTCTGTATATGTCTTCTTAAGCTCCTTCTAACCCATATAGTGATGAAGATTCCAACCATTTGCTTGCTTACTATTCTAACGTAGGGAGGCCTTCTTTTCCGGTTTATTAGGGACTCGAGATCAAGTTCCACAAGCTTTGCTAACTCAGACCGTATTCTGTTTTCATTAATCGACACAGAGTTGAACAAACTATATGTCCCGAAAGATTTTGGAGTCTTGAAGGATGCAGATGATCCAACAGAATCAAAAATCTGCTGACCTAAAAGATGAAGTGGGGGCTCTGGCCAGCTTAAGCCTATCCTTTCTCTCCCACTAAGCGTTTTGGTTAACTTGTTTACATACTTTTCAGTCGAGTCCACATTCTCTTTAGGATTGCCGTTTCTTACGCAGTACAATCTGTCCAGCATTTTGGGAGACGAAACCTGAAGTTCCATTTCATCAGTATGAAGCATTCCATCCTTCCGTTGGTAAAGACCGACTGGTTCTTCAGTGACTGGGTAGATTGAGGCTCCCTCCTCGCCATCACTGAAGGATTCGAGTAAAACTTCGTCTACTATAGCTGCAGCTTCTTCAGATGGATTGAACCTTGTTGGAGAAGGAGGATCACTGTAGCTCTTGAACTTAGTCACCGGAGGTACTCGGTTGAGAGTTTCACGGATTAAGTCTTCCCATTTTAAGGCAGGGCGATTATCTTCAGCACCGAATATGTTACCAGCATTCAATGGGATCATCTCTTGAAAACTGTAGACATACAGTATATGACAAACAGTTGGCATAATTCTTCTTATTGAAACATGAATTTAGCGAACTTACCCAACTACGTAGATATCAGCAGGCTCATCGATGTTTAACAAACCATCAAGATCTAGGTCATCAGGAGGAATTTTTCCTCCAACATTCCAAGTGGCGGCGCATATCCTAGTAAAGTCAACAGAACAAGATAAATGAAGGATCTAACACAATATAATATTTGCTTACGATTTGATCTTGAAATTGAAATGAAAAACGTACTTAATTTCCTTTCTGTTTATATACTGAGCTCTGAATGTCTCTGATTTTCGTCTTCTTATCCTGGGGAGAGTCTCTGAGTTTGAACAGAAGATGTAAGCTCTTCAGAAAGATAAACAGCAACAGTGAGACGCACGTAGCATTGGCTCTTTAGTTAATTTGACAAACTATAATTGAACTCTGATCCATCATATTTATCTTAGTGTTTAATTTTAGGGATTGCGCTCTTAAGAATCAATCAACAAACATTCTTAAAGACAAATTATCGAATTCCGAATAGTATACAAGTACGAAATGTAAGACCTCAACAGAACAAGCTCACATAAACAAAATCATCCCGAAAAAACGCCCCAAAAATTCACGAAAATACACATTTCGTTCCAATGTTTGATTTGAAAAGAAAACACGTTACCATTAGGATCAACCTGAAGTTCATCGGGTTTATCAATCCTATTGCGCGATTCCTTGGGCGCATCACAAATTTCTGCGACATAAAATCACAAAAAATCATCAAAAATCACAACAATCGCCCAAAACGAATTCGATGCCCTAAATTATAAAAAAATTACCTTGTTCCGCATCAGAATCGGTGTCGGAATCACTATCAGCAGAGTAATCGGCGCTGCTCGTCGATATGTTGAGCCACTTGCGCACCACCGCGCCCCGCCACGACAGCTGCAACACCAATCGCAATACTCAATTACAAAATTTCTCAAATCACGCACCGTAAAAACTCGAAAAAAAAAAAAACTGAAAAAGTATCGACGTTGAAGGAGAGATGAAGAAGCATTTATGATTTACCTCCTGCTGCTGATGCTGCTTCTGGCTTTTGGTTTCGATGTTGTGCTTCTTCATGATAATATGTGTAGAGAGAGAGAAGGAGATTGTGCGCGAAAAAGGTATGAGGAGAAGAAATGGTAGCCCATGAACCGCCGTGACGCCGTCTGGTCCTGCACTTATTTGTCCTGTTGAAATACTCCAGTATAAAAATAACGGTTTGTTCAACTTTGTGGGAAATTTCTCTCTTTTTCTTTTAAATAATAATTGCGCAATGCTAAATTCTTTTAACAAATAAATTGAACTAGATGTATGTATATAAAGTTGCTCAATCCTCGAATTCCACCAATTGCATGGTTTTTTGTGAAAACCAAAATTCTGAATGAGTATCTGTAAGACACTAAGACCACAGAAGAAGTATATTTGTAACTTCAGAAGATGGTAACTTTCTGAATGACTAAAACTGTAATAATTTCAAAATGTGGTATTTTTCTGGGGATGGGTCCCTTGCTATACAGAAAGGTTTGTGCACCCGGGAGAATCGTTAGATCACACCCGTACACATTTTTTTTTTTTTGTACATCATCGTGTTGTACAGTAGGGGATCTATCTATATATTTCTGAATGACTATTTATAAGACCACAAAAATTATATCTGCAATTTCAAAATATGGTAATATTGACAAAAGTTGGTAAACAATGTTGCGTAGCTCATTTATATTTTAAAAGGTATTAGTTATTTTGTCAAAAGTACGTATTAATTTTTCAATATCATTTGTTTTTGCTGAAAAATAGTTATTTACTAAGGAGTTAATTGTATACTATAGAGTCTTAATTGTTAAAAGACTATAGTAGTATAGATGGAGATGCATTTGATTTGCTAAAAAAATATCTGTTTTTACTTTTCCTTTATATAAATATGACTTATAGTCATAAAGTTATGCACATGATGCACCGGAATACAGGTACTCACATAATGACATTTCCTAAAAACAATTGAGGGGGATGCATTTCTTTCTTTTTAATTGAATATATATTTTGGTGATTTTTCCAGTTCCTAACCCCACTCCCACCACACACATTCACGTGATTGATTTTCTATTTAAAAGAGAAAGAAAGGGTGAAGTGGTTATTCCACCGTAATTCAGGATTTGATTTATTAAAGTTCGACCGATTCAGCCTTTTTAATGAACAAGTTTGATCTGATTTAAAAAAAAAAAAAACTATTTATTTACGTAAACGCAATTTAAAATTTATTAAAGTCTTTTAAATTCAACAAGTCGATTTATATTTATATATATATATAATATATTTATTAACTATTTTTTATATTAATAATATATTAAAAGAACAATTTAATTAAACAACTTAACTTTCAATGAACCCTAAATCTTGCTAAAAATATTAAAAATAAACAAATTTTAAAACTACAGAATTTACATAATTATTTTTTAAAATTTAATTAAATGAAGAATAAATCTCCAGTGAAATTTATACAATTGATATCATTACATTTATAAATTAAGATCATAGTATAAAATGTTATTAATATATATATATTTATAAAAATAGATATATCAATTTATAAATGTAATGATATTAAATTGATAGTATAATCAAATTTCATTGGAGAGTTTTTTCAGGCTTTTTAAATAAACCTTCAGAGACGCCGGTTCATGGATTAAAATAATTATACTTGACTTTCAATCCCAAACCCTATCGAGAATCTTTGAAACCAATTTAATCCATATATACGGATAACATTAACAAATGCCTGATGGACAAATTACATCTCTTTTTTCATTCTCTGGGATCATCATTATATAATTTTATGAGATGATTATTTTATTATTAGAGGAGTGCTGAGTCAAAGGAGAAATTATTAGTAAATTTATGTGTTACATCGTATATATGCTAATTTAAATAGTGTTGCTGGCCATGTCAAGGTAATATATGTACTCGTTGTTTACAAAAAATATATATTTATTGGGTTTCAAACAATATCCCACATCGAAATAATATGTGAGGATCATGTGGTTTATTAGGATAGACACTATCTCCATTGGTATGAGGCCTTTTGGGAGATGTCCAAAAAAATCCGTGCGGACTTTGGCCCAAAGCGGACAATATCATACCAATGCTGGGACTTGGGTCCATCCAGGGTCCTAATAGTGGTATCAGAGCCATGGTCCCAGGCGAAACGGTGTGGAGTAGTCCCAGGTGTTGAACGAATGTGGTGAGCCTATGGACTAGGCGGTGTTGACCTAGATAGAGCGGGTCATTTGAGTAAACGGTGTGGAGTAGTCCCCGGTGTTGAACGAATGTTGTGGGCCTATGGACTAGGCGGTGTTGACCTAGATAGAGCGGGTCGTTTGAGGGGAGGCTCGGTGGTTTTTGTTTGAGGGGAGGATTGTTGGGGTTCAAACAATATTAAAGGAAATTGTTCGTTGCCTATTCTCATTCATTTCGGTCAAATATATACATGAGATACATGACTCAATTAAGCAATTGAGAATACAATTAGGCTACAATTGAGGATACAATTAAGATAACAAAGCCTAGAATTATGCACTAGAATATTTACATTTTAAAGATAAGTGACGTGATTTACGTAATCTATCACACCCCCGCAGTTGAAGCGGGAGGTTTCCGTACGTTGAGACTGTCTCGAAATTCATCAAAGAGTACGCGCGGAAGTCCTTTAGTAAATATATCTGCAATCTGATAACGAGACGGAACATGTAGAACACGGACCTGTCCACGGGCCACTTTCTCGCGTACAAAATGTATATCCATCTCAACATGTTTAGTGCGTTGATGTTGAACGAGGTTGCCTGAGAGACATATCGCACTAACATTATCACAATAAACCAATGTAGCTTTGTGGACTAGAAAATGTAGTTCCAAGAGAAGGTTGCGAATCCAGCAGGACTCAGACACAACATTAGCTACTCATCTATACTCGGCTTCGGCACTTGACTGAGATAACGTAGGTTGCCGCTTAGAGGACCATGATATCAAATTGTCTCCAAGGAAGACACAATATCCAAAAGTGGATCGTCTGGTATCGGGGCACCCGTCCCAATCGGCATCTATATAAAGAGACGAGACCAGAAACTGAAGATTTTTGGAGATGTAGGCCATAGTCAAGAGGGCCCTGAACGTACCGTAGTATGCGTTTGAGAGCATTCATATGTTCAACCTTCAGGTCATGCATATGCAAACAGACCTGTTGAACGGCATAGGAGATGTCCGGTCTCGTGAATGTAAGATATTGCAATACACCCGCTAAACTTCGATAATGTGTAGGATCTTCGTAGGGAGATCCCAAAGCACTCAGTTTTGCCTTAGAGTCCACTGGTGTGGTCGTAGGTTTATAGGAGGTCATCCCAGCACGATCAATTATTTCCTCCGCATATTTTCTTTGACAAAGAAATAACCCACCTGCATGTCGTGAAACAGAAATGCCCAAAAAATAGCTCAATGGACCCAAATCCTTCATCGCAAATTCTGCAGCAAGGAGTGACATGATAGATTGATGAAGAGCACTAGAAGATGCAATAAGAATGATGTCATCAACATATAGAAGAATGTAAGCCATGTCATTTCCTTTTCGATAAATAAATAACGAATGATCGTTTATCGTGTGAGAATCCAATAGTGAAGACAAAATCAGCAAACCGTTGATACCAGGCACGAGGGGCCTGCTTTAAGCCATATAAGGATTTTTTTTAACAAGCACACATAATCGGGATGAACATGATCCCTGAATCCCAGCGGCTGATGCATATAAATGGTATCATGAAGCTGGCCATGCAAGAATGCATTTTTTACATCCAGTTGATGAATGTGCCATGAGTTAGACAGGGTTATGCTGAGAACAGTCCGAATGGTAGCTGGCTTCACGACTGGGCTAAAAGTTTCATCACAATCCACACCGACTTGCTGAGACCTGCCATAACCAACAAGACGAGCTTTGTGTCGCTCAATAGAACCATCAGAATTCTTTTTGTGATGAAAAATCCACATAGAGCGGATAATATTAACATTAGGTGGACGGGGAACCAACTCCCACGTCTTATTTTTAATAAGAGCATTAAATTCGTCTAACATGGCAGTTTTCCAATTCGGATCGGACAAGGCTGCTTTTGGGTTACGGGGAATAGAAGATGGTGTAACCGAGGTTGTCAAATTAAATTGACGTTTGGGCTTAGAAATCCCATGCATGCTGCGAGTAGCCATTGTCCGAGATGGTATTGGACGGGTCGCTTGGGTCGTTGTTGAGAGAGGCTGTATATGGGCCGTTGGAGAACACTCAGTTTGGATGGTGGGGGATTGCTGGGCAGGAGAGGAAACTGGGGAACTTGACTCAGGTGAGGCGTTGGAGTCCACTTGGTGGACTGGGTTAGGCTCTATTTGAGTGTGTGAAACTGTAGTATTTTGGTTTTGTAGATGATGGTGCAAAATGGGATGCAAACCATCATCTAAGAATTTGTAGGTGGTAAAAGTGGGTTGATGCAGCTTGGCAAACGGGAATTGGAACTCATCAAAGATGACGTGCCTGGAGATAATAATTTTCTTGCTAGAGAGATCATAACACTTATATCCCCTATGATTAGGTGGGTATCCCAAAAAAACACACGGGGTGGAACGAGCTTGTAGCTTATTTATTTTGGTGGAGGGAAAAAGAGGATAACACAAACAACCAAAAACCCGTAAGTGTGTGTAAGAAGGATCCCGGTGATAGAGAAGTTGAGTTGGGGAATAATTTTTGAGTATCTTGGTTGGAAGAATGTTTAAGAGATAAGTTGCCATTTGTAGAGCATGATGCCAAAATGATGGTGCATATAGATGAGTGAGCGAGAAGAGTTCGTATTAAGTTATTTATGGCTCGTATTTTTCGTTCGGCTTTGCCATTTTGTGGAGAAGTGTGAGGGCATGAAAAATGGAAGACTAAACCATTTTTGTGAAAAAAATATTTGAATGATTCATTATCAAATTCCCTCCCATTATCGCATTGAAAGCATTTAATATTCATCTCAAATTGGGTTTTAATGAAAACACTAAAAGAGGAGAAAATAGAATAAACTTGTGATTTTCTACCAATGGGGAATGTCCACAAGAAATTAGTGTAATCATCCAAGAGAAGAATGTAATATTTATGTCCTGCCGAACTTAAAATAGGGGATGTCCATAAGTCACTATGCACAATATCAAATGGCAATGTAGTGTAAGAAGATGATGGATAAAATGGCAACTTAACATGTTTCCCAAAAACACAAGATTCACAAATAGAAGAATATGAAGATTGTTTACTTTCAATAAACTTTTTATTTTGAAGAGAGCGTAGAACAGTTGCTCCCGGGTGTCCCAATCTATTATGCCATAAAATAGGAGAAAGAGCTGCAAAAGTTGATGGAGATGTGGTTGGATGACTGGCTGTGATAGGATATAGATCCCCGGTGCTATTGCATCTCATTATAGGAATCCCCGTCTGAATGTCCTTCACAGAAAATCCAAATGGATCAAACTCAACAGAAACATTATTGTCAATTGTGAAACGACGCACATAAATCAAGTTTTTAATGAGTTTAGGAGCATGGAGGACATTAGTTAAATTTAATGGTGGATGGGGTGGAGAAAGGGATGTTCGTCCATAACCACGAATTGGAATTTCCTGTCCACTGCCAACAATAATATTTTTGGGATTGCTCATATTAAAATAAGACGAGAGAGTACCTTGAGAAGCCGTCATGTGTGAGGTTGCACCAGTATCCATGTACCAATTTTCATCAGGAGCATTAAGAGACATGGTGTGCATGGCTGCTTCAATGTCGGTGGGCGCATAGCTTGAGGGAGGAGGTAGATGAGCACTGTACGCTTGCTGCGGACGATTACCTAGAATTCCGGGCTGGCGATTGGGAGGTGGACGAGCCCATGAAGATGCGGGATAAGGACATGGAGGGATAGCCCATGGTTGTTGAACCCACGGAGCCCATGGTGTGTATTGAGCCCACGGATAGTGTTGTTGCGACTGTTGTCCTCTGCCGCCGTGGATGCTGCCACCGCGACCCTTGCATTTGCCACCACCATTTTTGCCGCGATTTGGCCGGTTGTTGGTGCTGCGTTTAGTTCCATTTTTAGAACCCGAATTAAAATCGCGACCATGACTGGTTTCTTCGTCTGCAGAATTGGTGGTAAGGAGTGCGGTGTCGGCAGCACTAGTGGCTGCTGCAGTTTATTTGGATTTGCGGGTTTCTTCAAGGATTAACCTTGAGTGAGCCTCGTAAAAAGGCGGCAACGGGTTGCTCTGTTGAATGAACGTAGCAACACCAACATAATTTTCATTTAAACCAGCAATTAATTGAAGGACTAACCTTTGATTTGAAACCGGTGCACCAACGTTAGACAGTTGATCAGCAAGCATTTTTAGTTCTTGACAATAGGCCGAGATGTTGGGAAACTTGTCCATATGAACTTGAGAGAATTGATTTTCTAGGTATACAGCACGTGAGTTCTTGTTATCCTGGAAAATGTTTTGTAATCTCTCCCATGCTTGTTGTGCAGTTGAATCTGGTTCCAAAATGGTGTGCAACAAATCATTGGAGATTGTGCCATAAATCCATTGTAGAACAATAGCATCCAAACGAGACCAAATTCTTGGATCGACCTCGACAGTCTCATCCGTAGGAGGAATAATATGGTCAATGACTTGGTATGCGCGACAATGGATTTTGAATAATTCTTCCCATGAGGTGTACTGACCTTTTTCCATCTCTAGAATGATGGGGATGAAATTCTTGACATTATTGACCGCAAGAGCGGGATGAAACTTATGTTCTTCAGCCATGGAAGAGAAGAAAAGAAGGTGCCAAGAAGAAGAAAGGTCAAGATGGCAGAGGTATTAGTGGGGTTTAGGCTCTGATACCATAAAGGAAATTGTTCTTTGCCTATTCTCATTCATTTCGGTCAAATATAGACATGAGATACAGGACTCAATTAAGCAATTGAGAATACAATTAGGCTACATATGAGGATACAATTAAGAAAACAAAGCCTAGAATTATGCACTAGAATATTTACATTTTAAAGATGAGTGACGTGATTTACGTAATCTATCAAATATCCCACATCGAAATAATATGGGAGGATCATGTGGTTTATTAGGATGAACATTATCTCCATTGGTATGAGGCATTTTGGGAGATGCCCAAAAACAAATCCGTGCGGGCTTTGTCCCAAAGCGGACAATATCATACCAATGTCGGGACTTGGGTTCATCCAGAGTCTTAACAATATTTATATTCTTTTTATGTTTAATTAACTTCAACTTCGATGAATAAATTAGTGACAAAACGAGATTGTGACTGTTATGACGATTAGTATTATTTCACTATTTTTGTGTACATTCTTAAAGTTAATTAAACATGAATTGTTGTTATTAATTTATTAATTTATTTTCTCTCACACTAGCTGCGGGAACAAAGTCTCGAACCTAATTATAACTAAAAGAATAAAGAAAAAAAGTAACGACGTGTCTCATGCTTATAAAAAGGAGAATTATGAATTTTTTATATGGGCAATGATTTCATGGTAGAGAACCTTTAATAGAAATTCAAACATAGTTTCCTCAAATTTATAGAAACTCTCAAAAATAAAATTGTAAAAAACTGTAGATAATACATGCGAAGTTGAAGTTATGTTTTACGTAGTACTAGACACAAGGATCGAGAATCATGGGTTTATGCTTCAATAATTGTATGTTGTTTCATAGGTTTAGACAAAATGAGAATTATGGGTTTATTCTTCAATAATTGGATATTGTTTCATAAGTTTATGTCGGCCGTAACATGTTAATATTAATCTTATAATCTTCTGATAAAAAAAACAAAAAATAGTACTCTTATAATCTACTATGGGGTGTTTTGGAAGGAATGATATCAACTGTTATATATTTTTTGTTCCACTATACGTTCCATAATGTAGATGAATGACATGTGGAACGTTTAAAAAAAAAATCAACGAATCTACCATAATTCTGAGTCCATGTGTTAAAGATTCAGTAGGTGAATAAAATTGGAATATAAAAAAGTGGCGCAGATGAATAGATCTGGTTTTGAAACACCATTTGAATTATTATAAGCATTTTTTTTTAAGTTGGTGAGACACAAAAAAAAAAAAAAAAAGCACTTGTTGGGTGCAAAATAGATTTCAAAACACCCCCTATATATTATTATATATAATAGTTACAGTCCAATTATGAAAATTTTATTATTTTCCCACCAAAAATTATATTATCAAATTGCTAAAATTATTGAATTATTAATAAAAAAAATTATTAAATTTAATGATAGTTATTAAAATGTTGGAATAATATTATCAAATTAACTAAGTTATATACACGTGTGTATATTTAAATAATCTTTTAAAATTGATTCTAATTTCTAGCTAATAGCAAATAATGATTTTGTTTTAACAAATTCATATGTATCATAATTACAAATTAACATTTAATCTTGTGTACTTACGCGTGCTTAAAGATATATTTAAATTATTAATTTTTTTTTTTTAACAATTCACGTTCTTGAAAAATAATGACAACGCTTGCTCTCTTAAATTGTTAAATGTATCAATAATTTCAATGAGCTTTCTACAATTCAATGAAAGTAACTTTTTTTAATATACTTAATTCTATTTTCGAGAATTAACTTTAAATGAGAATGAACGATTTTAAAACGAAACAATTTTGTTGAATTGAGCTTTACATAGAGTATATTGTGATTGCGTCATATAGTCTGAAGTAGATTTACTAATATATATATATATATATATAATGATAATTGTGATCACTTGACTTATAATTGGTGTTTCATTTGTATTTCATAATGTGAATGGACGATACATGATATAATGAAAAATATCACACGTATGATAAACCATTATATTCTGAATTCATACGTTAAAAATTCAAAAGGGTGAATCACTAATGAAATATGAAAACTGAAATAGGTGGATCATATATATACACACACACGTAAAAGACGGTTTGGTTCATCTTTTTCACTTTTTGTATTTCATTAATGATCGATCCTGTCGAATTTTTAATATATAAATTTAAAATATAATAATTCGTTTAATATTTTTTAATATATAAAAAAAGGTGATCACATTACATGTAAAAATCCAAAAATGCTTAGACCTCTCTAGACTCCAGTCAGTCACGGTCCTCACCGACCTAAAAATTCAATTTAGGAGCCAACAATTAATACATAATAAGTTTGAAAATTAAATTATAAATTATAAATATTTCAATAAATTGAGTCAGAGTATCACATCATAATCATAATATAATATCCTAATATCTGAAATGAGAGGAACTCTCCATCGCCTTTATTTTTTGTTGGACTAATATGCTCGAAATTATTTACGTTGTTTGATCATCTTAAGCGATGATCCAGAGTTTAAATTTTAGGGGATGAAAGAATAATAAATACGTATTATAATGTAATTAAATGAATTTATAAATACAAATCTTTCAGCATTCCCAATCATTTACATTAATTAACACCAGTGCAACTTTTGCACTAGTATAGTATAAAATCAGCGTTACATTCAATTTTATCTTCAATCGTTAACGTTATATTCTACACTATATATATTATTTTTAATTTTTTATTAAATTAAATTATACAATTTAAATTTAATTAATACATTTTACAATTCTAAACTTAAAATATTTTATACTCGTATTATTAAATATTATTATTTTTATTACATATTTACAAAATAATATTTATATAAAAAAATAATATAAAAAGAACATTAAATTAAATTTCATGATAAAATACAACCATACATATTAAAAACAAGAAAAAAATGTAATTTTATATTGTATAAATATAATAAATAATAAATAATAAAATGTAAACTGCATTAAAAATAAATGTAGTGATTGTATACAAAACAATAAATTAATTTTATATTGTAAAAAAGGAGGCAGTTAAAAATAATTTTATATTTTATAAATGTAATAAATAATAATTTAAACAAATAATAATAATGAAAATAAAAATAAAAAATAATAAAATATAAACTGTATTAAAAATAAATGAAAAAAAAAGATATAATGGTAATTAAGGGGGTGGGGAAAGGTAGTATTTAAAACCAAAAAGAAAAGGTGAAATTGGTAATTATTAATTGTTGTATTCTGTTTGATTTTAAATAATTGAAATGGTTGAAATTAATATATCTAATATAATATTAGAATATGACAAACAAACATTAATTATGAAAAGTTTAGGTAGGTACCTTTTGGCCAAAACATGCATATGAATCTCGATTCCATTCTAGGCCAAAAAATGTACAGTGGGAAAAAGAGTGTCGCCCCCAAGTGGGAAAAAAGTTAGCTAGCCACACGTATTTATTCATTTTATTAATTATAGAGTAATACGTGACTTACATCATCTGAATTATTGACATGAAAAGATATGATCCGCATAATAAAAATTTATATTGGAAGGAAAAATATATACATAGGCCAATGGTGATTGGTGACCTATGTTTGGACTGGGTTTGGTCCTATTTTAATCCATGTTTATATTTTAAAATTTCTTGTATTCGGGGGCAGTCATTTCATTTGCAACTCGGAATTAATGACATATTTTGAATTGAAAGCGGTTGGGAGGAAATGATGAATGGGGTGCTTGGTTTTGTATATAGAAATCGGAATTAAAGTAGGGGGTTGTTTGTAGGGGTGTAAACAAGTGAAAGAATTTTGTCTCTTCTAAAAGTTCGATCTTGTAGAGAGTTGCGAAATTAATTAGTTTATTTAATTTTCCTCACTCGTGGGCTGAACTTTCTTACTCCATCATTGGGAGGAGGTCAATCGAGTGGACAATTTAATATGGGTGGAGTTACTTTCAGCGGAAATCGAACCCAGGACGTGGGCGTGACCTGAAGGTTCTGATACCATGAAAGAATTTCGTCTCATCTAAAAGCTCGAACTTGTAGAGAGGTGCGAAATTAATTAGTTTATTTAATTTCCCTCAACAACAAGCGAGAAATGCTGAGTTCGAACTCGATTCGAGTAGAATACTCGAAGCTCGAAACTCGACTCAAACTCGGTCTAGCCCAAATTTTTAAGCTCAAGCTCGACTCGATAAGAAATTTGATAGACTCGAGCTCGACTCGATTACCTGTATAATTTTATAAAATATCTTATTAAAATATAAGTATATATATTTAGTCAAATTAATGCATAATAATGATTATTGTGCGAGCTCAATTAGGTTCGCGAGCCTCTCGAGGTGAGTATTATGAACTCGAAAGTCGAGGTCTCAGTAGTGGTTTTGTAAGTGCATCAGCTAGCTGATCAGCGGAAGAGACATGAGTGACTCGAAGCTCCAAGTTTTTTACTAAATCACGGACAAAGTGATAGTCAATTGATATATGCTTCATGCGTGAGTGAAATACTGGGTTAGAGCACAAGTACGTCGCTCCTATATTGTCGCAATATATTACAGGAACAGTGGGCAGAGTGATTCCGAGTTCAGAAAGAAGGGACTTCGTCCATTGCAACTCCGCTGTTGTTGAAGCAATAGAACGATATTCAGCTTCAGTGGAGGATCTAGTCACTGAACGTTGCTTTCGAGAGCTCCAAGAAATGGGATTTGCGCCAAGAAAAATGACATATGACCCCGTGGAAGTACGGTCATCCGAATTTCCTGCCCAATCAGCATCTGTAAAGCAGTGAAGTGAGAATGACGATTGACGTCGTAGATTTAAACCAAGTGTTCGGGTTCCATTAAGGTAGCGTAGTAAACGTTTGAGCGCCCCCACAATGTGTTTCTGTTGGTGCATGCATAAACTGTGATAGTTTGTTAACTGCAAAAGCAATATCTGGTCTTGTAAATAGAAGGTATTGGAGGCTTCCCAAAACTTGTCGGTATTGTGCAGCATCCGAGGGTGGACTGCCATCTACCAATGCTAGAGTGACTCCCGTGGCTAGAGGAGTTTGAACTGGTTTGGCAGTGAGCATATTGTGATGACCCAAGAGGTCAGTGATATACTTTTGTTGGGAAAGAAGACACGAGGATGATGTTCGGAGTACTTCTATTCCGAGAAAGTATGAGAGAGAACCCAAATCTTTAACTGAAAATTGAGAGGATAGATCCCGAACAACCCCATGTAGAAAATTAGTATCATTCCCAGTTAAGATGAGATCATCCACGTAGACGGGAAAATAGGCTTGAACTCCAGAGTGGTTGTAGACAAAAAGTGACTCATCGGATTTAGTATGTGTAAACCCAATGGATAACAGGAAGCTGCGAAGAGCGTTGTACCAAGTACGATGAGCTTGTTTTAATCCATAGATCGACTTGTGAAGTTTACACACATAAGAGGGATATTTTTTGTCTGAGAACCCGGGAGGTTTAGACATGTATGCTTCATCAGATAACGTGCCATGGAGGAAGGTATTATTGACATCAAACTGACGAAGCGGCCAGTCGCGTGAAACTGCAATGCTTAACACAAGTCGGACAGTAGCAGGTTTTACGACAGGACTGTATGTCTCAAAATAGTCAACACCAGGCCTCTGGTGAAACCCCTTTGCTACTAGGCGGGCTTTGTATTTCTCAATCGATCCATCAAGTTTTCGTTTGATACGAAAAACCAATTTGTAGCCAACAACATTCTGAGAAGAGTCAGGTGGAACCAAATCCCAAGTTCCATTCTTGAGCAAAGCAGAGAATTCAGTAGACACAACATCTCTCCACCGAGAATCTGTTAAAGACTGAGTGACAGAGGTGGGTTCAGTATCAGTGCTGAGAGATAATGTAAGACTAGGGTTGGAGGAAATACCGAAAATACCGGTATATCGCACTTATCGTACTGAAAAATATTGAATTTATCGAAATTTTCGGTATACTGAAATTTTCGGTACGGTAGGGTACCGTACCGAAAATTTCGGTACGATAACGGTATGAAAATATTGAAAATTTTGGTATACCGAAATACCGAAATATTACGGTATACCGAAATATTTTCGGTATACCGGAAAAATATACCGGTATACCGAAAATATTTCGGTATACCGGTATATATTGAAATTTCGGTACGATATCGGTATGTAATATCGACATACCAAAAATTTCGGTATACCGAAATTTCGGTATACCGAATTTTCGGTACGACAACGGTATGAATTTTTTCGGTATCGAAAATTTTGGTACGGTAACGGTATGGCGAAAAAAAATTCGGTATGCCGTACCGTCCACCCCTATGTAAGACAGTACCTCAGATTCGGCTTAACAATATTGTTCTTTGAACGAGTTGTCATGGAGTGCTGGGGTACCGGTGTTGTTGTGATGGCAGGTTCCGGTGAAGGATCTTGCGGGGGAACAGTAGGGACAGGAGGCAGCGGTAATGGTGGTAAGTGCTCGACAGCAGGCGGCTCGGGAATAGGTAACAGGGAGGGTGACTCAGAGATAGAGGGTAAGGGTGGAGATATCGATTTGGCAAAGGGGAATTCGTGTTCAACAAACTCAACATGTCTTGAGGTATAGAGACGATTTGAAGTGGATCCAGGCAGAGGTAGGCACTTTGAGTAAGAGAGTATCCAACAAAAACACAAGGTTGTGACAGTCTATCTAGCTTATGTGTAGAGTAAGGACGAAGCCAATGATAACAACGACATCCAAACACACGTAGTTTAGTAATGTTGGGAGAATGATTAAAGAGTAGTTCAAAGGAGGAAACCATAGACAAGTCGATTTTTGGAAGGCGATTAATGACATAGGTTGCTGCAGCCATGGCATAAGGCCAGTATGTGAGTGTCATAGAAGAATGATGCTCTGATACCATATAGAGAATTGTGGAAGGATGATTGTATTTACACTTGTCACAAACAATTATGTTGGGTTATGGAGCCTGAGTGAAACGGGGATGCGGCGCGTGAGGCTTTTCGACCGGTTTCGAGGTCGGCGGTGTGCTCGGTCGAAGCCCCCATTTTTGCAAATGAAGGAGAAGCGCTCGAGCAAGGTTCTTGATCGAAGCGAACCGCTCGACCAAGGGCTGGGGTCGAGCGGTTCCGAGGCCTGTACGCGGAGGCCCAGTTTCATCTTTTAGGGTTTCGGCCAGAATGGGCCAAACCTAGGTTTCTTGTATAAATACCCCCCTGACTCCTCCATTTATATTGCACTACTTGCACTATCTTATACGATATAGTAGATCTCTTCTGGCTTGGTAGTGCCCCCAGATGTAGTCAGTTTGACGAACTGGGTAACCAAATTGTTTGTCTCTAAATTCCTAGTTCTATTATTTTCTCCCATAATTGCTTGCTTTAATTCCTAACAACTGGTATCAGAGCATCAGGCTCAAGGGATCTGGTGGGAGCAATTATGTTGGTTGAAGGGAAATATCCTGTTGAGAAGTTTGACAGAACGGATTTTAGATTTGGGCTTCGCTCGGTATGCGGCCGGGCACAACCACTGAACTTCTGAGAACGCACAAGACGCTCGAGCAAGTTGGTTGGTCAAGCAGAACCGCTCGACCAAAGCCTCAGGTCGAGCGGGTTCGGTAAGCAGTTCGCGGAGTATGGGGCGTTGCTTGGAGTAGGTGGTTGGATGAGAGATTGGGAAGACGAGTTACAGTTGGAGTCAGTCTCCAGGTGGGAGATTGTTGGGATTGTTGGAGTCTGAGTTGCGGAATGAGTCCAGGGAGGACAAGACGTTCGGAATGAGTCGGGGGTGGACAAGGCGTTGAATGAGTCGGGGAGGACAAAGGCGTTCGACCTAGTTGAGGTCGTGCACTTCCGCTCGATGTCGATCTCGGTGGGAGATTGTTGGGTTATGGAGCCTGAGTGAAAGCGGGATGGGATGCGGTGCGTGGCACTCGACCGGTGCTCAAGGTCGGCGAGGTGTGCTCGGTCGGCGCCCCTTTGCGGCGGTGAGAAAGAAGGTATTTCGAGCAAGGTTGTTGATCGGCGTAACCGCTCGACCAAGGGCTGAGGTCGGCGGTTCCGAGGCTTCATCTGTGAGGCCCGGTTCATCTTTTAGGGTTTCGACCAGGATGGGCCAAACCTAGGTTTCTTGTATAAATACCCCCTGACTCCTCCATTGTATCTTGCACTACTTGCATTATCTTATAAGATATAGTAAATCTCTCCTGGCTTGGTAGTGCCCCCAGATGTAGTCAGTTTGACGAACTGAGTAACCAAATTGTTTGTCTCTAAATTCCGTAATTCCATTATTTTCTCCATAATTGATTGTTTAATTCCTAACAACAATTGCTTGTTTAATTCCTAACAAATTATACAAGAACATTAGACCTATTGAGATTATAAGAATCCGATGTTGGATAAATATACAAAGAGAACTAATACAACAATTATATACTCCAAATACATATAAGTGTAATGTTTGATTAATTATAAGAATGAATAGCATAACATAAATTTTGTTTGATTTGCGAATTTAGCAATTTGACTTTTTAATTTTTAATTATTTTTAGAAATCAACGGGTTTGGTTTAAACAATAATCTTTTTTAACTATACGTTCAAATTATAAATTGAAAAATAATTTTACTGCCATGTAGATTCTTTACTTTTAGAAAATAAAACCATAAAATAAAGAATGATAGTATTAAACTAAACTTCAAACACTAGTAATGATTTATAAACAATAAATAATATAGAGACAAAAAGAATTAAGTATGGATATCTAGGATTGGGATTGAAATGAGAAAATTTGTTTGGTGCAGATATATGGATAAGCGAATAGTGATTCGATTTCTCAATTTTGATTGTAATTCAAGTAAATTTTTAAAAATGTTGTTTTCAATGTAAGTTTATAACATATTAACATACAATATTTCGATGAAAATAAATTGTTTTCAAGTAACTTTGATTGTAATTCAAGTAAATTTTTAAAAATGTTGTTTTCAATGTAAGTTTACATATTAACATACAATATTTCGATGAAAATAAATTTTATATTTTAAAAGAGTAATTCTTAGTGGGCAGATTCTGCCCTGGGCAAAAAAAGTTATTTTAGATTTGATGGACTTGATTGAGGGCAGATTCTTGGGTGGGTTTGATTGAGGGTAAATGTTTTTTAATAATTCTGCCCTGGGCAGAATCTGTCCATTTAACACCTCTCATTTTAAAAATACATTTAGGCTCCATTTGGATAGAATCCATGAATTTCACACACAAATCATCACTCTTCAATGAATTTACAAATACTTAGATTTGAGAGTCTAGTTTAAAATGGAGAGATTCCAAATCCTCATCAAAACCTAGTCATTTGTGAAATCCCTTCATCTCTACTCCTCCCCCCTCTTCCCCTTCACTCTCTTCCCTAAACTCTCGCGTCTAAGTATTTGTAAATCCATTGGAGAGCATGATTTATGTGTAAAATCTATGAATTTCTAAATTCATCCATCCAAATGGAGCCTTAAATTATACAGTGTACTTGGTATATACAAACGTTTGCCTTAATTTTAAAATTTTCAACTATATATACATCCTTAATTCCTATAAAATATTAGGTATGAGAATTACAGTGATTCTCAATCTTCCAAACAAACAAATTAGGAGTATAATTACAAAATACTCCCTCCGTCCCATAATAACGTGCACGTTTATTGTTTTTACGTGTTTTAGCAAGCGAATTTTTTATTAGTATTTAAAATGATAAAGTATTTTTTAAAGATGCATATAATAAAAGAGAGGTAGATCTATCATACCCCACTTTAAAAATCATTTTATCATTTCAAATATTAATAAACAACTCGCTCGCAAAAACTCGATAATAAAGTTAGCGTGCACGTTATCTTGGGACGGAGGTAGTACATAGTTTACATTTTATTACAACTTGAATTTGTCAATACTCAATCTTCTAACCAAACACCTCTAAATTATTTCATAATTGTGAATAAAAGTAAAACTCAGATGTCATGTTATTGTTAATAAAGAAGGTTAAAATAGGCTGAGCTCGAAAGTAGACATTTGAAAAGATTAAGAAATAATTTAAAATATATATAAATAAAGATCAGAATACAAAAAATGTTGGAAAGCACTCCCACAATCTTGTCCAAGTTTGGTGAGACGTTGAAAATAACAACATTCCCACTCTTCCAAAAAATTCACACTACCATTATCAAACTTTTTTTTTTTTTTTCCTATGAGAGTGTTTTCATGGTGGCAAAATAATCATGAAGAAAATTGAATTAAAAAATTCACATTCATTCATACCACTTTTATAACATCTTCCCCACACGTCATAAGTACGAGAATGACAAAAACACAAGAAGTTTTCACATATTCTTTTCATCCCTCATTTCGTGTTCAAACTTGTTTAAAATGTTATTAAGCTTTAAAATTTATGTTAAAATTGTTATTCGAGCTCGAATGAGCTTTTAATCGAGCCGTAACACAGGTCGAGTTCGAATAATTTAATAATTTTATATATTTTTTTTTTTACTTATTGAGCTCAAGCCAAGCTTCAAATTTTATCGGATATAAAAGTATGTTCAAATTTGTTTGATATCCAACTAAAATGAGCTTTTATCGAACGATCTCGAATTGCGTATCGAATAGTTTGATTTGATTTTCAACTCATCACTAATGAAAAGTGATGCTTCTTCTTGCCAAATTATTTATGTTTGATAACTTATTTCATAGTGGCTTCCAAAAATATCAATACACTAGAGATTCTTCCAAGTCAAATCATACCTTACTTTGCTTCGATCATGATCGTTGCTTATGAATTTTTAGGGCCAAAATAGATGGCTTTTAAGTTAAAATTTCTACATATCCTTAGAATTACCTTTCAAGTAAACCAATCTTTCTTATTTTGTACATGATATTTGTTCATAATTGAAATAATTCAACCAATTGTTATGGGTGGTAGACATTATTTTGAAAAGAAAAAAAAAATTGATTGACCTTCCACGTTAGATAAGTGGAGGTGGGAGACAAAGAACTCGTTTTCATTTCCCAAAAAACAAATATAGTGACACGTGGTTGGTAAATGAATGATGTTATCATAATTCGAAGTATTACATTACATGTTTGCAATTAGGATATTATTCTTTTTGCTTCTTTGAGTTTTCGAGAAAATAAAGCATTAAAAGCAGTATTTGTCTCGACTTATAATTGCTTATAATTTAGCAGCAATTTGAGATATTTTTTAGATGCATTATGTGTAGAGACGGTATTCCCGGGTCACGGCCATGCTAAATTAATAATTATGTTTTTATGTAATTATTCGTTTATATATTATTTTATTTTGATTAAATAGTATATGGAAATGGACTGATTCATGATTGTCTTGAAAGAGAACCTATGGTTTTAATTTTTATATAGGGGTGTAATTTACTTCACTAGTAGATGTGAATGATAATTTTAGGCATTGAAGTGTAAAATAGTTGCTAAACAAACAATTTCTTGTTTACCAAAAATTTAAGATCTTTTAATCAATCTTATACAAGTAGGCTTCTTCAGATTTTCAGAGTAAAACTAATTGGTATCAAATCACTTTTAAAAATTTATAGACACCCTAAAGTCACGTTTAAAGAAACTAATTATATCAATCACTTTTAAAATTTATAGACGCCCTAAAGTCGCGTTTTCTTTTAAGACAAGTGTCACAACTCATTATAGTTCTTTATAAAATTTGCAAACACCTTCCAAAAGTGGCTAGTTAATTCGAAATAATTAATTACCTTAATGCGTGGAATGCTGTGTTTGGTTGCGGTTGTACACGTAATCGTGTTTTATAATTTGTCCCAACAAAAGAATAGGCCAATCATGTTGAAGCTGGGAAATCGTCAATTATGCGACTGAAGCCAAACATGCCACAATTGCTGTGGACCATTTTATTATAACAAATTATTGTGTAAAGTGGTGTTTGTATATGCTGTGATGGGTCTAGAATTTTGTTTTGGGAGAGCAAAAATTTTCATAAAGAAAAATGGGGGAAATTTTATAATGTAAGGGGAGAAAATAATACAATATAAAATGTTTTTTTATATATATAGTGAAAAAATAAATATTAGTCCTTAATGGAAACGACCGCCCCTCCCAAAATCCATTTTTGATTGTATGAGGCGGGACGTGAGACAAATAACGTGAATTTTGACCATCTTAGGTGAATATGATACCATCTATATTATTGTTATTATTATTATTATTACTATTGAGAAGTCGAATATTTTAAATGATTAGATCAACACTATTTATCATTTAAGATCGTGGATTTGAGTCGTTATTTAAATTTTAAAATTTATTATTATTATTTTACATAGATATAAGTATATATAAATAATATAAGGTCCCTTTATCTTCGATGATTTTTTTTAGTAAGATCAGGTTTGAAATTTTATCGGTTAGGATTTAAACTACAAATATAGAGAAATTATGAGAAAATGAAATTAAATATATTGAGAAAAATTAAATAAACGAATTAATTTTGCACCTCTCTATAAGTTCGGACTTTTAGATGAGACGAAATTTTTTCATGGTATCAGAGCCTCTGGCTCAGCCCAGATTCTGAGTTTGATTCCCGTGGAAAGCACTACACCCATTTAAATTGCCCACTCCGTTGGGCCTCCTCCCTAGAGAGCAGAGACAATGATTCGGCCCACGAGTGAGGGGGAAGTGTTGAAAAAATTAAATAAATTAATTAATTCCACACCTCACTATAAATTCAGACTTTTAGATGAGACGAAATTCTTTCGAAATAACACAAATTTGATTACACAATTCGTCAGGAATTAGTAAAAGATGCATTCTCATCGAACACCGCTAAAAAAGACCCCAAAACCCAACAATATCTTAGTTGTATAATGTATATTTTGCTCTATTTTTTTTAATTAATTGATAAATGATGTATCATGTCGGCTTTTATTTTTGGATTTTTGAGAAATGACCATTGTATCATGTCATGTCATTTAAAAATATGGAATTATCCATCGGTTGGTCTGACCACCATGAATAAAAATTCTTGTATGCATGACTTTTGAATGTTTCCAGCTGAACGATGATAATTGATACTACATTATTATATATGGATGAGAATATTGATCAATATATTGATCAATATATCGATGCTTTGTGTCACCATCTATCTAGAGTTGCCCATCCGAACCGGAACCGGCGGTTATAATCGGAACCGGAACCGGAACCGGATAAACCGGAACCGGAATCGTGACAAACCGGAACCGAAACCGTGTATTACACGGTTCGGTTCCGGTTCCTACTGCTTCCAAACCGTAACCGCCGGTTCCACGGTTCGAACCGGTGGTTCCGCGGTTCCGAACCGTTTATGACCGTTGCAAACCGGATTTTAATTCCGGTGAGAGCAGAGGTGGTTACCATGAGAGAGAAACCAGTGACGGCGGCCCAGGAATTAGCGAGGTTTGAACCACCGAGCTCGAGGTCTCCGAGATGACCGGCGAACATAACTGAAACGAGAGGGATGAAATAATAGGCAACATTCGTCAAAATCATGGGCAGAGCGAACATAATTTGGTCCTTAGCTTCCGTCACGTCGATTAGCTTGCTCACCCACCCTGATGCCGCCGCCGCGGGTTCCCTCTCCATCATAGAGAATGTATTATTATGTGTACGAAAATGGATGGGATTCTTGTGCTTGCTTATAATATGTCTTGTGCTTGCTTATAATATGTATAAGGAAAGTGGATGGGAATGTGAGGCGGCAAATAGGGTTAGGAGATTGATTGAGAAGAAAAGAAAAGAAAAGAATGAAGAAAAAAAAATACGGTTCCAAAACTGTGAACCGCCGGAACTGTTGGAACCGGATGGAACCGGAACCGTTAAAGTATTTTACACGGTTCGGTTCCGGTTCCAACTTTTTGGAACCGGGAACCGGCGGTTCGAACCGTTTGGGCAACTCTACATCTATCACATTCTCGTGCTATATATTTGATGTTAATTAATTTGAAAAGTATATATATGTGTAATGAAGAAGACTTATGTTGTACAAAATTTCGTTAAAATAAATTAAATTTGATGTAGTTCTTTTCCTAATAATTTTTTACAAGCTACACATGAGCCCCTTATTTATATATTTATTTCTTTAATGATCTTTTTTTATTATGTAGCCCAAAACTTGTTTCTTTTTTCTTTGTTACCAGCCACATCAGTTTTGAAACTCACATTCACCCAAACAACAAATAGATCTACGTAATAGTATATTAATTCGAATTATATCTCACATACAATATCCATTAAATTTATTTATATGATAAGAATATATATGTATATATACGTACGTATATGTGTAATTGTATGTATAGATAATCAATGAAAAATGTAGCGTTCTCCAATTATAGCATCCAAGAAAAAAACTTGTATGTGTTGACAAGAAATAATCATATCCAGGTTTGTTAGCTAGGATTGAATCTTTAATTTCTTTGTTTAAATTTATATTTTACTTTATATATATATACACACTCCATTTGTGTTAAAGTCTTACTTTTACAGCTGGTATATATTATTGAGTACCAAGTTCTATCTATATTTTTGTATTTGCGTTATAATTTTGTTAAAGAGTTTAGTGGCCCAAAATGATCAACAAAGAAAATGATACCCCATTAGGTGGAGGGTTCATTAATTTTATAGCGACGTGCATGGAATGGTCTTTATTTTCAATGTGATATAATTTATTTTAAAACAATGTGATATAAATATATTTCACTCATCATTTTTTAATCTACATATACTAATTATATTTATTTATTTTTTGACTAATTAAGAAATTATATTTTACTATCGTGAAAAAATATTACAATAACAAAATTTCCACTAGAAAGCTTCCTTCCACCTAATCTTACTACTCTATGGAAACAGCATATACAAAACATGCATAATAATAAAATAATCTTGAAATAATTATTAATAGGTACAAATGAGATTGCGTATATAGTTAAAATTACATACAAAAATATAAATATATCTATATATATGCAATTATTTTGTATTTATTAATAAATTGTAATTTTAAATCGTATTTATCAGTAAGTCTCCCTAAAATTAAATGCCTACATACATTTGTATATGCATATGTATTTATTGGGGCAAATATTGTTGCACATCCGCAGTATTGTACAATCGATACATTTTTTTTTACTCAATTTTAACTAAAATTTGATCCATTATAAAGTTAAAATATATAATAAAAAATATTAGTTTATATGAAAAAGGTATATAGTTTATATAAAAGTTTTTAGATTGCACAATATTAGTATTTCTTTAATATACAAGTATATTTTTTTATCATATGAAGTATGAACTGATATTTTTCTCATATGTAATATTTTTCGATCTTTTTTTTTTCTATTATCCGTGGGAAAGTAGAAAAAGAAAACTAATTGGTTAAAATTATTTTGTCAACATTGTGTTAAAATTGAATTAATTACACGATATAATTGGTGCACTAAAAATATTATTCATTTATTTGAACATTTAATAATCGAGAAGCTGTATCAGGGTCGGGCCGGTCCATTTATACGACAAATGACCTCTTCTATTCAAGTCCAAAAAACATTACAAACTTTTAGTAAGCCAAAATAATTAATCATATATTTACATATAAAATAAAATGGGGAGTATAAATTTTTTGAAAGGTAATAAATACAATAGTTCTAAAATAATTAATTAGAATAATTCATTCTACCACCAGTTATGATAACATCATTTCATCTCGTTATAGACCGGAACCACAACCACCACAAAAGGGGGGCCACCCGAAACTGCAACTCGAAACCGCAACGACAAAAACTTGTGTGAACCCGTGTTCACCGTAAATTAGATTTTTTTAGTATCATTGCTATGTACAAAAACTCTCATTGTAGTTTACTATTACTGTAATGCACAAAAACAATCACTGTATAGAAAATGTTTTATATTTTTAAACAGTGAAAGTTTTTGTGCATAACAGTGATAGTTTTTACCCATAAAAGTGATAGAGTTTATGCATAGATCTGGTTCACAAGAGTGTTACTCAACCACAACCGCACTGCACCTGCAATCGGAACCGCAACCCCAGGAAAGGGAATAAATATTATCTCTCCGTGTCTCGAACTCGAAACCTCAAAATCTCAGATAATAAAACTCTAACCATTTGAGTTATCCACAATTTGCAGAGAGCATAAATTACTAGAGCATAAACGAGAGGTAATCGCTAAAAACACGGGAAAAGGAAAGAAAGGGGAAACACGTTTCGATTCAGATCGAAATATTTTTCCGGATTTTGTACAACCGACAATTATAAGTTTGAAAATCTTTTTTCTTAGCTATATATTTTAATTTTAAATATTCTTATCTATATTATTTTAATTTTATATATAAATTATAAGTTTGAAAATATCGCTTCTTATCTATATATTTTAATTTTATATATTATCTATAATGTTGAAGTCGGATGCAACCATGAGTTGTAATAGTTGGAGTATTTTTATATTAAATTTTAAAAGCATGCTTCTTATCAACATATTTTAATTTTATAGTACTATTTTTAATGTTGTTCCAATCGCATGCGGCCATGAGTCGAAATAATTGGCTGATTTTTTTGGTTCGATCGTATCATCGATGGATCAACAAGTATCTTGTAAAAGTAAAAAAGGAAATTGCATGAGATGATTTCATATATAAGTACAAATTGTCAAATTCTATTTATATTTTCCCCCTTTTATTTTCCCCCGAGAAGTATGTCTTGTTATTTATGGGAGGCGATGAGGCAGAAATTGTGGAAAAAAGAAATAGTTTGCGTAAGCAAATTAAAGCTAATCTGGTTACTGCTGCAGCAAATGGAAAGGAGTTGGAAGGTACTTTGTTTTCTAACTCTTGTAATTAACTTATCTTAAGCTAATCCATTATATAGTTGTTCTAGGAAACTGTTGAATTGGGTTTTTTAGAATTGAATATCTCTATGCTCAGAGCCTAAAATTTTGGGTGTGTGTGTGCTTCCAAATTGCAGGCTTGTGCTGAATTATTTGCATCTCTCCCAAAGTTAAACCATAGGCAGGTTACTAACTATGAAGCAGCCATGAATGGTTTGCATGATATAATACCTTAATGAGTTAGGTGTTTGATTCTGGTTCTCTCTTATCATCTGGATACTCTGAAGGCATACACACTAATTTCAATATGATCATTTTGTTTGGTTTTTTCATATGAATTATTAAGTGCATTTTGTTGGTAGCTCATGTATCTTTTCCTTTCTTGCTCTAAAATAATGTCTTCTTTTTGAAGTTGAGAGTATAAACCAGTTAAAAGCATTTAAAACTTAACCTTACTGTTTTGTACATACATTAGAAAGAGAGTGCGTGTCCATCACCCCTCAACGTTATGTACATATCATGTTTTTGTTTTGTTTCCCATGTCACTTTAATTGTGTAGAATTACATTAAAATTTTGAACTTATGAAACAGAAACAGGGAGTGAGGATGATTTGTTCTTAAATGATGAGTTGAGTGCAAGGTACCTTTCTATGATTGCTATCAAAATTTAGGGGACGCTCGGTTCAAAATTCTATAATGAGAATGGTAATGGGAATGAGCATGAGTATTCAATTCACCTTTAATCGTACTTCATATGGTGTAACGAGATTCAAAATAAGTTAGAGTTTGATTAACTACCTCCCCCTCCTATAATCATTTCTTGTCAATCATTCCACTATTTTCTCAACCAACAAACTTTTTTTGCTCCCACTTTTTATTGCAATACGTTAGCAATGTAAGAATAACCATCATTTCATTGCAATTCACTCTTCAATGATTCTCATTGGCATTCCCATTAAAAATTTGAACCAAACGCCCAAATGCTCGAGATATTGGACACATCTAAGCATACATTCATTTCATCTGCAGAGATCAAGCCTCAAGCGCCTCAGGTAAAGCAGCATCTGGAAAGGAGGTTAGCACAATACATGTATTTACTTGTATGCCTGAGGGGGTGTTTGCAAAAAATTATGCTTTTGAGGAAGTGGTCTTTTAGATTATGGATTCTAAATGATTAATTTAAGCAAACACGAGATTATAAGTGATTTGATCTCTTAAAAAGAAGAGACCCCGTGAATTCACCTACTGGAAACAGTGGCAGTTTAAGCGGATGCTAGAAAACCTTGTAGAAGAGGAGGCCAAAGAAGAAAAAGCAACAGTGATTCTTACTTTCTTGACGGTGCAATTCTTACTACACTTTGATGTAATTTCAAATGTCGATTCACAGTGTTGTTGTTGATCATTTTCTACAGTCCGGTTGTTCGTTTCTATTATTTGTAGCTGCACTGTGAAAAGTTATACTCTTGTACTATGATGCTTGTTGTGTAAGTTTCTACAAATGCTCCATCTCTGAACCAAATTTAGAAGGACTTGTTCTTTACTTATTTGAAGGAAAGAGGAGGTCATATATGTTGGACATAATAATGCTGTATTTTCTCCTGGTTCTGGCATTTAATTTGGTCCTTTTATTTCCTCAGTTTAGTAAGGAAAAAGTAATTCTTGTGTGATTTTGTCTAGTTTATGAGAATTTAAGCATATAACCCACATCTAATTCTTATGAAACAATTTAATATCATAACACAAATTTTAATGTGAAACTTATTCATAGTATGAAACTCGCACTATTGCACTTATAAACTGATACCATTACCCTTGTAAACAATACCTGTAGCATTTAATGTTATAATTTTAATTTATAAGTGTAATGTTATGCGTTGATAAGTATGCTGGTATTAGTTTGTAAGTGTAGTTGTATAAATTTCATACTATGAACAAGTTTTACCGAAAATCTACTCGCATCACAATAATTGTGAAAGTGAGAGCAATTAATTTAATTTTATTCATCCCTAATTGGTTTTCTTTATCTTTGTAAGTGTTTCGATAGATTTCAAACTCAAAGGGTCTATAATAAGGAACTAGTTAACAAAATTCATGACGTTGACGTCTAAAACAATGTTAATATTGTAGAGACAAAAATAAAACCTAGAAACAGTAAACCAAGATAGTTATAACATATGATTTTTGCATCTAACACATATATATGAAGTTGAAAGTTAAACGCAGCAATACGTAGGCCTTTCGAACACTGTCCGCTTCTTGTACTTACTTAAATCGAGTCTAGAATCAAATCATAATAATTTGATTTTATCAAGTTCAAACCTACTTATTAATCCCTGTTTCAATAAGCTCACAACTCTTGTGTTCATTGGATATTATGCTGTTCTACTCTTAATACAATTAATTATTAATTTGCATAAGTTAACCAGTTTTAGTTGAACTCTAAATAGCCTATTTATATAAGTTATATCAGGCCAAATTAGCTTGAAACAGTCAGAATCTTATACATACATCCTTTTGTACAATTGGTTTTGACAGCAAAATATGACTTAGTTTCTGGATATATTACAATCAAAACATTAACATCACATGATTTTAAAACCATAAACCACCACCAATGTTTCCAAGAAAAATCTCAATACCTATAATCAAGCCTTCCTGTTAGATTTCGTACGATCTCAACCGTTGATTAAATCAAAATCTCGATTAATCTCCGATAACCCAAGCCGTAATCAGATTCATGTAGACATCATCTTCATCTATGTTCATACACCACAGCTCAATCCTCTAGCTTCTGACCCTTTCATGATTCTTAGCCTCTTGCAGGATGACATAAACATTCTGCACAAATTACACATTGCAATAACAACATTAGTATACAAGATTTTGAACACTTTAATGTGTGTATTTTTTGCAAGAGATAGAAAAGGAACTTACTCCCATGGAACATCTCCAACAAGCATCAAATCACCATCTTTATCTTCATATGCAGTTGCATATTCTGATCCTCTGTATCCTTCTCTTTCATAGTACACACCTGACAAATCCAAACATCCCAAGATAAATCATCCAATCCCAGATTGTAATTATATTTCTTAAATAACCATTTTCACCGTGCAACTGGTTTTCATTTTGTGTGTATCTTTGAACAGTGTTAGTTGTTCTATTCAAAGGTATTAGTTGTTTGACTATAAAGTATTAGTTGCAAAAAAAGTTGCACACAAGATCAGCTCTATATATTTTATACATATATACAACTTGTTTGCGTTTTGTGTGTGTGTTTTTAACAGTATTAGTTGTTCTATTCAAAGGTATTAGTTGTTTGACTATAAAGTATTAGTTTCATACCTATTGTGAGTTTGAACATGGTTTCTAAAGCCTTAAGAAGCTCTGCATAGCCATTATAAACTTTCAAATCAATCTTTCTGAGATAAGGTGCTCCATCCATGCTCACTTTCACATAAATCCCGGATTCGGATTCCATATTGTTTTTCCGGTAAGATCTCACCGGCGGCCACCCCACAATCTGTGCCCTGCAAAACCAACCAAACATGTTGGTTAAAAAGCACAAATCTTGATGCAATCAATTCATAAATCAAGATAAAAACATTAAATTGCTCTTACTTTGGTGCACGTGAATCATTTTCATCATGATCAATCGAATTTGCAGAAGAAACTCTGTCCCTTTTAACAGGAGAAACCGTGTCTGAACATTCATGCGTTCCTGGTAATCCTAATCTGAGCTCAGTTGCCTTCAAATTCAAACCATTTTCCATTCTTGATATGAGAAATTTGGCACCTGAAATTTGTTTTTTCAAGATTTGTAAAGATTGGATTTTTATGCTTTGTTGTGTGAAGATGAGAGATGATGGATGAGTTCAAAGGGAATAATGAAATTATGGGTTTTATAGATGACTGTAAATGAGGAATGAGTAACATGAAGAAGCGTGTGCGATTTTTTGTGTATTTGAAATTGATGAATAGTATATAAATACGTGTTGCGAATTATGTGGTTTGAAACATGAAATTGGAAAGAGGGGTTAAGATGTCGGAAGAAAATGGAACAGGGTCAAGGCAAAGTGTTGGCAGATTGAGGTATGAGCATAAGTTGGTATTCATGCTTTAATAATTTAAAAGGAAATATTTGTAATTTATGTTGTACCGTCTCATATGAATTTTTGTTTATTTTGAAACTATTTGACTTTAAATAAAGAGATAGATTTATATGATAATTACTTTTGATTCTTTGATGGCCGCCATGGACTCATGGCAGAAATTTAATATCCTTATATGATACATACTTACAATTTATAAGGACCGAAAGACATAAAACTGCCACATTTTTTATTTTTAAATCTTTCATTAAAAAGAAATTGTCGGGTTCAGGAGAACTTTGAACTGTATAAAGAATTTTTAAGTGCAAATAATAAAGAAATTTTTTAATAATTTTTTTTAGAACTATTTATATTTTATTTAGTGAAGATACCACTTGCCTGATTTTTGTGGGACAAAATCAGTATCATTATATTTTTAGTTCTCTCTCCTTTCCTGGTTCGAAATTATCAAAATAGGCTAAAAGAATCTTTTTTAGTTACAGGATACCACCGTTACAAAAAAATATATAGACTTGGTTCATGTTATGAATTTTATTTTTAATTTATGATATTTAAATCTATTCAAAATATGATACGAGTCAAATTTAATGGGTTAAAAAATGTGTTTGAATGAAGTGAAATGAATTAAATAATTCAAGTTTATAACATAGACCTGATTCATAGGAGACCTATGAAATGTTGCATAACGATTGTCAATCAAAATATTTAATATCGACAAACGTCGAATTTGAATATAATTTTCCATCTTATTTTTTATTAACCTTATAGATATGTAGATTGATTTAATGTGTGAGTTCCACATAGCCTAACATAATTAAATATTACAGTGTTAGAACTATTAAACCTAAATTGATAAATATACAGAATCTTATTACTAGATTAATGATGATTTGTAAATATAATACCATTATTGATATTAGGGTGGACGGTAAGGTATACCGAAATTTTTCTCGCGATACCACTATTGTAATCAAATTTTTCGATGATAAATTATAAAAAAAAAAAACGAAAAATGTCATACCATTATCGTACCGAAATTTCGGCATACCGAAATTTTTGATATGTCAATATTATATACCGATACTATATCGATATTTCAATATATACAGGAATACCAAAATATTTTCGATATACCGATAATATTTTTTATATACCGGAAATTTTTTAAGATATCTTGAAAACTTTTTTTCAGTATCGAAAATATTTCGATATATATGAGGTATATCGAAATTTACTATATTTTCATACCATTATCGTACCAAATTTTTTGATAAAATCATTTCGTTACGGTAAGTGCGGTATACCGATATTTTCGATATTTCCTCCACTCTTGTACTAGACTAATGAAGAACAAATAATAACAGAATTTGGTTATGACTTGGTTTGGGCCATTTATGAAACTAAAAGGATGAGCATTACCCCTATTCTGACATTGGGCTTATAAAATAAAACATGGTATTGGGTTTAGAAACAAAATATGAGTTTGTTGGGCCTGAGTTGATCTTATATCAAACACAAAAACGAACCTCGGAAGTAAAATAATTTGACCATAGATGTTAAACGGGTTGGCCCTAACTCATTAGGGTCAGCCCTATAGGGTTGCGTGCTTAAATGATCTCCGATATTATCGATTCACAATCAACGGGTCGTTAATAGTTGGAACCTAATCTTAGCCTTAGCGGTTTAAACGGGCCACTAACAAGCTACGAGATTAAAAAATTTAAAAATAAATTATAATTAAAATTGAAAGTATCTATATTATAATATGATGTAATTCAAATTCAACATATAAAATTAAAGGACATATAATAATATAATAAATATGTTGCTAATTATATTCAATCAAATCAACCAAAAAAATGGTTGAAAAAATGATACTAGAAGCTGTGAATGATAGCTTTAAAAATAAGTGTTTTTAAAAGTTGTTTTTAGTGTTTCAAAACACATCCTTAATACTCAACATCGACATTACTTAATACTTTTATTTTTATTTGATTTAAATGTTGTCTTTTAACTAATTTCATCTAAAATATACACAATAATAAAATAAACTATTAAAATTATCATATTAAATATTAAATATAAATATTAAACGGTTTGACGGGTTGGCCATAGCCCTACAGGGTTCAGTTCTATAGGACTTCTGGGTTAAACGGTCCAGGACCTTATCGATTCACAATAAACAGGTTTGGAAAAACTTAGTTCTAAACCTTAATTTTTTTTTTTTGCTTAAATGAACTGGCTTTATGAGCCATAACCCTTTTAACATCAATAGATTGGGGTAACTAATTGCTGGCCCACTTTCGAAATCAGACCATAAAAAATAAGTGATTTTAGCTTTGAATAAAAATGTTAACATGAGTACTTTTACTGATTATGACACCAATAAAAAAATAGTAAAGACCCGTAAAGAACGTGTAGGTAAATATAATTGATCTTGTAGACAATATAATTGAAACTTTAATTGACAAAAAATGTAAAACAAGAAGATTAATATAATAAAAAAAATTATGCACTAAATGCACTGTTTAAATATATTGTTTAAAACACATATTTTTTCAACTTATATAATTGAAACGTACAGATTATAATTAAAACGTAAAACCCATGCATCAAGGTCCAGTTTAGGCTTGGCAATGGGGCGGAGCGGGGCCGGGGGACAACTCCTCATCCCCGTCCTCATGAAATTTATGGGAATCATGAACCATTCGGGGAAAAATCGGCCCTGTTTCCCCACCGAATTTCATCCCTCATGAGGATTCGGGAATCCCTCGCCCTTTTTTTTTTTTTTTTTTTTTAAATCGAATTTTCACAATTTTAATACGAATATAAAAATTCAAAATACAAATTAAATAACATCAATAAAAATTAAATAATAGTTCAACATCAACAAAAATTCGAAATATAAAATTAAACATACAACATAAATAAAATTTAAAAATAATATATTGTTCATCTAATTTATTTTCTCCCATAATTAAACAACTTCAAATCTCCGTTTCATGTGCATCTATATCAAGTTTCTCCTCAAAAAATATATATAATTTAAAAATTATATATATTAGTAAACTATAATTTCAAGATTAAGGTTTAGAATTTTAAAATATACTATTTAATTATATGTAAGTATATATAATTATATATATATATATATTAATTTAAATTATAAAAATTTGGGGCCCCGCAGGAAACCGGGCGGGCAATGCTATCCTCGGCCCCCGCCCATACGACCTTGGGGAAAAAATTCATCCCATCCATTTGGGGAATTTTTTTGAATTCCCGCCGTTAGGATCGGATCACGGGAAACGGGGGGATTTCGCCCATTGCTAAGCCTAGTCCAGTTGCACATAAGACATGATGTTTTAGAAAATGGGGAGACACATGTCAGAATCAACCGTAGATGTATTTGAATTTATGCTGAAAAAGAAAAAAACAGTTAAAATAGGTTTGAGATAGAGAGAGCGTGCAATAAAGTTGAATAAATATAAAAATACAAAAATACATTAATTCCCATGAATTCTAAGAATACCTAAAAAGTGACAAATTCAAATACATTGATTTTTATAAGGATCCCGTAAAAGAGACATTTAGATAAAATCTCTTTTTTTTATTAATCAACTCAAGTTCTCTTTACAATAACAAGAACACCTATTCATGATATTAAATTTACTTATCAAACAAGAAATATAAATAAATTATAAATATTTAAATAAATCAAATCCTAAATATAAATAGATGATATATAAATATCATCCATATATATCTTTATCATACTAAATTTACATACAGAGTAAGAAAAGTAAATAAATCCTAAATATTAATAAATTTGAAAACATAAATACTAAAATCTAATTATTATACTATAAAATGAGTAACACTCTTATAAACCAGGTCTATATACATGAACTCTATCACTGTTACATTAAAAAAACTATCACTGTTATGCATAAAAACTTTCACTGTTTAAAAATATTCTATAATTTTAAACAGTGAATTTTTTTATGTATAACCAGTGATAGTTTTTGCAAGTAATAGTGAGAGTTTTTATACATAACAGTGATACTTACAAAATCGAGTTCACACAATTTTTTGTCACATAAAATATGATATCAATGATATATGATCAATATCATCCATATTATCTCTATCATACTAAATTTACTTACGGAGTAAGAAACGTAAATAAATCCTAAATATAAATACTAAAATCTAATTATAATATAAAAATATGATATTGATAAATATACTTCATATATATCTCCATCACGAACATAAATAAATCCTATATATAATAAAATCAAATCCTAAATATAATACTTTACCTAAATATAAATACGTTAATCTAATTATAATATAATATAAAATATAATATTGATTATCACCCATAAAAAATAATCGTGATACAAATTTCACAGCGGTTATCACCACTAACAACGATTCCTATTTTCACGCTGATAAAAAATTAACCCCCACAAATCTACTACTACACATTTAAGCTTTACATTTGCGACAAATTTTTTTTTCACCATTTTTTTTCAAACTGGAAAGCGGTTTTAATTAAAAAATAATAAAAAAAAGACAGCGGTTCAAAAATATTTGTCCAAGTCAAACTTAGAAAGCGGTTTAGAACATTTGTGCAAATATTTTAAACAATGATTTTGAGCAATTTGTCCAAGGCATAGTTTGGACAATGATGGTTGAAATCGCTGTCGAAGAGGTCGGATAATTAATATATATATATACACCCAAATCGCGAACCAAAAGAAATTTTCCCCAAATCGTGAATTAAACCTGCAGCTGATATCGAAGCCCGGCCTCCTTCCTCTACCCTAAATCGAACTCCGCCGCGCGTTCTCCCCTTCCACCGCCGTTGTCGCCTTTCCATTAGCTCCAAATCGCGAACCAGAAGCCCTAGCCTCCTCCTCCCTCTCCCCCAAATCGAACCATCCGCCGCGCGTCCTCCCCTACTGCTGCCGCCGTCGCTTTGTTGCGCCGCCGCCGCCTAGCTTTCTCCTTCCATAGGTAATTTTTCTTTTCTATATATATATATGTTAGCATATATATATATATTGAATTAATATTGTGTATATGTATATATATGTGAGTATGTATATATATATTAGGATTAAATGTTTATATAATTGTGTTTGGTTTGATTAATTAGCTAATTTGTTAGGATTAATTGTTGTTAGATGAACAATTGATGTTTGGTTTATATATTGTTAATTGTTTATATATATATATATATATATTGTGTGGCTTTATTTAATTGTTGTTAATGGCTTTGTTTAATTGTATGTATGGTGTATGTATATTGGTGTATATATGTATATCATGTATATTGATGTATATATGTATATTGGTGTATATATGTATATTGGTGTATATATATCATGTTGTATGTATTGGTGTATGTATATTGTTGTATATATATTGATGTTTGATGCACTCAAGGTGTTTGATAATATGCTTGTGTGAGGATTTAAACATAAATTAGTGTTAATTTATTAGGATTAATGTTGTTAGTGTTAGAAATGAACAACTTGTTAGAGATGAATATATATTGTGTGGCTTGGCTTGTTTTTTTTATGCTAATTTAGATATGAACAATTGATGCACTCAAGGTGTTTGATAATATGCTTGTGTGAGGATTTAAGCATAGTTTTGAATATTGTTTGTTTTTTGTTTATTAAATGTTGTTTCTTCTGCTTTATAGGATCATGTCTCGTTTGCCATACCGGAGATGATGGAGATGATGATGGATATTCTGATGGAGATCATGGCGCATATGATCATGGTGCATATGATCGACAACATCCTAATGACTTGAGAGAGTGTGACACTGATGCTCCCACCACCACTAGCAGCTTAGGTATGTGTTTACTAATTCTCAATATTCACTTTCTGTATAGTTTAATTTTCTTTTTTAAATATTAATTAGCGTATATATGTTGGTTAAAGATATTTGGGTGAGGTATATCTCTCCAGAGATGTCCGAGCAAGTGAAATGTATTCCTTCGTCTCCCCCCAGGTGTCTTGCACATTGGGTGATAGGGTACATACCATGGATGGGTTAGTTAATCATATGCTCAATCAAACTGGGAGCGATCATCTCATTTTTTGGCCAACAAATGTGGGGTGAGTGATAAACATTTCGTTAAAATTTGTATTCATGTTTATAATATTTGCACATATATATGTTAAATTTGCAGTTAATTTTAATATTCTCAATATAATATAGGAACCATTGGGTGCTGATCGTCATACACATGGATACATTAAGTGTGTATTTTATGGACCCAACTCAGGATGAAGTTTATTCAAATCACCCTGATCTCGTTTCATATATGGAAGTGTAAGTTCATTTTTAATATTCTATACAATGATTTATTTTACTTTTAAAATTGTGCATATTTAATCTATTTTTATTTTTAATTATAATAATAATAGTGTGATGACGATGTATCGGAGTCGCCTTCAGAGTCAAGGTTCAAGATCTAAGTTAAATAAAGTGAACTGAATTAACATTAAGGTAAATTTAATTTAGTAAATTATCAAATTAATAGAAATAAATCATAATTGTAATGCGTGATTATAATTGTTAATCAACAGGTTCCGAGGCAACGAGATAATGAATATTGTGGACATTTTGTGTGTTGCTTTATTGAAGATATAATCCGCGCTTCTCTAACGAACATTCCTCTCAATGTAAGTCAATTTATTGATTTATTTAAATTATTATTGATTGAATAAAAATTCATACTATATTGATTGATTCGTTGTTTGCAGTTTGTCTATGAACGTGAGCTCAAGTCTTACTCTAAGAAAAGACTGGGGAAATGGAAAAACGATTGGACGGGGTACCTTTACAATCGATTCTTATATTCATACGATATTGAGTGATCGTTGTTTGAAATTTTGGTAGCATGTAATTAAATTATATATTTGTGATGATATATATTTCATGTTTTTGGTGTATTGGACGTATGTTTATGATTGTACGTTTATTTATTTCATGATGTGTATGTTTATTTATTTGATGTTTTGGTATATATATGTGGTATAAGTTTTGGTTTATGGTTTTATTATAGGATTATTGGTTTATGGTTTGTGGTATTGGACGTATATATAAGTTTTGGTTTATAGTTTTATTATAGGATTTTTAAAATATAAATTAATAATTAAAAAAAAATATTGGACAGCGGTTAATAACCGCTGTCTATCTAACATAATAAACGAAAAAAAAAAAAGTTAGACAGCGGCTAATAACCGCTGTCCAAGCCCCCCTCTTGCAATGCGGTTGAAAACCGCTGTCCAAACTCAACTTTTGGACAACGGTTTTTTAATAGTTGTCCAAGCTTGGACAGCTGTTACTTGGACAACTGTTATAACCGCTCTCTAAGGGCTTTTTTAACAGCTGTCCAAGCCCAAATGTGTATTAGTGATCCCTAATAATAAATAGATCAAAATTCATAAACACAATTTTCATTTTTTTTCCGATCAAGAGATTTTCACACACTGCACGTATTTCTGCGTTTTCTTCAGAAAATTAATTAGGAGAAAAAACGAAAATCTGGTTGATCGATCGATCGAGTGTCAAAACGATGTCGTACTACGGAAACAAATACGATGTGGAGTCGGGCAACGGGCAGCTTTACCCGGGCATGCAAGAGAATCCGCAGCTGCGATGGGGGTTCATCCGTAAAGTTTATTCCATCCTGTGCGTGCAGTTGCTTATAACGTTTGGGATCGGGCTTGCAATGTCTCTAATTCAGCCTGTTAAGGAATTTATGCGGACTCCGGCTGGCCTTTATTGCATGATTGCTGCTATTGTTGTCACGTTTATATGTGAGTTAATTTGAATTATTTAATTATGGGGTGCAATTTGTGTGTGTGTGTGTGTGTTTTTTTTTTTAAATGATCTTTGTTTTTTATAATTTGGAAAAGAGAGCCCCGTGAAAGAAATTTTGGAATGATGAAAATGTGGGTTGTTTTCTCTTCATATTTTGTTGACAAATTATTGATGAAAATATGGAGGGTTTTTAAAAAAATAAAATAAAATTATGTAGACAAATTTTGGAGGTGATTCTTGAAGAGAAAAAATTAGTGGGTTTTGATATTTATAAGCGTGTACATGTTTTCTTGGTGTTTATGTACATAAACCTATTTTCTTATCTCTAATTCAATTCCTTTCTGTCCATGACAATGTAAATTTGAGGGGATTGTGTGTTTTTTGTCCTATAATTTTGTTCGGTTTTTATTTTTTGTTATATTAACTTTTATATTTTAATTTCGTCAAATAATGCACATTACCACATTTTGGTTTCTATTATAGGACGAAAATTAAAATTTAAAAATCAATACGACCAAAAATTCGTATTGTTTTCATTCATAAACAAGTTGTTAATTTGAGTGATTTTGTGAATGCAGTGATGATGATGATGTTTTGCGTGACCCAGCGGCATCCATGGAACTACGTCGTTTTGTTTCTCTTCACCATATAAATGGCCTTTATGATTGGGGCTTCTTGCACCCAACGGAAAGGTACGAATCAACATTTTCTGGATTTGTATATTAATACATATGCGGAGAATATCATGCTTTAATCTAGTATAAAATTTATATCATTACACTTATAAATTGAGATCATAATACTAAATGTTATACTATAGGTACTAGTTTATAAGAACAATGGTATCAACTTATAAATGTAATGATATGAGTTTTATACTATGAACAAGTATTACGGGAGACTCTGTGTTTATATACCAATAGAAACACGTGTTAAACTGCAATTGATCATTTTAGTTGAATTTTCTTGAGCTATACACATTTAATTTGACACGTAAAAACTCAATAATTTGAATATTTCCAACAAATTCATCAATCCTAGCCTACCATTTCTACCAAAAGTGCACTACTATTAAGTATTAAATCGAGTTATCCGTACACTTAAAACTATGAATTTAAAGTAAAAAAGATAAAGCATTAGTTAAAATCGTTGGAACTTATGTACAATTGAACAGGAGAAGTTGTCCTGCTGGCTGCAGGACTGACTCCAGTGGTGACTATTTCTCTCACTCTTTTCACATTTGTTGCTGCAAAAAGAGGAGCTGATTTCAGCTTTCTTGGCCCATTCTTGATGTGTGCTTGCCTTCTCCTCATATTTTTCGGCCTCATGATGTTGTTAAAATATGTGTGTAACTTAAATATTAGAGTAGAGCTCCAATAAATTTAGAGTAAGTTTCATATGCATTTAGGTGCACCGTGCTCTCATAGTACATTTTAAAAATATATAATTTTTTTATATTGAATGATGCAATTTATTTGCACTGAACCGTGCAATTATTAATATAGTGTAAATAAATTGCATAATTCACTATAATAAGTTGCATAATTCTAAAATGAACTATGAGTGTACAGTGTACCTGAAACTACAAAAAATAGTGTATTACTTACGAAATTTTCCTACATTTTTTCAACATGCATGTCTACGAAATTTCCAACGAAAATAATTGTCCTTAAATAGTAAAGCTTGCCCACAACTTGCCTATAATTTTTTTTTAATTATATATGTTATTTTTAAACTACAAATATAATTGTCAAATGGAAATATAAATTGTCTAGGAAATTATTTGTATAGATAAGTTTGCCTACGGAAACTATAAATGTGTAAGTAGATTAATTGCTCGTAGATAATTTGTTTGCCTAGATAATTATTTGTGTAGGTAATATTTTTATAGATTATTCTAAAAATTTGTAGGCAAATCGTAACAATCGTCACTTTTTAAGGACCAAATTATTTTTGTAGGAAACTCTCGTAGCCATTTAAAAAAATTCATAGACAATTCTTCATTTTTTTATAATGTGAATGCATATCGGACTTAGCCAAAAATATAATTTATTGTAATAATATAATATATCTACACGTAATTTATAGATTGGTTACATAAATAAGAGATATAAGGAGCATTATTATTTCTCTATAAAAAAAAGAGCATTATTGATTAAATGTGTTTAAATTAGGCCGAGTATAAGTCAATTCATTGTCCTGGTGTGAAGGGCACACTTAACTTCAAACCCAGTTGACAATTTTTTTCCTGATCTTTACTAAATTTTTATTTTCTTTTTCGCCACCGACCTCTGAATATTTGAACTAATTTACAGATTTAAAGATTAGGAGACAGGCTTTTCTATAAGATATTATGACTAAAATTTATGTATATAAAAAACACATATCTTTAAATGTGATATTTCAGCTGCACTGAGACTGGGAAGCAGTAGCACTATAGAATTTATGAAATGTGTGGAATTTTGGGAACCAATAGGCAATAGCTTTTTTACTTTTTGGAGTCTTTTGGTTTGAATTAATGGCCTCTTTCACATCACGAAGGTTGTGTTTATTTTTTGATTTAAGTGGGCGGAGCAAATCAAGAATTTAGAATTTAGGGATTTAAAATTCTTGATAAATAGTAAATGTATGTATTTGTTTTGGAATTTGAGGAGGATGAAATTTAATTTTATGTCAAATCAATATTTAATAATGATTGATATTATATTATTATATTATATTGAGAAAAGTAATAAAGTGTATAAAGTGTGATGTATTAAAAAGAGTAATAATAGATTTTATAGGTATTTATAGGTGTGGATTGAATGTGGAATTTAAAAATCAGACTCTAAATCCCAAATTCGTATGAGACGGAGAGCGCAAAGTCCTAAATTCATCCGTGTGAGTCCCAAAAAAAAACGCAGCCGAAAAGATCGACACCTAACCGCGCTCCAACCAAATTATTAATGATTTTGCATTACATGATTAATGTTAATTTTCTTTTTCTTTTTTTCCCAAATTATACTTATTTCTATGTTAAAAATATGCTAATTATTTTTAAAAAATCTCTATTTAATGTATACTGAAAATAAACATATTTATTTATTATATTAAAAAAAGGCTTTATTATAAATAGGGGTATATTTAGAGATGTTAAAAGTGTCATGGCCCATAGAACCGGCCCGTTTAAATCGAAAAAATTAAGGTTTAGGGTTAAGTTTTTTTAGGCCTGTTTATCGTGAACCAATGAGGCCTTGAACCGTTAAGTCCGAAGTCTTATAGGGCTGAGCCCTGTATGGTTAGGGTCAACCCACCAGCCCGTTTAATATTTATTTTTAATTAAAATTTTATATAATTATATGATAATTTTAATAATTTTTGTATAAATATTTAGATGAAATTAGTTAAAAGACAACATTTAAATTAAATAAAAAAATATATTAAATAATAGCAATGCTGATAATTAAATAGTGTCATCCATTTAATATTGCTAATTTTTTTTAAAAATTGATTGATATAATTAATAACATATTTATTTACATTAATATATCTCCTTTAATTTTATATGTTGAATTTAACTTACACCATATTATATCACAAATACTTTTAAAGTTTTTATTTTACAGTCCGTTAGTGGCCCGTTTAGCCCGCAAATCGCTAGGGCTAGGTCTTTGCTATTAGAGGCTCGTTTATCGTGAACCAGTAAGGCCCTGGACCGTTTAGGCCCACAGCCCCTGTAGGTAGGGGTGGGCATCGGATCAGGTAGAAAAAAAATACATGAACCCGATCCTAAAATTCAGATAAAAAAAAATAGTACCCAAATCCGTTCCGAAAAATTGAGTACCAGAAGTGTCGAGTACCTTAAATACCCGACTTTTTTAGAATTAAAATTGAAAAAATAAATAAAAAGAATGATAATCACATGTAAAAGCTCGGGTATCTGATACCCGATCACATAGTTTCGGATTGAGTTCGGGTACCCAAAACTCGATAATCTTAGGAAATACCCGACCCGATCAGATACACAATACCTGAAAAGTTTGCCCACCCTTACCTGTAGGGCTGACCCATTTAACATCTCTAGGTTTATTATGAACTTTATGGTTAAAATTTAAAATTTCAACATGTTTTATTAATTTGTGTAAACCTATAAATATGATTATTTTTGTGGGGCGTAATGAGTATAGTTTTTTTAAGTTAGTGAGACCCAAATTTTGAATAAAAAAATATTTCTTGGACTTCAATTGTGACTGAAAACACACACTTAGTTCGTGCTTTGAAACACAACTAAAAAGATAGAAGTGTGTTTTTTTTAAGCTGGTCACACCTTTAAATTGTGTTTCAAAACAGCCACTTAATGTCCACCAAATTACATACTAACCTCCGTCCCAACTCTTTCTCCACACTACATTTGTTCTCCTATTTTAGCGAGCGAGTTGTTTATTAGTATTTGAAATGATAAAGTAACTTTTAATGAGGATATGATAGATTTATCTCTCCTCTCTTATATGTCTCCTTAAAAATTACTCCCTCCGTCTCATTGTAATTGTTTCATTTCTTTTGGTTGAATGGTTTAAGGAATAGTATTAAAATATTAGTTGGTGGACCTTTTTTTTTTAGATGAAAAATGAGAAGTGGTATATTAAATGGTGGTAAATATATAGGGTTGTGATGAATAGTGTCTGTTCAAGGTTCGACTACAATGGCTAGTGAGAGAAATTTTAGAGAGAGGGTGAGGTATTGGGTAGATCCTAGGTTAACCTGTTGGGGAATTAATTGTCCGGATCTATTCGGGATGAATATTTAAATACAAATTTAATTCTAACAATTATTACTTGCATGAATTAATCCTATATTAATTCAAATAATAATTCAACAACAAATCATGCATATAAACAGTTCACATAAATCCTATGCATGCGGAATTGCTACGGGTTTACGTGAACTAACCTCTTGAAGTGGCAATGGTCTCATCGATAAAAACACACCAAAAAGCCTTCCCAAGTATTCCCTAGTCCTTGTCATTCAATCCAATCAAATTGGAAGGAAGCTCGCGAACAATTAACAAAAGGGAAAATAAAATTTGTTGCACCACCTTTGTGGATTTACTAATTTTTCCAGCACATGGAATTTGTACACTCACAATTGAAATTTTCGAAAATACACAATCTGTCGACGTTTCAAAATATTTGATATTTTATCGACACTGATATTTTCCCGAAAAATCAATTTTCGTGTTCACTGGGGATGAAACATTCATCCCCTATTTATAATAGAGAGGGGGACGAAAATTAGGGCTCAAAATAGGGTTAGGAAATATATTTTCTTGATCTCCAAGAAATCTTAAATATATCCCATATATTCTTCTTTCCATGTGTATTTTTCCACAAAAATCTCACACCCTTATTTAACCCATTTTTTTGAAATTAATAGGAGACTTTTCAAGATTAGATCTTTCTTGAATTTATGAGATATTCTTGTATTCCAAAAATACATATCTTTTTCCATAAAATCTTTTCAAGAAAATCAAGAAAATCCTTCTTCCTATTATTACTCTATATATTTTGAAAATTACAATTAAAGAAACCAAGTGGGAGATTTCTTGAATTTATGGGATAATCTTGTATTCCAAGAATACGTATCTCATTTCCATAAAATCTTTTCAAGAAAATTCTTCTCCCTCTTTTTCTTTAATAATTTTGAAATTCAAGGAAAATAATGCAACAAAAATTTATTTTATTTTTAAACACCTTTTTCAGTTATTGGACATTATGTTGGGCTACTTGAGGGGCTTTTAGGAGAATTAAGATTGGACCTTCCAATGGATCTTGAATTATCAATATTGAGCCACAATATTATTCAAGCCCATAAATATTAATTAATCCCACTACATAATTAATATTGCACTATCCATCTTAACCCATATTACAGTTAATATAGCTCCCGGTTATTATTTCCCGTGTTTAAGATTATCTAGCTCATTAATTAATTCAAGCCACTGAAATAGCTTTCCATTAATTAATATCTTTTATCCTTGGTAAAGGAACGGTTCAACATTATTATCCATACCGGAAACTAGTTCCACTTGCAAGATTTGGTATGATAAAACTTATGAACCTCCCAAGGGGGCAAATCGAACAAGCGTACTTGCACACGATTCTCCGTATTAAATCTTAGCAATCGCATGTGACCAATAATATTGCCCAAGATATAAAGTATTGAATCTCGTTGATTCTCTTCCCGTAATAAGTCAAAGCAATAATCACTAACCACACGCGATCCTATTTAAGGGACGAAGATTAAGAAATAACGAACCACTGAGGTCTAATTCTTCCTAGTTCAGTTCTGAAGAATTTATCCTCCTGTAGGTCCTCTTCAGTGCACTAGACATGCACTAGTGTAATCTCTTGGTCAAGACAAACCAATCTGAGCCTTACACTTCAACCTTTCACGATGGATTGTTCATTTCCATCTAGGTCGTGAATGGTGTACTTTTGGTTACAAGGAACTGTTAATTTAATCTTCTGTGATTTGGTATCACTAAACTAACTACAATGTAACACGTACTATTTATTGAACAGTTGTGCAGTAAATATATGTAACATTCGATGATATTTAAAGCATCAGTGATAAACAATTTATTTCAGTAAATAAGTCCGAAATTCAGTCTGATTATACAAAGTAAAAATATACTTTCCAGTATAATCCCAACATAACCTTTTCCGAGCGCAATTCGGTGAGGCAAAAAAATTCCGGTAGGTGGTTAGGAGGTTACCGGTCGGACAATGGTAGGAACGGCGGCAAACTGAGTAAGTCCATCTTCGATGGAAGGGAGTCTAGGTCTTTTCTTTTCCAAATTTTTCCAGAAAACTGTAGCATGGATCTGCTTAGGTCAACTTTCAGTGTGGTGGGGGAGGTTTTGGACCTCTTTTGCCCTAAAAAAAGGGATAAGGCGGGGAAGTCTTTTGGCTTTGTCAAATTCAGCAGTGGGCAGGTGAAGGACATTGACAGAACGCTGGAGAAACTCAACAACTTGTGGATTGGGAGTTATAAGATCAGAGCTTTCTGGCCCAAATACGACAGAAACCATCACGCGCATAAACCTGAGTTAGCGAAACCTTTCAAGGCAGATTTGGGGCTGAGGTCGCCAGGAAAGTCTTTCAAAGAGGCGATGTTTAAGAAAATGCAGACTGCTAGGTCGACGAAATGAACATTCGAAAAATCCTTGCAAGAAACGCTGCAACCTCTTTTGATTTCTCAACAACGCATTCAGAACGGGATTGGTTGAACACATGCTGGATGGCTGCATTGAGAGATAAGTTTTCATGGGAGGAGAACGGGAATGAAATACGGAGCGAATGTGGAATCCGCCTGAAAATTTGTTATATGGGAGATGAAACGGTGCTCATTCAAAACATGAGTGAGCAAACAATGAAGGTTGTTGAAAAAGACATGGAAGTGTGGTTCATGTATTGGTTCGAGTGGTTTAGACCGTGGAGAGAAGAGGACGCTTGTCATAGGAGAAATATATGGACAAGATGGACGGGAGTTCCAGCCCATGCATGGAACCAGAGATTCTTCAAGATAGCCAGTGGAAAATCGGGGTGTTTATGAAATTGGACCAGGGCACCACAAACAAAGATTCTCTGGACGTGGCAAGAGTGTTGGTCGCGGTTTCTTTCCATCAAGAAATCAACTGCTCCTTTATGGTTAAAATCGATAACACGGACTTTAATATCAGAATTGCGGAGGAATACACCGGTATCCCCCTTGAATCACAAATTCATCTGGTGGCCTTATCGCCGGACGAGTCAGATTGGTCGAGCGAGGAAGATGATCGGAAAAGTCAAGGGCCGGCGCCGGCGGAGATGTACGGTGAAGATGAAACGGTTTCATCGGAGGGAGAGTGGGAAACGTGCAAACGAGGCAGAAACCCTAGCGCCCAACCCGAAAAAGTGGGGCCCGGTATCATGATTAGCAACGGCTTCCAAGTTCTTGGAGAATCCAACAGTCTTGATCAAATCGAGAAGGCGGCGGTTATTGAGGATGGACCCCACAAGGAGATGGCCGTTTCAAATAATGAGGATCAGAGAGATTATAGGGTTGGGCCAATTTCTTCGCACCCACATGTGGCTGACTGTGGGCCTTCTTGCGAGCCCAGTCTTGACCCTACTGATGCGGCACAGAGTGATGGAAAGAATGGGCCAATTAATGTACAATCCCAGGCGGAGATAATTGGGCCTGCTAGCGATCACGTTAATGCGGCCCAACCTGTTAGTGTAGAACGGATGGCCCAAGGGACGCATGCTTCAAATGGGATTTTGGGCCCAGGCGGTTCACAACCCTCGCATGGACCGAAGGCAACCGACAAAGGCCCTATGCGGTTCACCTCTTCTTTGCAAGCAGTAAACCAGATAGAAAGAGTTTTGACGGGTCAACCTGAGTCAAAATCCCTATACCCTCCTCAACGAAATAATCCCCCCTCCCTTGAAATCGCGAGCGATGGCAATTTGCCTATTTCCGAGTTCGGCCCCCAGCCGGGCAGGAAGAAGAGTCGCGGAAAATCTCAGTTGAAAAAGAATAAGGAGGGACCTTCGAAAAAAGTAAGGAAAAAAGAAGAAAGGAAACAACTTAGTGTGTTTCTGTCGGATATTGTTTCGTCCGAAGACAGGGCTGCGGTAGGAAAGGGGAAAAGAGTAAGGTTCGAGGAAGAATCACAATTTCAGAATCACCCTCAGATTAATGATGAGGCACATAAAGTATAGGAGATCAGTCAACTCATGGGGCTCTCGACGGTGGAAGAAGAGAACAACAGTTCAAAGAACAAGGAAAATGACGAGGGTACGAGCAAAAGGCAAGTTAGCCAGGCCTTGGAGTCAAATGAAGGGATTAATTAATGAAGATACTAAGCTACAATATCAGGGGCTTGGGGTGCAGGGCAAAATGCAAAGAGGTAAACGAATTTATTAGTAAATTCGGTGTTGATTTTTCATGTTTACAGGAGACAAAAAAAGAAAACATAGATGAATTTTTTATTAGATCAAATATGGGGGGTTGGAAAATGTGGGTGGACCTACAGAGAATCGGAAGGAAGGTCTGGGGGCATTTTATCCATTTGGAACTCTGAAATTTTCTTGGCTAGAAGTTGTTGATGGGGCTCGGATCGAACAAAATGCTGCATTATTAACGTGTACTCCACGTGTCCACTACAAGACCGAATTGAGCTTTAGGACAGGATTCAAAACATGGTGGATCAGAACTCAGAATGTTGCATTTGTGTCCTAGGAGATTTTAATTCAATCAGAAGAGTTTCCGAGAGATCAGGGACTGGGTCAGCAATTAATAGAAGTGGTATAAGGGAGTTTGACAACTTTATCAGAGATACAGGCCTAGTCGACATGCCTTTACATGGAAGGCTCTACACTTGGTATAGCCCGGATGGAACGTGCAAGAGTATAATCGACCGGGTGCTTCTCAACAATAAGTGGCTTCTCAAATGGCCAAATTCTCATCACAAAGCAATTGGGAGATCACTATCGGACCACTGTCCGATGTTTCTAGAAATCAAAGTGAAAGACTGGGGTCCGAAACCCTTCAGATTCGTAAATGTGTGGCGTTATCATGCGGCTTTCCGTGATTTCGTGGTCTCAAAATGGAGGAGCAATGAAGTTGAGGGTTGGGGCAGTTTCGTCCTCAAGGAAAAATTCAAGAGGCTCAAACAGGATCTCAAAAGCTGGAATAGAGACGTGTTTGGATCCATTGATAAAAAGATTGAGGAGAAAAGGAAAGAGATTTTGAAGATTGATATTATTGATGATGCTTTCGGGTTAGAAGATGCGGAAATAATCAGGAGAAATGAAGTTCGGGCACTCCTGCTACGGGACCTAAACCTCAAACATATCTTCCTAAAACAGAAGGCGGGAGCAAAATGGATTAGAGAAGGAGATGCGAACTCGAGTTTCTTTCACAATGTCATTAACAAAATGAGGAAACGCAATGAAATTGTGGGTGTCTCACTTGATAATCAGTGGTGTGAAGAGGTGGAGGAAGTCAAGAGAGGCGTCTCGGTGTTCTTCAAAAATCATTACTCGGCGGAACTAGTTTCGAGGCCTGTTCTGACCGTTGATTTCTTTCCACAGAAGATCAGCTCGGCTGATAATCTTATGCTGACAATGGCATTCTCCGAGGAGGAAATTAAGGCGGCAGTGGACTCTTGTTATAGTTCTAAAAGCCTCGGGTCCGACGGCTTCAACTTTGGCTTCTTAAAAGATTTTTGGGAGGTTTTAAAAGCAGATTTTGTTCGCCTATTCGAGGAGTTCCATGAGCATGGAAAGCTAGTAAAAGGACTTAATCCGTCTTTTATAGCCCTAATACCGAAGAAAGAGGAAGCGGTAGGCCTGGCCGATTTTAGGCCAATTTCTCTTATAGGCTGTATCTATAAAGTGGTGGCAAAAGTGCTTTCGTCAAGATTGAGCAAGGTCTTGGAGTCTATCATTTCTGAGCAACAATGTGCTTTCATCGGAGGCAGGCAAATTCTGGATAGTGTGGTTATTGTAAATGAGGTAATCGAGGAGGCAAAAGCCAAAAAAGAGCAATGTCTATTGTACAAGATAGATTTCGCAAAAACCTATGATTCGGTTGATTGGGGATACCTACAAATGATTATGGAGAGGTTCGATTTCTCGAGCAAGTGGATCATGTGGATAATGGAGTGTGTCTCTACAGCGCATGCGTCTGTTCTTATTAATGGAAGCCCGACGGAGGAATTTCACTTGGGAAGAGGACTTAGGCAAGAGGATTCTCTTTCCCCCTTCCTATTTCTGATTGCAGTCGAAGGATTGAGTCTCATGTTAAACAAAGCAATTAGTAGAGAGTTGTTTGCCCCGATGTTTGTTGGCAAAGATAAAATTCAGATATCCCACCTTCAGTTCGCGGACGACACCATTTTTATTGGGAGAGCTACTAGAGAAAATGTTCTATTTTTGAAGCACTTCATCATCAACTTGGAATTGGTTTCGGGGCTAAAGGTCAACTGTGGCAAATGCAGTGTGTCGGGGCTTAACATAAACAGTGAAGAGATACAAGACTATGCAAATTCTTTAGGATGTCAAGTGGGGGAGGAATCCTTTATGTATCTGGGGGTCAATGTTGGTTATGCACATAGAAAGGCTACCGAGTGGAATCATGTCACGCAAAAAATTCGGAATCGTTTGAGGAAATGTAACGACCTAAGTCTCTCCATTGGGGGAAGACTTACTTTGATTAATGTCGTCCTAGCATCCCTTCCGGTATACTACTTATCCACCTAACGTGCTCCTAAAAATGTCTTGTGTGAAATTGAGAGGTTACAAAGAATCTTTTTGTGGGGGGTGATGAGAGTAAGGATAAAATTTCTTGGATCAAGTGGAAAACAATTTATAAAACAAAATCCTTGGGGTGAGGGATTTGGAGTGTTTTAATAGAGCCCTTTTGGGCAAGTGGGTGTGGAGGTTCTTTTCTAATCCTGGGTGTCTATAGGCTAAAGTGGTTAGGTCAAGATGGGGGGCTTCCGAGGGGAAAGGTGATGTTGGAGGGAGAAGGGAGTGAGTGTCGGGATGGTGGGGTGAAGTTTTGAAAGATGTGGGGGAGGGTGGCTTGAGCTGGTTTATGTCGGGGTTGAGGAAGGAAATTGGAGATAGGTGTAACACTTTGTTTTGGGAAGAAAATTGGGTAGGGGATAGGCCTTTAAAACTGATTTTTTCTAGGTTGTATAAGCTTTGTCAGGATAATTCTTTGAGTGTGAGGGAGATGGGGGAGTGGAGTGAGGGAGTTTGGAGGTGGAAGTGGCAGTGGAGGAGGCCGCTTTTTGAGAGGGAATTGTCTACTTTGAATAATTTAATTGTCTTGGTAAACAGGTACACTCAGGAAAAAGAAGACCAATGGAAATGCGATTTCTCACCAGACGGAATTTACAACACAAAGGCAGCATATCGTCGACTTACTGAAGATGCTGCGGCCGAATAGAAAGAGGACAAAACAGTGTTTTCAGCTCTATGGAACAAGTGGGTGCCTACGAAAGTGAGTATTCACACTTGGAGAGTAATTTGGGAACGAATTCCAATCACGACGAACTTGAGAAGAAGAAATGCCCTTCCACAAGACTCAAATATCCAATGCCCGTTCTGCAACTCAGTACCCGAAAACGTAAGTCATGTTCTATTTGAATGTTATTTTGCATTTCGTATTTGGATGGAATGTGTCGATTGGTTTGGAGTTGATACGGTCTTGTCATCCAACCCAAAGATAAGCCTACTCCATTTTAGTAGACTTATTGGAGGGAAGGATGGGAAGACTCTTATGGTGGGCTTGTGGGAGTGTATTGTTTGGACCATATGGAACAACCGAAATTCCATAATCTTCCGGGAGGAAAAGAATGAGACTAAAGGAATTGTGGAAGACATCAAACGAAGAGTTTGGAGTTGGATTGATGCACGAGGATCATGGAGACATAAACTATCATTTAACGAGTGGATCTTGGAGCATAAAGCAATCCTTAACTAGAATAGGCGAATAAACAGATTTTGTTGGGTCTCTTGGTGTTTGCAACTAGGTTGTTTGTGTCTAAATCATTGTTCTCTTGGTGTTCGAAACTAGGCTCTATGTGTCTAACTCATTGTAATCTCGGGTATTTCTCATACCCCTTATCAATGAAATCATTTTTCTTATCGAAAAAAAAATATATATAGGGCTGTGGAGTGTTACTTTTTTCATTTATGGAATGAGAAAGTTATAGTGGAACGTCCATAAAAAGAAAATGAGACAGCTATAGTGGGACGGAGGGAGTACTTTAAAATTTTAAATACTAATAAAAAAATTGATCATTAAAATATAAGAAAACAGTAACTGTGAAACACGATAAAATAGTAATTATGAAGAAAGAATTGAGATGGAGATAGTAGATGATAATGCTTACATTATTATTACATCATTATGTGTTTTTAGGATTATGGTCGACTAAAGGTTCAATTAGAAGTCTTGGGTGTCGAAAGTACCTAGTTCCTAAACAAAATTATATACGCCTAGTTTTTAACCCCTAGAACTAGTATCATTAAATGTAGAAACCCAACCGCAGTACACCTATAACATGTAGATACTAGTTAGTCTTTTCCTTTAATCAGGTTGTGAGTTGTCATTGATCTGCACATTATTTGATGGGCTCTTTTATTACATGAGAATAATAAACCAATTATTATGTAAATTGTTTCTAAGAGATTAATATATTCTCTGTGCCACTAAGATTGATTTGAGCAAATTTTTGTACAAACTATGAAAGCATATTAAATATTATTGGGAATTTTTTTCTACGTTCTTGCCCATACACATACACAAATTAGATGTCCTTTGAAATTTCGTTAGTAATAAGTGTGTTAAATAGGTAATTTATAACAAGTACTTAATTTGGAACACACGAAAGTAGGAAGAAAGCCTATACTTATCTAAAAATCCAAACTTGAAAAGAGATATAGAATTAATTCATTTATATAATTTCCCTAACACTCCTCTTCACTCGTGGGCTGAGAGAATCGAACTCAAGACGTGGACATAAGTCTGAAGGCACTATTACCATAAAAGAATTATGTGTCATCTAAATACCCGAACTTGTAAAGATGTGTGAAATTAACTCACTTATTTAATTTCCCTATCATTGGTACTCCCAAATTTGTGCTTCAAACTCAACTCATCAATCAAATGATAGAATAATAGAACTCCTTCGTTTGTTTGTGGCCTTCTCGATTCTATCTGTTTTTCTTGTGGCAGTATTATTATGAACTAAGCATATTATTGCGTTAAACAAAAAAAACTCAACTCATCAATAATAGATCTTTTATTCCAGCTTACCTTTAATATGTACGACCTATTTATTGTTGATACTTGATAACCAATTCGTACTAGCAACACCTGCCCAAGATCTTAAATAGATAATAGAAATGTTAAAAAAAATCTCATAAATTAACGAGTTTAATATTATCAAATAATGTGCTCTTACTCTCATAGGTGGGGAAAATGTCACGGAAAGCTCGTTAGTGACAGAAACCATGGAATGAGGTAATAATAGGACGACTGTTCATTTAAGATCCCTACCCCACTATTTCTTGAAAATTGATGTGCATATGTAATTATAAGATGCAAGATCGATACATCCAATAGTCAAAGTTCTTCCTAGTAATGGAGTTCAATTTCATTGCTATAGAAATTAAGTAGAGTTGGTGGAGTCTGACAATTGGGGGAGAAGTTGCCCACTTTGATGATAAAACATGGCATCTAGTTTGACAATATAGATCATGAAAATGGTGACAACAGACACTAATGAAAGAAAGATATTTGTAAGAGTAGGATCTCCATCAAATTTGGATATAACTCTAACAAAGAAAGTGACATATAAAACCCCAAAACAAATCTAAAAAAGTTAATTAAAACAGAGGTAACGTGATAAATATATGAATAGAAAAGTGTATATTCTAGTAGTATATTTTAGATTTCAGGGTAAATTATGACAAATATCTGTTCTTTAGTTTTGCTCAAATTTATAGATGAGTCTCAAAGTTTAGGTAAGCTGCTACTATAATTATTCAATCAGAATTTGCCCAAATTAGGAAACAAACCATGTAGGTTGAGTAAATTACAATGGAATTGAAATTTGTTCAAAATTACCCAATCACCCAATCACGAGATTCAATCGATACTTGGACAAACCATTAAGGGAATAATTGTAATTTAGTATGACCTCACAATTTGTTTGATAATTTGAACAAACCTCTAGGGAAAACTTGTAATTTTTTTATTTTTTTATTTATTTTTTGGTTCCGGACTAATAACATATGATATTAGGCCAATTTAAGGTTTTTTTGGTAAAAAAAAAAAAAAATTATATACTCCTAAATCAGCCTATGATTATATTGGTAACAGTTGTTTTAATGGTGGGTGGAGTAATATTTTTAGTGAAAAGACAAGTCTAACAAACCAATACGTTTTAGTGAAACAAACTAATACTTTTTTATAAATGCACATCATCTGCACGGTCTACCTGGAGGGTAGATAGTGTAGTCCTTTTCCTGAATGAAGTAAAAAATGCGTATTTAATCAGTGGGAAATATCTCATTTATTTTGAAAACCGAAAGTGCATTTTAATCTACGAGGCTAGTTGCAAACATAACCTGTCTAAAATCTATATTTAATTACGATGCTCGAGTCAACATCAAAACCCATTAATAGGACCACAAATACAACATGGTAGAAGAGACAATTGTGAAATGTGTTCAAATCAAATAAAGTTAATAACAAGTCATTTTTCATACCTTCTGGCAAAATCAAACTCCCTTCCAGCAATTGCCAGCTCTGCTAACCAGTTGACTATCGAGACGCTCCAAACAAACTTGTTTGAGATCAAATAACAGCTGCACACCCCACAAAAACACAAGAGTAACTGGAGAAAAAATTGATTTATAATTTATAGTATATAAAGAATTACAACATACAGATGTACAAGAAAATGCAGTAAACAGAATTTTCAGATGACAGCACGTTTAGGCAGTAGCATCTGTTTTTGGTTTAGATGATTTGGTCTTACTCTTCTCTTCATTAAGAAGCAAAGAAATCCTAACATTAAAACCAATAGCACAGAGATTTCCAGCTGTGGAACGGGTAAAAAGTCGATTACTGGGAAACCGATTTTGTTATCAAAGTAGCAACCAGAATCTTCTGGAAGCTGATCGTCTTCATGTGTTGTACTGTTCGTTGGATCAAGAACGAAATCCACTGTCAGTGCTTCTTCGCCGAGCATGACACAAGCACTCTTTGGTCTGTACCCTGGCATGGTTGCAATAACTGCAATGTATAATTGCAATGCCCACATTTACATGCAACATTAGTTAAGCCATATGATTACTTGGTGATAATCAGTAAAAGTGAGATAGATCCAGCTTCATAAATTGAAGCAATAAGAATCATGCATGCAAGTTGTGTAGCTAAAATGTGATGGAAAGAACCACAAAGTAAATAAGGATTTGAAAGAAAATGAGGATAAGATTAGTTCTCAGGTTGGATACCTTCATATTTTTCTCTAGGAGCTAGAAATCGATAATAATCAGCAAAGGTTTTCCCAGCAGCAATCTGTCAACAGAAAATCAGATAATATATGGTCAGAGTTGTAGCACACAACTCGAAAACGAGTGAATCACAAAGTAGCAGATACAGAAGTCAGCATGAGAGCTTTTTTGGATATGGACCCAAAAATGAGAAATAAATGTTCCCATGCAATATTTAATTCTGTGCTTCTGATTGAAGCAACAAAATATAAAAAAGCAGGAGAACAGGAAATGCCAAAATCTCTTAATAAATTGGAAACAAGAGTTTTCGATGCATCTTTTAATATATCAAAAATTCTAATACATATATTTCAAACCCTTACAATTCACACAAAAGAGGATGGATATCTCCGAGCACACTTTGTTCATATTGAAAACAAGGCATAATTCAGTTGAATCTACAATACTGAGCACTTGTTGATGAAATGAATTTGATTTCCTTTTGAGCTGGTTATGTTTCCATTGGAGTGATGTTCCTCAAGTGTTGGCACTTATTTTTATCACCACACCATAGAGCCATAACTTAAATTGTAGCCAGATGGCTCAAATCATGATATACTTATGAAGTATGCTGGTACAAATTGGCACAAGGAGTTCAAATTTGACTAAAAAATAATCCCTCCATCCACCAAATTTATGCAAATTTACTATTTGCACGTAGTTTAATGAGCGAGTTTTACATAAATAATTGAAATGATAAAGTGACTTTTAAGGAGGGATGCCCCTCATCTATCATACCCCTCCTTAAAAGTCACTTTATCATTTCAATTACTAATACAAAACTCGCTCGCAAAAACGTGAGTAAAAGTCAACTGTGCATAAATTTGGTGGACGGAGGGAGTATGAGTTTGCTTACGACCACACCAACTTTAGATTAACTAATTCTAAGAGGCAAAACCTATTCTATGAGAATTTCAATACTTGAATACCTCCAGAATCCAGGATTAAGGCCCAAAGTACACATAAAACTTTAGTAACATGGCAAGTTCAATCAATACATGTTTTTGCATTAAATACCAAAAGTAGCAATATCTGGAAATTTCCCAGATTATTCCCCTAAAATATTTAAGAATTTAGGCATTAAGATGATATGGCATAAGGATCATACAGTGTAGTTTATTCCCCTGACAGCTATTGATGCAGGCAAAGGTTTTCCTTCATCTGATGAGGAAACTCGTCCATGTATTCCTGTCTGTATGATTATGACGAAAAAATCAGTAATATAAGGTGAATCACATATGAAGAATTATGCAATCTGTATTATCCATCTCTGCATTTAATGCCATGAAAACACCAGAGGTTAACCTCAGACTCAAATTTGCTTCTATAAAAAACTTAATAATAATAATAAATAATAATAATAATAATAAATATAAAAAGTATTGGCTAATGATAGCGGGTAAATATAAATCAACCATAACAGGCTGCTAATGAGGACTACAAATGGAGGATGAGCATATAAATCGAGGTTAACGGTTTCAAAGAAAAAAGTATGATATTTGGGAAGAAAGACGGTGAACATAGAATGAGTTGAACATACACTGGAACATACCTTAACTACACTTGCAGCCATGTTTAGCATACTCATTCTGTTATATTCCCATAGAGTTGGAAGCTGAAATATTAGACAAGGAGTGAGGCCTGGATTAATAATTCTAGTATCACCCGTTAACAGGATAAATTCAAATCAATAGACAAATAATTACATGAAGATGACTGAGGTCTAACCTCACTAGCATTAGGCCATTTGTTATCACTAATCTCCAGCGTAAGTTCAAAGCAGCCATGATGAATGTAATTCCAATCTTGCATGCCACCATATATTGGATACCTGCAAAAAATAACACGAACAGAATTTGATTGAAGAATGGGATTTTGATGCCATCTGCTAAATTACTTTTAAAGAAGTGCAGAAAGAAAGCCATGGATATCTTAAAAGACTCGCCTGAATATAAATTAAGTGGTCTATACATTACATGCATACCAGAATGCTCCATTTGTAATTCCATCAGGAAATTCTTTGCTTTGGGACATATTGTAGTGGGACCTACTGTATAAACTGGCCAAAAATCTGAAAGCCTTGTCATCAGGGCATCCGAAGTAGTTTTTCCTGCAAATAACCATTTTAACTGATTCAGATAGCTAAAGAGATGCAGAAATTAATGAAAACATGATAATATTAACAAATAAATACATTGCCGCGAGTATTAAAAAGGATCAAGTTTGAAAACTCACGATTTTTCTGCAGTCCCATCCCATGGATAGTTGGCTACCAATGCTCCCTATGAAAAAGAAAAAATTAAAGTAAATGATCACAGTGAAGAAGTGATCTTGGAAACTGAACTTTGAATTACTAATTTCAAAACTTGTTATTGCCTCAAGGGAGTGTATAGACCTACTGACCCTGAAAATATTAATCTTCATGGAACATAACTATTTAATTATTTTATTACATGAAGCATTTTTTAACTTCCAAAATTTGCAAGCAAGAGAGACCATTACCCCATGCAGACTGGCAGATCCTGTAAAGCGGATATCTTCCAGCCAATTCATGATTGCTTTTGTTTCAGGTTGTCGCAAGTCCATATCATCATTCATAGGAAAGAACTATGTCAATCATGTCAGTCGTTGTTCTACATAATAAGTGGTTCCAATTTGAAAAATGGTGAAAATCTAAACTATCCAGCTTTTGGTAAAGGAATTAAAAAAGACAAAAAGCATGTATTTGAAAAACTGCATCCTTTATCGTTCTTGAAGTACTTGAAGGAATATTATATTATATATGGGAAAATATTCTAGCCAACAATTAATTAGATATTGTAATATGAAGAACACCTAATTCCCATCAACAAGTATTAAATTCTACCATGCCCAGAGCCTTGAACCGGAACAGTAAATGACATTCTGGAAGCCGTACTTAGTTTATTAGATGCTGGCTTATAATTGGTTCAATAAATGCCAAATCAGGACATAAACTATCATTCATTCAACACTTAGAGGCAATTGGGATTATAATATATTCCAAAGTCAACGATAAAGTTTTTTTTTTTTTTTTTTTTTTATCGGGCAAAGTTAGTTGTTAGTAGTTAGAATACACTAAGCACCCAAATACTCCATGAAATCATCAATCCACCTTATAACTCCTATAACTCCAAATTCGTTCTCAAAGGGAATCGAACCTGGGTCTCCCACTCAAATGAGGAGCCCAGTGGCCAGGTGGGCTAAGCCCCCTGGTTAACGATAAAGTATCCATGTTATGCTTAATCTTGTCCAAGTGCTGCAACATGGTAGAATTCAGATGCTGCACACACACACACAAATATCAAGTTCTTTTGAAATAAATTTCAAGTGCCAAAGAATTGGACAATAAAAATCTTCTTTTCTCTAGAATGAATAAAGAAAAATTTAGATTTTAACTCGATGAAACGGGTGGCAGACCAAAAACAAGCAAAGTCGAACATTGAAGTGAAAAGCGAGCACCATATACTTGTTACAGAATATAGTGTGAACAACAGGAATTAGCTAAAAAGAATTTAAAACCCACAGCCAGTGTACTGAATCTACTGATTCTCTTAAAACAGTAAAAAATCATAAAGAAAACTTCAAAGTTCACAGGTTCAAGGCAGCTCCTCAGTTTCATTACACAAACTTAAGGAAAGAATTAATGAATATGATTATAAGTATGCTCATTAAGGATTTAATGTAACCAATTCATCCAACACCATTTGAAGCAAGGGATATACCTGATCTGGAAAATCCCTATTCAAATCAATGTTGTTTGCATTATTACGCCTCCTAAGTGAAAATCCATCAGGGTTCAAAGATGGAAGTATATGAAGGTGGACATGATCCACTATCAAGGTTGCCTGTGAACAAAGCCACATTAAATTTAAACACATACAATACAGTAAGCATGATACATCACATTCAAATAAGACAGCAATTAGCTAGGACGTATTTAGATGTTAAAATTATCATGTAGAGTGGAACTTAAGAAGAAACTTGCCACTATTCAATTAAAAATATAAATAATCCTCAAATAAGAGGGCAAAAAGCTAGGTAGAATAGACAAAGAATAGAAAAACGCAGATTAAAAAGCATTACCAAGGAGTCCTTCAAATAATTATCGCACAGCCAATTTGCTAGAAGCAACAGAAGTTCACGGCCTACAGGTTCATCTCCATGCACATTTCCAATGAACTGCAATATAAGGCAATTGAGGAAACAAATTAAAGAAAAATCTTAATTCAGTTGTTGTTAGGAAAGCCTTTTGAATGCCTACTATTTCTTAATTGGTAATCCTCAAATTCAGTGATATCGATTTAGTCAGGTTTAACACCCTTCACCTATCTTTAATCTCACTGTTCTCTCACTAAACAACTTACAAATAGAATTTGCACAATATAGCCTAGAAGTTTTTTTTTTTTTTTTGATCGATTGTAGCCTAGAAGAATTATATTCTTTCGAAAGCTTTTGCTTAGAGTAATATATAATCATTATCTTTCCAAAGTTCACTGATGCACAAAAATCATCATTAAAATTTTGATTTTACATTTAAGAAAATCTACATATAGAACAACCTTGATATTGATTATAAGATCTCCAACCAGACTAAGCTAAAGCACACAACAGAAATGGTGGTTAATCAACTACCTTGAAAGCTGGCTCTGCCTCCATTTCTCCAGGCATGTCAGAAATTTCTATAGCCCACTAAGTTCAGAAAAAGAGAGAGTGAAAATAATTCTTAAAAAAAAAAAGAACAAGTGATTGTCAGGAAAAGCAGTTGTACCAGAGGAACTCCATTTACACTCTTCCCAATACTTGATTTCAGTTCGAACAACCCCACAAAGAGAGAAACCAGAACATATCAGATAATTGTAAAGCCCTTGAAACAAAACTACTGTCATAAAGTTAACATTTTCAGAGTTTCTTGACCGCGACTTTAGCATCCAAGTTCATTCATCAATTCTTCCAATATCTAAAGAAATTAGCTATTCTGTTTCCCCTTAACAAAAGGTTATTAATTAACCCTAAACTGTCTGCAGTCATAATATCTCTCTGGCATTTACGAATCCCCAGACCACTGGACTAAGCATGAGTACCACTTTAGACGAAAGACTTCATGAATAGGCCAAAAAATGACAAATAAACATATTATATGTAATCATAATTCTTAATCAACAACAGTTAACATTCTCTGGCAAAAATACTAAACCTCCTATGGAATTCCAGATCTTAATTATCAAACAGGCAACTAAGTATTGGTTTTAATCTAAAAAAGTACAAGTAAGTTCGGTCTTACAACAAAAGGTGCAACACCTAGAGGTAGTTACATTAGGGTTGTTTCATGCTTTTGTTGTACTATCGCATCATTTCTCAATCAAAGAAACAACATAATCCTTGTTTCTGATGTTTTAGTTACCTTCCAATTGGTCATTAACAAGGAATTTTGCTAGAGTTATATCATTGTCCTTTAAATATTTGCTATCTATATTACACAGACTACAGTTCATAATCATAAGTATGCCTTCAGATTTAGAAGTATGCATTACCAGGTCAATATGATAAACATTACCAGGTCAATATGATAAATTATTGTTCACAGAGATACATCCATTTCTTATAAGATCAGCGTGTTTTATATCAAGAAGACCATAAAAAAACATGGAGAGGTATTTTCTTATTCTCCCCATCCTCTAACACCTCATGAAAGTTTACATCTAATCAGCTCTATGATATGCTAAAACCACTTGCACTCACAAAAAGCTACTTTATGGCCAAAACATAAGCACAATACTCTTTTCATATAGTTTTGAAAATCTCAATAGTTACCTGTAAATTCTGGAAATGTTGCTACACCGGCTGTTAAGTTCCTTCATTGCCTTCTCAAGATCGGTGTTACTCATATACCCTTGAGCTAAGTTTTCACTGAAAATGCAAAGTAATCCAATTTTGCCTCAGAATTTATTCAATCATTGAACAATGATCTAATTAGCTAACTAGTCCTACTCCTACTGTAAATCAGAGAAAACAGAAATAGGTAGGTTGCAACAGCCAGGGAATTTACAGCCTCTCAATGTACTCTTGCTCAGACATCTGATAGGTACCATCTGAATGCAACCGCCTGCCTGAACGCCCATTAATACTCTCAATGTAACCTGTCAAGATATAAAAAATTGAAAAGTTAATGGTATTCAATTACTGAATTTTTTTAAAAAGTACCTAAGCTAAATGATTTGTATAAAGAACATTAACTATTTCAAAGCCAAATTAGGATAAAGTACCACCGCAGGATAATATTCAAGAGAGTAATTACTGATAATCAGAAATTTCAGCATCATTCAGTTATTAAAATCATAAGTCACAAAAAATTCTCATTTTCATTCCACTGTATCTATCAGGCAATCAACATAGTAAAAAGCGCGCAGTTAAATTAACTAATGCTAACACAAGATTCTTATCATTAGGGCTTTAGCTAAAGCATACACTAACAGTAACATTAAAAACTCCATACATAGGTATTGGAGGGAGAAAAACCTGAATAATTATAGCTGTGAAGGGCGGCGCCCCTAGCAATGGAGAAACGGAAAAGAGAGGAAAGGTTTAGAGAGAGAAAGAGGAGAGAGATTAACATTTGAAGGATCCTTTTTTCATGGAATAGTGATCGAATCTGCTGGTTTTGAGAGAAATTATACGTTTCTTTTTCAGGAAAGTCATTGCTTTGATCGTTAAACGCGGAAGGCAAGGCACGTGAGTGGCACGTGAATTTATGTAGGAGAAATAACAATTCAATTCATCCGTGCCACTTTTTCGTGTTCTAAAATTATTCCACCTTCTGGATCTTTAACACATGGATCCAGGATTATGGTGGTCCGTTAGATATTTTTATCCATTCCACATGTCATTAATCTACGTTATGGAACACATAGTGGAACATTATTTCTGGAACAGGCGATATAGCGGAGAAATAGGGGGATAAACTACAATATAGCCCTGACTAGTTTAGTGTCCGCGTGTTACGCGGTTTTCTAATTAAAAATTGCAACATTTTCAATAAATAATATATTTAATAATTAAAAATATAAATATGTACATAAATTCACTAAATATGAATTGATAATTTTTTAAGGTGTATATTAGTAAATTTTCTTAAACCTTGGGATAAGATTATTGTGTCAAATATTATTTATCCATGTTAGTATGAAGTTGAAACCTACAAATCAAAACAAAATAAATCGACTAAGAAAAGACTAATAAATTAATTAACATGTAATAATTTAAAAAAAAAAAGTGAATGAATTATAATATAAAATACTTTTTCCACATAAAATATGTTAAGATATACATAAGAGCAATTATAAAATAAAATTATTTATTAAGAAATTAATAATTGAATATAATTCACACTAAGATAAAATACATTTAGAATGAATATTTTATTTATCTTAAATTAAGTCAAACAAAAATTACCAAAAAAATTATAAATGAATAATATTATATAGTTAAATAAAACATAAAATAATAGATATGAATTACACATTTTATAAAAATGACATGTGTAATTAAATTTCTCATTGAATGACACATAGGTTAAATTAATATGGAGTTGACACATCATGGAAAAAAAAAACTCCCTATTAAAATATTTAATATATAGAGGGATGTATAGGGGATAGTGGATTGTTTAGGATATAGAAAAATAGAATTACACATAGAATTTATTTTTAGTGACATGTAGGATTTATTTTTAATGACATGTACACCAAACTTCTCCTAGAATGACACATAGGTTAAATCAATGTAGAGTTGACACATCATCAATAAAAACTCTCTATTAGTAATATAGGGGATTTATAAGATGGGCACAATTTGGACCCTGGACTATTTTTTTGTGTAATCTGACACCTTTACATTTAAAATGGAACAAATAAGCCATCCCGCTGCCAAAAAAATAGACAAAGTCTAGTGTGCAAATTTGTATAGATACAAAAACTTTAATTTTCAACCAAATTCTATAATTGATGAATGTAATACAAAATTGAGTGGTTCATGGTTCACTTGGCCCGACTAGTTCATGGTTCACTCAGCTCAAATAGGTCATAATTTAGGGTTAATTATTTAGTGTTTAGGGTGTAGTTGGTTGATTTAGGGCAATTTTATAGATTTTCATCTATACAAATTTGCACACTAGATCTACTCAAAATATAAGTGTACACGTTTTAATATGTGTTTCTGAATTAATCAAGGGGCTATATCATATTTTATATTTAGTCATTATATTATACTAATTCGTATATCCGTGTATTACACGGGGTTGAAATAATTTGATGTTATAAAATAAATTTTAATGTTTTCATTTGTTTATTACGAAAGATTTCGTAATTCGAAAAGGTAAGTTAATTTTTTTAATTGTGAATGATAAATATATAGGAGTATTCAAAAAAATTTAAATCCAATTGTTTGAATAATTTTAAAGAGTTATAGCTAATCATATCTACTCAAGATGTGATACATGTTTTTTTCAGACAAATATTTAGTATACAAAATCTTTGAAAATATAATTAAATTATTTGTATATTTTACAAAATATCTAGAAAATCTAATTTTTTTAACAATTTTAAAGAGTTATAACTAATCATATCTACACAAGATTTGATATATAATTTTATCTTTAAAAAATCTAATTGATATACTAATTAATTGATATATAAACATAAAAATCATATCCTCATGCAAAAATGATGTATTTGAGATTTTTTATTTATGATTTACTAATTATTAGGAAAACTATAAAATTATTTTAATATTATAAGCAGAAAATATTATGATAGACAAAAGATAAGTTAATATGACATATTTAACGTTACGTAAATGAATATATAGTATTAGGATATATATACCTTTCAAGAATTTATATAAACAAATTGTATACTGAAGTCGTTATATAGGAAGTATTGAGATAAAATTATCTTTATTTTCACACTTTTTGGTTTAATTTATGTATGTTGTAGAACGAAAATCAAGATTTAAAAGTTCATAGAAAAAAATTCAAAAGTGTGTAAGTTACATGACAAAATCAAAATTATAAAAATAGGATCAAAATAAAAAAATGAAAAAGTTATCTTTATTTTCACTTTAACATGTAGAGGACGATGTGATTTTCAACAACTTGGGTATATTATGATTTTTCGCTTGGCAATTTGGATAAAAAGTTTGTAAGTTACATGACGAAAATTAAAATAAAAAAATATGTTGGTCCCGAAAAATATCGAGTTAAAACCCGAAAAATCTCAATGGGAGGTAACTTTAAAATTTTTTTTGCGAATGTGTTATGCAGATTTGTTAAAGTATGTATGACAGTTAATATGAAAGCAAATAAGAACACACGTATTTTTATAGTGGTTCGGACTAACTTGTCCTACATACACTCTTCCCTTCATGGGGCACCGACTTAACCAACATATATTTATGGAGCTCTCACTCAACGGGATTTATCTCCCTCACGGGATCGCTTATAGATGTTTAATGAGTTCTCACTCTCTCGGGACTTATCTCCCTCACGGGATTGCCTATAAACTACCTCACTTAACCACTAATTTTCTCTCTCAAGAAAGGGTTTGGGTTTGGTGTTATTTCCAACTAAGTGAGATTTTCCCTTACATTGTTTTAGCCTTCAAGCTAAGGATGAGAAAATTTCTCTAATCTTGTGATATGGCATTTATGCTTAGATATAATGAAGAACACTCATGGGTAAATTTGGATATTTAATGCTCTGTGTTCTTGAATTGAGATGCTTGAATATTTGGTTTTAATCTTCACTTTGCAGCATCCTCCATTATCTTCTTTTGAAGATAGTGCAATGTATTTATAGTGTGGATTTGAATATTATCGTTGGAGAGTAAATTCAAATCCATACTTAATAATCTTTCAACTTTTTTCTTTTGTCTTTTCAGACCTTTATTCTTTTGCGAACTTTATGTCACATCCATATATGTGTTGTCATCTTCTCATTGGCCAGCTTTTTGTGTGTTGATTTCACTGTCCATCTCTTCTGATTTCACTGTTCATCTCTTCTGATTCTGGTCGTCTGATCTGTTTGTCTGATCTGGTCTGCACGCTACCTGATCAGTTTGCACGATACCTGATCAAATCGCACGGTACTTGATCAGATCGAACGGTACCTGATCAGATCGCACGCTACCTGACAGATTGCACGCTTCCTGATTAGATCGCACGCTACCTGACAGATTGCACGCTTCTTGATCAGATCGCATGCTACCTGACAGATTGCACGCTATCTGATCAGATCGCACCCTACCTGACCAGATCGCATTTCTTCTTCTGATTTTTCTGTTAACTCGGAACTCTACTCATCTGATCTCGATCATCTTCGTCTGCAGCCTCATCTGATCTCGATCATCTTCGTCTGATTTCATGAGTTCCCCCTTAACTTGTTCGCTCGTTCCCCCTCAACTTGTTATCTGTAGATTAACTTAAATAACACAAGTTGATAATGTTTTGGCATAATTAATCAAAACTAAAATATCCCAACAAAATCAATAGGACCAATATCAAAAGTAACAAAGTTATAGGCGGAAAAAAAAATTCTTCCCTTAAATAAATAAAATATCGTGACCAGATAAACAACACAACAAATATTTGTAACTGATATAATTGCTATATCAATGAGTTTGATGAGAAAAATGAAGCAAATAAAGGCAAAACACTAATACAATCATCAATGTGGCGAGAGGTTTGCAGTTGCTCGCCTGCAAGACTTTCTACACTATCATCAATACAAAAAATATCAATCTGAAGGCAAGTGTCTGTCACGTTCACTCAGAGCAATGTACGAATGAAATATTCATAACGAATTCATAACTTAAATTACTTACCTCAATACTCCATGCAATATATACAAAACGTGAATATTAATCGCTATGAACAGATTATAAGAACCCTCTCCCCCAACTAATCCAACTTTCAAATTACTTATATCAATACTTCGTGCAATATAAAAAAAACTCCCAACAAACGAAATCATAACTCAAATTGCTTACCTCAATATCCTTGCAATATATACAAAACGTGAATTTTAATTATGAAAAGATTAGAAAAAACTCATCTACAACTAAATCAACACTCAAATTATTTATCTCACTACTCCGTGTAATATAAAAAAACTCCCTGCAATATATAAAATAATTACACAATTGCAATAAACATTCATAACTAATTCATAACTCAAATTGCTTATCTCAATAGTTTCTGCAATATAAAATAATAAAATAAGATTAAATATACAACACAAAATCAGATTAAAAAATTCATAAAATTAGAAACGAATTCATAACTCAAATTACTTACCTCAATACTCTCTGCAATATATACAAAACGTGAATATTAATCTCTATGAACAAATTAGAAGAAACACATGCATCCACAACTAATTCAACGCTCAAATTACTTACATTAATATTCCGTGCAATTAAAAAAATGACTCAATTGCAATAAACATTCATAACGAACTCATAACTCAAATTAATTACCTTAATATTCCCTGCAATATATACAAAACGCGAATATTAATCGCTACGAACAAATTAGAAGAAAATCCTCCACAACTAATTCAACACTCAAATTGTTTACTTAAATACTCCGTGCAATATAAAAAAAAATATCCCTTCAATATACAAAATAATTACACAATACCCCAATACTTAAATTACTAAATAGTCATAACAAATTCATAACTCGAACTACTTACCTCAATACCTATGTACTATAAAAAATAAAATCATATTAAATATACAATGCAAAGTCATATTAAAAAAAATCATAAAATTAAAAGAAATTGCTACGTAAATAAAATATTAAGAATCAACGCCAATGTATAATAATTGAGTAGACGTCAACATTCGTACAATTACTATAGGTTTCTTAATAAAATTTAGTTGATTGTTTACTTGATTTACACCGTTTATGCATCTAAACAATTTTGAAAAGCTTCATGTGTAATTTGATTGCGATTTAGATGAAAAATATAAATATATATAGATTACATAATCTTTGAGTAGATTATATATCAATTTTACATACATATCGATTTAATAATAACTTTTTATAGATATATTTTTATAAATAATATAAATTTCTTAATAAAATATTTACCTGAAATAACTTTTAACGAGAGTGCACGATTTTGAAATGAAATAATCTAGTTAAATTGGGTTTTGCACAAACTGACGTGATTTTGCCACATAGGTTGAATCAAGTTTACCAATATACAGTACGAGTCTCGGGTTGGAATCGATCACTTTTTAATAATACAGGTTGCATTTTGTTACAAAAAATAGTACAGGTTGTATTTTGTTACAAAAAATAGTACATGTTGCAATTTGTAAAAAATACAATAGTACATGTTGCAATTTGTAATTAACCCTAGAAGAAACTCATCCTTACCTCAATACTCCATTCAAAATAAAAAAAAACTCCTGTAATATAAAAAGTGATTACATAACTTAAATTATTTATCTCAATACACTCTGCAATATAAAATAATAAAATCAGATAAAATATACAACACAAAATAAAAAAAACTCCCTTCGTACTAAGCTACCATAGCCTAAATTAAAATCCAGCAACCAAAGCCAAAAAAATTACAATTCACATACAAATCAATTAGCCAATTCATAACAGAAAATCATGTTGTAAGGTGCACCGAAAATGACTGATAAAATAATAAACAACAAAAATAAACGAAAATCAAATCTCGTACGAGCACGATTTTCTTAAAACAATTATGTCCTTCACTCTCGGTGCTAGTGATTCGTAGGACACTTGTTTCCTAGGATAAAACGATTACAAAGCAATGATAATAGCAATTTATCTTGCTCACGTCGAACTGAGAAATGCTTAGAGAACGAATAGTGGAGCCTGGCCTTAATGTTCAGGGACCAAAAACCGAACTGCCTTAAGTTCGTAACGTTTGTAACCTACCTGAACATGCATGGGAAATTGCCACGTTTTATTCAAACCCATCAAAACATGCAAAAAAATTGTTGCACGGTTTCAATGGAAAATTGTTACACATTTTAAATTCATACAATGTGCACAAAATCGAGGCAAACCGGTGTGACATTCGTGTATGCAGGTCGCGCTCGCACACAAGTTCGGGTTCCGAAGGCCAAATCTGAGCAAGATTTGCACCCCCCCTGCACACCCACATAGAAGGTGGGGGAGAATGAACCCACAATAATTTACAAGCCACAAGTGGTTAGCTCTTTATATACCAACTTCCTCTTTTCTCATTTTTCAATGTAGGATAAAAACTCATTGTTTTTTCCTGTCCCACTTTCCCATTTATTTGTTACAACATTTATTGAGAATATAATTTCTCCTTCACCCCAAAAATGGGCTCCACTTTCCAACAAATCGAAGGTGCACAAAGCTGTTGAAATCCGATATATAAAAGAATATATGGGTAAGATATATAAGTGGATGTGAATATATAATGATATATGTGTAAACATATCTTTATAAATAAAAGTATATAATTTATATTAAAAATTTACCTACAAAATAAAATAATTAATTTAATTACACAATTGCAACAAACATTCATAATCAATTCATAACTCAAATTATTGCAATATAAAAAAAAAAAAAAATTAATAAATTTATCAAATTATAAGAATCGCTATGAACAGAAAAAAAAGAAATTCATTCATAACCAATGTAAAATTCAAATTACTTACCTCATACTCTTGCAAAATACAAAACAAAATTAGATTAATAAATTCATCAAATTAGAAGAATAACTACGAATAGAAAAAAAAATTGAATATAAATATGGGGGGTCGTGACTAATTAATTTAATTACACAATTGCAATAAATATTTACAATCAATTCAGAACTCAAATTATTACCTAAATACTTCCTGTAATAATAAAAAAAAATCAAATTAACAAATTCATCAAATTAGAACGCTATGAATAAAAAAGAAGAAACTCATTCATTATCAATGTAAAACTCAAATTACTCTCATACTTTTTGCAATATACAAAAAAAAATTAAAATAAATAAATCAAATTAGAAGAATAGGTAAGAAAAAAAAAGAAGCCCTGAATATAAATATGAGGGATCGTGAATATAATGATCTTTATTTATAATGTGGGCATAAGGAGCTTATTAGATGTGAGGATTGAACGGTTTAAATTTAATTTAATTAGATAAATATAAAAATCAATTTAAATAACTTTTAATGAGAAAGCACAATTTTAAAATGAAATAATCTGATTAAATTGGGTTTTACGTAAATTAACGTGGTTTCGCTACATAGACTGAAATAGATTTACCAATATATAGTAAATATTAATACTTAACTTAATTAAATAGATAAAAAATTTAATTTAAATAACTTTTAATGAGAGTGAACAATTTTGAAACGAAATAATCTGGTTGAATTGAGCTTTACATAGACTGACGTGATTTCGCCACATAGATTGAATCAGGTTTAACAATATATAATTTTATAATTTTAAGATTAATGATTAAGATTAAGATATTATTAAGATTAAGATTCAATATTCAGTAATAACATAATTTTTTAATTACAATCTTAATTAGTGTAAAAAATTGAAATGGGCTATACATGTTTGACAGAAGAATTATTATCATACCTTTGTCATCACCAAATTTAGTTGGGTCTTTTTTCATAGAGAAGTATTATTTTGGGCTTGTTTATAATTTATGCATTTAAATTCATTGAAAGTATCACTTAAAAAAAAAAAAAAAAAACATAGAAAGTATAAAATAAAATTTGAGCTTGCGGAGTTAAAAATATAGAATAATTTAAATCGAACAAACTTTGGATACAACACGCAATTATTTCCTACCCATAATTTTTTTTTCACTAAATAATATTCTCACCGTCCCATTATAATTGTCTCGTTTTTCTTTTATGGACGTCCCACTATAATTTTTTCATTCCTTAAAAGGAAAAAGTAACTCCACTACCCATTATTTTTATCCACATTTCAAACAATATTACAAAAAATGTCACTCACTATTCCACTCATTACTCCACATACATTTTTCCTCTCTCCCAATACCCAAAACTATCCTTCATTTTTATTATTTTATTATTATTTTTTAAACAAAACGACAAAATGAAACGGGACAATTACACCGGGACGGAGGGAGTATTAGTTATTTTGACCGAATAATTTTACCTATTTTTGTTAAATATTATTTGTGGACTAATTACACAATACAATGCAGCTGTGGAACTCGATATATATTATGCTTCTCCTTATTTTTCTTTCAAATAATGGCATCACTTGCATCGTTCAACAAAATACCTAACAATATAAGGTTATAAAATTGACAAATTCTTGTTTAATCAATGGAGCTAGCATTTTTTTTAGTATTTATAGTCGGTTGGAGATAATATATACCCATACATTTTTTAATTATATTATTTCAATGCTAAGCACAATGGTTGAAGAGGACATATCACTCATCTTCAAAAGAAATAATAAATTAATAAATGTCAACACCCACTTCTAAAAAGAACTACATGGAGTATAACGTATGAATGGAGCTAGTATTTTCTGTTGATGCATCAAGTGTTAAATTTATAATTTTTCTTATCAGTCTATTTTGTTTGAAAAGTCTAATTTCACACATTCAAATTTTACTTACAAGGCTATTCAACGGTTATGAATTCATAAATGACAAAATAAAATCATTTACTCTAAATATCAAAATAAAATTTCATTTTATATATGAGATTTTTTTCAAACAAAACTCTCACACCTAGTGTATGTTTGCAAACTCCTAAAGGGAGAAACACTTACTCCCCCGCTCCATAGTTTATGTAACTACTACTGTTCATGAGAATTTTATGATAAAGTGATAAAGTGTTGGGGATAAAAAGTGAAAATTAACTTTATTGAAGAGTATAATAATACTTATTAAAGATGATAAAGTGATAAAGCGTTAAGTGTATGATAGAGTGACATATGATAAATAAATGAGTGTTTGAAGGGTGTGGGTTAAAGTGAATATTTTCATTTTAAAAAATATTACATAAACTATGGAACAAAAAAAAAAGGAAAAAATTACATTAACTATGGGACGAATATTTAAAAAAAAATAAGTCTAATAGTTTAAAAATGATGAGTGACATATCATGGGATTGACGAAAAAATATTCAAAGTTTGAACTAAAAGAAATTATGGATGACCGACTTTTCACTAGTTAATTAAGTTTTTCATCAACGACAACATCGCTTGTTGTTAAATATATCTCAGTTTATAAACTCATTGCGTTTATATGTTATATAAAATTTTGATGTGTTATAAAATTTGTTCCCTATCTGATGCAGACTGATAGTACAAGAGTGTGGGGTTGTCCTAGAATTTTCCAATTCAAAAGAATTTTTTTACAAACTTCACACAATTAAATGGCCCCAATTCAATTTGACTTCGAAATTAGAGTTTGTGATTAAGATGAAGCCACGTGTCGGAAGCTTGGATCCAACGACTCTGGATTTTTTTTGTGTCTGCTTTCTCTTATTACTCAATGGATGACCGACTTTTCACTATTTAGTTAAGTTTTTCATCAACGACAACATCGCTTGTTGTTAAATATAAAATAAACTCATTGCGTTTATATATTTAAAAATATAAAATATTTTCTGATGCAAAATGATAGTACAAGAGTGTGGGGTTGTCTTTTGAATTAAGTTACAAACTTCACACAATTAAAAACAAAGGAGAGTTTTATCATCAATTATAAGTAAAAACTATCAAGTTATGAAAAAAAAAAAATATTATTTAAAAATAAAAAATTTTCTAAACTTTTGGTAGAGTTCACGATGAACACAATAAATCTTAAAAAAATCGAGTTCACGATGAACTCGAGTTCAGAAAAGTTTTTATCTTCTTAGATTTGGTGATATAAAATTTTGAACATTTATTTCTCTTGTGCTCCGAGCTTTAAGGATGTAAGTAGCACTTCAGATGAAGTTGAAAAACACAATGAATCGAGAATTACATTGTTAATATCTTTAAGGAGCGTTTGATTCACGAGACTTGATTAATTAGGTATGATAAGATTGATTGGATTAGATTTGTTTGAATCAATATGTGCATTTGGATTGTAGGATTGAATTGAATATCTATTGAAATGTCATAAATAACCTTAAATCGAATTGAAACAATCACACTTTATTATTGTGAATTTATTCAAACAATAGAAGGACAATTTGTAATATTGCATTTGAGATACATTCTATCCTACCTTTCATATGGGATTGACATATCCCTCCATGAAGAGATTTAATACATTTTCTACTTGGGTTTGAAGTATATCATGGACCCTCATCCCACAAACCAAATGGTGAATTAATGGGATTAAAATCATAATTCTGATCTATCCCAATCAATCCCAGCGAATCAAATAGGGCCTTCGAGTATGATACTCCTCTCCTTCTATCAATCTTATGTCTAATGTTTTTGAGGGTATTATGGAGGTTTTTTTTTTTAGATCGGGCAAATGGTGACTCGAACCCATGACCTCACAGCATGGACATGGGCAGTGATGCTCCAACCACTTAAGCTATTCCACTTCATCGGTATTATGGAGTATTGTGAGATTTATTTATTTATTAATAAAGTGGTTGGTTGTAAGTGAAAATACAATATCATTTGAAGTAATTAAATGATGGTTAGGGAATAAAGATGAAGTGATTTTTTCAGTAAATAAAGTTTGCATAAAATTGATGGATGGACAAATAAGACAAGTGTATATAAGATTGGTGGACGGAGAAAGTATGATTCTTAAATAATGAAACAACTCAAATTATGTTTTGAAATGAAACATACTAAATTTCATTTCATGTATGATATTATCCGCACAAGACTCTCTTTATAATTAAACTCCTACTATAAATAAGAGCATATGAGTTTATAAAAAGAAAAGTGGATTGAGTTTTGCCAATCATGGCAGCAAAAAAAAAAAATATTTTTGTGATACAAAATTCCGAGAATTGAGCACTACTTAAATAAGAAAATTAACAAAAATATTTTATATTGATAGTTTGAAAAAAATTCACCCTCTTTTATGACACATTTATAATTACTAAAAAGAATCGTGTATGAGTCATCATATGTCACACATAAGTAAAGCATGTGGTGGGATGGATAAACATTAATTTAGTAAGAGTAAATATGTCATAAAAGGATAACAACTAATTTTAATGACAAAAATTTGTATAGACCTGATTTATGCTATGAACTTAGTTATATAAGCATCACTATTACATACAAAAACTCTCACTGTTATGTATAAAAACTATCAATGTTATGAACAAAAATAATCACTGTTTAGAAAATATTTTATATTTTTAAACAGTAAAAGTTTTTGTGCATAACAATGATAGTTTTTATACATAATCAGTGATAGAATTTATGTGTGAACCTGGTTCACATGAGTGTTACTCATTTTTAATCAAGAGAAGACAAAAAAGAGTTTAAACTCTCAATACATGGCAAAAAAAAAGTTTGTCCCCTACTTAAACTCAACAATCTCATTTCATTATTTCACTCATCACACAAACTCTCTTTGAAAACTTGTTTATAGTATGAAACTTATATTGTTATACTTATAAACTGATATCACTATTATTGAAAACTAATACTTATAAAATTTAATGTTATGATCTCATTTTATAAATATAATGATATCAATTGATAAATATAGTGATATCAATTTATAAATATAATAATATAATATATTATATTATTAACAAATTTCACCAAAAATATACTCCTCATCATTGTTATTTAAGAATCCGTTTGTTATGTGGGAAAAGAAAGGAAAAGAAGGGAAAATATATCATATCCTACTTTTTCAAGTGTTTGTTATGTTTGATGACTTTTTCAGTCAAGGAAGATTTCATTTTTTTCCCATTTTCACATGATTATGCATCCCACTTGAGAGGTGATATTTATAATACCAAACATTATCTCTTGGTGTTAATTGACCTAAATAACCCTGTTTTAATTCATTGTAGGAAAAAATATATATAACAAGGGGGTATAATAGTTAAATTAATATTTATCAAGTGAATTTTTATGTTTTTATCAATCTTAACAAACGGTTGAAATAAAATAAATTATAATTTGAAAACATCATAACAAACACTTGAAAAATTAAATATATCATATGGATAAGTAAAATATATCACATAATATTATATCTTTTCATATCTCATACCACTAAACAAACGAGCTCTAATTGTATTAAACATAGTATCTAGTATTGTCACGTCCGCACTATAAATTTGGGGGTAATAATGAACCAAACCCAAATGCACAATTTTCCCAAATCAAAACCCCAAATGTAAAATATTCCCAAATGAAACAAGGCATGGAATGTATCATGTATGGATGCATGCATGTACATAATCCATGCCCCATCTTCGGAACCACAGAATCGGGCCGTCGTGGCATGGCGTATGGCCAAGTGGTGATGATCAAAACAGAAGATATAAATCTGGAATCCTCTTCGACCACGTATCTCTCTCTGTATCTATATGTATAGTATATAGAGTGCCGTATCAAATGCTTTTCTCGGGCAGAAATATCTTTGAGATATTTATTCACTTTATTCTCAGCCACGTGTTCAGAGGCGGGCAGGTGCTGCCCGTTGATGTCTAGGTTTGAACCAACGACGTGTAGGGAAATAATGGGTTGCACTTTTCAAAAGGAAAAGCAGCCAAGAGTATTTTTTCCTACTATTGTTTTTCTCTTTCTTTTTTCCTTTTCTAAACTTTATTTAATTATTAAATGCTGTTATGCATTTCCTCGGACAGTCATAGATGTATGTTTATCTTCGCACATTAAATAGGAAAAAACAAATGAAAATGAAATATTAGTGGACAAACGAAAATAACAATCAAATCTATCGTTAAGGCCAAATTTATTTTTCGACTTGGAATGGATGGGGCAAATTCTATAAATATATTGTTTTGTGTTTATTTTGTATTGAATGTGATATGATGAATGAAATTTTATGTCAAATTAATAATTTTTAATTATGATGATGTATTATTTTATTATTGCTAATTAGTGTGATAAAAATTATATAAAAAAAAGTGTAAAAAAAGCAGGAGAAATAAGTATGAGATATAATGATTTGATGTAAAAAAAAATAGTAATATAATAATTTTATGGTATAAATTATATTAACAGGGGTGTATATGTATTTAAATAAAGAATAAAATGTACAAATCCAAAAAATAACCCGAATGGGGGAAACCCATCCCCAATCCGGATCCTCCCATTGGAAAACAAACATGCCACGGGATGAGGGGAATCAGGACAAACGCAAAAATTTGAGTAAGATGGGCCCAACTGATAAGAACACAGGACTTCAGGCTTTGCTTTGAGCAACAATACCAATAGGTCCAATACAACAACCATTTACTTTGTTAATTATGTCATAATGTTTCATATATATAACAGAAAATAACTAAAATCCCAGAATATAACTTGTTTGAACCAAAGTTCACGTCAAATTCGTTATTTTTAGTACCCCTATTACGTATAAAAATTATTACTGTTATGCACAAAAATTATTAATGTTTAAAAATTATTTTATATTTTTAAATAGTGAAAATTTATATAAATAATCGTGATAGTTTTTGGATATAACAGTGTTAGAGTTCATGTATAAACATGATTCACAAGAATGTTACTTAAATATCATGGGGACCAATGCCCCACCCACACCTAAACCCCTTGACCCCTATTTGCACCCGTCCTTGGAGGAAGTAACTTTTTTTTTTTTTATCAGGTAAAAAAGACAAATAAATTTATAATCACCTTGGAGTGAGAGGGGTAGACCTGTCAGACCCGCCGGCTCAAAACCCACCTCAACCCACCTTTTTGTGGGCTTTGGCGGGTTAACCCACTGTGGGATTGAACCGGAAATTAGTCAATCCAACCCAACCCGTAGCGGATAGCGGGCTTAGCGGGCCAACTTGAGGACTTTTTTTTATAAAATATTATTTTTTTCAAGTGTACTTATAATAAATTTTAAACACGTAAACAATATCCACAAAAATAATTTTAATAAATAAAAGTGCATATCAAAGTTGTTCAACATAAAATATAGTCTTAAAATAGCAATTAAAGTTCATATGCATAAATTTAAATACACAAACACTTTTGTGAAGCTGCACCGCGACTGTGGTAATTTAATTTATAGAGTTTCTTTATTTTTGACGCTTCTGTTTCCCGTGAGTGTTAGTCACTAGTTGAGTAGTACAAGTTGAATTTTTATTTTTTTTAAAAAAAATTTGTGTTAGTAAATAATAATAATAATAATAATAATAAATAATAAAAATATATATATTACACCCCAGCCCGCGGGCCCAACCCAACCCGCTCCAACCCGCGGCCCGTTTGGGCCCATTTTTAAAAGGGTCAATAAATACTCAACCCAACCCTCATCAAACCCAGGCAGGCTCGGGCCAAATTTCAACCAGCCTGACCCATTTTTTTGAAATTGTAGAGGGCACTCCAATGAGACCTAATGTTTTATAATTCCAGAGACACTTACATTGTTGATGTGGAATAATAAAAATTATTCAGCGAACCACTATATTTCATGATTAAAAAAAAATAAAATGAATAATGTGGAATAATAAAAATTATTGTAACCTCCTATTTCTACTTCTATTTCTAGTTGGCACTAATTTAAAATTATCTTAAATCAATCAATAACAAATTTACAGTGAAAAAAATGAATTATGACCAATGTTTTTTTTTTTTTTTGAGTAATTATAAAAAATGGAACGTGAACGCTCCAACCCAAATATTTTGTAACCTCCTATTTCTACTTCTATTTCTAAATTGGCACTACAAAAAATTTAAAATATATTTTAAACTTTTCAATCATAATAAAACAAATTTATCCCAGTCAAAAAAAAAAGAAGAAGGAATTAAAATTTTAAATATTTTTAAATTATTAATTTACGGTTTTTTTCTTTTTGAGCGCTTTATTGTATGTTATTAAAGGTAACTTATATTTTTACTTATTTAAATTTGTGATGTTTGTGCACTGGACATTCCACCATGTAATTTTTAAACATATAATTTATTACATTTAAGTATTAATTTTATTTATACTGAAATATATAACATGTGTTCGTAAAAAAAAAAAAAATGTTTCAGTGTAAATAAGTTGAATGTTTAAACGTAATAAGTTGTATGTTTAAAATATACACTATAAAGTGCCTGGTGCACTCAGCGCATATAAAATTTAAAAAAAAAAAAAAAAGTATTTTGTTAGATTAAACATGTTGGTGAAATATAATTTATTATATAGTGTTATTACTTGACTTTGTAACATTATTCAAACTAGAAGATTATAATCTACCTCCCTAAATGGAACATGTAGGTGAAATCTAACCTATAATATTACTATTTGAATTTGTGTCAACATTGAAATTAGAGCATGAACACACAAATTTCTATAAACACAGATTCACGTGGAGTTCCCTACTCTAAATATCACTGTTCTAATAATTTTTGCGTCAACACATGAACTCTCTGCTTCCAAAATCCAAATTATGTGCATTTTTTCTCTAACGACCGCAAATTCATCCTAATAAAATGTTTGATAAATTTATAGAAAAACCCACGTTTTTTTTTCTAAAGTTTGGCAGCCTACAATTTATATATTGTTAGCTTTCACGAGTCACGACCATGCATTAAATCATTCTCATATTGGAATATTAATTAATAAATTTCATCTTATATAAATTTCTTTCTTTTCCAATCATTACTACTCCTAAACAAATAAACCCAAGGGTTGGCTAAAAAAAAAAAAAAAAAAACTATTGCCATTCAACGGAGCCAGAATTTCTTTACAGAGCCCAATTAATAATAAAAATAAAGTATGTAAAATTTAAAATAGAAATATAAACTAATACTTATATTTATTCAATCAAAATGTTAAACATAATTATATAAATAATAATAAAAATTTAATACATCTAAATTTTAGCACTACTCTTCATGATTTGAAAGTGTTGCATGATAACTTTGTTACTAATATTCTGTTTTTTTTACAATGTATACAAAGTATAAAAAAAATAGTCATTAAAAAATTTGTCTCCCGTAGTTTAATTGCTGAAAATGTTCTCTACATTGTAGTTTATGTGGCAACAGATAAGATCAATGATAATTTAACAAACAAATAAATTAATGAGAATAAAATATGATTTTTTGTAGCAATTATATTTTGAGCAAAACCTCCTATTTTTATAACGGTAGAGAAATTCTCATCCAAACACATTTAATCATGTGAAAAATCTTCAAAATGGCTAATATTGTCAAGAACAACTAGTATATATCGACCAATCTATTAATTGGTGAAATACTACGTACTAATACGGTTAAAAATACGTTTAAATTGCACGATACACTTCAATGCATGCAAAACTTTATATTTTGTCATATGAATATTACAAAAGGTTTGTTTAGAGCCCGTTTGATTAGTGGTATGAATTTTGGATGGATATGAAATCATATGATATATTTGACAATTTCAAAGTATTTGTTATTATGTATTTAAATCATAATTTATTTAAGTCAATTGACATTATGAGATTATGTTTGGTATTATGAATACTAAAAAAATGAATACCATCTAAGAAGTATGATATATAATCATGACAAAACGGGAAAAAAAAGTACGAGCTTTCGGGACAAAATGAAAAATCATTAATTATACCAAACACTTAAAAAGATGAAATATGATTTATTTTCCACTATTTTCCTTTATTTTCCATGTAACAAACGGCTCTTAATATACATGCACGGATTTTTTCGGTATTTAAATTAATTATTTTAGGTAGTAATTCTAAAATTCGATTTTCATTTCTAACATATCATGATGGTGCATGCATGACCATGCCATGGGTCTAATGAAGAAGGAGTGCCACTTGGCTAACTGAGGTATGAGGAAAATATCATTGCCACGTGTGCACGTGAGCGAGGAGTTAAAGATCTCCTTCGCTCCTGCTTCCTTCGTCTCCCCTCTTTCAAATCTCTCTTCTCAATTTTATCTCTCTACTCTATCTCTCCACACTCAAAAATCTCCTAAATCGACTTGTTAATTTTCGCTCCATCAATCTGTTAAATCGAGTTCAATTCTTCAGAGGAGTAATACCTTTAGCTTGTGTTCCTTGTCGACTAAAACCTGAATTGAGGTGCGATTTTTTTAATTTTTTTATTCCAATTTTGTATGAATAGATGCTGCAATCGGTCATTTTGTTTACATTCAGTGGCTTATAACTGACAAATGCTGTAATTGAGAGCAGTAATTTCTTTACAGCTGCAAAACCATGGAGTTGTTCTTTATCGGAACCCTTGATTTTTTTATTTTTTTTTGGCTTTTGGTTCGAGTAAAGTTGAAATAGGATCAATTTTGCAACTTAAAAAGTTATTTTTGTGTATATCAGTGTATATAATGTGCGTTTTTTTCACGAGTTAGGTCAAGTTTAGATATTTAGGACCACATATTGTTATTACAATTGATGATTATACCTTTTCTGCCTGATATTTAAGGGTGTTTGGCTGGATATTTGTTAAAATATCTTATGAAAAGATGTTTTCAGAGTGTGGAAGATGTTAGATCTTATTTCAAAAGTAAATAATTATGTTTTTTAAATTCAATTAAGGTTATTGATTTCGCAAAGTATTTATTATGACAAGTTTGTAACAAATTGAAATCTTTGAAAAGGAACCGAATTTCTTATTTTACTAAGACCCTCTATTTTATTTTAAAAGCTTGTGAGCTACTTCTTCAAAAAAGTTTACCAAATTCTGTACTTCTGAATATCATTCACTGGAAACAATTTATAACATGCTTTACTTAATTCTTTCCACAATCATTGATTATGTCTTGCTAGATTAGCTTTGGGGTATCAATATTATGTTAATTTTTCCATTTTGTGCAAGAAAATCAAATCCTTTCTCAAATAATTTTATCTTAACATTATGATTTTAAGAATATCATTGAAATACTGTAATTCCATGTGATCTGTTAATTAATTAATTATTGCATTCCCAACTTGATCTAGTTCAGTTAACTGTATGAGTGTATTCAAATGACTAACAATACAAAGTGTTATTGCGAGTTCCGTAATTACTTTGATGGTTTTGCAGGATTGTGGGCTCAATCTTGAACCAATTGTTTATTGTGCCTGGGAAGTTTTCATGCTATGGATTTTGTGTTTAGATATTGATATTAAGGTTGAACGTTGTTGCTTTGACTGATCAAAAATTGGACAAGTGTTGTGCTTGGGTCCAAAAATGCTGAACTATAGTCTTTTGGTCCTGGACTGGTAGAGGTGAACTGGAGATTGATGGCTTTTCTTATTGCTCCCTACTTGTTTAGATAAGATGGATATGGAAACTTCAAACGAGAGGTGGATAGACAGTCTGCAGTCTTCCTCATTGTTTTACCCCCCTTCACAAAACGCAGAGCAACGAAAGGTGTGTTTTCTTGTTATTCAATGTTCCTACCATTATGTTGATTCTTTGTTTGAAACAAGAAGCTGATATGTAATAGCATAGGTCATATTCTAGTTTTCCTCTTGACTTATTTTAAAAATCTAATTCAACTTCTATTCGTAATATAGGACTTCTAATTTAGTTTTCGATAGTGCAAGAGTATATTATGGGAATTCACTAAGTTCATGCCTCATTATCTAGAAAGGGTCTAAAATACGCACGACATATTACCTAATGGCATTGTTTATTTTTATTCTGATCCTCCAATGGGTGTAATGGTCTTCTGCAATTAATTCCAAAAGGAGAATTTATTTTCTTCTATGGTTTCATGAAGTCTCCTTTGATTACAAAGATGTCCCCATAGCATCTAAGTGAAAAATCATAATATAATGGAAGTGTCGCTTGTTAATTGTTTAAAGGAAAAAAAAAAGTGTTGGTTGCCCCTAAGGGATGGAAACTGTGGCTTCTTTGTGTTTTGGTCTACAAATTCTGCATATTACCCCTTTGTTACCATCTAGTTTACATATAATAACTTTGATGTATATAACTTCTCTTCTTTCCACTATTTTGTTTAGCTGTTTCTTTTAAAGTTTTTTTCGCTATTTCAAAGCAACCACAATCCTTTCTCCATTATAGGTTCAAGTTACTGCTTATGCTGAGTTATTTGGCCAGTTCATATCAGAAGAGTTTCCTGATGATATAACGAAGGTATTGTTCTGTTTCTATTACCTTTGAACAACTTTTAATTTATAGAACCAAGCGTGAAATTAATTTTGTTGCATCTTTCACATTGAATATTTATAATTTTGTTGATTGATCCGTTGTCAGCTTTTATTATGTTTTTAATGTCGTGCCTACTGGTTTTGCAGCTGATTCGAAGCCGATATCCATCTAATGAGAACAGACTTCTTGATGATGTTTTAGGTACGTCTTGTTAAATTATATGTGAATTTGTTATAAATTGAGTTATCATCTCAGTGTATAGTGCTCTCAAAATTAGTTTCTCCAGTAACATAACTAGTGTGTTCGATTCACTTTCCAGCAACATTCGTTCTTCACCATCCAGAGCATGGTCATGCCGTTATTCTTCCCATCATTTCATGTATTATTGATGGTTCAATGGAATACAATAAGAGCACTCCTCTGTTTGCTTCATTCATTTCTCTGGTTTGCCCCAACAACAAGGTACTAAGACAATTTGTAGCATTTTTTTCACCTTTTGTTTCAATTTAACTACTGGTATTGTTAAGATATGTATCTGGAGTGCACCAGTTGCATTTAATTAAAACGATTGGTTCATCTTTATCCACAGGAGTATTCTGAGCAATGGGCCCTTGCATGTGGGGAAATATTAAGAATTTTGACTCACTACAATAGACCAATTCATAAGAGAGAAAGACAGGAAGATGAAGCTGATAAAAGTAGTGGAACCCATGCTTCAACAAGTAAGACAAGAAATGAAGGGCCTTATTTGCCTACCTCACAGCTGCCCATAAAACCACTGAGGCCACTGTCTCCCTGGATTGCTGATATATTGCTTGCGGCACCTCTTGGTATTAGAAGTGATTATTTTCGCTGGTAAGTGAAAGTGCAATCAGTATAGCATGGAAAACTTGTTAATTTATATTAAATTGCACAAAAATACGCATTAGTCAACCAAAATTAAAACAAAACACTCATTAGAGACTTTTTCTCTGAAATTCTTGAAATGAAGTATACTCTACAAAATCTCAGAATTTTGTTTTTCTTTAGAAGGATATGTTTCATGTTTGCCTCTGTAGTTGTATGATAGATGGGTTGCTCTTCTCAACAAAGAGACCGTTTGTTTTACTACTAAAATTCATGATATTAAGCATACATGTGTACCGCATTTAAGGAGTTTATGCATTTATCGTGATATCTTTGCCGATGTGATAGGTTTGCATTTGAGTCAAATCAGCTTAGAATTTATGACCAATATTAAAGCAAGTGCTTGTAAGAAAATGCGTGTTTCTTAACTGAAGTTCAGATGCATGCCTATCCTCATACATATGCTTGACCATGAGTAGATATACTCATATTCAATCCATTGTAGGTGTGGAGGTGTCATGGGAAAATATGCAGCTGGAGAACTCAAACCACCTTCAACTGGTTAGTCGAGAATCTTCTATAACATTCTGTACTTCGTACCATGTCACTACATCAGTGTTCTGCTTTCAAGAAATGCTGCCTGATATACTCTAGTGTTCTTGGCCAAGATTCTTTTGTTTATGTGCATGAGCTTAATGAATATATACTTAACTACTAGTAAGGACTGTAAGTATTGCTTTTGCTGTTGTACTTGCTTTTGCTGTTGTACCATAGTATTTCACACACTAAATTCATAGTACTGTGTTGCTAACGAAAAACAATTGTCACAAGCTGTTTAAAATTGCCTCACAGTCAGTTGTTTAAAATAAGAATTGTCACAAACAAATAGTTGTTTAAAATAAGAATTGTCTCTAGCAGTATTTATAGTATGTCTCATTAATACTCGAGCATATGCATGTAGATTAAATTGAACTGTCACACAAATTGTTTGTTAAGAAAATAACTAAACTAATAATATGTTTTAGAGATAAGAGGTCAACATACTCTTGACGTATTACTTGAAGTAAACCTTAAAAGTGGAAGATCAAAACTCATCTGCCAACCTGAGATAGATGGAATATAACCATGCATCAAATCCCAACTGATTGAATTATTCTTTTAGAGAATGTCTCAATGGCAGTATTCTCATTTCAGCTTTTAGACTTAGAAACTTGATTAGAAAAGATTACTTTTTGGTAGTAAACACATATTTTTTAAGCAAATTTCTGCTGGATTCTGCCTTCAAAACCAGAAAATTGGTCTTTACTTGTTTAATCTGACACGTGACTACTGTTCAATGTTTATTTAGCTGCTTCTTTTGGATCTGGAAAGCACCCTCAACTTATGCAATCAACTCCAAGGTGGGCTGTTGCTAATGGTGCGGGAGTTATACTCAGTGTATGTGATGAGGAAGTAGCTCGCTATGAGACTGCTACATTGACAGCAGCTGCTGTTCCAGCACTTTTGCTTCCACCCCCAACAACACCTGTGGATGAGCATCTAGTAGCAGGTCTACCAGCTCTTGAACCATATGCACGCCTCTTTCATCGGTAAGTTTCTGACGAGTGTTTATTTAGAGGCTTAATTAAATTCAGTCCAATTTGTTGATTTGCTCTTCTGGTTTAGGTATTATGCAATTGCAAGTCCAAGTTCCACCCAGAGGCTGCTTCTTGGACTGTTGGAAGCTCCGCCATCGTGGGCTTCTGATGCACTGGATGCTGCTGTTCAACTAGTGGAACTCCTTAGAGCAGCAGAAGACTATGACTCGGGCATGAGGGTAAGTTAGATCTTTGTTCTCCATTCATTTCTTTACTATAAAATAGTATTAAAATAAATAATAACCACTGCTTGGTTTCTCCAGAAGGCCTTGTACGGTTGTACTATGGAGATAAATGCCCATCTTTATATATCCATTATTCTCCCCATTTTTAGCATAAGACATCTGAATGGTTTAAAAATCATTTCAATTATTTTTCATTATTATTTCTTTTCCCCCTCAATCATCGTATAGTAAATTTGCACACAATAGCAGAACACGTTTTACTGAAAATACATTTCTATCACCTTAATTAACCGACGAAGTGGAATAGCTCAAGTGGTTAGAGCAGCACTACCTATGCCATGAGGTCATGGGTTCGAGTCATCATTTGCCCGATCAAAAATAAAAAATCCTAGATTTATTCGTTTTTTTAAAAAAAATTTATAATAAGCATGAACCTAACTTCCTTCCAAAGCTATAGTTTTAATAAAAGTTGATCATGAGACCATATGAAGTACTGATTGTTTGCAATAATTTTGTGAAGCTTCCAAGAAATTGGATGCACTTGCATTTCTTGCGTGCAATAGGGATTGCAATGTCCATGAAACGTGGAATTGCTGCAGATGCTGCAGCTGCGCTGCTTTTCCGGATACTTTCTCAACCAGCTTTACTTTTTCCTCCACTGGGACAAGTTGATTGTTGTGAAGTTAAACACAAATCCAAACGCGGTTATACAGACTATACATCATCCCAAGGAGAGCAGGTTATTCATCTGTCATGGTCTCACAGTAAATTTCTCTGCACGATTTTGTTCGTCAAATTATTCATGCATCTTACCTAACATTTGCAACTTATATCAGCTAAGAGAAATGGCTGCAGCAGAAACTACCATAGAAGCTACTGCACAAGGGATCGCTTCAGTGCTTTGTGCACATGGCCCTGAGGTTGAATGGAGAATATGCACGATATGGGAAGCTGCTTATGGTTTGATCCCTCTAAGTTCCTCCGCGGTGGATCTTCCTGAAATCATAGTTGCAACACCTTTGCAGCCTCCAATATTATCATGGAACCTATACATCCCTCTTCTTAAAGTGCTTGAGTATCTTCCTCGTGGAAGTCCATCTGAAACCTGTTTAATGAAGATATTTGTTGCCACTGTTGAAGCAATTCTTCAGAAAACATTCCCACCCGAGATATCAAGAGAGCGAATTCGGAAAACAAGATATGCTTTTGGGTCTGCAACCAAGAATCTCGCTGTTGCTGAGCTTCGTATAATGATCCACTCATTATTTGTGATGTCGTGTGCGTCTGAAGAGCTTGCCTCTCGCCTTCTATTTATCGTGTTAACTGTCTGCATAAGTCATGAATCACAGCCCAATAGCAGCAAGCGCCTTAAATGTGAGGATTCTTATACTGAAATAAGAGACAACGAGGAGCCAAGAGACCTGGGAAGTAAACAGGGGAAGAGTCACGGGCCTGTAGCAGCATTCGATTCTTATGTGATGGCTGCTATGTGTGCGCTATCCTGTGAACTTCAGATCTTCCCCTTTATAACACAGAGAAGTGGCCAGTTAGATGCCAGAAAAGTAAGTGCACCATTCAGTGAACTACAGAAAGGGGTCGAATCAGCCGTTACTCACACCCGCCAAATGTTAACAATTCTAGAGGCACTTTTCTCTTTGAAACCATCGTCTATTGGCACATCATGGGGGTCAAATGAAGTAGTGGCTGCTGCAGTGCTTGCAGCTCATATTTCTGATCTCTTCAGACGCTCAAAGGCTTGCATGCAGGCTCTTTCAGTCTTGATAAGATGCAAGTGGGACAAGGAAATTAAATCTAGGGCATCTTCCCTTTTAAAACTAATCAATAATCACAGTAAAGTTGTTGAATCCATAGTTAACAAAGCAGAGCCACTGGAGGCCCACTTGCTGCATGCCTCATTATCAAGGAAAAAGTCATGTGTTAACTGTTGCCAGTCGGAATCAGGTACGCCATCTTCATCAACGTGTGGAAATAACAATTTTTTGGCTGGTTCCATGGAGGTTGAGAGTTGCACAATGGGCAAAGAAGGTGCAAGTTTCTCAGTTGATGCTACAGATTTGGCCAACTTTTTGATTGTGGATAGGCATGCAGACTTCAATAGCAGTGTGCAGGTTCTTCTTAGGCCAGTCCTTGCAGAAAAGCAAGAACTGTGTTTCTCTGCTGTTTCCTTGCTTTGGCACAAGTTGATTGTGTCACCAGAAACCCAACCGAGCGCTGAAAGTACGTCAGCTCAGCAAGGATGGAGGCAGGTGGTGGATGCACTCTGCAATGTAGTCTCAGCATCACCAGCAAAAGCTGCAACTGCAGTTGTCCTTCAGGTTTAAAACTTGTTTCTCTTGGACAATGATATTATGACAAAACCTACTACCAATTTAAAAACAAATCTTACCCATATATGTCTTTTTTTGTGTATTGAATTTAGAGTCTGTTCTATTAAACTACTCAATTGAGTTGTTATATCGTGTACGTACCTCAGATGTAAATTCTGATTTAATTTTGTGTCAGTTTCTATAATTTATTCTAACAGTTACCTGGTTGTGTGTATTCAGGCGGACAGGGAATTAAAGCCTTGGACTGCTAAAGACGAAGATCTTGGTCAGAAGTCATGGAGAATCAACCAAAGAATTGTGAAAGTGATTGTTGAGTTAATGAGAAAGCATGATATCCCAGAATCATTGGTAATCCTGGCTAGTGCGTCAGACCTCCTCCATCGTGCCACAGATGGGATCCTTGTTGATGGTGAATCATGCGCTTTGCCTCAGCTGGAGGTAATAAATTCTGAGCTTGAATATTTTCCTTGAAATATGTTTTACAAACAATACTTTTTCCTAGCACCTGTTTCGATATGTATTCGTGAAGACATCACTCAAATTTCTGCACTCGCTAAACTGTCTATAACTCACTCTTTTTCACTTATATTCAACGGGATATAGAGGTAGGGCAATTGGCTAGGGTAGCAATGTTCTGGGTTCAGTGTGTATTGTGAGTATGTTCTGCCCTTCCTTCTTATTTAGGGAAGTACTCTATACTTTATATTTTTCAATTTAAATCTTAAAAGAACGTAAAAACACATACACTGTCAGCTATTAGTGCGATTCATACAACAATCTTGGTCAATTTTTTTTAGAGCATATATACCCATTAAACACTCACAACCCTACCCTGGATTTATTACAATTTTTTTACCATTTAGATATCATGCATATAATAGATGCAACCTTGTAGTATCTCTTTAATAACGGTATGCAACTCAATATTGACAGTTGCTGGAAGTAACAGCTAGAGCAGTTGAATCAGTGCTTGAATGGGGGCAGTCCGGATTGGCAGTTGCAGATGCACTCACAAACCTGTTGAAGGTACATTTAACACATCCATCATCAATATAACTTACACCTACAATTGTATTATTTCATATAATTACATGCACATCTAACATACATAATAAACAACAACTAATAATGTTGGTTCATTGTATGCAGTGTCGCCTCCCTGCCATAGTTCGTTGTGTTTCTCATCCAAGCGCCCACGTCCGTGCTCTTAGCACATCAGTTCTTCATGCAGTCATGCAATCATCTGGTTCGATAAAATCAAATCTTACGAGCTATAAATACATTAAAGGTGATGTGGAGAAATGCTTGACGTGTGAAGCACATACCCGACTTGCAACAGGCCAGTCTATTGAATTTGTTGACAAAACTGCAAAGGAGTTAGGCTGTTGTACTATATCCCACTGAAACTACCTACAATAACATCGGTTGACTTGTTACACGAAAGCTCTTTCACTTGTACAGAACCAGAAAACTACCGTTTGGCTTCCGGAATGGTGGGAAGATGTTTTACAGTGCATCCTTCCAACCTATGAATGATCGGTGTATTTGTGGTAGAAACCAAGACAAGTCTCCATTCTGATTTCCTTGTCGTTTATGTTAACCACTAATCTTTGTCTGTTTGAGATCTTCAACAATCCACCTCCCCAAAGTTTGGCGGGTGATTCGAACATCATCAGTCTTGTTCGATTTCGAAAGAGCATCTGGCTTGTTTGATTTCGACAGCCGAACAAGTAAGCATTTATGTCGGCTCTATTGGTCGAACAATGAGCGCAATAAACCGTAAATTCGCGAATGAAAACAGGAAAAGAAGAAGACGTCTTCCCGGTGATTATAATGGAGAGTGGAGGCCAGGAGGGGTGTGTGTATTCCGTATAACATGTATTCATTTATTTTAGTTTATGATATTTAAGATTGTTTTAATCTCCTTTTAGGATGACATATTTTTGTAAAAAATGATACTGGGTGTTTATAATGATTTTCTGAACGTTAATATATGATTTTATTAAAAGGCGAATCGCGCATGTAGAGCAATTTGTGGAAGATATAAACAAGAGAGTAATGAGTTGAGTAGATTCTAAGTTCTAACTCTATTGGATCAGAAAATTCGAATTCAATTGAGATCAGTTCCATACTCGAACTCCATTCAATAACTTGAATACAATGCCTTTAAAAAAAAAACGATATATTTTTTTATTTTTGTATAGTTAGGAATATTTAGAAATAAATGGTACATTAAGTGAAATAGTAAAAGGCCGTCGCTAATCACACACGATTTTTTACTTTACACACTCATTTAATAATATTTTAATTTTTACTAAATGCACACATTGTATATGATCCATTGTACCCCTTCAAATAAAAAAAATAAAAATTTAATATAATGTCGATCAGGGCGACCAATTTCTACAAATGTTAACTAGTGTGTCCACATTTGTGAATGGTCGACCAGTTTGATTAATATTTAAAATTGTCGACCAAGGTTGCCCCTGGTCAGATGATTTTTTGTTGTCGCGATTTTTAAATGCTAAACACGAAAAAACTCTATCTATCTACCATTTAAATGGAAGAAATACACAAGAAAACTTACAAAATATATCTCAAAACTCGTTCTTTAATCTTTTCAATACATTTGCTATGAGTTTTTAATAAGTAGGATTTTTGGGGGTAAGGGTTTATGATATTTTCTTCAAGTTTAAAGAATTATGTAAATGAGTTGAGGAAGATGACGTGTCACATGTGTGGATTTAAAATTAGGGTGTATTGAGTAAAAAAATTTATAAATTATTTATAATATACACGAAGATATATTTATTCGTTTACATTAGGGCATTTTAGACATAAAATTATTTTGACTGTGTAAAATAAAAACTCGAGTCTGGTTTAACCACGACATAGTAAAATTATTCAGGTTTATCATGTTAATTATTCTGAGCTTACATTAATAAAATTATTGTGAATTTTAATAATTATAAGGAAAAAAAAAAACACATAGCACGATTCAATTCACTTTATTTATTAATATTAATTGGTGTAAATTTATTTTTTATTGAGGGTATATATTTTATGAAAGAGATGTCTTTTTATAAAGGGATATTTTGATATAATGTCAAGTAGTGTAAATAAAAAATGTTTGTAAGAAGTTATTTTGAATGATTTTTTTTGATATTTTAGAAAATGGAAAAACAAAATAAGAACATCCATTTATAGAAAACGAGCCATTTAAAACAAGACGGAGGGAGTATATCAAGTAACATACATGCATCTTAAAATCAAGAAAAAGAAAATCCGATTTATCTACTAAAGTATCAAGAAGCTCGAAAAATCGGCTCCCCCCAAGAGCATCATGAAACAAGTCAAACAACCGGACGCAAAAACAAGAAATGCATACAACACACCAATACCACATTAGCACTCAACATAATTTATATGATGGACTAAAAACTGATACCAATACACAACACCATGTATACATACAAAGCTTTCTCACAAGCGCAAGGCATTTCTTCGATCAACGACCACCTCGTTGGTAACATACAGAAAAGAAAAACGTGAAGCAGCAAGAGACGAACGAAAATTGATACATCACTATCAATAACAGGATACATTGAAAACTAACTTGTTACTATAAATTATGATCAAGGGTCTGATCACGAATCAATCGGGGTGATCTCAACCCTTACTAACATGTCTCCATCTCCATCACGAACCTGAAAATTTCAGTTAAAAATAAATGGAAAGAATTACCAAATTTATAAGACTACCGAGAATTTATATGGGAACTATTGTGCATCTGGCCACTAAATGAACTTCAGTATCAGCTGTACTTTCAGTATGCTAAACTCCAACTACTTAAATCTTGTCGTCAGGCTCAGAAGAACCTGATGATCCATGCTTTTGCTGATTGCTTCGAGGAAGTATATGGTTTCGTCGTTCTTTACCCCCGGGTTTTGATGAAGCATTTCCATACCATATCATACCAAGGACAGCAATAAACATGCCAATAACGACTTGTATGCTGAGACCCTCTTTCCCAAAAAATAAGAATCCAAGAATCAGTACAAGGATAGTTTTCATGTGGCCAAGGACTTGAAAAGAAACAGCAGTGAATCTGCCTATGCAGATGAACTGACTGAGGTTTGTTCCCACTGCAATTGTACATGAGACGACTATGAACACCTGCAGAATAATCGAAGATGCTCGTGAATGAACTCTAGCCCAATGAGAAATCAGATGTTTACAGAAAAAAAATGATATTTCAATGTTAATTATAACAGCAGATACTTCTATGCACCAGTTGCACCATGCAACTCAAGTGCTTTTTAAATGATATTAGTTGTTTTACTAACAGGTACTAGTTGGCCAGTAATAGCTGGTTTCACTGAACAATATTAGTTGATTTCATTGAACAGTATTAGTTTGCACCAGTTGCACGGTGCAACAGGTGCACCCAAGTGTAACTGAATTATCACACATGAGGATGGTAACATGCAGACGCACTTACAATGGATGGTAAAGTGAAGTCAAAGGCATCGATTCTTTTGTTTGTCAACCAATAATCCATTATTGGGCCTATCAGCAATAGTGATGCAGCCTGAGCTGGTGCATTGTGCCCCAGTAGATTGAAGGAACTGAGAGTATTTTCTCTGAAGGAAATGTACATACTGCAAATGTGTATCCAAAATTATGTAAGTCCCTTTAGATTATAGAGGAAAAGAGATAACCGAGAAATTAGGTATATGCAGTATATGTGGATTGATGTTCTAATTATGGTAAAAAAAAAACTTACATACTGTTGCAGAGCTGTACTCCAGACTGCGATAAATGCAGCAATGAACCCTTTGGCATTAACACTCACATCAGTAACTGTGCAGACAGCAACACCGAGGAGAACAACTAAGATGCTAAGCTTTGTGTCTCTGGAATATCGTATCTTGTCGAATACTACTTCCAATAAGCAAGATACTGGTATCATTGTCAGCTTTGCAATCTGATAAGAAAATAAGAAAACAGGACATAATATTTAATTATCTTGTCAATTCTTCAATTCTTTCCTTTTCTATTTGTGGATTGTAGAATGCATCAATTATTATCTGGTAGAATCCCACCGAATTCCACATTAGACTGACATTCATCCCGAAAATAGAGAAATTTGCAAACAATATAAATTTCAGAAGCTCTGTAAAGGGTAGATGGGAAGCTTGGATGTAACCCAGCCACCTAAGAACAGCCGTCATCAATGTGGTTGTTACAAAATGCAAACCGGTTAATGTTGTAGCTGCATGGATTGTAAAAATAGAAATGTGAAAACCTCATATTACAATAGACATGTAAATAAAAAAAATGGAGGTTAGAAGAAACAGAAAAGTACACCATCAACGTATGTTTCATGAAACAACCATATAGGATGTTCCCTAGGTGGAATTAGTGGCCACTGTAAATATGCACACATGCAATCATGGAAATTAAGTTTCCGCTAATATTTGGCAATAACATCTAACTATCCATAACCAAAGCAAAATTACTGTTTGCTTGAATCTCTATCTCATATCCCACTTTCATATTCTGCATTTAAGTTTTTTTTCAGGCTTTCCTTCTAGTACGTATATTCTCCAGAGGATTTGGACCTAAGAACTTGACCCTAATTCAAATCGTAGTAGTACCCATAGCCTAGATGCTGCATAGAATATTGTCATTTATTGAGCAGGATGACTGAGAATTAATCCTAAAACTCAACAGATATGGCATCTTAATGCTGCGGTTCTTGATGTTCTATTTCTACAGAATGAATAGCTCCGTCCTTCTTATGGGATGCATTGGTTGGAAGGATTTAGACCTAAGAGGATGCTTAATGTTATTGGATTTCAAAATCCAACATATTGATGCAAAAAGTAGTCCAAAATCTGAGCTCAATGATTTGAAATTCATTGGAACATGGAATTATAAACAGGATTCCAAATCTATCATTCCTAAGTCCTAAGTGACCTAACACAACCTAAAAGAAGAAACCACACTGCTTAGGAATATGGTGAAACTTATCTTATTCATCCTAGCATTTGTAAAATCAACATTTCAAACCACATCATGTACTAGTCACACAGACAATTAAATAGTTGATTAAAAAGTCCAAGAAGAGAAACTCTGAATTCTGTTCAAATTGGTAGAAAATACTTACCGAAACTGAAGCCATAAGTAGCCATTAACGCTTTATTGACAATAATGATCCCAACTGAAGTGATGACGTTGAACATCCATGCAGCTGCATCCCCTGCAGCCTTCTTCTCAACTTTGCTTGATGGTTTCATTTTTGTTTATTTGCTTAACTGTCCAAGGGGTGATAATATTACCCAACTAGGACATAAAGCTACACACACGTCACCACATCCAATTCAAGATTTTTACTCAAGTTTCCTGAACAAACACACTTGTATCAGAAACGCCCAAAGTAGTTCAATAGCTACATTAACAATCACAACAACCCAATCTTATAAAAGCATTTCTACACAACAAGTTATCATACATAAAGTTTTATTAGTTTAGCTATTTAGATCAGAATATTTCTTCCATAGAAAAGAATTTGATATTTCTCTGATGCAGGGACATATATGTATATGAATGCTACTTGATCACAAAAAAAACCCCCAAAAAGAGTTGCTACCTTCAACAAATTAAATTATCCAAGACTAAATCCACCAAATTTAGGGTGTATCTACTTTACCAAATCAATAACACAGTAAATGTGCAACTTCTTGACCAAAAAAGAAGACAACTAAATATTCTCAAAGCAGCACGGTAACACATCCAGGTTCAATAATTCAAAAATTCATCCATCTTAACCACAATCAGATCTAAAAATCCAGAAACCCCCAAATTTAGCAAGATCGAATTCAATTCCCCAACCCCAGAGTAAGTTACTCACCAAGTTACTAATCAAACAACACACAATCACCTTAACTGAGAATCGATCCACAATTCAAACTCACATTACCGGAAAACCAACTACAAATACATTGATCACACAAAGTAGCATAAAAAGAAGGTACCTTTTGAGGAGCGTATAACGGTAGTAAAGGGAATTTTGGCGTGATCTTCCAGTCTTGCCCAGATCTTCAAACACACTATTGAGTTGATTATAAAACCAGCTAAAACGTGCTTGCATGTGGTGTGTATATGCATACGCATACATGCGTGTTTTGTCACTCTGTTTTATACGGTGTAGAATTTGAGCGAGATGCAGTCTAAATGCAATTTGATTTTTTAGGGTTTGATTTTTGCAGTTATCAATTGAATTGTTTTTTTTTTTTGAGCGCTTTTCAATTGAATTGTTGAAGATAATCATGTAAAACAAGTGAGTGAAATGGTTAAAAATAATAAATTGATTTGAGAATGGATTTTCATTTTGATTAGGCTGTATTTTATTTATGAATAAAAGTTTCAATTGAAAAAAAAAATATTTTTTATTCAAGTAACACTAAATGTTGGTTTTTTAAGAGTCATTTTACTTTTAGTAGATCTCTCGTGAACAAGTTTCATAATATAAAATTTATACTATTATATTTATAAATTAATATTAGAACATTTATCAACTGATATCATTATATTTATATATTGATATCATAATATTAAACGTTATAAATATTAGTTTATACAGATAATAATAACAATTTATAAATGTAATTAAATTAATTTTATATTATGGAGTTTCACATTTGTGATTTCCTTTATACCAAATTGAAAGACTCATTTGAGTGCCCTTTTACAAATTGAAAGACATCTTTTCATATCCTATACCACGTAACAAACGGGCTCTATAAGTAATATGCATGTGAAGATAGATCTAGGGGGAATGTACGAGAGATATGGAAGATATGGTCATGTGAAGAGATTACCTAGTTTTAAATCATTATGGTTTAAACTATTGTGTGATGCTTGGTTCATTTTCAGTAAAGCTTTTGACTTCAAAAATGTCTTTAATAATGCTTATTGATGATGGTTTTGCTATGATCTTTGAGTAACAAGATCTTTAATTAATACTTCTATACATTAATTGCACTGTTCAATTGATATATAACTAATATTATTCAATATTTATTGATCCATTAATATTGTTCCATTATCTTTTTATACAATGTATGTGTATATTTATGAAAAACTTTTTTTTATATATATAAAACGTCTTGCATGAGACATGATAAGCAGATTTTGGAAAAATAATCAATTCAAATAGTCTACAAGAACCAATCAAAACTCACATTTTGAGACGATTTCATGCAAATTTTTGTAATTTATTTTTGAAATTTATTTGTAAGTAAATGTTTGGTGCAATACAAGTGCACAACTATTAAATTGAGTTGCTAAATTTTCGATAGGCTTCCCATAGCTTAGGCTTTAGCCCTAAGAAGATACGTCTGAGTCTTTCCTGTCGAAGTCTTTGAAAAATCCTCGAAAACATCCGCGGGCACGCTCTCCATTGTAACGGGATCTTTAACATCGATTTATTCCAAACCAAGATGATGAAGTGATGAAGTCCCTGACGGGCCTTCATCTTCGCCTTCTCTTCACGGGGTAACGAGTCCCACTCGGGTTTCCATGTGCACACCGCCCAGGCCCGTACGTGTGAACTATTTCGAATCCCATTTCCTCCACCTTCAGGAGCACGTGGGCCGGTGGTGGTGCCGCCCCCGTCGCCATCGACACCTTTCCGGGAAGCGGCTTACGTTCATGAGACGGCGCGTTTATTAACATGTTCAAGACGGTAGGGGCGCCTCCCATATGCGCAACCCGATGTTTCACTCAGAGGCGGATTCAAGGGGTGGGCTGACCGGGATCAAGCCCACCCCAACTCTTCTCTAAGTTATTTGTATTATATATATTATGCGTAATTAATTTGAATTTTTATGTTTTTAATCCAGTCCATCTAAATTCATTTTGTTTCTTATAGAATTAAATTATTTTTTTAAATAGAAAATACCCAAAATCAACACACTAATTTAACACAAATCTCAATTTCAATTTTTTTTATGTATTAATTATGTACAATCCACATATTCAATTAATTAACTCAAAACATAAAATACTATTTAATCTAAACTCACCCATAGATTAATTTTTACGTCGTGTTGTGTAAACAAATTGCATATTTCAGTTCAACAAGTTGCATGATTTTAAAATACACTATGGAGTGCACGATGCACCTAATGCATACAAGACTTAGCCTTGTTAAAGTTATGTTTTCTAGCCCACCCCTCCACCAATTTCTGAATCCGCCCCTGGTTTCACTATGCTATCGAATATGTCTTTCGGTATCACGTTCGTAGGCATACGTTCGTGCCGCCTTGTGCAGCCACGGCCCACGTGAGACACCACCCGTTGCAATGGAACATCGGGATCGTCCATAAGTAAATGGGCACGATTACCAACTCGTTGTAAAGTGCGGCCGTTTAAATAGGCTCCCCTGTGACTATAAACCACGCCTTTCGGCCTTGACATTGTGCCTGAAGTGTAGTTGAGAGCGATCGGCTCACACTCGTTGTTCGGTCTTACTACTGCAAAACCGAGTTCTCCCGAGGCTAACAAAGACTCGTATTCCAACACTTCACGATCTGAATGATCATTAGATTCTTGAATCAAAACCAAACGAGGCAATTTTAGGCCTTTTCACATGATTTCGAATGCAGCCTTAGCAATGTGGAGAAACTGGTAATCCACGAATATAATTTTGGAGTCAGAATGATTGAGCAAGAGTGATATCATAGCTGCATCGTGGCGTATATTAAGAGTACAAAGGACTGCTCCAGCCATTGGAATGGCAAAGTGTAGCTCGTACATTGCTGGAATATTTGGGGCCAAAACGACAACCTGATCATAGTTTTAGTGATTTATAAGACAAGTGATCCAAATACAAGCCTATATTGTTTGCATTAAAAGACATAATAAAGCTTTCACAAAAACAAAAAGGAAAGAAAAATAGAATAACAATAACCAATGTGAGATAAAATATCCAAAAGAAAAATCCACAATTCATATACCACAACTAGGGAGAAAAAGGGTTTTCTGATCGCATAACTTTCTTGTATTCCGTTTTTCGTTCAAAAAAAAATTGACTATTCAATTTTGGTCTCATAACTATTTTAACTGGGCTAGGTCTTGCAGGCTCATAGCTGACGTAAGCGCTGATTATTAAACAAAAAATTGGGGGTTTACGAGCTCATAGCTGACGTAAGAGCTGATTTTTAAAAAAAAAAAATCATTTTTTCCTTAACTTAGAAGGAATTTTCTTGTTCTATCTAATTCTATTAAAAATGAATTTTTGTTTAACCGTCAGCGCCCACGTCAGCTACGAGCTCGAGAACCATCAATTTTAGCAAGCAAATGATTCGCGCACAATTGAAAATGATAATAAAAAAAAAATTGTTTGTCAAAAAAAATAGGACCATACTACCAAGATTGTTATGAGTTCAAAATTGAATATTTAAATTTTTTGAAACGAAAAAAATATGGGACCAAAAAATATTTGTTCTCCCGCATCTAGGAGTATCTAAATTAGCCCTTAATTTGTACATGCACAAAAACGGCATAAACTAATCTCTAGAACATCACAATCATTCAAAAGAAACAAAAAGTAAACCCCATAAAAACAAAATTGCAAGCAAGTTTAAACAAGAATCAACTCAAACAACAAGAAATCATCAACCTCAAACGAACCCACAAAATTCTTGAAAACCCCATTAAGAAAAGATGAAGGTGGTGTTTTAAACCACTAGTGGGGAGCAAGAAGCATTTATTTTTATTAGAAGTTGAGTCTTACCAACTTTGAAAATAAGTGATTCCAACTATTCCAAATGAGTTTGAAAACAAGCCAGAAAACTTACAACATCGGCGCGTCCAAGACGAGTGAGAGCAGAAGCGAGGGAAAGACATCTTTGATGGGTCTGTTTCCAACTGAATTTTAAATCTCCATAGATAACAAAGATATTGTCTCTGTAAACAAGGGCGGATCTTTCCAAGAAACTTATGGGACTCAATGGAATATAATTTACTGAGCATTTTAGACTACCCTTTGCCATGGGTTGATTGATTAATGTTGATTCTTGAGTTTTTTCAGAGTGTTGTATTTGAAAATATGGTGATTGAGTTTGGTGTGTTCTTATATATGATGTGTTTCCTTATGACTGAAAACAGAGTAGGCTAAATATTTTATGCTACCATTTTGGGCATTGTTCATGTTGTAAATTAATTAATTTAATGTATTTCAAAAATATTTTTAATTGTCAATATCTTTCCACTAAGTTTGTTATCTATTTTCTCACAATAAATAACAATATTTATCTCCTATTTTTTCTCAACAAACAAGAATACTTATCTTATAAAATAAACTCACGTCAGTTTCTCCCAATTATATTTTTCGGTCAAATCCTTTATTCCTCTTTTCCTCTCACTTCCTTGGAAAAAGACACATCATTTAAAACTTGCAGTTGCAACTTTTGTGGGTGAAATAAGTCCACTTCTTATCAACTATGCCAACGTGCATCTCTATATATATACAACATATATTTTCGTGAATAAGAGGAAGTGTGACACATTAATTTTTCTACAGTCTCTATAATACTGCTGGGCAAATATTTTGTTTGCGTGGATTGCTAAGTGTAAATCCTTAAGGGCAGTACATTTTAAGCACGCCTCAAGTGGTTTTCCTATGAACTTCATTTTTATCTTTTTGTTGTTTTAATTTGATTTGTGGTTTTAGTCAATATTTTCCAACATTCTTAAAGGATTTACCAATCGAGAATTGTAATGTCCCAGCAATTATCCAACAATATAAACTTAAGAAACTAACTCAATAACACCAAATAACCAGGGGAAACTTAATTGAATTAGAAAAAATAAGTCTGAGTAATAGCAACAACTAAAACAGAGCAAGGTGAGAACAAAAGAAATAACAGTAGTGACTCCAGGCAACTCTCTCCAATCCACGTTGAATGATAACCTGAAGGATATATGGGAAATTAGCATTCATCGATGGTGATTTTCTGGTAATTTAAGGGAATTTACTCACATGAACACTCAATTGCAGGTAGCACTCGATTTATGAAAGGAACGACATTCGAACGGAATTCTGCAGACAAGAATAAGAATAAGCAGAGGAATAATCAAGAATACCCAGAGCAAAAGTTAAGAGGAATTACCTCACACAACACACACTCCTCTACCATCCGAATTCCACTGATATACCGTTGTGGTTCATGGCGACGTCCATCGCAGGTGTCAGATTGTACCATGCGCGCTCCCAGCCGTCCGATGTGCGATACATCTTATGGCTCACGATTTATTCATTGCCAGCAAATGGGCCTAAGTAATTCGGCCCAATTCAATTAATAACTTCTTTTTCCCGATTGTAAGTGGGCTTGGAGAGAAATAGCCCAAAAGTCTTATGAGAGAAAGCGAAAAAAAATAGAAACGCGACAAGAATATTCAATTTTTTTTATCTATATACTTCTGATGTTCGCCTTGCGATATCTGATTCCAAACTCCAAAAGAAAGTGATTCGACAATTTTGAGATTTGAGAGTTTTGATTTTCCAGGAAGAGACTAAAAATAAAATAAAATATAACTTGCTACACTAGCGAACGACTCTATCTGTCAATACAATTTACAAATTAAATTGACCTGCTTTTAATTTAGGGTTTTGACTTTTTTTATTTCTTCCATCCGCTGATTAACGATTGTAATCTCTTGGAAGCCATATTCTAAAATTTATGCAGGTGTGAAATATCCATTGGCTTTTCTCAAGGAATAACAACGAAGCCACGCCTGACAATCAAATGGTTGCTTGATTAATGGGTAGTTGAGTACGAAGAATGGTTGATCATTGCTAATTATAAACAGTCTCATCAAATCCGGTTAGTTATTGAATGAATAATTTGTGAATTGTTTTATTATTAGATATTTAAGAATAACTATGATTTGTTTGAAGATAACAATACAAATTAATTTTGTGAGATCTCTTGTGTTACTTTTTTAGATTTAAATTTGATTCACTGCGTGCAAAGAATCATTGTTCCCAATTTTAGTTTTTTAATCTTGTTATCCAATGTCCTTGATACGCTTAAACAAATTAATTGTGATTCAAGTGTAAAAGGGATTGAGCTTTAAAATCAGCTTTTATATTTTGCACGTATCGCCTGCGGAAAACTTGTGTCTTAAAAGGATTAAAGTTTTTAAGTTGCATATTATTTACGCATGCAGTTTTGAGATGCAATGTCCAACTTTGTTTAGGAATGTTTATGCATATTACATGGTTCATACATGTTTAATTATTGAAAGAGGAAATTCTTGAAACTAAAATTCGGTAGCATGAAAATAGTGGTTTGGGATGCTGCAACTTTTATGGTTAGTGTATTGCACTTCGTGTGTGTTTGGACATTAAGGGTCTTATACTTGCAGATCTTTTATACATGGATGAAATTGGAATTTTGTTGTGGTAGACTATTAATTAGATTGAAATTTTTCGGACTCTTTACTTTGTTTTTTTGTTCCGTACATTTATCAAATTAGGTAATGTGTGTTGGAGGGATTATTGCATGTTTAGTTTTTGGTATTTGTATAAATGTGAAATTATTTTGTCTTCATATTATTTGTAAATAGAATGCCATAGTATGTGTTATCAAAATGCATGTTATCCACCTAACTTGAAAAAATATATTTGAAGGTGTGAGGATGTCAAACTCTTAAATATTTGATTCCATGTTTATTGATTTTCTTGAGCTCAGTATGCTTATGGATTTATAATGTTGAAAAGTGACGTGTTGGATGTTAATACTATTGTTGATACAAATAATGTTGAATTATTTGTACTTATATTCCTTAATTTGAACCATGAGCTAATTTCTTGTGCACCTTTTTTATAATAGAGTTGCTTTTCATGAGCAAAAGAATTTTGCAAATGAGTTTTATACTTACCTTGTTGAGAAGGATTTCCTAAAATTATATTATTTCAAATGATTTAATTTTTTGATAGACTATTTCTATTGAAATTTAGTTTTTAAAAATTATTTTTAAATGATTTATCATCGGGTTATAAACCTATTGATTGTGAATGGATTTTCAAATTTGTTTTACTCAAAATAAAACTTTTATTATTTTTGACATTGTTTCACTAGTGTATACAATTTTGTCCATTTGAGATTTAATAAATTATCTTCAGTTTACAACTCTTTTTTTTCATCAAATGGACGATAAACAAGTTTTAAATAGAGATTTATATAAGTGGCATGAGAAATATGATCAAGTATGTTATCTAGTGATTTTACTTCTCTTGAAGTAGATGGATGTGTATACTCGAAATTTTGATGATGAAAAATTGAAACGATTTTGTGACTCAATATGAGTATGCACAAATTATTGAGAATTTGATGCCCAAACTATAATTGTTAAACATATTATAGTGACATAGTTTTATGCTCTGAAATTATCTGGCACTGAGGCCATGAAGCTAAGAAATTATTTAGCTTGCATTCCAATTCAATGAGAAATCGACACTCTATTGTCGATGCTTTGTGATTGCTAAGAAGCAATAACCATTGCTAAGAATAAAACTTTCAATGGTAAAATAGACATATTCGTATACGAAATTTAGTGGTTAACCAGCTGGTAGATGATGAAATGATTTGACTAGTCTTAATTGAAGAGGAATGGGACAAGCCAATTGAAAATTAACAGTGGTGGGAACCCAACCTTTGTGATGGAGATCCCATGAATAAGGTTCATATGGGTAATAACAAGTCACTTGTTAGTTCTGCTAGCACCTTAAATTATATCCCTTCCTAAAGTGTGTAGTGCATTAATGCAAATGATTCCTAAAATGAGTGTGGTGCTTTACTGCAAATGAAGAGGATAAGCTAAAAGTTTTTAATGAGTCATAGCCCTTATGGGTGGTATATTATTTGCAGAATATACTTTGATGAACTCACCTATATGAGTGTGGAGTGGGGCCGTTCCTATGAGACCGTGACTAAGTCTCTAGAGCACTCATGAATAACCAGACACGAGCATGGCCTATTCGCGCACAACCGCGTTGAGCAACGAAATAATCACATGTAATGTGATGGGTAAGCAATTTAAGTTACAACAATGGGTTGTTGGTTCATAGAAGCTACATGTTTCATCAATACTTAGTAATTTATACTTTATCTTTTCTAGGTTTAATTCATAGTCCAAAAGACACCAAATTCGATGCATTACATAGTCTTGTTGAACCCAACATTTTCTTTGTGTTTTACTTTCTTAGATGCTTTATTAATATTTTTGAAATAGGTGGAGAAAATTAATTAATTTAATGTATTTCAAAAATATTTTTAATTGTCTATCTTTCCACCAAGTTTGTTATCTATTTTCTCTCAACAAATAACAATATTTATCTCCTATTTCTTCTCAACAAAGAAGAATACTTATCTTATAAAACAAACTCACGTTAGTTTCTCCCAATCATATTTTTAAAGTCAAATCCTTTATTTCCTCTTTTCCTCCTACTTCCTTGGAAAAAGACACGTCATTTAAAACTTGCAGTTGCAACTTTTGTGGGTGAAATAAGTCCACTTCTTATCAACTATGCCAACGTGCATCTCTATATATATACAACATATATTTTCGTGAATAAGGGGAAGTGTGACACATTAATTTTTCTACGTTTCTATAATACTGCTGGGCTAATATTTTGTTTGCTCCTGATCCTAGGTTTATCCTAGAAGACTTGTTGAATCCTGGGGGATTGCTAAGTGTAAATCCTTAAGGACAGTGCATTTCAAGCACGCCTCAAGTGGTTTTCATATGAACTTCATTTTTATCTTTTTTGTTGTTTTAATTTGGTTTGTGGTTTTAGTCAATATTTCCAACCGTTCATTGGGTGGGGGTTATAAAAATTGTGTAGTTTAGGTTTATATGTAAAATCTACGTTATTATGTAGAAAAATTATAATTATTATGTATAAAGAATTATCCCTTTTTAAAAAATATTTTATTTTTTAAATAATGATAATTTTTATACATAAAATTAATAATTTTTATATATATCATAAGTAATAAATTTTCTACGTAGCAGTGTTATTAAAATAATTGAGTTTATCCTGAACTTATGTTCACAATTTTTTTTATCCTGATAATTTAACTTTCAAGTGTTGTTGTTTGCTACAACAAATGTGATTCTACATTCGTTCCTATCTTATGATTTATTTATTCATGCAAATTGCCTTTTTCATTAAAGGATATCAAAAGTTATGACTTATGATATCTTTATTGGCCAGGACTTGTATGCACCCGGGTGCACCGTGCACTCACAATGCATTTTAGAAGCGTGCAATTTATTATGCTGAAAAGTACGACATATTTACACAGAAAAATGCAACTATTAATATGGGAACATAGTTGCATGCTTCTGTTTGGAATAGTTGCACGTTTCTGTTTTGTATAGTTACATGTTTTTAAAATGCACTATGAGTGCACGGTGCACCCGGGTGCACATGAGACCCACTCATCTTTATTTGTTAGTCCAATAATTATTTATTATTATGAAAAAGAGATAGACAAAGTCTAGTATGAAAATTTTCATACATGAAAAAAATTAATTTACAATCAAATTCTGTAATTGTTGAATGTAAAACAAAATTGAGTGGTTCATAGTTCACTCGGCCCAAGTGGTTCATGGTTCACCCGGCCCGAATATATCATAATTTAGGGTTTATTATTTAGTGTTTAGGATATAAATGATTGATTTAAGACAATTTTATAGATTTTCATACATGAAAATTTTCACGCTAAACATACTCAAAGAGATAATGTAACATTTACTAATGTACCTCATAGTTTGGTTGTACAGGCCTACCTGGGCGTTTAAATCATATCTCTTTTGCTCTACAATGAGAAGGAGTTTACTGTTGTGCGGCTCCCACAAAGCGAATGAAGGGAAGCTCGAAGAGCTTGTTGAATGATAAAATAATAATATTTATATAAATTAAATGAGATAAAGTTGAATTTAGTGTGAAAAAAATAATGAACTAAGTTTTGTATGCACTAGGTGCACCGTGCACTCTATATTATATTTTAGAACTATACAATTTGTTGTACTGGAAAATTCAACTTGCTTACACGGAATTGTGCAACTATTAATATCGGACATAAGTTGCATTTTCAGTATAACAAGATGCATGGTTCTAAAATACATTATAAAGTGCAAGGTGCACCTGGTGCACATAAGACTCCCTCAAAGTAATGACATATGTAATATTGAAAAGTTTGAAGGAATTTTGTACAAACAATAAAGCCATTTTATTAACACTTAAGGAAATGCTTAAGTAAGTAGGAGACGAACCCTTTGGACAAATATTCACATAAAAAGGCGACGGAGGAAGTACTATGGATAAAGAAATAACCTTATAATTATGAAAGTATGATTAATACTCACTTTGTCCCAAGTTAAACATTACATTTTGTTATTTTGGACGTCCTAACTAAAATTTTATATTTCCTTTTTCGGCAAATTTGGGTCTCATTTTCCTTAACAATTATCCCTACTTTTAGTCAAAATTTTATCAATTGGCACTAAATTAATATTAAATTACAAACACTTTATCTTTCTCGCTCTATCTTTTTACTTTTTCATACACATTTCACCAACCAACAATCTATACATATCTAATAACAAAATGTTGGGTCAAAATTTGGTCAAAACAATTGTTACAAATTTTCTCATGAAATTTTAAAAATATTATGTAATGGTATGTAGTTCAAATGATATAGCTAAATTTGTTTTGTCTTCTTTGCATGTGAGAGGTTCAAGGTTCAATTCTCCATTTCAACAACACATATATTTTAATTATTTTTGAGTATTTTCTATTTTTTTTAACTTGGTCAATTTATACCTAACTAATAACAAAATATTATACAAAAAATAAAAATAAAAATTTGCAACAATTTTTTTTTAGTATTTTCTAATTTTTTTAATTTTTTTTAAACTAGGTCAATTTATACCTAACTAATAATAAAATATTATACAAAAAATAGAAATAAAAAATTGCAGCAAAAAAAATTATTAAAATTTTTTCATGAAATTTTAAGAGTTGTGTATGGATGATTAAATAATTATATTTTGAGTCATTTCTAAATTATTAATATTATTTTTGAACTAGATCTATTTGTTTTTTCTGATACCTCGATAATAGATCCAAGGACCATATAATACGAGGAACCAGAATCCACCATCGACTAGAAGGGGGTCCACTTCAAGCAGAGCAAATCACTGTATGGACTGACCGAAAACTAGATCTATGTATACGTATCTAATAATAAAATGTTATACAATAAAATCTTATTATAAATTTATCATGAAAATTAATTTTTTATAAATAATTAATAATATAAATAATAAAATTTTGTATTTAATATGGATACATATTTTTAAAAAATCAAATACTCCCTCAGTCTTTTTTAAGTAGATTGACTTTAACACGGGGTTAAATGAGAAAGTTGTTTATTAACAATTGAAGGGAATAAAATAAACTTTTTATAAGGGTATTTTAGTCACTTTTAGATAATGAGACAAAAAAAGTTAATTTTGTATGTAATTATTAGGATATGAGATATAATTTAGTGATATTTGTTGGGTGATAGATTGAAACTCTACAGTTACTTTATCGATATGTTGTGTATATGACAAAAGAAAGACTTTTTTGAATTTGAGTAACACTTCTGTGAATCAAGTCTATACATGAACTTTATCATTATTATGCACAATAACTATCATTGTTGTGTACAAAAATTATCATTGTTCAAGATATGATTTATTTTTCAAATAATGATAGTTTTTGTATATAACAGTAATAATTTTTATGCATAACATTGATAATTTTTATGCATAACAATTATAATTTTTATGCATAACAGTGATAATTTTTGTACATAATTGTGATATTAAAAAATAGAGTTCACAGTGAACTCGAGGTCGCACAAGTTTTTGTCTTTGAAATTTGAGCAATAAAAAAAAGACGGAGGGAGTATTATATATATGAAAATGTATAATTTATTTACTTATTTGTATGATATGAGATCATGATTAGTCTAGTTACCATAAATTAATTGCATACTATTGACATTAGACTTAAATTATTAAATAAACAATTTAAAATTAAGTTATTAGTTGAATTGTAAAACGACATGACTAGGTGATTGTGATAAAACTCGATTTATATACTTATTTGTATGATTATTATATGATCTAAGATTTAAATTAATTAGTCCAATTATTATAAATTAATTGCAAGCACTATTAACATTAGACTTAAATTATTAGTTGAATAAAAGATTGTAAAATAACATTAAATTGATTGTTATAAACTCAGTACCCACATAAGAGAAAATATTAATTGAGACCAACACAGGACAAAGAGTTGATTTTGGGAATGACAATGATCTTACCAGACAATAGATTATCTTTAAAGTTTCAGAAAAGATAATTTTGACTAATTGTATCTTATGGTATGACCATTAATAAGAGTTAGAGACAACTACAAAACCTTAAACTTTCTTAAGGAGATTAATTTTGGGTAGTACGTCTTGCCATGTCCAGAGGACTAGGCGGGATATTTTTAAAAAAATTATATGGGATGACGACAATATGTGACGATCAACGAGGTTTATAAGAAAATAATTCGAAATTTTCAAAAGAAACAATACCTTTTAAACTTGCATTATTTAATAATGTAAACTTTTGCAACAGTTAAAACGTCACCCATTTCCCACGTGTCTTTGCAAAAGTAATAAAATTTTCACAGATCAACATTACATCGAAATAAAAATAAAGAATATAAGAAAAAAAATTATAACTATAGGTAAAATAATTATTTCTAATTAATTTAACATAAAAATTAAATATATTTTATATCATATTCATTTAATACTCACAGACCGTGCAACGCATGGGTGATATACTAGTACATTTAATAATATATTCTTTAAAATATGTGTTATATCTCAAATGTAAAATTTAAGTTGAGATGGAGGTAGTATTTATTAGGGTGTTGATGGAGAAAAAAAAAATTGGTGGGTATCATGTACACCTAGGTGCACTGTGCACTCATAGTGCATTTTAGAATCGTGCAACTTGTTATATTGAAAATTACAACTTGTTTATATTGAATCGTGCAACTATTTTTTCATACTAATAGTTGCACGGTTTAGTGTAAATAAGTTGCATTTTTCATTATAACAAGTTGCACGATTTTAAAATGCACTATAAGTGTACGGTGCACCTAGATTCATACAAGACTTAGGCAAAAAAAATTACTTCATCCGTCCCACAAAGATAGACTTATAGTTATTTTCACATCGATTAAGAAATAGAAATTATTATAGTTAAAACAATTAAATTTTTGCTTTGTTTTCTCATTTTATCCTTATTAATAGTAGTTAAGATATTGGTTTTGGAAAAAAAAAAAAATACATTAAAGAGGGGGAAAATGGTGAAAAAAATAATAATGATATACTCATTAAATATATTAAGTGATCTATTTTTATTGGACGGACAAAAATAAAAATTAGATCTATTTTTATGGAGAAAGACTTGTGTGAAATATTGCACATTAGTGTTATGTGCAATACAATATAAATAAGACAAAAGTTGCCTAAATTTCGCGGGTCAGGGCGGCGGGTCGGATTAGGACGGGTCGGGCTCGGGCGCGGGCAGGGCGTGGGCAGTAGGTTCAGGTTGGCGCGGACGCATATGTATTTATAGAAGGATATTTTTATCAAATATGTGTTGTAGCCTAGTGGTTTAGGTTTGTTGCTAATGAATTTGGTCGCAGGTTCGATTCCTACTGTACATATAATTTTTTATTTTTTTTTGTCAAATTTTTTGTGTGAAAACATGTGTTACTACATGAACAAATTTATTTTTTTTTTGTCAAATTTTTCTTTTGTCAAATTTTTGTGTGAAAACATGTGTTACTACATGAACAAAAAGTGTAATTTTTGTGTGAAAATATGTGTTACTACATGAACAAAAAGTGTTACCATATGAAGAAAAACGTGTTACCACATAAACATAACCAGAACAAACGCGAAAGGAAATCCCCAGTCTAAAATTACAGATTTACATAACAACTTGATGTGTTACTACATGAACAAAAGAGTGTTACCCAATGAACAAAAGAGTGTTACTACATGAACAAAAATCATTACAAACGCGAAAAAAATCATCAGTATAAAATTACAGATTTATCATAAGGTAACATGGGTCACAAGGTAACACATTATTGTTCATATGGTAACATATTAGTATTCACATAGTATTACGACGATATATGAACATTGTTACATATTACTATAAAAACATGTGTTACTACATGAACAAAAAGTGTTACCATATGAAGAAAAACGTGTTACCACATAAACAAAATCAGAACAAACGCGAAAAGAAATCCCAGTCCAAAATTACAGATTTACATAACAACTTGATGTGTTACTACATGAACAAAAGAGTGTTACCCTATGAGCAAAAGAATGTTACTACATGAACAAAAATCAGTACAAACGCGAAAAAAATTATCAGTATAGAATTACAGATTTACAGAACAGCGTGAAAAGAGTGCAGAAGGATCTGAAAGACTGCTTCACAAAATCATAGGGAATCACCTGTAAATTTACGAGGATGAGAAAATTGAAGAAAACAAAAAGAATATGGAAGAGAAAGAGAAAAGGAAGAACAAGAGAAGAAGAGGAAAAACCTAGAGACGCACCACCATCAAAATCAACGACGATCTTGTCGCGTTTGTTGCAACGCGAGAAGAGGAAGAAGAAGAAATCTCTGCCCTGTGACTGCACGAGCGTGAAGATGAAATCTGCCCTAACCCGACTGTTATTTGACCCGCGAAAAAAAAAAAAAAGGTCAAATGCACATATCAATTGTATGCAATATTGTATACAAATTTTTGTCATTTTTATGGGACGGTGTTAGTACTTTTTTTGTTGGTATTAGCAAAACAAGATTTATCTAATAGTACTAATTGCATATGTGATATAACAAGATTTCAATATCTTATAGAATGTATATTAGAAATTAAGTTTGTCTTTTCATCTTTGAAATAAATTGTTATTTGGAAAGTAATGTTTGCTATCATAATTTTAATTGCCTAAAAATTATAAAATATAGTTTTCATGAGATTCTTCTTTCCAAAATTCTATTTTCATTCTTTTTAATTTGACTATCTTATTTTTCAAATTTAATTTAAGTTTTATTATACGAATTATTTATCTAATATTATTAATTGCATATGTGATATCAATTTACATATGATATTTTTTTAAGAGTAGATCTCTAATGAAACTTATTCATAATATAAAATTTATACCTCTACACTTATAAATTAATATCATAACACTTATCAATTGATACTATTATATTTGTAAATTGAAATCATAGCATTAAATGTTATAAGTATTAATTTATAAAAGTAAAGATATCAGTTTATAAGTATATTGATATCAATTTTATACAATTAACAAATTTTATAGAAGAGTTTGTGAATATTTAATTAAGTAACCGTATATCAAATTTATTATCAAATATAATAAATAATTTATCCAATTGGATTTCGCTATTATCCAACGTGAATGAATTGAGGGTGAATACTCGGGTCAAACCATCACTTAAAATGTGCAATAATGTAAAAGTCGGCCAAGACGGCCACCTAGGCTGCACCTAGCGATCCTAGATGGACCCAATTTTGTGAAAAAGAGTAGTTCTAGGCCTTTTTTGCATTAGGCGCTGCTTAGGCAGTCGAGTTGGGTTCTAGGCGGTCAAGTCGGGAGCTAGGCAGACTGTTTAATTTTTTTTTTCACCGAGTGAATACGTCGTTTCAATTATTAATTAAAAAAAAAATACTAAAACACGATTCACATTAACAAAAACCTGTCCAAATTCAAATTAAGAGAAGGGTATGCTCGCCGTAGTCGCCGCCATTTGTTCGTTGTTCGTTGTTCCACCTAAGTGCCCAACACTAAGACATTACTCCATCCGTCCCATGATGACTTGAACATTGAAAATGACACGCAAACTAAGTAAAGTGAGTTTTAGAGGGTTTGAGTGAAATAAAATAAAGGTGTTGTGAGTGTATTAATATTATGTTTGTTTCAATTTTGAGAATGTTCAAATAATGTTGGGATGTCCAAATAAGACAAATGTTCAAGTAATGTTGGGACGTAGGGACTATTTAATAATGAGAAATTTTGTTCCTGGAATAAATTGATTATAAGACAAAGATTAATAAATTTCACTACACTAAAATTCCAAAGTACGGATTTGTTTAATTTTTTCTATTAAATTAATTTTCTTGTACTCTATAATGGATAAGAGATCTATATAATTATGTTTGAATTGTTATCTTGATTTGGACGGTTATATAATGTTTTCGTTAATTAATTTTGAAGTGTATTTTTATTATAAAATCTTGATAAGTAATAGGTAAAACTCATTTAGATGCAAAAAAAAAAAAGGGACCGACTAGTCCCCGCCTAAACGGCCTAGGCGTGAGATGGTCCGAATCCGCCCGACTACCGATTTCAAATTTCTGCACTTTTGAAAATGTGTCATATTGAATTAGAATTTATGATGAAGTTGAGTCTCACTACAAGAAAAATGAAGAATTGCTTACGAAAATTTTCAAATGGCTAAGAAATTTTTCTACAAAAATAATTTGGTTCTTAAAAAGTGCCTACGATTTGCTTACAATTTTTCGAATAATCTTTAAAAAAATACTTAAACAAATAATTCATTATGCAAACAAATTACCTACAAACAATCCACCTACATATTTATAATTTTTGTAGACGAACTTATCTACATAAATAATTTTCTAGGCAATTTACATTTCCGTAGATAATTATATTTATAGTTTAAAAATAATTTATATAATTAAAATTTTTTGTAGATAAATCGTAGACAAGTCTTACTATTTAAAAAATATAATTATTTTCGTTGAAAATTTCGTAGGCACATTGAAAAAATATTAAAAAAAAATTGTTGGCAATACACTATTTATTCAAATCACGAAACCCCGTTTGATAATTCAGAAAACTTTCATGCTACATTTTGCTTATTTTAGAAAGGCTTCCCATGGCTTTGGCTTTAGCCCTTAGAACAAACTTTTGAGTCTTTCCGGTCGAAGTCTTGGGCAAATCCTCGAAAACCACCGTTCGTGGCGCCATGTAATGCGGCAACTTGTCTCGACAGTACGCGATAATATCCCCCGTGCTCGTCTCACAACCATCCTTGAGCTTCACAAACGCGCACGGCGTCTCACCCCAGTGATCATCCGGCCGTCCAACAACGGCCGCTTCAAGAACGGCCGGATGACCAAAAATAACCGATTCAACTTCAATTGTACTTATATTCTCGCCCCCAGAGATGATTATATCCTTCGATCTGTCCTTCAATTCTATGTAACCGTCGGGATGTTTCACTCCCAAGTCCCCGCTCCAAAACCACCCACCCTTGAAAGCCTCTCGAGTCGCTTTACCATCTTTGAAGTAACCGGACATCACCGTGTTTCCCCTGAACATCACCTCGCCCATCGTTTTTCCATCCGCGGGCACGCTCTCCATTGTAACGGGATCTTTGACGTCGATTTCTTCCATACCAAGATGATGCAGTCCCTGACGGGCCTTCATTTTTGCTTGCTCTTCACGTGGCAACGAGTCCCACTCGGGTTTCCATGTGCAAACCGTTCCGGGCCCATACGTCTCCGTAAGCCCGTACGCGTGAATTATGTTGAATCCCATTTCCTCCATCTTGAAGAGCACATGGGCCGGTGGTGGTGCGGCGCCCGTCATCATCAACACCTTTCCGGTAAGCGACTTCTGCTCATGAGACGGAACGTTTATTAGCATGTTCAAGACGGTAGGTGCACCGCCCATATGTGTAACTTTATGATTCGATATACTATCGAATATCCCTTTCGATGTGACGTTTCTTAGGCATATATTGGTGCCGCCTTGAGCTGCAACGGCCCACGTGAGACACCACCCGTTGCAATGGAACATAGGGACCACCCATAAGTAAACTGGCATGGTTACCATCTCGTTGAGAAGGGCGGCAGCCAGAGAGTTCAGATAGGCTCCCCTATGGCTATAAACCACGCCTTTGGGGCTCGACGTAGTGCCTGAGGTGTAGTTGAGAGCAATCGGGTCCCACTCATCGTTCGACCTTACTACTGCAAAACCAGGTTCTCCTGATGCTAACAAAGACTCGTATTCTAATATTTCAGGTTTCGAATGATCGTTGGATTCTTGAATCAAGACTAAATGAGGCAATTTGAGGCATTTTTTGAGCCATGATTTGCAATGCAGCCTTAGCAATGTGGAGAAACTGGTAATCCACAAATATAACTTTGGATTCCGAATGATTCAGCAAGAGTGATACCATAGCTGCATCGTTGCGTATATTCAGAGTACAAAGGACTGCTCCAGCCATTGGAACGGAAAAATGTAGCTCGTACATTGCTGGAATATTTGGGGCCAAAGCAGCAACCTGGTCATAGTATGAGTACTTAATAAGAGTGATCTAAACTTTGAGAAAAACAATATGCAATGTGAAATAAAATCTCCAAAAGAATTGACTGAGATTCATAGATATTCCATATATTGAAAAAACAATATCATAAACCAAGAAATGCCATGAAAACATCAGCGGTCCAACAATGACAAAAGAATCAAAATTTATATAAAATGACGTTGTTCCGATCGATTTGAGACTAAAATTGAACATTGTCAAAGTTATTGGGACTAAATCGATGATAAAAAAATTTATTGGACTAAATCTATTTGAGACCAAAGTATGATACCATTTGTGATTCAAACTCAAGTTTATATAAATCATTTGAATTTTGTCAATTTACTATAACTACTCTGCAATTGAAATCAGATTTCATAACCAAATTCAAGAAACATAATCGAAACCCGAACCTATTTGCTGCCATATATGGTTTCAGTCCACAATTCAAATACCACAACTAGGAGCATCTAAATTAGCCCTCAATTTGTTCACACACAAAAACGGCATAAATCTCTAAAACATCACCAACCATTCAAATGAAACCAAAAATAAACAAAATTGCAAGCAATTCTAAACATATTCAACTCAAACAACACGAAATCTTCACTCCCAAACGAACCCACAAAATTCTTGAAAACCCCCAACAAGAAAAAGATGAAAAACTCACAACATCGCCGCGAGAAATTCCAAGACGAGTGAGAGAAGAAGCGAGGGAAAGACATCTTTGATGGGTTTGTTTCCAAGTGAACTTTAAATCTCCATAGATAACAGAGATGTTGTCTCTGTAAACAAGGGCGGATCTTTCCAAGAAACTTATGGGACTCAATGGAATATAATTTGCTGAGCATTTTAGAGTACCCTTTGCCATGATTGGTTGATTCTTGAGTTTTTTGGGAGTGTTTTATTTGAAAGTATGGTGATTGATTTTGGTGCGGTCTATATTTGAGGCGTGTTGAGGACGAAAGTGAGGACAGAGGATGTCCATATGACTGAATAGTGAAAACAGAGCAAGTTGAATAGAGGGTAGGTGGGGTCCACTACTCCATATGGCTGAAAAGGATGTTTGGTTGATGGTTGCTACCATAATTTTGTAAATGGTAGTAATTGGTCAAGTATCTAGTTAAATTTAGGGAAAAAAAACGTTAAGGTACAAAGTGTTCAGACAAATAGCATATTAGTACAATCTCTTTTTCAAATTACATCTAGCTACAATATCAGCTAAAAATTATCTTAATTGCCCTTCATTTCCCTCCTAAACCTCCTGTAACTGATATGACGGTTTCTGCAACAAAATCAATCAATGAACACTAATCCCCATTTAATATTATATTTCGCCGAAACCGAGGCAAGCTTGTGTAGGTTTCCAATGTTTTTTTCCCAATGTATTATTGCACAGATTGTCTGAAAATCAATGTTATTACACAAAAAAATTGGATTTCTCTCTCAAGAAAACCGAATGCGAAGAAAATCGAAAAATTTCTCCTGAAATCCTCAAAATTTCTTCAGCCCAGGTATTCTCGACTACAACAAGCTTGAAAATACTATGAATCTTGTTGTTACAAGTGGTTATTTCTCCAAATATTTGTTGTTATCTATCTCCAAGATTTTTCGAATTTCTTGTTCCTACAACAAATTTTTCTAGTTCCTATTTGTAAATTAGGTTTTCGAAATTCTGTGCAAATTTTTTTTATATGAACGTATGAGGTAGTGTTTGTATTTACTTGATTTCTGTTTAAATATTTGGTTTTGTGAGTTTCTATATGGTTTTTATCACGTTTTCTTTCCTTTGGTTTTCTGAAATATCAAATGATTTTTCTGATAAACTAGGAACAACTCATTTTTTAGGGGGTGTGGGGAACTTAAATGGGTAAAGGTAGGAGGTCCAGGAAATATTATGATAGTTCTTCGGATGATCAAGAAGAACAGGTTGTGAAGAGAAAGCATGATGGTGCAAGGAGAAAAAGGTATGATGGGCACCACTGTACTTTTGTGTTTTTTTTTTGGTACTGTCTAACAATTTCCTGCACTCCTGAGTTATTATTGGTACTATACTGTATGTGATGGTACTATTGTGTTTCTGTATAGTTTGTACTGTTCTGTTGTGGCATTATTGTTAATTTTGATTGGTACTATATTTTAGGATCTTCCATTGGTAGAAAGAAGGATCAGCAGAAAGAAGGGAAAAGGTTTGGTTTTTAACCTCTGAGTAGATGATAAACAGTATATTAATATAACTTGTTACTGAGAATTTTGTCCTATTTTATCATAGGAAAAGGACAGTAACCTACTCGACTTCGTCTGAATCAGGTGTTTTTTGTGCTTTTTTCATTGTATAGTATGGTTTTGTTTTAAAATTTGGTTTTATAAGAATTGTTTAAACTTTATACAGACACACAACCATATACTAGGCAAAGAGATGAGAATAGAAGAAATAGGAAGAAGAGGAAAATTGATTCAAAGAGAGGTGAATTCTTGTAGAATTCTTTTTTGTTTATAAATTTCAAACTAATGTAATAATAGTTGACTTATCTCTTGTATGGTTATCAGGGAGCAAAAGTTTGAAGGGTCCATTCGATGAGTTACTTGATGCATCCTCCGAGTACAGTGATCATGATGAAATATTAAAACCGAGGAACCGTTTTGGTAAGATATGTTATACTTTTGATGCAATTCTGGAATACTTATAAAAAAATATTAATTTTGATGCAATTCTTTTGTTTCATTGTTTACGTGGTGTGAAACATGATGATAGCTGTGCAAATTACAGGGTTAACTTACAAACAACTGCTCGAGAACTGAAGTATCTTTGTTTCACCGAAAAACATAAAAAGGAGTTAAGAAGGACCCCTTTTTGGGTGTTGATTGATGCAATTTTAAAGGCTGACTTTAATAAGTTAAAGACTAGATGTCACAAATATGAGGAGGATGTACGGAGTATTCTACTGACATTTGATATTCCGACTGAAAGTTTTCTAATTGGAGAGGAGAAACTGACTTTAACGTCGATAGATGTGCATTTAATCCTAGGTGTGGGTGGAGGGGGAAAACAAATTCCACTTAAGGATAGTGACTATGATTTACCAAATTGGGTTAATAGGTGTTTTGCGAATGAGTTACGTGACACAAATGGTGGGTATGTTCTATACAAGAATAATGTTCATTCAAAGTTAAAGGAGGTGATTAGTTTGGTAGATGATCGCAGTGTGGAAGATGTAGCCAGATTAACACACCTTTATATGTTGACGTCATTGTTGACACCGTCCCAAAATTCATCTGTCCCGTGGCATATGACAGTTCATTTAGAAGATTTGGATGATGTTTGCAATTATGACTGGTGCAAACTGGTGGTTGATACACTGATTAGCAGAATTAAGACAAGCAACAATTTGAAAGTAGGTGGCTGTGCTATTCTACTACTGGTAATGACATCTTTTTTTTCCGATATACTTGGTATATGTTGGCACAATTATATATGTCGTATCATTAAAATAGACTTAATAACATCTATATTCTATCTTTATGCAATTTTGGTTGTGTGAACACACAGAGTTGATTAATCCGATCAATGAAATGGCTTTTCCACGTTTCTTGAAGTGGGATCTGACAAAATTGAATCAGCGGATTCAAAATCTTAATCTTTTGAATCTAAAGCCCAAATATGTAAGAATCTTTTATCAATATGCAGATTAACAGATTTTTTCTCTATCTCATTATAAACTTTATCAATATGCAGCTTAACAGATTGTTCTTGAAGGCAACAAGCTCTGAGAAAGATATTATACGTAATATGCTTGAATTTTGGGAGAAGGTTGCTAAAAATAACAAGAATGTAGCAAGGTCAGATTTAGATAACAATGATACACCTCACAGATCAATGGGTGACCACTACACAGATGTCTTATGTAGTGACGATGATGTAGATCCTACTGTTAATTTGGGAACATATGGGACAAATGATGATATTGAGAAGCCTTGGACCACACAAGATGATCCTGAGCAGCCTTTGTACCACAAAAGATGATCATGTGCAGCCTTCAAACACAAGAGATAAATCTGAGCAGCCTTCAACCACAAGAGATGAACCTGAGCAGCCCGATACCACAAAAGATGCACCATCGACGTCTACCATACTTAAAAATAATGATGTGCATGAGTGTGTGTTGGGGTTATACTGAAAAGTATGTTTTTACTTTGTATAACCAAACTGAATTTCTTATTTATTTTACTGAAATAAATTATTTATCACATGTTGCATTAAATATGAATGAATGTTATATATATTTACTGCATACCCGTTCGATAAAGTCAGTACGTGTTACGTTGTAGTTAATTTGGTGATACCAGATCACAGAAGATCAAATTAACAGTTCCTCGTGACTAAGTACAAATTCACAACCCAGATGGAAATGAACAACCCATCATGAAAGGTTGAAGTGTAAGGCTCAGATTGACTTGTCTTGATCAAGGGATTATACTAGTGCATTATGATGCGCTGAAAATGACTTACAAGAGGATAAATTCTTCGGTACTGAATATACAAGAATTAGACCTCAGTGGTGCGTTATTTCTTAATCTCCGTTCCTTAAATAGGATCGTGTGAAATTAATAACTATTGCTTTGACTTATGATGGGAAGAGAATCAATGCGATTCGATACCTTGTATCTTGGGCAATATTATTAATTACATGATGATTGCTAAGATTTAATACGGAGAATCGCGTGCAAGTACGGCTTGCTTGATTTGTCCCCTTGGTGGGCTCAGAATCTTTATCATACCAAATCTTGCAAGTGGAAATTTATTTCCGGTATGGATAGTAATGTTGAGTTGTCTTTACTCCAAGGAGAAATATATTAATTAATATAAAGTCTGTTCAGTGACTTAATTAATTAATGGACTAAGATAATCTTAAACGCGGGAAATAATGACCGGGAGCCATATTATTGTAAAGTCGTAATGTGGGTTAAGATGGATAGTTCAATATTAATTTTATAGTGGAGTAAATTAATATTAATGAGCTTGAATAATATTTTGGCTAAATATTAAAGCTTCATAGCCCATTGGAGGTCAAATCTTAATTCTCCTAAAGGCCCCTCAAATAGCCCAAACTAAAATCCAATTAATGAAAAGGAGAAGAAAATATGCTGCCTTATTTTTCCTCATTAAATTTTCGAAAATATTGGGTAGGAAGAGAGTAAAGATTTTCTTGGAAAGATTTTATGGAATATGTATTCTTGCACACAAGTTTATCCCATAAAATCAAGAAAAGTCAAAGATCTTATTTCTTTCCTAACTAGTTGAAATTTTCGAAAATCCCTTAATATTAGGAGGTGGAATTTTTGATGAATATTTTAAATATGAAGAAAAAAAAATATTAGATATATTCAAGATTTCTTGGAGATCAAGAAAAAGATTTTCCCATCTTATTCCTAGGTCAAATTTTTGACCACCCCTAGTATTATAAATAGGGGATGAATTTTTCATCCCCAAGTGCAATTCCATGTGTTGGAAAAATTAGAAATCCACAAAGGTGGTGGCCAAATATTTTATTTTCTCCTTTAAGATTAAAATCGTTCGTTGATAATCCTTCCACCGGATTACGTTCGTGGACGTGGGACATATTTGAGAAGACACTTTTGGATGATCAATCGTCTCAGCGGTTGTCTCTACGAAAGGTTAGTATTTACGTAATTCCTAGATTCCGCATGCTTAGGTTTTACGTGAAATAAGTGTACGCATGATGTTTACTTGCTTGTTAATTATTATGTTGAATTAGTTTAAGATTAATTCATGTTAGTAATTAATTAATTAATTTAAATATGTATTTAAATTCACCTCGAATAGATCCGGGCACCCCTAATTTCCCAACAGTGTGAAGGAGGTGAAGAAGGAATTGTTCGCAAGACAGGTACTGTTCAAGAGACGCCTAAGATTGATTTTGCGTTGGGGACAAACAGTTTGTACAAGGGTGATTGCCCATCATTCAACTTGAATATATGCAACCTGTGGTGAATAATGTGGGATTGGGTGCTGATAGTATAAAAAAATCTGAGGTTCTATCTCAAGTTGAAGATGATATCACAACTGATTTGCAAAAACTGAAGGATGAAAACAAGAAGCTGAATGAAGATTTAGAATCATTCAAAAAAAGTTATGCTGATAAAGAGAGTGAGATGATACGTGTTAATAAGAAGATTGCTGAGGACAAGCTTACACTACTACACATTTGAGCTTGGAGAGCTCAACTTGGACAACCCTTTTTTCGAATAGCTTTCCAAGTGGTCCCTTGAAGAGCGGTTCTATAAAAAAAAAAAAAAAAAAAAACGGTTAAAAAATTTGTCCAAGATCAAATCTTAGACGGCGGTTCATAAATTGTGCAAAAATGGAGAGCGGTTTGAACCATTGTCTCGTAAAGTTTTGGAGAGGCGGTTCATAACCGCTCTCCAAGTGATTTTTTATTTTTTTTTATAAAGCTTGTATTTTTTGTTTAATTTAATATTTTTTTTGAAACTCCCTTACATCTATTTTCCAATCTTCTCTCTCCTACTTAGTATTATCCAAATTCCTACAAATTAAATTCTTAATTTTCTCATTATTTTACAATTTTTTTATTTCTAATTACACTAATCTTATTTTAAGTTTTAACTTTCAAAATTTCTAACTTTCTCATTATTAAATTTCCAGATCCAATGTTATTTAACCACTCTAAAAATTCACAATCACTTTTTTCGTAGTTCTTTTATTATTCTACATTTTTTTTATTTTTAATTAAAGTTTAATTAAAATTTTCAAGTCTAATCTTAATGAAATTAATAATTTCTTTAAGAATTCCGCTTAACATGTGGGAACATGTACTAGTTAACTTCTAAAATCCTTCATTGTATTTTCTCTCCTCCCTCGTGTAACATTCTTTTCCATTCACATTAGTCATGGAAAAATTTGAACAAGTCTCTTAAACAATTGTCTCTCTTCCATCCAACTTTAATAAATATTACTCACAAATATTAAATCATTGGCAAACAAATCAAATTCAAAGTTAGTTGAAAAAAATGGATTGAACCAAACCCATTTTGACTAAAAAACCAGAAAACAAATTTATGGACACTTTAAAAGAAAACCAAAACTCGTTGAAATATAGGAAGATACCACTGCTGTATTTGAAATTCGCCGGTCAATTCAAAAGTTAATTTTAATTAAATTTTGTAAAGTACAAGTAAAAAATATAATTTTAATTTAATTTAAATTTAAATTTATATAAAAAAATTATTATATAAAAATGTGATTGAATTAATAAATAAGATAATTGAAATAAAGAATTTAAAAAAAAATTGTAAGAAAAAACGATTTTTAGAACATATAGAATTAATTTCATTAAGTAAACGCAAGAAAGCAAGTGCTCGAGCGGAATTGATCCTCTTCTCAGCGCCTAAGGTCCCGTGGTTAGGTCCCCATGGGAGGCGAATAATTGCCTCAATTAATTGGGAGGCTTGGTGGCTTATATATGAGATGCTTGGTGGGTCCGGTGCCTAAATATCGATTTTTTTTATAAAATTATATTAAACGGCGGTTTCAGCCATTGTGTTGAAAACCGCCTAATCTTGCACAACGGTTAATAACCATTTGTCAAGTGCTTTTCTTGGACATCGGTTTTTATCACCGCCCAAGAGCTTGATAATCGATGTTTGGAGAGCGGTTATAACCGCTCTCCAAGGTCATTTTTCACAGCTGTCCAAGCCCAAATGTGTATTAGTGTTAGGTTCAATTCCTTGCATGCTTCAGAGATTCGGAAAAGGGATGACTACATTGGTTTTTTTCGTTCCGAAGTAGACCATCTGAAATCAAAATTGTTACCAACTACAACGCAACTCTATGAAGATCCGAAAACTATTGAACGTCTTGATACAACTGCAAAATTGCACATGGTAACTCGACAAAATGAGAAGCTTTTAGCTGAGAATGCTGATCTTTCAGATACGTTGAGGATCTTTGAGACAATTGATGCACACAATGTAAGTGATGATGAGAAAACACCAGAAGTTAATAAGGTTAGGAAGAAGCGTGTTTGTGAACCAAGTACACTGACGAAACGAGTTAAAGAAATGACTGTTAAAGATGATAGAAGACGGGTTGAAATAACCCCCCAGCTGCCAACAAAGGACCTTGTTGCCATTCATGAGATTGCTGATGGTGGGGTAGGTTTTCGGTGGAACGAATCTATTCTTGCTGTTCAACTGACAAGTCCATATATCAAGAGCGTAATTGAAGACAGTTGGAATGATGGCAAAGAGGAGTAAGATTTAAATTTGTTTTACACCACATAGCTTTCTAAACTAATTTTTTTAAACATTTCTTGTTGCTATCTATACACAGGTAGCTTACATGGAAAGGTAAGCAGTCTCTTTCAAGAGTTCGTGTCAAAGACATTCTTGCTATACTTCACAATGAGTGCCTTTCAAATGGGGTAAAACACCGTATGGGATTACAGTATTATATACTAAAATCTCTATTTTAAAAAATATTAACTGCATCACATAAGTATCTGATGATCTGTTTTCTGACTTTGGTCTGTAAAAATAGGTTATCGATTCGTGGTCTGAATTGTTGGTCGATATATACAAGAATCATGAAGGTGCAAGTCGAATTGTCATGTTCTCATCATCATGCTGGGTAAAACTAATAAATTTGTGTTGACTTTGTGTGTACTGCATAAATTGTTGCTGTGCTTTGTGAAATTTTATACATTTTATGTATGTTTATCTGTAGGAGCTCATTGCAAGCCATAAAGGGGTTGTAGGAAAGAATATGCGTTGTTTTGTTGATGATCGTCTTTCTAGGGTTGGAACCTCTGATATACTACTTTTTCCTCTATTGACACGAGATTTAAAGAAAAAACCACTTGTCAGCTTGAATCATTGGACTCTTATATCGTATGACTTAAGTGATGGTAAATGGAGATTTTTTAATTCCATGGGTCCAAGACGGAAAGAAGGAAAGGATATACACTTGGACATGTCACAAATTCTTGTAAGATCTTTTCTTTTTATGTCAACTGCATCTGATTTTCTTTTGTTATAAATAGGGTGAACAATCTACTTTTTTGGGGGGTTTTATTTGACAGGTTGACTACGTCGGGAACATGATGCGGATGATAATGAAAACAACGAAACCTGACCACATTATCTTAAGAACAAAGATAGATCGACCTCTACAAATGAAATGTGTTCAGCAAGTTGCTGACTCTGTTGATTGCGAGGTAATCGTATGCTACCATCTTGAAAATTTTATCCTCAATAGATCATGCGATTTGAAAGTGTTCAAACGTGATATGTCAGCTGAATACCGAAAAAAGATGGCTGAATGGTTTCTGGACCCCCTGAAAATTGAAGTTTGAGTTATAGATATGTGTTATGCTTATTTTGCCATTTTGTTGGTTGATGCGGTAATATATGTGTAATGTGTAATATGGTATTTTGTGGACATAAGTGAATATGGTGGTTGTTTGATCGAATTATGGAGGCAGTATTTTATGTATGAACAATGTAGCTGTGATAATCAGCCTTTTGTATATATGTGTGTTCAACTTATTTTGGTTATGAATGCTGATTAGATATATAGAAAATTCTAGATTTACATGTGTATGGTATTTTTTGTTGACAGATTGAATTATAGATGCGGATCTGGCTAAAAAATTTCACTCTATGGTAAAAAATTTCACTTTGCTAAATAATATTGCACTCCAAGTCTAAAAATTTCACTATAGGTATAAAAAATTTCACTTTGCTAAATAATATTGCACTCCAAGTCTAAAAATTTCACTATAGGTATAAAAAATTTCACTTTGCTAAATAATATTGCACTCCAAGTCTAAAAATTTCACTATACTGAATAATTCAATGTGTAGTGATTTTAGAATAATATCTTATTTTTTAGAAAATATGTGTGGCCCAAATCGGCCCAAACAGTTGGGCTAAACATAATCAATTTAGCCAAGAAAGAAATAGTACTAAATAATTTAATAAGTTTGATTTTAGAATAATGTCTTATTTGCTGCAAAAATATGTGTGGCCCAAATCGGCCCAAACAATTGGGCTAAAACAATCCGGCAATGTTTACAATTAATTTGTTGTAGTCAAGATTAGATCAACAATGTAATAAATGCTAAATGAAACACACACCTAACAAATCACTACACATTTAAACTCACATCATGCCACCTGGACATCCCACATATGTAATAACCAAGGGTGCAGAAATCGGTAGGCGCCAGGCGGGCGTTCCTAGGCCGCCTATAATTTTTTTTTTTTTCAGATATTAATTTTACTTTGAAATTTTCAACATGAAAAATAAAAAATCACAACAATTAACATAAAATCATAGTCAAAATTACAAAATAAGAACTCAAAGTAGTGTTTTTAATTTTTAGATTTAAAAAAAAAAAAAAACGGCCGCCTAGCCTCGCCCAACCGCACAGCCGCCTTGCCCGCCTAGACGGTGAAAACGCCTAGAACGGCCGATTTTGTGCGAATCGCCGCGGCCTGACGACGCCTAGCGCCTAGGCGCGATTTTTGCATCCATGGTAATAACCCATTTAACTACAAGTCCTTTAATAACCTATCAATAAATGAAGCCCACATTAACCTGAGACACACATTTTACCGTTGCACATACACAAATTTTACCGTTGCACAAACACACACACACAAAGGTTACCTAAAAAAAAATAACCGTTACACACATACATAAAATGACCGTTGCACATGCAACTCATCACACACAAGCCAAATCGCCTATAAATAGTTCATTTACAGAACACAAAATTACAAAGAAAAAGCTCAAACCAAGCAAAATTCCTCCACTATTTCTAATGTCCAGCAACAACAGCTACACATCCACAGATGAATATTTAATATACAGAAGATCGACATGCCATAAATGTCGTCACCGATCTACAACCATCAGAGTTTCATCGTCGAAAGCAAATCCGGGGAGGCTTTACTATGATTGTGAAAATGACGGATTCTCTCATTGGTATCTCTCATTGATATATAGAAAATCTGCCTATCGTGCTTCACATGATCTCTAATTTTTCTTAGAAACCATTCCCAATTTGATATATTTTCAGCGGACACTACTGCAAATGCAACCGGGAATAGCCCTACAAAAAAAATAGCAATACAAAACAGCAGATTCAGGAAATCAGATTCAACAAATAACCAAAAAGCAGAATCAGAAGGTCACCAGACTGCTGATTTTACACTACTGCACAGATTCATGAACACTCACTTTTTGATTTCAGATTGCACAAGATCAAAAAATTCAACAGATTCACTAGATCAGCAGAATACATATTCCAAAACAGATTGCAAAACATGAACTAGGTCTGTTTTCCAATATAGGTAGGCAGATGCAGAAAATGACTTGTTCACACAATATAACCATTCTGGTGGATTCAGGCATATTCAGAATTATTCAGCAACAAGGTAGGCAGATCAGAAAATGACAAATTACAAAAAAAAAAAAAATGCAGATTCACATAATATAAAGCAACATTTGGCAGCTGATTCAAAGCAACATTTTACCTCGCATATAGCTGATTTGAACTAACATTTCAACAGATTCTTATGGATCACATATTGCAAACACCAAAAAATGTATGATGATAATGATCAAAAACCAAACATTTAAAAAAAAAGTTTGTAAAATGTATTTACCGTTATTCCCATACTTTGCGGTAGCTATTAGAATGGTACCCTTCGCACGTCCCTTCATGAATGTTCCATCTACGAACAACATCGGACGGCAATTCAAGAACCCATCAATACATGCTTTGTATGCCACAAACACACGTTCGAATCAATGTGTGTCATCATTCACTTCTAAGCTAACAACGTTTCCCAGATTTTTTATTACAATAGCTTCACAGTACCATCTAAGATCGTCATATGATTCATTGTGTTGTACCCGGTTTGTTACCGACGAACAAACAAGTATTTTAACAGAACTCCGATCAATATAATAGCGAGAATGATAAACAACACACGATTTGATTACCCAGTTCGTCCGGGAAATAGACTACGTCTGGGGGCACCAAGCCAGGATATTTACTGTATTATTTCTGCCTAGGATTCTAAGAGTTCGATCCCTTACAACGTACATTACAAGTAATATTTATAGACACAGAACTAGGGTTACAGTCTTAATGGGCTTCTTCTCGTGGACCAACTAGGGTTTCCTTTCTTGTTCTGCAAGTCGCGCTTACAGATACACATTCCCCGGTTATATCCCGAGAAATCTGCCTCACTAACTACCCAAATCTTTTCCATGTTTATCTTCAACTAAGCTCGGGACTCAATCGGTCCCGACTTCAGGGTCCTATTCAGTTGCTTCGCGACTTCCCTGCTGCACCAAGCCGCCTCCGCGACCTGCGTGGCTTCACAAACTCCCAGCGACTTACCGACCTCCCGAAGTCGCCTCAAATCTTGCTCCAGCTGGACAGAGTCGGATAATGTGTTAACCATAAGGCGGTCCAATCTCCGACTTCCACCAAGTCAGATTAATTCTCCCTACAACACATTGAATTTCCCAAAACTGCACTCCTAGCAGCCTCCGCAGATCGATAACCTTTGTGGTATGGAACATCTAAACCATACCCATCTTTCAATATATTCACGACGTCCACACCGCCGATATTAGGATTGTTCTTCACGAACATCTAAACTGGACAGAGGTTTTTTTTTTTGCTTGCTCTTTCCTGATTTAATTCTCATCTTGTTCATTTCTATCTATTACAAGCATTTGTTTGATAGGTATTGGTGCGGAATTGAAAAGAGACGAAGAGTATATCAAACAACCTCTAGCATCGACTTGGTCGCCTTTAACGGTGCCGACCAACACACTCTTGGTGGGGAATTTTACACAGAAATAGAAAGTGGAGGACGCAACCTCGAATTCATGTTCAAAAGGCCTCCCCAAGAAACCATTATAGGAGCTGGGGAGGTCGGCTACTATAAAATCTAAGAGCCTAGTTGCCCTAACTTCGCTATTCAGTGTGGAGACCAGCTCGACGGCCAGTCGGATCATCCCGGTGGGACTTACAGTAGCGTCACCAAACCCCTTCACGACGTGGTCACACGGGGTGATATAGGCATCATAGTCCCCGAGTTGGTCCAGGGTTTTCTTGAAAAAAGGATGTTCTGAAGGCACCCCTTCGACCCGGAAGTCCAAGACAACCGTAGTCCCCATGATGTTGGCCAGGATCACCAGGGGATCGAAATTGGGATAGACTACCCCAGCCTTGTCCTGTTCTCGAACTCAATAGTACTGGACTCTTCCCCCACGGCGAGGACATGCAGCACCATCTTCCTGGCGTTCTCTATCTCTCTCATTTCGGCTTTCGTCTTCCGCTTGGAGGAGGAGCTGGAGGCTAGCCCCTCGACCGTCCCTAGAGGAGAGAGAGTGTGTATCATCCGATCTCCCGCATTCTCAATCATGGGCGGGACAGGTCGCCCCTTGCCCCGCTCCCCGGTTGTTGTTGTTCGCAAGGCTCTCCTTGATGGCGACCTCTGGGGCTCGGGTCGCCATTCTTTCGAGGTAAACAGCGAACTTGTCAAAAGCCGTCTTCATACAATCTTTAAATTTTGGGGCAACAGTCCTTACACTCACCGGTATAGTGCGCCCCGCTCGTAAAAGTGACAATACTTGTTGGGGTTTTGTTTTGCCATTACTCTTTCGGGCGGGCGGAGTAGCAGTTCCGTTCCGGATCCGGGTGAAAATGTGCCCGGGGGTCATGCCCAAGGCATCCATCAGCTTCACCGGAATGCTTTCTTCAAAAGGCTTGAAACTCCCAGGCGGCTTGTACTGTGAGGAGGCCTTTTTGGAGCTTTTCTTGAGATCCGCGACCTCCTTAGCCTCGGAGAGTCGGGATTCCAGGAGCTCCTCTGTGTGTCAGTCGGTGCCCGTAGCCGGAAGTCGGCGTAGCTAAGGGTATTCGATCGTCATCTTGCCGCTAGAGTTTGGTCCCTTTTTTGAGGCCGGAGATAGCCCCCAATAGTTTTGCTTCATCCCCAATGGGATCTCCTTCCAAGATCAGCTTATCAATCCTTTCGACATAGGACCGATCAGACTCTGTGTCCCTCGCTAGTGTTCATTAGGTATTGCTACGTCGCATGGTCGGGCGCCAGGCGATGAAGTGAGTCAAGAACGCGAGCGAAGTCAAGCTCAAAGTGTCCACCGACAGGGGTGGCAGAGAGGTGAACCGTTGGTGAGCCTGTTTGCTCAGGGTTAAAGAAAAAAACCGACATTTGGTCGCATTAGTGGCGCCCATAGAGGCCATGTACGAGTTGTACTTCGCCACATGGTCCGTGTTCCTACTGTAGAGATCCAAGGCCGCGACATTAATCTTCCTTTGGGTAGCCGCCAAGGTGACCAGAGTTCCGAGTGGGGAGTCCGAGACGGCGAGGAAAGGGTATGACCCCGTTGGCCAGTTCCGATTCTCCATGCACTCCATCAGTTGCTTGACCGTCCGGGTCAGTGCTGCGACCTGAGCATTGCGGTGGTCAGTGGCCGCCTTTGCCACCGGGGGGTCGCCGCAATGCATGGTCGATCCCCTGGGTAGGTCGTCGTGGTGGAGGTTCAATGCACGGGCAAGTTTGCACTCCACCTGATCAATTCGACGAGGCTCAGATTGCGTCTTGTCTTCAACAATCCCTAGGGCTTTCTGGACCCCCAGGTCGCCAAGTCGGTCAAACACGTTGTTCGACCCTGCCGGCCTTCTAAGGAGCTGGTGATTGCGGACCAAGGAGTGTTTAGCCGGATCGTAGGCCAGTTGGCCTACCGAATGCCCCTTTTGGGCCCGTGCTTTCTTGTTTTTCGAGGGTCCAACCTCCTGGGTGGCCTTCTTGAGGGGAGGATGCACGTCCTCGTCATCAAACGCGAGGCATTTTTTATGGAGGACAGCCATCACGGATTTTGCGTCCTCCGGAGTCTGCACCAGGTTCCACCAGTCAGGGGTCATTATCGGGTTTTGCTGGCAATCGCGATGGGAGCCGAAGCGTTGAGAGCTCATGGAGGCCTCGCGCCCATCGCGGGCGTCCAGATCTTGCCCGTTCAGGTTGGCTTGATTGCTCGCCATCTGTATTGATCAGAGATGAGATAGGTTTTCCTTCGAACAAAGCGATTTTGTAGGAATTGTAGTTCCCACAGACGGCGCCAATTGTTGTACCCGACTTGTTACCGACGAACAAACAAGTATTTTAACAGAACTCCGATCAATATAATAGCGAGAATGATAAACAATACACGATTTGATTACCTAGTTCGTCCGGGAAATAGACTACGTCTGGGGGCACCAAGCCATGATATTTACTGTATTATTTCTGCCTAGGATTCTAAGAGTTCGATCCCTTACAACGTACATTACAAGTAACATTTATAGACACAGAACTAGGTTTAAAGTCTTAATGGGCTTCTTCTCGTGGACCAACTAGGGTTTCCTTTCTTGTTCCGCATGTCGCGCTTACAGATACACATTCCCCGGTTATATCCCCAGAAATCTGCCTCACTAACTACCCAAATCTTTTCCATGTTTATCTTCAACTAAGCTCGGGACTCAATCGGTCCCAACTTTCGGGTCCTATCCAGTCGCTTTGCGACTTCCCTGCTGCACCAAGCCGCCTTCGCGACCTGCGTGGCTTCACAAACTCCCAGCGACTTACCGACCTCCCGAAGTCATCTCAAATCTTGCTCCAGCTGGACAGAGTCGGATAATGTGTTAACCATAAGGCGGTCCAATCTCTGACTTCCACCAAGTCGGATTAATTCTCCCTACAACAATTGCCCCTCAAGATGAGGTCGCAAGCTTGCTCTGGGATCTTGTCTTGAACCGTTGACGTTTACCGACCTATGGAAAGTCGATCTCGGGACCTGCACCTGAGTCAAACCCTCATCCTTGGGGAGTCATACGGTCGCCTCGGTTTCCCGAATCGTCGCGATAAGTGACAGGATTGTACTGATGGTACGGCAGGCGGGTGACATCTCAAACCGCGAGTCCGCCCAACTAGTGATCGTGTGCCTCCTACGAACTACCCACATAGCCTTAACTTCCACGGGGGACCCCAAAAGTTTGAATTTACACTTTCGTCCCCCCGGTTCTGATGTTGTCCCCAACGGAGGATGACCATACGGCCATTGCCAAGTTTTACTGCCACCTGGGTGGCGGTTCCGCTGCCTCGATGATGGAGGTGCACCGGGCCCTCTGTGTTTTGGGCGCCGATTGTGATGACTGGATTAGTGGTGATGTGCATTTTCTAACATGCATAGATTTGGTATTGTATATGCGAATCCGGTCAAGCCAAAATGCCCTTCACAATCCCTTGAATTTTTTACACCACATGTATGACCCTCGTGTTCATTTAACGCGGGAAGTCCCATTGCGGCATCTGACACTTCTCGGATGTTAAAACATCATTTTCTGATAATTTTGCAGCATCTTCCTCAGCGACCTCCGCATCCGAGAGCCGCTACCTACATAACAGTGCAGTACAAACCAAGTCGCTAGCTCGATTCCGAAAGCTGTATTATATTGGAATGCTTCTTTTTACCGACCTACGGGTCCATTGTAATGGGGTTCTCCCCGACCTCCGGATCTTTATTAATGAAATTCTTATTTTTAATTCCTCTTTGTGTAGACATGATTTCCTTATGCGACTTTTGCTTAGTATTTGTCATCTTATTTTTTATGCGACTTGTTTCTTGGACATTTGCGTAGTCGTCTTATAAAGTCGGGGGATGACCGCACCTCTAGGGTGGCGATTTTCGCCTACAATATCTCTAAAGTCACACCCCGGGTTCGCATGTTATCAGTCATGTCTTTCATGCGACCTGCATGTTATCGATCATATGCTTTTCGTGTGACCCGCTTGGTTTCTACGCGGGGAATTTTTTCTCTTGAACAGAATAGAGAATTAATGTTACCAACAATGTTTATTTACAACGATGTGATCAATACAAAGGTGTAAATCTATTGATAATACTTCTTCAGATGAAAATGCATTCCATGGGTATTGGGCCTTGGTCCCATCCGCTTTCTCGAGCTCGTATGCCTCGTTTGGTAGGACTTTCGATATCCAGAATGGGCCCTCCCAGTTTGGACCGAGGGCATCTTTTGAGTCTCCGAGTATTTTTTTCAGCACCAGGTCTCCGACATTGAAGCATTGAAGTCACACCTTAGAGTTGTAATATCTCTCAGACCTCTGCTTGTATCTGGCATTTCTCATGTTAGCCTCCAGTCGCTTTTCTTCGAGTAAGTCAAGGTTCCTTTCTAGGGAATCATCGTTATGGTCAAAAGTGACCTGGTTGGTTCGGAAGGTCGGGAAGTCAACTTCCGCGGGCACAACTGTCTCAGTTACGAACGTTAGTGAGTAAGGGGTTTCACCCATTGAATTCTGCGCAGTCGCTCAGTATGACCCAAAGACATCCGGAGCTCGCTAGCTCATTTCCCTTTCCCCCCCTCGATCTTGGCCTTGAGCGTGTGCTTTATGATTTTGTTCACGACCTCGACCTGACCATTTGATTGAGGGTGGTATGGGGTAGAGAACAACTTCGTGATCTTCCACTTTTTTGAAGAAGGCGTCGATCTTAATACCGTCGAACTACTTTCCATTGTCTGATATGATCGCTTGAGGTAGCCCAAACCTGTAGATAATGTTTCGACATATGAACCTGATGACATGATCTTGGTTTATGGTCGCCAATGCCTCTCGCCCATTTTGTGAAGTAATCCACCGCTTTTGTGAAGCATACTTGATCGATCCGGGAAATTTGGGAGGGCCCAATGATGTCTATCCCCACTTTGCAAAAAGGCCAAGGGGTGATGATGCTTGTGAGCTCTTTCGTGTGTGATTTTGATGGAGGAGCATAGATCGACATTTGTGGCATTTCTGGGGCAAAAACAATGGCATCGACCCTTAAGGTTGGCCAAAAATTTCCGCCTTTGTGGTCTTGTGGGCGTGACTCCAAAGGTGTGGTTTCGCGATGCCCGCCCGTGTATCTCTAGAAGAATGATTTGACCTTGTTCAGGCGTAATACATCGAAGTAGGGGCATGTCGAAGCCTCGCTTGTATAACTCTCCACTTATCATTGTGTATCGTGTGGCTCGTAATTGCGACTGCCGAGCCTGGACGCGATCAGGTGGCAGGAGGTCGCTTATCAGATACTCCATGATGGGTGTCATCCAGTTCGACACCGGGGTTTCTAATGTTATCACAGTTACTTGCGCGGTGGATGGGTGGGGAAGTGTCGTTATGGTGACATCTTTCATGTCTGGTGATCCTTCGGAGGTCGCCAACCGTGCAAAGCATCGGCTCGCGAGTTCTGCTCTCTCGGTATCAGCTTGACATGGATCTGTGCGAACTTCAGGCACATTGTTTTTACAATTTCCTGATAGGCTGCCATCCTATAGTCCCTAGCCTCGTACTCCCCCAAAACTTGGCAGGCCACGAGCTGGGAGTCGGTATGGACCTGCAATCTCTTGACACCCATGGCAGTTGCCATTTCTAATCCGCTGATGAAGCGCCTCATATTCGGCCTCATTATTCGTTGCGGGAAAATCAAAGGTAATGGCGTTCTGGAATGAGATCCCTCAGGACTCATTAGGACTAGGTCGGCCCCCGACTTGTGAGAGGTCGCCGACCTATCTACGAACAGATCCCACAACAAACCACTCGAATTCTCCGCTTCAGAAGGGAATGTAAGTTCCACTAAGAAATCGGCGAGCCGGGCCTTAACTGTAGGTCGTGGCGCATAAGTCACACCATATTGCCCGACCTTAATGGCCCATTTGAGACATCGGCCTGAAGTGTCTGGTCGGTGGAGCACATTCCGCAGTGGCAGGGAAGTGAGAACCTCGACCTGGTGATCGAAAAAGTAAGGCCTCAGTTTCCTCACACTCGTGACTAATGCATATGCCAGATTCTCTAGCGATGGGTAGCATTGCTCCGTCCCGTTCTTCAAGCCGAACGACATTCTCTTTCAGCAATATAGGTTTTTCTCGGTCAGAAAGGAGGTGTATTATCGATCTGGTTCGTGCATGGCTATTTGGTGATAGCCCGCGAAAGCATCCATGAACGACATCATCTCGTGCCCGACCGTGTTATCTATCAGGTGGTCGATGTGCGGCATGTGAAAGAAATTTTTTGGGCAGGCCTCATTGAGGTCGGTAAAGTCGATACACAACCACCAGGTTCCGTTGGACTTTTTCACCAGTACTGCATTGGCCACCCACTGCGGCTGGTCGGCCTGCATGATCAGGTCGTTATCCAGTAGCTTCTTTACCTCTTCGGCTAAAGCGGCATATTTCTCGGGGCCGAATTTCTGCCTTTTCTAGGTAACCGGCCTCCGAGATGGGTCAATGTGAAGTCGGTGACATACGACTTCCGGATCTATTCCCACCATGTCCTCGTGCGACCAAGCAAAGACATCCAAGTTCTTTTTTAGAAAGTCGATCACTTCCCCCTTCAGGTCGTCCGGTATTTTGGAGCCGATAAGGACTTCCAGATCCGAGCGAGTTGGATCTATCTTGACTTTCTCGAGTTCTTCCCCTGGGATGGCCCTTGGGCCTCCTTGTCAGGGGTCTTCGATCTCGGCCTCATTCAGGAATTCATCGGGCTCGTGCCCTATTCTTGGATCGAGGTACCTGTAGGTTCTTTTTTTGCTTGCTCTTTCCTGATTTAATTCCTCATCTTGTTCATTTCTATCTATTACAAGCGTTTGTTTGATAGGTATTGGTGCGGAATTGAAAAGAGATGAAGAGTAAATCAAACAACCTCTAAGATCGACTTGGTCGCCTTAGCGGTCTTGACCAACCCACTCTTGGTGGGGAATTTTACCGAAATAGAAAGTGGAGGACGCTTGACCTTGAATTCATGTTCAAAAAGGCCTCCCAAGAAACCATTATAGAGGTGGGGAGGTCGACTACTAGAAAATCTAATGACCTAGTTGCCCTAACCGCTTATTAGGTGTGGAGACCCAAATTTCGGCGGCCGGTTGGATCATCCCGGTGGGACTTACAGTAGCGTCACCAAACCCTTTCACGACGTGGTCACATGGGGTGATATAGGCATCATAGTCCCTGAGCTGGTCCAGGGTTTTCTTGAAAAGGATGTTACAGAAGGCACCCCCGTCGATCAAAAGTCGGCACACCATAGTCCCCATGATGTTGGCGGGATCACGGGGGATCGAAATTGGGATAGACTACCCAACCTTGTCTCCGTTCTCCAAACTCAATAATATTGGACTCTTCCCCCGGGCGAGGACAAAGCAAGACCATCTTCCTGGCGTTCTCTATCTCTCTTATTTCGGCTTTCTTCTTCCGCTTGGAGGAGGAGCTGGAGGCTAGCCCCGACCGTCCCTAGAGGAGAGAGAGTGTGTATCATCCAATCTCCCGCATTCTCAGGCATGGGCGGAGTCAATTCCTCCTGCCCGCCCTGGTTGTTGTTGTTCGTGGCTCTCCTTGATGGCGACCTCTCGGGCCCGGTCGCCATTCTTCGAGGTCGCAGCGAACTCATCAAGCGAGCCGTCATCATCCTGATCTCTTGGGCAACATGTCCTTACACTCCCTTTGGTATAGTGCGCTTCGTGAAAGTGACAATACTTGTTGGGGTTACGTTTGCCATTACTCTTTCTTGGAGGCGGGGAGTTCAGTTCCCCAGATCCGGGTGAAAATGTGCCGGGGTCATGCCAGTGGTATCCATCGCCTTTCACGGAATGCTTTCTTCAAAAGGCTTGAAACTCCCTGACTCATCAAGGAGGCCTTTTTGAGCTTTTCTTGAGATCATGACCGACTTAGCCTTGAGAGTCGGGATTCCGTGAGCTCTCTCGTAGTCGGTCTTAGCCCACCTTTGGAAGTCGGTGTTTAGTGACAATCTTGTTGGGGTCCTTTTTTGCCATGACCCCCAACCGATTTTTTCATCCCAATGGGATCTCCTTCAAGATCGACTTATCAATCCTTTTCGACATTCCGTCGGACTCTGTGTCCTCTGGATGAAAATGTCACAGTCGAGCGTGGTCATGCCGGTGGCATCCAAGCAATCCACCGGGGTGGCGAAGAGGTGAACCGTTAGTGAGCTTTTCGAGTTTAAAAGAAAAAGGCATTTTGAAAGTCCCAGCGGCTTTGTACGAGTTTATGAGGCATGGACCTTTTGAGTCCGTTTTCTTGAGATCCGCGACCTTCCTTTTAGCCTTAGAGAGTTTCAGTGGGGGAGTCGGGGGATTCGTCGAGTTAGCCTCGTTCGATTCTCCATGCGCTCCATCGGTTGCTTGACCCAGCCCACCTTCGACGAGCATTGCGGTGGAGGTGGGCGCTTTGCCATCACCGCAATGCATGGTCGATCCCCTGGCAGGTCGTGGTGGTGGAGGTTCAATCCAAGGGCAAGGTCGCTCCACGGTCGGTTCGGCGAGGCTCGGTTGCGTCGGTCTTCAACAATCCCTAGGGCTTCTGGGACCCCAGTCGCCAAGTCGGTCAAACACGTTGTTCGATCCGACCTTCTAGGAGCCGGGCGATTGACGGACTAAGGCGTGTCAGCCGGATCGTAGGCCGGTTGGCTGCGAATGCCCTTTTGGGCGTCTTTCTTGTTTTTCGAGGGTCCGACCTCCTGGCTGGCCTTCTTGAGGGGAGGATGCACGTCCTCGTCATCAAACGCGAGGCATTTTTTGTGGAGGACAGCCATCACGGCTTTTGCGTCCTCCGGAGTCTGCACTAGGTTCCACCAGTTAGGGGTCATTATCGGGTCTTGCTGGCAATCGCGATGGGAGCCAGAGCGTTGAAAGCTCATGGAGGCCTCGCGCCCATCGCGGGCATCCAGATCTTGCCCGTCCAGGTTGGCTTGATTGCTCGCCATCGGTATTGATCGGAGATGAGATGGGTTTTTCTTCGAATAGAGCGATTTCGTAGGAATTGTAGTTCCCACAGACGGCGCCAATTGTTGTACCCGGCTTGTTACCGACGAACAAACAAGTATTTTAACATAACTCCGATCAATATAATAGCGAGAATGATAAACAACACACGATTTGATTACCCAGTTCATCCGGGAAATAGACTACGTCTGGGGGCACCAAGCCATGATATTTACTGTATTATTTCTGCCTAGGATTCTAAGAGTTCGATCCCTTACAACGTACATTACAAGTAATATTTATAGACACAGAACTAGGGTTACAGTCTTAATGGGCTTCTTCTCGTGGACCAACTAGGGTTTCCTTTCTTGTTCCGCATGTCACGCTTACAGATACACATTCCCCTGTTATATCCCGAGAAATCTGCCACACTAACTACCCAAATCTTTTCCATGTTTATCTTCAACTAAGCTCGGGACTCAATCGGTCCCGACTTCCGGAATCTATCGATTAAAACTGCGACTTCCCCGCCGCACCAAGCCGCCCTCCTCGACTGCGTGGCTTCACAAACTCCAAATGACTTACCGACCTGTTCGCCTCAAATCCTCGGTGGACAGAGTCGGATAATGTGTTAACCATAAGACGGTCCAATCTCCGACTTCCACCAAGTCAGATTAATTCTCCCTACAACACATTGAATTTCCCAAAAACTGCACTCCTAGCAGCCTCCGCAGATCGATAACCTTTGTGGTATGGAACATCTAAACCATACCCATCTTTCAATATATTCACGACGTCCACACCGCCGATATTAGGATTGTTCTTCACATTCTGTGAAACCAGGTCACACATAATCTTTGGCCCAAAACGTCTATTCTTCTTCTTGTTTACAAGCAGTCCAACACATTGATGAGACATGTTTGCTTCTGAAATCATAAAATAGTTAGTAACGGGATGGATCTTTGCCTTAATAAACCAATTGCATCTATTGCCATCAACCGAATCCTCACCACATATTGCAGTTACATACTGTGCATGTTGGGATGACAAATGCCAGGATCTATCGGGATGACCTCATAAACAAAAAATTAAATTAACAATTATTACTAGCATGAATTTACCTAAGTGAATTCAAATAATAATTAACCAACAACAACATGCAAATATGATTTCATGTAAAAGATCCTACATGCGGAATTTCTAGGAGTTTACGTAAACGTACCCGTTGGAGAGATGATCTGAGACAGACAGGGTCAAGTATCTGGATACCCACCAAAAGTCCTTCTCAAGTATTCCCAAGTTCTCGTCCAATAACCCCGGTGGAAGGTTATCCGATGAACGATTTATAAAACAAGGAAAATAAAAATATTGTTGCACCACCTTTGTGGATTTCTAATATTTTCAACACATGGAACACACTAGTTGGGAATGAAAAATTCATCCCCTATTTATAAGTAGAGGGGGTTCGAAAATTTCAATCATAATTAGAGCTAGGAAAGATCATTTCTTGATCTCCAAGAAATCTTGAATATATCCAATATATTCTTCTTTCCATGTGTATTTTTCCACAAAAATCTCACACCCTTATTTGGTTGGCCCTTACTTTTGAAAATTTACAAGAAGATTTGCAAGATTGGATCTTTCTTGAATTTATGATATATTCTTGTATTCCAAGAATACATATCTTCCATAAAATCTTTCCAAGAAAATCAAGAAAATCTTTCTTCCCTTTCTTATACTTAATTTTCGAAAAATCCTCATTAAAGAAGCAGAGTGAGAGTTTTTTTGAATTTATATGATAATCTTGTATTCCAAGAATACATTATCTCATTTCCATAAACTCTTTCCAAGAAAATCCTTCTCCCTCTTTTCTTTAATATTTTCGAAAATAATAGAAAATATTACAACAATAAATTTATTTTATTTTAAACACCTTTTATTTATTGGACTATAATTTAGGCTACTTGAGGGGCCTTTAGGAGAATTAAGATAGACCTTCCAATGGGCTTCTGAATTCCAATATTGAGCCACAATATAATTCAGCCCATTAATATTAATTAATACCACTATATAATTAATATTGCACTATCCAATCTTAACCCATATTACGGTAATATGGCTCCCAGTTATTATTTCCTGTGTTTAAGATTATTTAGTCCATTAATTAACATTTGAAAAGCTTTATATTAATTAATATCTTTATCCTTGGAGTAAAGGACAACCCTAGTAATGTTAAGCGAAATTTAACCCTAACCCATTAGGCCCGACCTATTGTGGATTTCTGAGCTAAAAGGGTCCGGGCCTTAAGCGGTTCATTTTAAGCGGGCCTCTAATAGTTGAGACCTAACCCTAACCCTAGCGGGTTTACGGGTTAAACAGACCCCTAACGGGCTCCCAAAAAATTTAAAAAAAATCAAAAATGTTCAAACATTAATATCACATAATGACAAAAATTCGATCCAGATTGCCCATCATCTTTAATAACTAATGTTCAAAAGTTCAAACATTAACATAATAACAAATGTTCAAAAAAAAATAAAAACATAACATAATGACAAAAGTTCAAACATTAATAAATCATAATCGGAAAATGTCTCCGGACTCTTCACTTTCTTGACATTCGATCCTTCCATGGACAAAGACAGGCATCATCTTCCAACTCATCATCATCATCATCTATAACAATTAACACATATATATATAAAATCATATATTAATATTGATGAAATTTTATGTAACTTCATGAAAATAAATAATCTATGAAAATAAATAATTTACCAACAACAAAGCCTTGCAACCAACTCATGAAAAGTACATATAAGGGCTTCCACATGTTTCCCAAGAAAGTCGACTCTATACTTGTTAAGAACACGAGCACCAATCTTTGAAAAGCAGATTCGATTCTTTGTGGTGATTGGGATCTTTAAGAATATCACAAGCCATAACGGATAATGTTGGGAATTTGATTTTGTTGCTTTTCCAAAACTCCAACACATTGATTTGGATTGTATCTTGTTTCCATAATCGGATCATCCAAATACTGATCCAATTCAGATTTTTCAACATTAACATCGCTTGTTTGACTTTGCCAATCTTCCATAACCTAAAATAATAATAATAGACAATTAACAAATGTATTTTGCAACTAAGGACATAATAATGAATTCATAAAGCAAAAAAATAAAGATTAAGACTTACATAGATATCTTCTACTTGCATTTTTTTCCTTTTCCACCAAGTGTTGGTGTAGTCGAAATTGATGAATATGAAGAGCTTTGGTGACTTTCAAGGACATCCATTTCACATAATCACCAAAAAGTTCTTGCATTTTACTTCTTACAAGATCAACCTTCACTTGACTTGTATTAGGATCAAGTTGAGTGTAATAATGCTTGATCATTCCTAATTTTCCTCGAGGATCAAGTCAAAACCCCCCATTGCAACACAGGATCAGTAACCACTCCAATACTTATCAAATTTTACTTAAGATTTTTTTCATAGCCATAGACTTAATGATGAGATCTTCACTCAAAACATTTGTTTTCAAGAAACATTCTATCTTTCATACTTGCATAAAATACAAATTGGAAGTAGGATAAGATGAACAATCGATTTGTAATCAAAAAAATGGGCGCAAGAACTCACACATTTTCTCTCCCTAAACCCACTCTTCATTCGTTGGAGCAAACTTGAACCCTTGATCGTTCAATTGAAGCAAACTTTATATCTAATTGAACTTTCAAGCATAGTGTAAGTAGAATTCCATCTTGTGCATACATCCAACATAAACCAAATTTTATTATCAATACCACCAACAAAGTCACACTTTCAAGAAAAATTTTCATTCTTCCCTCCGAACTCTTAACATATTTGATACTTTGCCTAATCTTTTTAAAAGCCTCATCACCCCATTGTCAAGCCCTCTTTAACTATAAGATTTAACACATGGGCACAACATCTCACGTGAAAAAACTCACCATTGCAAAAAAGACTATTCGTAAGGAAAGTATTTCTTTCAAGTTGTCGAGACATATTATCATCAAGGAAGCATTATCTAAAGTAAGAGAGAACACTTTTTTCTCAATTCCCCAATCTTTCAAGCAAGCAAACACCTTATTTGCCAATTCAAGCCCAAGATAAGAGGCTCCATTCTACAAAAATTGATTATCTTGCTATTTAACTTCCAATTACGATCTACAAAGTGTCTTTGTCAAAGTAATGAAAAACAATCGGATGTTAAACAAAAATTATTGTTCGATCATCACACACGTTTTGCTTTTTTCTTTTTTCAACATTATACAAGTTCAAGACATCGGTAGTACATGTTAATCTACCAAATTTTTTGATATAGATTCAAGTAATGCAACTCTTCAACATATTTGTATTCAACAAAGGAAAGCGGAAGATCATGTGCAATAATTATCATATAAACAATTCACGAGCATGATTTTTGAAAGATCTTAGCTTCCCCTTCACCATCTAACATTAAACCAACATCTTTATATTTTGGATATTCACAATAAACTTTAATATGACGGTTAAGTCTTCCCATGGCGGGAATCACGCCAAACATATTTTTAGGACAATGATGGCATTTCACCTTACCATTAGGGAGTTTAGCAAAAATGTGATTTGAGGTCGTTGTTCTAACCCTTTTTGATTTTTTTTTTTGTACCGTCACAAAATTTATATTCTCAAACAAGAAGAGCTCTAGATTCTAAAATCTCCATATCTTTCTTTGAATTAATTGAGATATTCAATATATATTTAAACATATTTAGAAACATACATTAATTATTCATATCCTATGATTTAAAATATTTTTCGAAAATCAAAAAATTGGTCAGGTAAAGGAGGCCTAAAAATCAAAAGAGACCAAATAAGACAAAGTTAGCAAAGCTTGGCCATATTTAGGACTTTAAGGTTGCGAGATGATGAGGAAAAGAAAAGTCGAGGCCAACTAGAGATTTTAGAAATTTATTGATTATCGACATTTGTTCTTGTATAACAGGGAGAAGAATAGTTTAGAATAAACATTCACTTTCCATCAAATAATTCATTTCTTATGTTGGTTGATGATTAAATAAACTCTCTCAACATCAAAATATTTCTAAATAACTTGATTTACAATAAAAATAAAAATCTAATAGCATTAAGGAGTGACTTAAAATACATATAATCCTACAAATTTACTTTCAATTAAATTAAACAAAAAATTGCTTTTATTTATTGGAAACAATACCTTTAAAGTGGCTATGGACTTGATGGGGGCCTTGCGATGGAGATGATGAGAATTGACGATGGAGAATACGACCGGCGATGGAGAATGCTGACGATGGGCGGCGATTCCAATATGGAGCCGACAATATAATTGGAGAACGGCATTGGATATTAATTAATATCACTGAGGAGGGATATAATTAATAATTTCTAAGACTATCCGGTAAAATCTAAATGTAAGTTTTATTAATATAAATATTATATTATATATATATATATTTCCGTGTTTAAGAATATTTAGTCCATTAATTAATTAAGCAAAAACGAAAAGCGGGCCTCCATTTATATTAATTAATATATTTATCCTTGGAGTTTAGCCAGGCTGGGATTAACAACTTAAACCCAACTTTATTATCCATATTAGGAAATTAATTCCACTTGCAAGATTTGGTATGATAAAGGTTACGCCCACCTGGGGACCAATCAAGCAAGACTTTTTGCAAGCACACGATTCTCTGTAATAATTTAGTAATCGTCGTGCAATTAATATTATTGCCCAAGATATAGGTATCGAAGTCGCAATGATTCTCTTCCCATTTATAAGTCAAAGCAATAACTACTAATCACACACGGTCCTTATTAAGTGCGAGAGATTAAGAAATCAACAACCACCGAGGTCTAACTCTTCATCCATTAAGTCGGTCTTGAATGAGTTTATCATCTCTGTAGGTCCGTCGGTAGCAAGATCAAATGCACTAGTGTAATCTCTTGGTCAAGACAAGTCAATCCGAGCCTTACACATCAACTTCTACCAATAGATTGTTCGGATCTATCTAAGTTGTGAAAACTTTTCAGATATACAAGGAATTGTTAACGTGGTCTTTCGTGATCTGGTATCACCACGTTAACTACAATGTAACGTTTCTTTCTGAGCGGTTTTGCAATAAATATATATAACATTCAATCATATTTAAAGCAACAGTGATGAACAATTTATTTCAGTAAATAAGTGTTTAATACATAGGTTATACAACGTAAAAGCATACTTTCACGTATAACCCCAACAATCTCCCACTTATACTCAAAGTCTGCTTTTAAGTATACCAAAGCATATCTGATGTATTATCTGTGACATCTAATGTCACCTACATCAACCTAATAACATTTCTCCCACTTATACTCAAAGCAGATTGGCAACGCTCTTGACACCCATTCCTTCCACATGTCTCTCGAATGTTAACTGAGGCAGACCCTTTGTGAATGGATCAGCTAGGTTGTCTTCGACGCGATCTTTGCCACCTCTATATCTCCTCTCTTAATGATTTCTCTTATAAGATGGTATTTCCTTTCAATGTGTTTGCTGGCCTTGTGGGCTCTCGGTTCGGAACAACGTCCATTATCAGCTGGGCAAATTGCTCCGGCATTATCACAAAAGACCGTGATTGTGCTGGGCAAATTCGGAACAACGTCCAAGTCCACTAGGAAGTTCTTGAGCCACACCGCTTCTTTCGCTGCTTCACAAGCAGCTACATATTCGGCTTCCATGGTAGAATCTGCGATGCATTTTTGCTTAACTCTTCTCCATGTTACAGCTCCCCCCCCAGGCAAAACACATTACCCGAGGTAGATTTCTTGGAATCTAGGTCTGATTGGAAATTCGAGTCCGTGTATCCTACTGGAAATAAACTGTCTGACTGATAAACCAACATTCTATCTCGAGTTCTTTTCAGATACTTCAGAACGTTCTTAACAGCAGTCCAATGTTGATTTCCGGGATTGCTCTGATATCTTGCTACCATGCCTACGGCGTAGCAGATATCCGGTCTCGTACACAATATTGCATACATGAGACTTCCTACTGCCGACGCATAAGGAATCCCTCTCATGTCATCTATCTCTCTTTGTGTCTTAGGGCACATGTCTTTCGATAGATGGATTCCGTGCCTGAAAGGTACAAATCCCTTCTTGGAATCTTGCATGTTGAAACGCTTCAAAACAGTATCTATGTATGAAGCTTGCGATAAGCCGATCATTCTTTTCTTTCGATCTCGAGTGATCTTGATCCCTAGAATATGACCGGCTTCCCCTAAGTCCTTCATATCAAAATGTTTTGACAGCCATACCCTTACGTTTGATAAAACCTTTACATCATTTCCGATGAGCGGAATATCGTCTACGTATAGTACTAGGAATACCAAGGCAGTTCCGTCACACTTTCTATAAACACAACTCTCGAAATTGTTTTGATCAAACCCATAAGATTTTATTACATGATCAAAACATTGGTTCCAAGCCCGAGATGCTTGCTTAAGTCCATAAATGGACTTCCTCAGCTTGCACACAAGGTGTTCTTGGCCTTTTTCGATGAAACCTTAGGGTTGTTGCATATAGATTTCTCGTCAAGACTCCAGATTAAGGAAAGCCGTCTTGACATCCATTTTGCCGGATCTCAAAATCTAGATCTTTGACTATAGCCAAGAGAATACGGATGGACTTAAACATGGCTACAAAGCAAAAAATATTTCTTCATAATCGATACCCTCTTTTCGAAAGTGTATCCCTTTGCCACAAGCCTAGCCTTAAAGGTTTCCACCTTCCCCGCCCCGGTCCTCTTTTTTCCTCTTATAGACCCACTTGCATCCAATGGGTTTTACCCTGGGTGGTTCAACTCCCACACACTTTGATTATGATCCATTGAGCCCATCTCGACTTCCATCGCGGTTTGCTAGGATTCTGAATCCTTATCTTGGACCACCTCCTTGTAGGATCAGGGGTCTGATTCACTATCCCCGGGGACCAAATCCGAAGATTCTCCTATCCCCATGAATCTCTCAGGTTGTCGAACAACCCTCCCACTACGACAAGGTTCGATTATGTTGGTGTGACGCTTGGTATATCTACCTGTACAGTTGGTATAAGAGTTTGCCCTCTTATTTCGTTTAAGGTAGTCTCACTTTTGGGCTTTCGATTGTTCATAAAGTCTTCTTCCAAAAATCTAAAGTGCATACTTATTACCACCTTTTGATCTCCGGGACCATAGAACATGCACCCTTTCGTTCCCATGGGATATCCTATAAACAACCTTAGTTTCGATTGTGCATCCAACTTACCGGCTTCCTTGTCTAGCACGTATGCCGGACACCCCCAAATTCTGAGGTGTCTCAGACTGGGCTTGCGCCCGGTCCACAACTCTTTAGGGGTTTTGGGAACCATTTGGATGACACCAGATTCAGAACGTAAGCCGTTGTTTCCAAGGCATGACCCTAAAACGACTTGGGTAGATCTGAATAACTCATCATGGATCTGACCATTTCTAAGAGTGTTCTATTTCTTCGTTCTGCAACCCCGTTTTGCTAAGGGATTCAGGGTGCAGTCAACTGGGAAACAATGCCCTCGTCTGACATGTAGTTTAAAAACTCATCGTTGAGGTATTCACCTCCACGATCAGATCGTAGAAACTTGATACTCTTTTCCCTATGATTCTCCACTTCGACTTTAAACTCTTTGAATTTATCAAAGGTTTTCGATTTGTGTTTCATGAGGAAAATGTACCCGAACCTTGAGTAATCATCGATGAAAGTCATGAAATACTCATAACCACCTCTAGCTTTGGTTGACATTGGACCACACCCGTCAATGTGAACGATTTGCAACACTTTTGTGGCTCTATTCACCTTGGCTCCAAATACCCTCTTGGTCATCTTACCCTCCAAACATGATTCGCAGGTTGGAAGTGGTTCTAACTGTAGGTCCGACAGCGAACCATCTTTCACCAACCTTTGGATCCTCTTTAGATTAATATGACCCAATCTTAGATGCCATAGAAGTGTCTCGTTCACATTTTCAGAACATTTTCTCTTATTGCATGAAACAGTCGATGTGTTATAAGATGCATTTTGTGAGTGGTGTGCACAGTTGATAGTATAGAGATTGTTCCGCAAAATTCCATGATAGATAAACACATCGTTACGGTAAACAGTAACTTGCTTAGAAAAACGAACAAAATATCCATCATTAATTAGTTTTGAAACTGAAATAAGGTTTTTGCGAAAAACTGGAACATAAAGAACATCTCTTAACACTAAAATCTTGTCTTCAACAGACAGGTGCACGTCTCCCATTGCTTCAGCTGCTACTCTCGTAGCATTGCCCAGTGTGATGAGGACCTCACTTCCACTAAGTTGCCGGGTCAACTTGAACCCCTGTAACGTGAAACAAACATGATCAATGGATCCCATATCCATTACCCACGAGTGGGTAACATACGCCGCTAAACAAGTTTCAACAACTAGTGCGTGAGAATTACCTTTCTTTCCATTCCACTTTGGTTTGGAACAGGCAGACCTCCAATGTCCCTTTTCACCGCAGTTGAAGCACTTCCCCTTTGGATCCTTCTTGACACCCCCAGCATCCCTCACCTTGTTCTTGCCCTTGGCAACAGTTGAGTTCGACTGCTTTTGGCCTTTGGCCTTCCTCTTCTTCTTACCCTCATTTGGCCTAGAAGATGAAGATGGTCCACTTGCCGCCAAAGCTTGAGTTTGGTGTCCCATCAACATCTCTGCCGAGACCAAAGCTTGCAACAAGTCAGCTAGCGTGAACTTCTGATTATTCATCTGATAGTTCAACTGAAATTGTTCAAAACTTTTGGGTAGAGAGTGAAGCACCAAATCAATCTGAGTCTCCAGATCATAATCCGCACCCAGAACCTCAAGTTTGTTTAGATGAGCCATCATCTTGAGTACATGGTCCCTTACGGGCGTGCCCTCCACCATTTTCAACGAAAGCATTTCTCGCAAGGTGATCTAACGAGCCGTGCGGTTCTGATGTTGAAACATCTTCTTAAGATTTTCCATGATTTCCGCAGCAGTTGTAAATTCTTGGTGTTGGTGTTGCAACACATCCGACATAGATGCCAAGATGGTACACTTAGCCATATCATTGCAATTCTCCCAGTCCTCATATTTTTTCTTTTCCGCCTTACTCGACTCGCCAGTTGGCTCATCAGGTTTTGGAGTATCAAGGATCCACTTGTGCTTTTGTGCAGTGAGGACAATCATAAGTTTACGTTTCCAATCAACATAGTTTTCACCAGTTAATTTATGGTCTTTAAGTATAGAATACAGTGGATTAAAAGGTTGCGACATGCTGAACTGAAATAAATAACAATTTGTGTAAACACAAAATTATCACACAATTCGATCACATTGTTCATATCAAAATCTCAAAATAATATGAACATGCATCAGCCGATATCTCAAAACAATCTAAATAGGTCACGTGGGGTGATCTGTCTATTTAATCATATTCAAGCAGGTTACAAACAAGAACAGTTACAAACCTTTAATTCAAAATTAATAGTCGGCTCTCACTTGACCAATATAAAATTGACAGGGACTTCGGGAAAGTATATGCATATCAATTTTATACCTAAGTAATAACCATGATTAAATACAGAATTATTACTTCGTTTTGAACGAGCCTCGTGGGGAGGGTCATCGTCGCCACTATTAATAATTCACAATCATCCTTTTGGGAATTTATTCATGTGAAAACCATCTTTTGGCCGTTCAGTGGGGGAAATTTCTCCAAAAGAATTCACAAATAAATAAATCATGGAGGTCAATTTGACGTAATTTTATTATCCGGAATAAAATTTGTCAATAAAACATACTTAGTAATTTTCGAAAGTGAGATTTTCTTTTAGACAATTCTAAATCATGCAAACACATTTAACAAATAAAATTGCACGAATTTAAAGCAAGCATCAAGACTAATTAAATCACGTTGGGCACATATATCCAACTGTCATGGTTTAAATTCCAAATCTTGATCTTGAGAAATCGTCCCTTCTTTTGCTTTCATCGTTTATCTCGAAAAGCTCCCACTGAATCCGCAACAATTCTTTAAAAAATGTCCTCCGTTTTGGGTAAGGACGACGTCCGGAAAACGAGTAGCTCACGACCCAGAACCGAGTCGCATGCGCCCCGTCGCCCACGGCACATTCGCACGGAGCATCGCCCGGACGCGCCCCTTTCCGGGGTCCTGCGCCCCGTCGCCCGAAACAGCCCGCGCGCACGCCACGGTCGTGCGTGCCGCCCGATACATCTGTCTCACCCCATCCGCGATCGCCCAAGTGTTGCGCGCGGTCGCTAGGCGTTCCTCCTAGTCCACGTGCTCCGCCTAGGCTCGCGTACGTCCGGGCACTCGGACGTCCGTCATTAATTCTTCGTCTCCATCTTCGTTCACGATCCGATTATAATTTATTTACGAAAAATAAATAAACCTAGATCTAGACTAGTCTATTACATTGATCAAATCAAACAAATCCTAATCTACTCGTGGATTTTCTCACGAGGCAAAACGAATCCGAACGAATCGAATTAAAAACCAACAATTTATTTGCATGTAAATAAGCACATTAAAATACCATGACAATTGGATACATGCAAAACAGATCTAACAGTTCTACTATCCAATTTCAATTTTAATGAACAACAATTTAAATTACAGTTTAAAAGATCAGAGCCCGAACCAGGGCTCTTATACCAGTTGTTGGGATAACAAATGTCAGGATTTATCGGGATGACCTCATAAACAAAAAATTAAATTAACAATTATTACTAGCATGAATTTACCTAAGTGAATTCAAATAATAATTAACCAACAACAACATGCAAATAAGATTTCACGTAAAAGATCCTAGCATGCGGAATTTCTAGGAGTTTACGTAAACGTACCCGTTGAAGAGACGATCTGAGACAGACATAATCAAGTATCTGGATACCCACCAAAAGTCCTTCTCAAGTATTCCCAAGTCCTCGTCCAATAACCCCGGTGGAAGGTTCTCCGATGAACGATTTATAAAACAAGGAAAATAAAAATATTGTTGCACCACCTTTGTGGATTTCTAATATTTCCAACACATGGAACACACTAGTTGGGAATGAAAAATTCATCCCCTATTTATAAGTAGAGGGGGTTCGAAAATTTCAACCATAATTAGGGCTAGGAAAGATCCTTTCTTGATCTCCAAGAAATCTTGAATATATCCAATATATTCTTCTTTCCATGTGTATTTTTCCACAAAAATCTCACACCCTTATTTGGCCCTTATTTTCGAAAATTTACAAGAAGATTTGCAAGATTGGATCGTTCTTGAATTTATGAGATATTCTTGTATTCCAAGAATACATATCTTCCATAAAAATTTTCCAAGAAAATCTTTCTTCCCTTTCTTATACTTAATTTTCGAAAAATCCTCATTAAAGAAGCCAAGTGGGAGTTTCTTGAATTTATGAGATAATCTTGTATTCCAAGAATACATTATCTCATTTCCATAAAATCTTTCAAAGAAAATCTTCTCCCTCTTTTATTTAATATTTTTGAAAATAATAGGAAATATTGCAACAATAAATTTATTTTATTTTAAACACCTTTTATTTATTGGACTATAATTTGGGCTACTTGAGGGGCCTTTAGGAGAATTAAGATGAACCTTCCAATGAGCTTCTGAATTCCAATATTGAGCCACAATATAATTCAGTCCATTAATATTAATTAATACCACTATATAATTAATATTGCACTATCTAATCTTAACCCATATTACGGTAATATGGCTCCCCGGTTATTATTTCCCGTGTTTAAGATTATTTAGTCCATTAATTAATTAAGCCACTGAAAAGTTTTATATTAATTAATATCTTTATCCTTGGAGTAAGGACAACCCAACTTTATTATCCATACCGGAAAATTAATTCCACTTGCAAGATTTGGTATGATAAAGGTTTAAGCCCACCTGAGGGACCAATCAAGCAAGACTTTTTGCAAGCACACGATTCTCTCGTATTAATTTAAGAATCGTCGTGCAATTAATATTATTGCCCAAGATATAGGTATCGAAGTCGCAATGATTCTCTTCCCATTTATAAGTCAAAGCAATAACTACTAATCACACACAATCCTTATTAAGTGACAGAGATTAAGAAATCAACAACCACTGAGGTCTAACTCTTCATCCATTAAGTCAGTGCGAATGAGTTTATCCTCTCTGTAGGTCCGCTTCAGCGCATCAAATGCACTAGTGTAATCTCTTGGTCAAGACAAGTCAATCTGAGCCTTACACATCAACTTCTACCAATAGATTGTTCAGATCTATCTAAGTTGTGAAACATGCACTCGTATACAAGGAACTGTTAACGTGATCTTCTGTGATCTGGTATCACCACGTTAACTACAATGTAACGTTTGCTACGAACGGTTTGCAATAAACATTCAATCATATTTAAAACAACAGTGATGAACAATTTATTTCAGTAAATAAGTGTTTAATACATAGGTTATACAAAGTAAAAGCATACTTTCACGTATAACCCCAACAGTGCATCGTTCCTTTTGTATATAAAGTTGACTTTCTAAATTCAACGACACCACCTCTAAAGATCGAACCAACACCACCATCCATTAAATGTGCCCATTCATCAGAAAGTTTATGCCTCTTTGAAACCGATGGGCACACATCAAAGGATGGTCCAATTCCTAATAGAGTTTCACTTCCTAAACAGCCACCAGCTACCCCATCATCCTCATCCAAATCAGAATCTACAACTTCACTATTTCGCAAACTAAACTCATTTAACACCTGCCCTCCATCATTACTACATACATGCTCAGAAATTGTTCGATCATTTTCACAAAATTGAACCACAATTATATTCTTAGACACCAATTCACAAATTGACAACAAATTCCTAAGATCATCATCACAACCTAATGCCACATTTTTTTAAATCCCCAACAGATGCAGAAAACGAGAGCTCTCTTGATAGAAATTCGGGCCAACAGACGCATACCTGATTTTTGAAATCGAAGAAGGATGAAATAGCTTGTAGTGATAATAGCTTGCATCGATCACCATGATTCACGCTAATGATGATTGTCTAGTTCGTCATTGCGAATTTTGCTGGAATGCACCGAAATGAGGAAATTTCGTCCCCAATCTGAGGAACCCAAGGAACCCAATACACAGTGATCAAAATTTCTCTGAAATTCTTCCCCAATCTGTAAAAATCTATAAAATTTTCTGCATAAACTCTAAAAACCGACCAGAAACTCGTATCTGGGGGTATCACTAAACTAAACTTCAACAAATGACCCATGAAATGGATCATATACCATAAATTTTGAAATTCAAATTCGGATGAACAGTGGTTGACGGGACAATTTGAGGTGACGAAATCATTCTGCATAAGAAGGTTTGGGGGTTCGAGCTTTAGAGGGAGGTTTCGAGCTTGCATGCGGAATAATTAAAGGGTAATTTTGTCTTTCTTTATTTGATTTTGTAGCTTAATGTAATTGCTAAAAGAAAGTGTATCTAGTAGTTAGTGTACATGAAATCTCGTATCTAACTGTAATTTTTCCTTAGATTTATTCATGCAGATCAACTTTGTCATAAATTACCTTTCAAAAAAAAAAAAAACAATATGTCGTATAATAGGATATAAGAGGATTATCAAATATGAGTAGGTATGAAATTTATATTTATATCTCTGTTATACTAAAGGAGAATCACCTCTAATTCATATGTTGTCTTTATTTTAAATTTTTTAATTTATGTGAGAAATTATTTATAGTATTATTATTAGTTTTTTTATTTTTTAATCTCAATTATTCATTATTTAATTTTGATATTTATCTTCCATTTATTTATCATCTATTAATTATGAATCACCCCTTATGTGGTTGCTATATTTAAAATATGTCATCTTCAAAACATATACATTAATTTATATTAAATACATCTCTTATCTACTAAAGGTGAACCATCATCAGTTCATATGGTGACTTTATTTCAAATTTTTGAATTTTTGTGAAAAGTTATTTATGGTATTATTATCAGTTTTTAAATTTTTTAATCTTCATACTTCATTATTGAATTTTGATATTTACAGTCCATTTATACCTTATCAACTAACTGTGAATCACCCACTACTCATATAAATTTTTTATTTTAAAATCCTGCAATTCTATGAAGAGTTATTTATAGCATAATATTTTATTTAAAAAATTTATATATTGTATTATGTTAAATACATACTCCATAATTTATGATCTCTCCTATTATTTTTAGATGTCATTCTTATTTTTTTTCAGATAAATTAAGAATATTCTTTATGCCAACATTAATCTTAATTTATGATAATTAAATATTCTTAACAATAATTACTATTGGATGAAAATAATTATTTAAACAACATATTTGTAAAAAAATTGAAATTTAAATGACCATGAAAATTAATTATTAGGAGTATATATGAGATAAGGGAGAGGGGGAAATGTCAAAACGACATGTATTATGTAAATAATATAGAGAAAATTGAAATTTTAAATTACCATGAAAATTAATTATTAAGAGTATATATGAGATAAAATACTCGAAGGGGGAGGGGGAATGTCAAACCGACATGTATTATGTAAATAATGTAGTGTTAAGATTTAAACTGCAATTATAGAAAAATTGAGAGAAAACAAAATTAAATAACACAGATTTGATTACTCAGTTCGTCAGTAATGACTACGTCTGGGGACACTACCAAGCCAGGAGATTTACTAATATTTTGGTGATAACAAATGGCCAAAACCCTAAAGGCTCATTCTGATCGAACACTGCGAAAAAAGCCCCAAAAATTAAGATTGTAAAATGGGACGTGAAGCAGTCGATCAGGCTTCATAACCCAACATGTAGAATGTAGAAGACTAAAATGACATCTAATTTAAATGAGAGATTAATTTAAAATAATAAATGAATGAAAATATGTAAATATAATATTAAAAAATAAAAAATTACGTCTATTATTAAATTAATCAAACTAATTAAATATTTAAAATATTTCATATAAAAAATATTTTCCATCCCGCATCGTACGCGGGGTTACGTGCTAATTATTGCTAGTCCATAACCCAGCGGACTATGAAAGGTTCAAAATAATTTTTATATTATTAATTTTAAAGTAAATATTTAAATATTTAATTACTTTGATTAATTCAATTAAGTATAATTTTTATATTTTTATATTGTATATATATTTTTAGAGATCACGGTGAGACGGAGTATAAATTGAGCATTAACGCTTTAACATATTGAGATAAATTGGTGTAATATGTGCTAAGTTATATTTTATGTATGAGATTTTGTCAATATCTTATTCTAAATTACTTTTTCCCATTAAAATTAGATGTCATACTCATTCTAGTCTTATATATTATTTACACACATTTCGTTTTTGATATTTTCACCCTTCATTATCTCATATTATATCCCTAAAGATTACTTTTCATGGTCATTACAATTTTTAATTTTTTTCCAAATATGCTGAGTGAAATATTTTCCAACAATTAATAATTATTATTAAAAATATTTAATTATCATAAATTAAAGTTAATGTTGACATAAGAAAATGACCATGAAAATTATTTATAAGGAGTATATATGAGATAATCAGAGGAAAAAAATATTAGAACGAACGACGTTTATTATATAAGTATTCTAAAAGTGAGCAAAGATGACATTCTTCTAAGACATAAAAATACATATGATTGCAAACACTCTACATTATTAAAAAACAACCTCTGCCAAAAACGGCATTCACGGTTTAACGAAAGTAGCCGTAAAGCTCCAAGAAACAGACGCAGAGGATCCAAGGATTAGTTGCATCAGTAGTCGGAGCAGTCGAGGCGAGTCTGAAGAATCTGAAGGGAAGAAGAGCATTCGGGCCAATAATAGGCCACGACGCAAACTGACCAGGCTTGCATATTGTTTCGTCGTTCTCATGTACTCTCAAGTTCATCCAATTGTTTCCGTCCATAGAACCCTGTTCACACATTCCTCCCCTTAAAACCATGTTTGAAAGAAAGAGACGAAGCGAATATGTTTCGTTTGTAGTATAGAGTGATTTGTACCTGAAAACTCCAACTCCTGATGAAAGCCGTTGATCCGTCTTGCCTTATTGTGTAATAGTTGCACATTAACTGTGAAAAGAATAACAAATCAAAAAATAAATAAAAAAATAGTCGTCTCTCGTGAAAACAAAAGATTATTTATATTAAACAAAAGTTGATAGTTTAGGAATCTGTTGATGCATTATGCCTTTAAGATATTTATGTACTGAAAAATTTGGAAGAATCGAACCTGATGAGTGTGGCCAACGTCAACCATCCACCAGACGGTGTTTTTGCCATCCTCCATTCGAGGGCCAGCAAAAGACGTTCCCTACGTAGGGATGAGTTTATTTTAATTTAATCTAATCAAGAAAATATCTCCAACAAATAATTTTTCAATTTTTCAAGTCGTTGGGGTCGTCTTTTTACCTGGTAACTCCTGGAGACGAGGACCTTGGGGTCTGTGAATCTGGTAAGTGGACTGCTAGCGGTAATAGTTACTTTCTGAAACATATGGAACACAATAAATGAATTTTTACATGAGATAATATGGCAGGTTAAGTGTTTTTTTTACCTTTGATAAAACGGGATTGACCCACTGATGTTCGCCGTAGGACGTGCCAGAAAAATACAACACTCCGTTGCTATCTCCATCACGTATGTACTGGAGTTCCTTAAAACTAGATCTCCTGTGCTGGAATTTACTGAACAAAATCAAACATCATCAGTAACAAAGGTAAATAGATTGATCTTGATTTATCTCTATTATTATTACCATTATTAAAGCGAAATACTTACTTTAAGTCTTTCTCGTGCCCGGAAGGTCCAAAGTCTAGGAAAGCAATGGCTTCTTTCACCTATAGAAAATAGAATGAAATAAGCAGGTGACTATTAGAAAAGGATTTCAGACAAGGGATTATCTGAACATACCAATTCACCGAACATAGGTATGTGTATGCTAAGATTGCTTCTTTCCAACTGAAAAAATGATGGAACAGTTCAGCGATTAGAAGGTGGTCGAACAAAATTAAGTGCACTTCGTTAAAACAGAAAGGTTTAGGATATATACCCTTTGAAGAAGTGGATATGGAAGCAACGGGAACCGCACAAAACTTAAAAATTGTTTCAGCGAATCGAGACGTTCACCAAAAACAATTTCAGGCGTTAACTTCTGCATCATTTCGTCTACTCTGTCCCATCCAAACAACTCCTCAGCGTTGCAACACCAAAGTAGAATTGCATTAAGAACTCGTTCCTCAGAAGTCACTGTCAAATCTGGATGCTGCAAAAAAAAAGTGATATGAGATAATACTGAAATCCCACGTTAAAATAAAATGCATCCTTGAACTTCACTACTCATAATTTCAATGAGTTTTTTCATTCCGAAAGTTAGTGGTAAGCAAGAATCACCTGAAGAATATTACGGAATGTTGATTCATCTAACATGACAAAGTCGAGACTGGCAGTCGTACAATAATCAAAATGCATCGAGAATGTCCTCTCACATGTTTCTTCGATTAGTTTAAACGAAGGAACAGATGAAATCACTAGCAAAATTTGGCACACTGATCCCTGCAATAAATTCCAAAGTTAGTCACATTAACAATAACCTAAACATCGTGCCAAAATTGTTTGCTTCCTTGTCCATTAATATAGTAAAACTTGTAGTATGATCTTCTACCATTAGAACTCCATGCCTGCATGTAATATGTAGATAGAGGCATCAATATTTTATATTTATTTCCCATACAATGTCTCTATTTCTGTTCACAAGTCCGATACTGCACCATTTTCTCCGTTTCTCTTAAGTTCAACTAGCCCCAAATGAAGACCTAATTCAACGAGAAATTAATAGTCTACAAGTATAACATACTAACGCGATAGTCATTGTATTACCTCAGACAAATGTTCCAAAAGTCTTTTGCAACATTCCTGATGAAGAAGTGAAATACCGAACTGGTCTGCCAATAAAAGAAGCTGGAGTAGCGACACGTCAGCGTCCGTTGTGTTATCCTTGTTAATTTCTCCGGTGTACATGAATTCCAGCATAGTGTTATATGCATCAAAGCAAACATCCTTCAAGCAAATTTTCGACGAAACACTCTCACTCATCCCGTTTGTGAACATCTGTATATTCATGTTTATCACACTAATCAGCCTTCTTAACGGATATATGACGTAACTAAATGGTCATCATACAGAAAATCTTCGATATGTATAAAAAAGTATAAGAAAGAATGTACGATATTCAAACTATTAGACTATTAGGATAAGGTCCATACCTTTGTAAAAGGGGCACTCCATAAGCCAAGGATGATTCTGTGCGAGTGTTCAACTTGAGCTTGACCTTCGATATAAATGTCCACATCACTGTACTCACCAGTCAACCGAAAACTATTAAGTCTCCTAATATCAATTGGTAATTTATTCAGAAAAGCAGCAGGGCGATTGAACCCTGAGCTTGGGTATGATATTTCTACACTTCTTCCAGAGTCAAAAAGTTTCTTATTGAGTTTAAAGCGCTCCATCATTTCGTCACACTGCTTTGCCAGTGCACTAACTTCGAACTGTAAGCTGAGACCTTTTAAAGTACTGAGAAGTGATTCTGGAACCTACATCAGTAGTACTTTAAAGTGAGATTCACTATTAATATGAGACAATCAGAAAGAATGAAAAAATAAGTGAAAAGGAATATCCAACAAGTTCAATCCATTTTTTTTCTCGACCTTTGAAAAAGGAATATAATGCATTACCAAGCTAACGTTCAATTAACCATGACATTAAAGAACAAGAGTAACACTTGGGTGCACCAGCTGCACTGGTGCAAAACTAATATTGTTCAATGAAAACAACTAATACTGTTCAGTGAAAACAACTAATACGTTTTAACTAAAATAACTAATACCAAACTGACCTTAGTGTTGCCTGTGTAGATGTACTCGAGAAGTGCACGGAGGATAGGGTACGAGACGTCTCGGAGGTGAATAATATCACTGGAACTCAAACCAAAGTTCCCCGAAGCAGCCAATATGACCTTATGAGCAGGCACAGCCCTTTCCTCTTCTCCAACAATGAAGAACACGTCAGACAGTTCCCAACTTTCTAGAAACTTCTCAAGCCCCCAATCTTCATAATCCCTACCATCTTCTTCCAACTCCTCATCACCATCTTCCACCCCATTGTACTCCCCACAATCCACATGCTTCCATAAGGATATATGATTCTGCGTTAAGGGCAGAACATTAATGTTCCTATACCCCACATGTCTATCCCAACTGCTGAGCCCAACGTACTGAACACTGCAATTAGGGTTCGAATCCAACCACTGAAATACGAGATTTTGGAAAGGGTACCTGATAGCATTTTAAGTTTAGGTGTTATTATTAAAATTAAAAAAAGCCCCAATAACCAAAATTTCAGAGTTGATATCAAGAATCGTCATGTAACTTAGTTTGTGTCCATTTTTAGAAATGTATGGTTTTACTTTTGGCGTCGATTTTGGTCCTTTTGGGCCAAAATTGAAAAAAATAGACACATACAGGGCGGAAATTAGACAAAAAAGGATCAAAATTGACACTAAAAGAACCAAAATTGAGAAAAGTAGGAAAATACAAGACCAAATTCGACACTAAAAAGACCAAAATTGACACCAAAATTGGAAAACTAACAAAATACAGGACTAAAATTGGGCACAACCTAAGTTACAGGACGAGTCTTGATGTCACTCCAATGATCATAATAAGACCTAAACTTAAATGCTATCAGTACCTGCCCTTGCCAATGCTTATCAAGCCATCGTATATGCTGATCCAGTAACTCTGAAACTTCGAAGAACAGAAAAGATCGACCCCAGAAACGTCCACAACTGTCTTCCCATTAACTTCGATGTTGAGCTTTTTATTTCTGTGGCTACCAATAATAACTGTGTAATGTGGGCTGTTGTCCCTTTTGTAATGGTAATGTTGGCTGCCCGTTTTTTCGCGGAATACAACTGTAACGTCATTGTGTGCAAATGCGTCGAAAGCAATGCAACCTCGGCCGGCTTCCCTGAACCGTAAATCATCGTGCCAAGCGCACTCGAAGGGAGCCACAGTGAGGAACTTCTTCTTATTTATCTCCATTGTATATAAGAACCGGAGTTTCTTTATTCACCGTGTGCTTTTTCTGCAAAGAAACCACATTTTAGAAATGCATCAGATTTAGGATTAGCAACTTTAACTAGCAAAAAGATAAGGAGAAGATCGCCCCAACAGATTAAAATATCAGCTGCCAGAACAAAGTTTCACAATATGCTATTATGCTGGGAGAAGAAAGTGTTTATTTTTAAAACAGAAGATGGTCACAATCAAAGATAATCCGGAAATGGATAGACAGGGCCAAATAGAAGAAGTTCTAGTACTCCCTCCGTTTCGTAATAATTGTCGCTTTAGAAATTTTGTATCAAATTAAGGAACATAAAATTTTGACAAATTTAACCTCAGTCGATCTTATACAATGAGGGTAAACATAGAAGAAGACATAAACTCGTTTGAGATGGTGTACAACCTAGCACAAATCAACATCCACCTCTCCCAAAGTGTTAAAACGTCAATGCCCAAATTATGTTCCGTTACATCATGAGACCGTCTCACGCAAGTGTGCCTCAAAGAAGAATATATGGAAACATAGCTAATGTAAATTTAACCTCTAAAACGACACTTATTATGAAAGTGAGGGAGTATATTCTTATCCAAGTGCCAAACTAGAAGCCATCTGTTCGGCACACATGAAAAAGCAACCAAGTTACCAGATTCAGAAAAAGAAACACCTAAAAATCATAACCAATTTTCTCAGCTTTTTTGAAAAATATGACTGTCTACAAACACACATAAAGAACAAATATATCTAGAATTTCAAATGGGAAAGGCAACATGAGCAATTCAAAGAACAGAACAGAACAGAACAGAACAGAACAGAACAGAACAGAACAGAACAGAACAGAACAGCAAAAGAATTGCAGCAAAATACCAGCAATGTGTAGGTGATAAGAGTCTAAGGTAAAATGGACTCAAAAGGGCAGGAGTGAGCTGCTGCTTGGAGGAATTATTGAATAAATTCCAATAATTCTAAAGGATCAAAGACTTAGTTTGGAATACATAGCTTATGAGAGAACTAGAATTTAAAGACTTGATAGCAGAACACTACAGAAATTTCACTATCACTTTGCCCTGAAAAACTTCAAACAATAGGTACAGGATATATAGTTGTCACAATCTGCAATAATTCAAGAAAGTTCCATATAAAGCCATTGAATTGGTCTCCCCTTTCAATAAAAATCTTAAACCCCACAAAGAAATCTCAGAGTAAATACCAAATCACATACAGGTTGCGATAATCCTACGCCACATGCCTCATATCCATGTTGGATATAATATCTTCTACAGCATAAAAATCCAATCTTGATGAAAATAATAAAAAATTTGCATGTCTACTAATAAACTTAACAACAAAGAAAATTACTGTACAGAGATAAGCAAGTCATAAATGGATAGATTACCCTGCAAAATTACCTGGTATGATATCCTCAAAAACTATCTCTGTCAATTTAGCAGCCCCCATTTGAAGACAAGATTTTCCCATCTACACGAGATTTTCGCAGATAATAGCAAAAACATACACATATGATTGTGTGTGTGTGAAAGAGACGCCACAATTTATAGAGATGGCAACGTGACGTTCTCACGGGAATTTTGTCAAGCAGCTGGCGTGCGAACATCAAATCACCTCAGTGTTACGTGTCATTTATATACACGGATGGAGTTTTATGTAAGTGTAGTATTTAAATTTTACTTTATTGTGGTAGAAATGCTCACTCCATCTTAAACTCATTTATATATTTAATGTGTGTCAAAGAGTTTAAGATATAATTATTTATTAATATTTGAAGTGATAAAATAATAAATATCAAAAGTAGTAGTATTGAAAATTTAATTTTATTGAAGAATAGAATAATATTTATTAAAGATGATAAAGTGATAAAATGTTAAAATGTTTTACGATTGAATGATATATTGTAAATAAATGATCATTTGAAGAGTTTGAGTTCAAATATGTATTTTCGTTTAAGAAAAATATATCATTGAATTTGAGACGAACCGAAGGGAGAATTGTACAAATAAATTTGAAACTGAGAAAGTAATACAAGAGAAATTCACAATTTGATTCCCTATCAAAATAGGGTAAACTTTAGAAATGGACACTAAAATAATAGTGAAATACAAACAAACATAAATTAACCCAAATGGACAACAAAATCACTGGATTTTGATAGTTTGTTAGGTAGTCATGTATTATGTGGACATCCCTATCAAGCCACGTCAGTATGAAGTGTGTTGCTCCCACCAAAATTTGGACTTTAATGGGAAAATATCCACTATAATTTAAGTTGATACCCAAATAATAAATGAGTTGTGTTCCCATTTTGCTTTGTCAATGATCATTTTAATTAATTGACAAATAATAATAATAGTGGTATATAATGAAAATGATGAATATAATACGTTCTTTATAATTTTTCATTGGTTCACCCCCTTCAACTGGATTGTGAAGATTATGAATAATCAACTTGTCTAGTGGAAAACGAAACTAATCACTTTCCAAGGCCTTAGTATAAGTAGGATTTTCGTGTGAAATATTTTGTGAAATATTAGTTTAAATGGGAAGAAGTTGAAAATTTCACGAGTCGAACTGAGTCAAGTGAAATTTTTCTAAAAATTCGTACAAAAGCAAAATAGGAAAACTCATTCCCCATCTGTGTTACTATAAATATAAAGACAAGTATATATTATGTAAGACAATTATGTCAAAATGGTTGATTCGCAGTTAAGACATGCGTTACTTAATTAGACCAACAGATTACATCAAAACGTTCAATTTGTTCAGTGTAAAACAAATTGAACGTTTAAAAAAAAATTACACATTTTAATAATACAATTAATCATACGGTGCATCTAGTGCATGGGATATATATAATCTTTCATCTAATTTTCAAGTCTCGAGTGAGAATAAGCCATGACTCTTAAAAAAAAAAAAGCGAGAATAGGTCATCCCATAAGGAGATTTGAATATTTCCTAATATAATCTTACAATTTTTTTCAAAGAGCAGACGTCCTGTGAAATTTCTTCTAAATTAATTTTATATTTACATATTTATCATTCAATTATCACGATTAATATTTTTTTATAATGTAAGTTATACACTCTTCAATTATCACCATACTTTGCATTTTCCAAAAGGTTAAGGTAATGGTACTGTAGAACTAATCGACAAAACTTTGAGATTATCAAATTCGTATTTGAAAAAGTAAATGAATTTAAAAAATCAGTTAAAATGAAAACCACAGAATTTAAATTTAGGCAATGTCATAATTATATTACATATTAAGTGTAATTATTTATATACTATACTTATTAATCATAATCTCATTCATCATCATCATCTATTATTATAATAATAGTGTTACACAAATAGCAATTTATATGGATCACACTTGTATGCATCAATTGCACCGTGTAATTGGTTCAATTTTAGTTTAATTTTGATTTGATTGGAACTACTAAGTATTAACATGTCTCACACACTTTGGTGTGTATTGCGTCTATAAACTTCACATCTTTTTATAAATTTGAACACGATGGGATGTACTTATTTTCATAGCACAAATTTTATTAAACTTAATTAATACTTTGAGGTGTTTGTATGTAACATATTTAATTAATTTGTTACATTTCAAACATGTTGATTTATTAATACGAAACAACTAACTTTCGAAACCGCGAAAAAAAGGTCGTAAAAATCCCATCCAACAAAAACCCGAAAAACCTGCAAATCATAACAGAGTCACTCGAGATTACAAACAACATTCATGGCGTTTGCTTAGGGTTTTCTCTTTTCTCCTCCCAATTCTCAATAATCACAAAACTCATCATCGAGGCCTAATGAGGAAAATGTTATTGCCACTACCAATTTTATAATTATTCGTAAATCTCAGATGATTCCACGATTGTTGAATGGCGATCAATCGCGATAACAATGGGGACGAAGAGCGTCCAGTGATGGAGGGAGGGAACCCATTGTCGTCGACTTCAACCCAATCGGACGACAATTTTGTCGAAGAAATAATCGCAATTGTTGAATCTGTGAAGAACATTGGGGAATACAGGAAAACTCATAGGAAAGATTGCACCAATCTCGTGAGAAGATTGAAGCTGTTTTTGCCGATTTTGGAAGAAATTAGGGAAATGGATCGAACGAAAATTCCTGATGCTGGAATTTCGTGCTTGAAGAAATTGAAGAAAGCATTTCAATCCGCTAAGAAACTGTTGAAATTGTTTCATGGTGGCAGCAAGATTTACCTGGTTGGTAATTGATTTAGGGCTTTCTGCAATTTTATGTTATTGAATTTATTTTTATTTAACTTTTGCAATTAGAGAAAAATACAATTTCCGCACTGAATTTCAGGCAATGGAAAGTGAAGCAATGATGATGAGATTTCAGTCTGTGTATGAAAGTATAACCCAAGCTCTGGTAGGAATGCCATATGAGGAGCTTGGAATATCTCAAGAAGAGAAAGAACAGGTAATTAAATCAAACACTTACTGAAATCTTGATTTTGTGATTCTTATGAGCATCTTTGTGTGGATCCCTGTAGTATTAGTATTAGTATTTAGTGTTATTAGTATTAGTACCCTTAAGGGCATCATTTTCGTGTTGAGATTTCCATGAAGTCGATTGCAGATTGAGTTGCTAGGCGCTCAACTTAGACGAACCAAAAAAAGATCAGATACACAGGACATGGAGCTAACAATGGATTTGATGATGGCATTATCCACAAACAACGATAGAAACGCGGATGCTGCAAGTGTCGAGAGGCTAGCAAACAAGCTGTCTTTACATACTGCAGAGGAACTTAGAGAAGAAACAGTGAGCATTGATAAACTCTTTAAAGAAAGACGCAGCCTGAGTAAGGAGTCCCAACAGAATATCGCGAGAGTTCTGGACAAACTCAAGACCTTAGCTGGTGCTGAGGAAAATCGAGCGATGGATGATCCAGTTCCGTCCAAATCTCCTGCAAAATGCCCCTCGGTTGCTGTTCCTCACGAATTTTTGTGCCCGATCACATTGGAGATAATGAGAGATCCTGTTATTGTTGCAACAGGACAGGTATATTTCACTCATTCCTGCTGGTTCATGTGTGTTTCTGTTGGTCCCAAATAATCGATCGCATATGTTATCATCAAACTATACAATATTTTTGGTCAACAGTTTAGTAACTTTAGTATGTTGTGGAACTGCAGACATATGAAAGAGAGAGCATACAAGTATGGTTGGATACCAATCATGGGACGTGTCCAAAAACCGGGCAAACTTTGGAACACATGTCTCTAGTCCCAAACGTTGCTCTTAAAAACTTGATTCAAGAATGGTGTGAGAATAACAACTTTGAACTTCCGAAGGAGGCATGCATTAGTGCAGAGACTTCGGCAAATGATGCAAAAATCTTGTCATTTGTTCGAAATCTGTCTTCTAGGAAGTTAGACGAGCAGAGAAACGCAGTGGAAAGGATCCGAGTGCTATCAAAAGAAAGCCCGGAAAACCGAGCTTTGATTGCCAAATCTGGAGGGATTAAGCTCCTTGTGCAGCTTTTATCATATCCAGATTCGAAAATCCAAGAACACGCTGTTACAGCCCTTTTCAACCTTTCCATTGATGAACCTAACAAGCAACTCATATCCCACGAAGAAGCCATCCCTGCTATAATCGAGATCTTGCAGAAAGGAACAATGGGAGCCAAAGAGAATTCAGCTGCGGCATTGTTTAGCTTATCAATGCTTGATGAAAACAAAGTTAAAATCGGATCGTTTAACGGGATCCCACCACTGGTTGATTTGTTAGCAAAAGGAACAATCAGAGGGAGGAAGGATGCTGTAACTGCTCTGTTCAATCTCTGTCTGAACCCCTGCAACAAGATCATGGCCATTGAAGCTGGAACCGTGCCACCTTTGATCAAAGTACTCGAGGATAAGAAGCTGGAAATGGTTAATGAGTCCCTTTCTTTGTTGCTAATACTTGCGTCGAGCTCAGAGGGTAGACGGGAGCTGGGAGAGCTCTCGTTTATAGAAACTCTCGTGCATTTGATCAGAGATGGGACAGCGAAGACCAATGAGTGTGCAATGGCTGTTCTGTTGGAGCTGGGATCGAATAACAGGAATCTGATTCTTGCTGCATTGCAGTATGGTGTGTATGAACACGTAGTCGAGGTTTCTAAGAATGGTACCGAGAGGGGTCGTAGGAAAGCCGATACGTTGCTCAAACTTACCAGTACGGCTCAAGAACTACCATGAAACTCAACACTTGTAAAAACACTACATGTTAATGTAAATACATGACACAATCTTCTTCTGTATGTTATTATGTCTTGTGTTTTCTGTCATTATATTCAAGATTAAGAGGGTGTTTGGCACCGCTTATAAGCTCTTTAAAATATCTTATAAGCTGTTTAGGAGGTTATAAGTTTATTAATTTTTTTGGTAAAATAAGATGTCTAACATCTTATAAGATCTAAAAATAAGCTCCATAAAAATCAGTCCCAACTTATTTTACAAAAATTATATAAGTTCTATTATATTTCAACCCATCCCGGCCCAAATCCAGTCCGAATTCAATCCAACCCGGCCCGTTTTTTTTGTTTTTGCAAAAAAAAAAAAAAAAAATAATTCTGGGAAAATATATTTTTGAAAAAAAAAAAGTATTTAACAAAAAAAAAATTTTCTGGGAAAAAAAATTTATTTTTGAAAAAAAAATTATTTTCTGGAAAAAAATTCGAAAAAAAAAAATTATTTTCTGGAAAAATATATTTTTTTGAAAAAAAAATTATTTTCTGAAAAAAAATTCGATTTTTTTTTTAAAAAAAAAAATTATATATAAAAAATTATATTAAAAAATTATTAAAAAATTTATAAATTGTATTAGCCAAACACTTTAACAATTTATAAACTACTTAAAAATTACATCTTATAAGCTCTTAAAACAACTTATAAATTGTTATAGCTTATAAGATGTTTAAAATAAGCTTAGTCAAACGGGCCCTAAGTATGGTGTATAGAATTTGGATCAGTTATAAGAGACATTTTTGGATGGTATCTCAATCAGAACTATTAACACCCCTCAAATTGCTTTATACACACATATCTATCAATGTTTCTAGCATCCACACGCTTTTAACCACAGCTATAAAGTGATTATCTAGTATCACTTTTAATAATATATTGAGATAAAAAAATTTATAGACCTGGTTCATGATATAAACTCGGGTTAAACTTGACATATACACTATAAACAGGACATATAAATACTATTTGAGTTCATTTCATATTTCACGCCTCTCTTTTTCCTCTCACCCATCGCCGCGAGAATTACCCTCTCCGTCTTTCAAATCGAGTCTCAAGCGACCAGACTTCCTTCACACTAATCGCGTCTCAAGCGATCAAAAAAGTGTTCCCACTCACTGCCATTGAAAATCGCTGTCGTTGGAGGTCCGTCATTTTTCACTATTGTTTGATTTTTTTTTTTTTTTTAGGAATTTGCATTCCATTGGTATGAAAAAAAAATCATCAATACATATAAAAACAATCACTGTTACTAAAAAAAAAAACTATCACTATTACTCAGAAAACTATCACTGTCATTGTATGTTAAACTAAGTATCATTGTTATCCACATAAACTATCACTGTTATATATAAAAAAATCTCACTATAACGATATTTGATTATCACTGGAACGCAAAAAATAAAAAAATAAATAATAAATAAAAAATTTTATCAACAATACACATAAAAACTATAAGTGAGTCTCATGTGCACCTAGGTGCACCATGCACTCATAATTCATTTTAAAATCATTCGACTTGTTATACTGAAAAATATAACTTATTTTACACTAAATCGTGCAACTATTTTTCTATATTAATAATTGCACGAGTTAGTATAAATAAGTTGCACTTTTCAATATAACAAGTCGCACGATTCTAAAATACACTATGAGTGCACGGTGCACCAGTGCATACAAGACCTAACAAAAAACTATCATTGTTACTCAAAAAAACTACTACGGTTACTCATGAAGACTATCATTGTCAATGTAAGAGAAACGAATTATCACTGTTATTAAGAAAAAATATTACTGTTACGAAAAAAACTATCACTGTCACTAGTGAAGACACAATTTCTATCGAAAAAATCAGAATTGAAACATCAACAACAGTAAGATCAATGGTGTGTGGAGCGAGAGTGAGAATGATACGAGTGTTATCGTTAGTCGTAAATAGGACGAAAATTGAAGTGAATGGATTGGGAGCAAAAACTCGGTTCAACTCACCTTTCAAAATGAATCATATTGAATTAAGATTTATAGTTTGATCCTGATTCACATGAGTGTTACCTATATATTAAGTGATTTGCTGTAATTGGCTATCATATAGTAATTAATTAGACGAATGAGTGTTTGCATTTTGAGAAATTACTGGGTGTTGGGGATTGGGACATTAAAATATACAAATTTATGTACTAGCTGCAATTTGTTATGAGTGAAGTCTTACTTCTGAATATAACCTCCTTTTTTTCTCAGTGGTTAGATTGGGATATTTGGTGGGGATACTTTAAAGCTCAAGAGCTTAAGGGGGGTTTACTTCAATTGACTTCCATGATGATCAATACTGAACGTAATGGTACTGGAATGGCTGGTGCCTGGTGGTGTGACCTCTGCTTCTGCTCACGATAAGCAGCTTCCTGGTCCTAAGAAGACAGCACTGAGAGATGTGCAAAACGAAAATGTGGGATCAATGGTTAAGCAGTCTGAGAGTTTAGGGAAATCATGTGGTGACACAGTTAAGGTTTGTGGTAATAAAAGGCTTACCCCTGAGCGTCCTTCGAGTTCCCAGGGTCTACCATACTTGGCCTACAATGGAGCAAACGAGAATGTCATGAATGCTCGTAGGAGATTTGATTTGGAACTTGGGAGAGGAGGAAAATTTCAGAACAATGCTGAAAAAAAAAATCACAGAGTTTTCAGAATCAAAGAATGTAGGACAAGGGAGGCCCGAGATTTCTCAAAAGCAGACAAGAGATGGCAGTCTTACAGCAATTACGGCCTTTTCAGGTAGTAGCCCATCAAAGCCATAGCAGTCCAGTTGCTAAGGTTTCTCCAGCACCTCCTCGTACTGTTGATTCTAAGAGCACCAATGATCTTCTGAGAATAGAAACAGATCGCTTCATTCGTCTCCAGAATTTTCTAAAAAAATGTGATGAAGTCAACAATAGAGAATACTCTCATGGTGAGTTTGTTCTCTTCTCTATGAGTTTGGTGAATGTTGTATCTTTGTGCTATATGATATGACTTATAATTTTGTTTTGGGTGATTTGCATCAGTTCTTATGCATCTATCCCCATCTGAGCTGAGTAAGCATGCTGTGGATTTGGAGAAAAGAGCAATCCAGTTGACCATAGAGGAAGGTAGAGATATTGTGAATCTTTCGACACTTTTTTGTTCTCTCAATCTTATATGCTGATGCCCTTTCTTGTTTGGCATTTAATTCTTACATAATATGTAAGGTTTAGAGAGTTTCGTTTATAGAACTTGGGCTACATATAGTGAAATTTCCCAAAAGGGTCTTGAGTAATATGAAACCATTTGCAATCTTAAATATTCTTGTTATGGCCTTTAGTAAGTTACGGTTTTTGTGATTTCTTGGTTTTTATGGCTTGTCTTACTGACATCCGACATGATCAACTTGTGGAGAAAGCGTTGTCTTAAATTTGTCCGTATGGTTGGCGTTTAATTGTGTAGAGTTCCTATACCACTACGTGCAACTATTCTACACGTATGTACTGATCTATTAATGTGAAAACAAAATCTAAACATGGTCTATATTTTAGCAGACTTTAGGTATTTACTGGAGGGCCTGAACTTTGGTTTCTAGTTCTTCCTTCTCAAACAATTTAGCGCTTTGGTGCTACTGTTGACATTGTTAGGTCATATTATACACTTAAGATTGATTCAAAATAAACTCACGATCTGCATGGGATTATGGGTGTAAATGAGCCTAGTCGAGCCGAGTAGTGTCAAGCTCAAACTTGACTCGATTAAAAAACTCGAAGCTCAAAACTTAACTCGAACTCGATCGAGCTCAATTATTTTGAACTTGGGCTTGACTCGGCTGGACTCGATAACTTACATAATAGTAATTTGAGACTTATATTTATTTATAGTTAGTGTATATTTGTAAATAAGTAGGCATATTACGCGTATAGTAAAACTACTTGCAAGCCTGGCGAGCCGTGTTCTCCTGAGCTCCTACTCTAGCTCGATTAAATTCAAGTTGATAATGAGTTTTTTCTGAGCTGGCTCGACTCACTTACACCCCTGCGTGAGATGAATTAAGGATGTGTTCTTGATTAGTTGTCTCAATTTATCTAACAATGTAGTTAAAGTCTCTTTGTACTCTGTGTTCATTGCAGGCAATGAGATGCAGCGGATGAAAGCACTGAATATTTTGATAAAACCGTCGCTAGGGAACAACTTGTTGCAATCGTCTCAGTTATTGCAACCAAACAAGCGTTAACTGGTGAGAGTCGTTATAACTTTTGATGACGCTAAAGGGACTTGTAGGGGTGTCTGTATTTCATGTCATGAAAACTGAAAGAGATCTGTGTGCAACATTGCCTTTATACTGCAGCTACTTAGATCTCTAGACTCACTCCTGTTCTTGTGTTCTGCAGTTCATCAACCATTAATGTTATCTATGAAATAAGCATTTAGTTGGATCGAATGTAGCATTTTAATCGTGTTTGTTGTTGCTCTTAGATCAAGAAACTCTTCCACTCTTTTTTCTTTATAGATCTTGTTTTTGCCTGTGCTATTTTCCTGGTAAGCTACATCTCACTGCATGCAGGCACTGTCCTTAAATTTTCACTTTATTATGAAGTGAACTGCTTACAGTTGTAGATTATTGTTGAAAATTTTGGTTTTTTGAACCTTTTATGACAGCAATAACTTTAGTGAAGTGTCAGATAATTTTTAAGTTATTAGGCCAGTTACTAGATATTTACTTATTTACAAATTTATGCCCCTTTTTGGTATCTCCAAATAAAAATAGACCTCTATTTTGAATAATAATTATAGGAGACTGGAACATGAAACTATTCATTTCGAGAGATGCATATAAAACTATACTTTGGCTGTGGCCTGTGGGTAATGCTTTTATTGCTCATTTGAACATACAGGTTCTGATGTGCCACTACAAGAAAAAATTATGTGAGACCGTCTTTAACCCAATTCGAAAAATAGGATCTTTTGACCGAAAACGTTTTCTTTTTCACATGAAGTTTTCTCGTCTGTGTTGATGTGAAAACTGAAAAGTCTTCATCTCTTGTATAAAATTCTTATTCTGAAGCTCCTGATATCAACATGAGGCACATTTGCGCTCAAAAATTTATGCATGAGACCGTCTCGTATGAATTTTTGTCCATCAACATTGCACACAAGTCGATTTTAAAATTTTGTCCTTGATTTTTTTGTAATATGATGATTTCGATCACCAATCATCCAGCTTATGAACCCATTTGCCAAACATGAATACGAGAGAATAGGAGATCCAATCCACCATTAAGTTCTATCAATAAATTACAACCCACGTATGAATTTGAATTCGAATGCACAAGGGAGTACAACACAACTAGTACAAATATAATAATATTTTTTAAAAATACAGAATAATTAAAAGTAATACTCCTATTTTTAAAATTCTAATTTTCCAAAAAATAATATAGTATTGTCCATCAATGAGTGGTTCTCATGTGCCTCTAAGTGCACTGTGCACTCATAGAGCATTTTAAAATAGTACAACTTTTTATACTGAGAGATGTAATTATTTTTTTATATTAATAATTACACGATTTAATATAAATAAATTACATATTTTATATAATAAGTTATATGATTTTAAAATATACTATATATCAGTGTTGTTGGAACCGGACCGGACCGGCCGGTTCAACCGGTTTAACCGGGAACCGGTCCTGGAACCGGTCCAAATACATCTAAAAAACCGTTTTTATGGTCGAACCGGTCAAACCCGGTCAAAACCGGTGAAAACCGGACAACCGGAAAACCGGTGCAATTTTATTTTTTTTAATTATTTAATACTTTTGTTCATGATTCAAAAATCAAAACCCATCAAAATCCAATTTCTCAAATCTGATTTCACACCTAGAAGGCTAGAACTCACATTTTTTGTACCAGACACTCCATGTTTCTCGGATTCGGCGGCCTCCAATTTGTACGCAGCGATGGAAAGGAGCAATGTTTTCTCGAATTCAGCGGCCTCCAATTTGTTCTTATCGGCAGCGATGGAAAGGATGAAGCAGTGGAACCGGGGGGGTGAAATGACGTGATGAAAGGGGGAGCAGTGGGGAGAGGGAATGAAGCGGCGGTGATGACTGATGAATGACAATTTAGGTTTAGATTTGTAATATTAAATTATTTTGTTATCTTTCTTCTTTTATGAATATTCCTATAATCCCACTCCCCCAAAAAAATAGGAGCTGTTCAAGTTGGTTTTTATCTCCTAGAGAATAAGTTCCTCTTTTAAAAATCCCACGATTTAGTCCAAAAAAAATTAATTTAATTATATTTTAACAACATATAATAATATATTATTCACTTAATTAGAACTCACATATTTAATAACTTTTCTAAATGTATCTAATACATTTGATTTTTTAATTTGAAACTTTAGGGAGTTGTTTTGATTTAATGACTTTTGTGTTGTTATTTTATGATTTTATTGCATTTATTTCAATATAAATTTTATAAGTGCATATTTTTTTAATATAATATAAAAATACTTAAAAAAATATAAATAATTATTTTAACGGTGGATTTGGGTCCGGCCGTCCCAACGATTGAATCGCCAATCCGGTCCCAAACCGGTTTGATGTCCGGGATTCGATTTAAAATTCTTTATATATACACATTGCAACTAGATACATATTAGAGTTACCATTTCAAAAATATAAGTTGGATTTTTTTGTATTTTAGTTCGAACTTAATGCACGTGTTGGCCCAGTGAAGTTGCGGCCCATGCTAATCCGGTGGGCGCATATATACGAAATAGATACGCATTCCCAATCGCTCCAAAATAGCTATGACACACATTTTTAGGCCGGGGGCACACATCATCGCCACGCATCACCTGCCGCCGATAGACACTGGATAAAGATCCACCGCTCATCACTTCAATTCAATCAACCAATAGGTGGAATTAAATCATTTTATAATATTCATTTTTAAACAAAAACGTGCACAATTAAAAAACGGACTAAAATAGATTTTCAATATTTTAAAACGGGAATGATATAGAGCCCACCAGTGGACACTATAATTGTGTCAACCACCTACGTGGCTGACGATGTGACAGTGCAAAATAAGAAAAAAAAAAATCTTAATCACCATATATGTATATATTTAGATATTTTAGATTTCATTTAATTTTATACCATAATTGCACCAATTTAGAATTGGTGCAATTGAATTTTTTTTTTTAGTTTTTTACCCACTCGGACCCAACCCGACCCGAACTCGGCTCGACTGGTTCATGTTCACCCGACCCGAATGGATTTAGATTTTTTTTTTTTTTTTAAATACCCGTTCCGGACCCAACCCGGCTAGCTCCGAACCCGGCCCAAGTGGTTCATGGTTCACCCGACCCGAATGGTTAATGGTAAGGTTCATGGTTTAGGGTTCATCTAAAATCTATACCGTGAACCTTAAACCCTAAACCATTAACCATTCAGGTCGGGGGAACCATGAACCAATACCACTTGGGCCGGGTTCGAATCGGGTCGGGTTGAGTCCGGAATGGGTATTTAAAAAAGCTGGAAAAAAATACTAAACCCATTTGGGTCGGGTGAACCATGAACCAATCGGGCCGAGTTTGGGTCGGGTGAACCATGAACCAGTCGGGCCGAGTTTGGGTCGGGTTGGGTCCGAGTCGAGTAAAAAACAAAAAAAAAAAATCTGAAAAACAAAAGTTGAAAAAAAAAAATCAATTGGTGATATTGCAATTATGATATAAAATTAAATGAAATTCAAAATATCTAAATATATACATATATGATGATTAAGGAAAAAAATAAATTTTCTTATGTTGCACTGTCACATCGTCAGCCACGTAGGCGGTGGTCACAATTATAATGCCTACTGGTGGGTTCTATATCATTCCCGTATTTTAAAATATCATTTTTCGCTCTAAATACAATAGATCTTTTGTGTATCAGGTGCATATTATACTTCATAATATATTTTAAAATTTTGCAAATATTGTAATTTATAATTTATTATACTTAAACGTAAAATATAAATTACACGTTTCAATATAATAAATCGTAAATTTTAAATTAATAAATTATAAAATATATTATAAAGTGTAAAATGCACTTGGTGCATACAAAATTTAGACCTTTTGAGTAAGATGATATAAAGTGTTGTCCGTTTACCTTTAAAAAGAAAATCTACTAAAGTGACAAGAAGTATTATTTTGGCAAGATACATCTTCAGGTTTAAAAATATTTTTTTTTGGTTTCGAAAGGTTCTTAATTTTTTTTATTTTTTTTAACAAGTTCTTGAATTATTAAATCTTATTTTGAAAAGTTCCTAAATTATTTTCTTGTTTAATGAAATCCCTAAACTATTGATTTTTATTTCAATCAATCCTTCTTGACATAATTTTATAATTAATCTAACAGAACCATTACGTAAAACAATGGTCAATATTGAGCTTATTTACTTAACGATTCTGTTAGATGATTAAAAAAAATAGTCAAGAAGAATTGCGTGAAATAAAAATTAATAGTTTAGGAACTTCATTAAATAAATAAATAGTTTAAGGACCTTTCGAAATAAAAATTAATAGTTTATGGGCTTCTTAAAACAAAAAAATAGTTTAGGGATCTTTCGAAGCAAAATGTAATAGTTTAGGGACCTAAAAATATATTTTATCTATTATTTTTATACCTTAAAAATATGATAAAAAAAATATATAAGACACAAATGACCTTCATTCTTCTTAAGTGTTCAAACGTGAATTGTCAATTTAATTCATGTCTCACTGTAGGAGTTGGACCATCTCATCTCATGCAAATATATCTTTAAAAATATAATCCGTACAAGTCTACAAGAGTCGCACTCTCAAAATATATTTGCCATAAAATAAAAGGGTTTTAATGAAAGCGAACCCTACAGACGTTTGGCCTTCTTTGCTTTTGTCACAACTCGGAAATGTATTTTTTAACTACTCCTACAATCCTAATTAATTAATTGAGTTACTGTAATTGAGTTTCTAGAAGATTGCTAATTAATAATTGGGGTTGCAAATCAAATTATGTGGGGATGGGTCTAGACCGCTAAGCTCATCCTTATTACTGTAGTAGTAGTAGTTTATTATTATTATTATTATTATTATTATTATTATTATTATTATTATTATGACTACGTGGGGATGGTTCCGGATCGCTAAGCTTATTATTATTATTATTATTATTATTATTATTATTATTATTATTATTATTATTATTATATTTGAACATTGAAGTTTCAACACTTGAGAGAAAAATGTGTTAATTTGTACTCCGTCTTAAATATAAGACCGTCTTATACAAGTTTTCTTTTTTCTTTTTATTTGTTCCATACATATTAAGAAAGTTAATATAATTATATAAAATTATTAATATACCTTCTTGAGTGTTTAATAATATAAGTCATTTAATACCTATAATAATATATGAAATGATATCATATACTTCCTCTATCCCGGTGTAATTATCTCATTTTTTGTTGTTATTTTATTTAAGGTATAATAATAAAATAATAAAAATGAAGGGTATTTTTGGATATTAAGAGAGAGAAAAAAGACATATGGAGTAATGACTAATGAGTGGAGTAGCGAATGACATTTTTTTATAGAGCGTGTCTCATGTGCACCTGTGTGTACCGTACACTCATAGTTCATTTTAAAAGCGTGCAATTATACAAAAAAAAACGTGCAACTATTCCAAACAAAAACATGCAACTATGTTCTAACATTACCAATTCCGCTTTTACGTACAGTAAATAAGTCGTGACTTTTCAAAGATAAAGTTACACGACTCTAAAATGTCTTATGAGTCTTGGCAGGTCTTGGCCGGGGTGCATACAAGACCTAGCCTTTTTTATAATATTGTATAAAAAGTGAGGATAAAAATTATGGATAATGGAGTTACCGATTTGGATGTTTCAATAAATTTTTGTATGTATATTCTTAAATTATTATTGATATGAATAATTTATATTTTGTTTTCCTAATTATATTGTGGATAAGATTTGTGATTTTGTCTATGTTGGGATGTTGGGCACCCCCTCCCGCTGACACGTCCCCCTCCTCTCTTTCTTGCTTTTTTTTTTTTTCTTTTTAATTTTTATTTTTTTATTCTTAATATTTTATTTGTAACTCAATTAAATCATACAAAAAGTTTAGTATGAAAATTTTTTAAATATTTAAATTTTTTAATTTACAAACCAAATTTAGGGTTCATTAAGACAACCTGGCTTGGTTTATGGTTTTATAATAGAATAGATCATAATTTAGGGTTCATTATTTAGTGTTTAGAGTATAAATGATTAATTTAGAACAATTTTGTAAGTTTGTTCTTGCAAATGTAATAGGAGTAGTATAATTTAATTGAGTTGGAAATAAAATATTAAGAATAAAATAAATAAAAATTAGAAAAAGAGAAAAAAAAAAAAAACAAGAAAGAAGGGGGGGGAGGGACGTGTCAGCAGGAGGGGCACCCCAGCATAGACGGGTCCAGATTTGTTAATAATATAGTATGTGAAAGGGACCTACGACTTTATAAATGAATAATTATCTTCTCAAAACTTTATCTCTACAGCTCTTAACAAAACTCTCCTAACCCAAAGTATAAATTTTAAAAAATACAATTAAAAGGAAAAAAAGAAGAAGAAGAAGAAGTAGAGGAGGAGCTATCAATCTCCGATCGTAACCATGGATCCTTACAAGGTGCTGATCGCGTTCTTATTTATTCATTGATTGAGTGATCTGTTTTAATTTTCAATATCTGTAATTCGTTTGAAAATTTTGATTTATTTTCGTGTTTTTAACTCGAATTTCGGTTATTGGATGATGAATTTTGATGTTTGGGCATTTGATTGATTGATGATGGTGCAGTACCGTTCATCAAGTGCATTCAATTCGCCTTTCATGACCACGAATTCTGGAGCTCCTGTATGGAACAATAACAACTCTTTGACGGTTGGAACTCGAGGTATTTCTATTGTTGTCGCGCTTTAGTGAATCATTCAACCTTGTTCTCCTTGTGGTAGCGGCGAATTTCTCGAGGGGAATTATTTGCCTCTTTTTTTTTGTTTAGGATTTGTATTTCTCAGGGAAATGTTGGCTATTTTTATTGGTTATAATTAGTATAGTCGTTACGGAAAATTAGGATTTAGAAGTGTATACTTTAATCTCATCTGAAACATTTTAGCCTTTTAGGTTAATTTCTGTTAGATTACTGTAAGGTATGGAGTAATTCTTTATGTGTGTTCTATGCATGTTCCTTTAGAAGAAAATATGAGGGTGGAGAAAACATTTTTTTAAATTATTGTTATTAGTAGTTTCTGCTACCTGGGCGGGGGACTGGAGAACTAAATCCAGTGTTCTCTTTATGTAGAGTTTAAATGTTTGATTATGTTGAACGGTTTGAAATGGTTAAGGAAAATTGTTCTCGCATTTTTAATGCTAGTTGCTACCATCTAAGGCATTGGTGATATATTTTCTCAAAAGTTGATTTTGTACTTTTCTAAGTTGAAATACCCTTGACGGTCTTTCAACGGATTCCTATTGGCTTGCAATTCTATTCTATTTCTAGTTTCGAGATAGTTTTTAAGTGTGATGAATACTTTGATAGAGGTGTGCATATGTTCAATGTGCAGTTTTACAGGTGAATTTCCTTGGAATAGCTCGGTATAATTTAAAAATTATACCAAAACTTGCATCTATGATTGATATGGTATTTTACAGGCCCAATTCTCCTTGAGGATTATCATTTGCTTGAAAAACTTGCTAATTTTGATCGTGAGAGGATCCCAGAACGTGTTGTCCATGCTAGAGGTGCCAGTGCCAAGGGTTTCTTTGAGGTCACTCATGATATTTCTCACCTCAGTTGTGCCGATTTCCTTCGAGCTCCAGGAGTTCAGACACCAGTTATTGTTCGATTCTCCACTGTCATTCATGAACGTGGCAGCCCTGAAACCCTCAGGGATCCCAGGGGGTTTGCTGTGAAATTTTACACCAGAGAGGTATTCAATGATGTTTCTGGTGAATCTCATTTTCTTTTCCTCGAGTATAACTTGTACTTCTGTCCGCATACTAATTTTATACACATCCATCCATGTTTTTTTTATTTATTTAAAACAGCCAATGCTTTTTTCCCCGAGTGATTCGTTATATTAGAGTAGAGTTAATATCAAGAATAATCCTGTAACTTAGTTCGTGTCTAAGTTTAGTCCTGTATGTTTTTACTTTATTAACTTTGGTCCTTTTGGTGTCAATTTTGGTCCAAAAGGTGGAAAATTGGAAAAAGTAAAACATTCAAGATAAAATTGGACACAAAAAAGACCAAATTGACACCCAATATTGAAAAAGGTAAATGCACACAGGGCCAAAATTGATTCCAAAGTTGAAAAAGTAAAGAAATACAAGACTAAAATTGGACACGGCTTAAGTTACAGGACGATTCTTGATATTAACTCTACAAGAGTAGGAGACAAACTACTTGTTACTTTATTATCTAACACACTGTTGACTTGTTGCTCTTATTCGTTGATGCAGGGGAACTTTGATTTGGTGGGAAATAACTTTCCTGTCTTTTTCGTTCGTGATGGAATGAAATTCCCTGATATGGTCCATGCTTTGAAACCCAACCCAAAGTCCCACATTCAAGAAAACTGGAGAATCCTGGACTTTTTCTCCCACCACCCAGAGAGCTTGCATATGTTCAGCTTCCTCTTTGACGATCTGGGTGTTCCACAAGATTACAGGCATATGGATGGCTTTGGAGTCAACACTTACACTCTAATTAACATGACTGGGAAAGTGCATTTCGTAAAATTCCATTGGAAGCCTACTTGTGGTGTAAAGTGTCTTTTGGAAGATGAAGCTATAAAAGTTGGAGGGGCTAATCATAGCCATGCCACCCAGGATCTCTATGATTCGATTGCAGCAGGCAATTATCCAGAGTGGAAGCTTTTTATTCAGATAATAGATCCTGATCATGAAGATAAATTTGATTTTGACCCACTTGATGTAACAAAGATTTGGCCTGAAGACATTTTACCTCTGCAGCCTGTGGGTCGTTTGGTTCTACATAGAAATATCGACAACTTCTTTGCAGAGAATGAGCAGCTTGCATTTTGCCCTGCTATTGTCGTCCCTGGAATTCACTATTCCGATGATAAGTTGCTACAAACACGTATATTTTCTTATGCTGATACTCAGAGGCACCGTCTTGGGCCAAACTATTTGCAGCTTCCGGTTAATGCTCCCAAATGTGCCCATCATAACGATCATCATGATGGTTTCATGAACTTTATGCACAGAGATGAGGAGGTACTATAATTAGATGAAACTTCTATGAACCTTGTTCACAGAAGTTTTATGGCGAACTCAATATACTGTTTAGCATACGAAGTAATAATGTGTATATTATATGGAGTATCACTGTTTAGTAATTTTGAAAAGAGTCGCACATAAAATCAATTTTTTTTAAAGATGTGATACTTCATATTCTAGAACGTGATACTTCATACCTAAAAGGTATTACTTTGAAGAAGAGAGTTCATGCGAACCAGGTTCACATGAGAACTACTCTTACACTCATGTTCTGTCAGCTTAAGTATTTGAATTTACTCTGTTGAATGCACTAACCATTGCTTCGTATAACAGCTTTGAATAGTTGATAATAGGCTAATAGTGCATTTTAGGTGTGAAAATCTGAGTTTAATAGATTTGATCTGTTTTTCTACGATGAAAAAGAGTAGATGCTCTATTCAATTATTTCTGGAGTATTGGCTTTCAATATGTTACTTTTATTTACACAGAATCATCGTCTGATCTTCCAACTCATTTTAGGTAAACTATTTCCCTTCAAGATACGATCCTTGCCGCCATGCTGAAAAGCATCCAATTCCACCTGTGGTGTTGACAGGGAACCGTGACAGGGTAAGTAGTTTTAGTTTTACTTGATTCTGCTGCTTGATATTTAGCCTCTTCATTGCAAGCTATAAGATGTTTTATGGTATTTAGCAATTGTGATGATAAATCTGAAGAAGGGAAGACAAGTTTTTATGTCTAGAATTGATTTTTGAGTTTATAAAATTTTGAAACCTGCATTAATGCATTACCAGAAAGTGAGCCCTATGTTGAGTTTCCCTAAATATTGTGCATACAAGATTATATTCGATCTAGAATCTTATCCCATTATCTCTCATCTAAAAGTATATACTGTCTTTGGTCTTTGTAGACTGGCAATTAAGTGGAGATTGTGATGTTTGTCCTTGTAAACACTTAAAATAGTGATATGAAGAGGAAAAAAAAAAAATATATATATATAGTCGATCTCATTGATTTGATGTCATCTTCGATGATATTAGAAATACATCAAATGCACTTTGGGGGAGAGCCTGAATGAGTTGGCTTAACCTTGTTAAGTATATCATTGTCTGCCTTAACTTGGCAGCGGATCTAGGGGGTGTGGGCAAGTCAGGGCTGCTGCCCCCCCAAAAAAATCGAGTTATATGTATGTGTACATATGTGTAATTATATTACTACATGAGTGTTGATCTCTCTTGGTTGAATTTAAAACACACCTTTCATTGTACTCATAAGATCAGAAACTAATGTTTTTTTATTGGAGCCAAAAAATGAATCAGCAACAACTTCTATAAGTGTGTAAAATTATCAATGAATACCCATTCAAAAGACATGTCTTGTGCAAACATGTAATGTATGATCAATTAACAGATCTGCATCGAGAAGGAGAACAACTTTAAGCAACCTGGAGAAAGATACCGTTCCTGGGAACCAAGCAGGTATGGATATTTAATACGCCAATTCATCTGAAAATAACGATAATACTTTAAACCAACGTTTGTTTCTGATATGAATCACTACTTCAGGCAAGAGAGATTTATCAAACGATGGGTCGATGCTCTATCTGATCCGCGACTCACCCATGAGATCCGCAGTATCTGGATTTCGTACTGGACTCAGGTATGATAGTTATATGTTTGATCATGATGTTGCACCTTCACTTGAAGTCCAGGTTTCATATCTTAATCCGTAATGACTTTACATTGCAGGCCGACAAGTCTCTTGGTCAGACACTCGCTACACGCCTCAACGTGAGACCATCAATATAAATAAAGTTGATAACAGGATGTAAGCATGATCTCGAGTTTGCTAGTAGAAAGTCATCAAGATAGCTGTTTGGTTACTTTGTGTTGTAATATGTAATGAGACGAACTCGTGTGGTTTACGACACTGATCTCATCTTAATAAATCAAGGTTTTATTTGCCTGTAATGCAGTTTTATTATCCCAACCCTTCCTCATTATTCCAGATGAGTCGAACCCATGATCGCGTTGTCCTATAATGCAGTTTTTGGTATATGTTTCACCTTTTGGCTCGAATCTAGGGTTGTAGATGAGTCGAGCCCATGATTATATTGTCCTATAAATGCAGTCTTTGGTATATATTTCACCTTTTGGGATTGGATGGGGTAAATTGTAGATTCTTTTTGTGTCAAGGATGACATTGTTATAGTTGAAAGAGTAAAATATCATTTAATATTATGATTTTAGTTTATAAATGTAATGATATTAGTTGATAAGTGTAGTGATATTAATTTAAAATTAAATATAATGGTATTAGTTGATAAGTTTAGCGGTATTAATTTATTTGAAAACTTAGATTATTGTAATCTATTGTTTTTTTAAAAAAATTGGTATTTAAATTGATTACTAATACTGTATCGAAATGTTCAGTCCCTCGAAATTTCGTCATATGGAAAATACTTTTCGGATTCTAAAATGAAACTAGTGTCTAAATTTTGGTGTAATGTTTCGTACGAAATGGATATACTAGCTAGAGTATTTGTATGCGCTTGAAAGTTGAAATGATTTACATATTCTTTTCATTAACCTAGATTTCAAAATTTCAAAATATTGGGTATTTCTCTTCCTTTAGTATTGTCGAAAATTAATATGAAGGATTAAATTGGGAAAACTGAAAAGTGACGGGTATGTTTTTTTCTAAAGTTTTTTGGGTCGAACGGCGGCTTCCTCAAAACTCCAAGGACCTGTTTGCAAATCTTGATGAATCCACATTCCACCATCTAACATTTAATTAGTAGCCGGACCTTTTTGGACTTTTTTTCTTTGGCAGGGTGTTTGATGATGTTTATATCTTTTAAGTTTTTGGTTTGTTTTTGTTGGCTAATTTATTCTTGGTGCTTTTTTTATTTATTTATTTTCCTAAATAATATTAAAATAGATCTTGTGTGGCATGATGGATCCTAGAAATGCATACAACAAATTTGAAATCAATGATTCTAATGATTGTAGTGGCAGAGATAGAGTTGTGAAAGAGAAACAATTAAGTACTAAATTCCTATCCATTCGTATATATTTAGAACTAGAAAATGGATCACGCCTAGAAGTTCACAAATACTTGCCTGTATCACTACATCTGGTTGGCTTTGATACTTTTTTGGACATATAATATTTGGTTGGTCCTAATGCATAATAATAAGATAGTTTCATACAAAAATTCCATTATTTTTATCTAATAAGAGTATATATGTATTTTTATTAGAATATAAATATATATATATATATTTTTTTAATATAAGATGGGTAGAACACTTTAATATTTACTACCAATGTTTTAAAAATCGGAACCGGAAGTTGAACCAGACAACCCCAAAAAAAGGTTGGGCCGGATTCGGATTGGGCCGGATTGAGCGTCGTAATAAATATAATAAATATTATATATATATATATATATGCATAATTTTTTTAATTACCAAGTTTCTACCAAAAATCACACCCAATTAAATTAACAAGGCCCAAAACTTCAATCTGGCCCAAAACTTGTCTTCAGCGTAATTAAAGAAAAGAAGACTTAGTCTTCACTTTCAGTGGCGTAAGTGAGAAGAGGCAGTTTACAGAGAAATTTCAAACCCTAATCCCCACCACGCTTGCCTGCCGTTCCCCTCCATCCTCCATCTCCCTCGCTCGACCATCTCCTCGGGCCGATTTTTTAAGATGATGTTTGCGATTCTGAGGGCGTGCCGCGCCATCTCCCTCGCGAGCCCATCTCCCTCAGGTCGATTTTCAAGGTTTTGTTGCGATTCTTGGTAGCCCGTGCCATAATCTCCTCATGAGTCCATCTCCTCGGGCCTCGAGGCCGATTTTTTAGACCATGAGCCGCCTAGGATATTGATTGCTCGAATCCGACTTTAATGCCTTTTTTATTTATTTTTTTGGTGAAAACCGGTGAAAATCCGACTTTATTTGTTTTTTTTTTCACTAGTTTTACCAGTTTTGAGGGGGCGGTCGATCGGTTCTATGCCTTCTATTGGACGTCGGTATCGGACCGGATTTTTAAAACACGTTTTACTACCTCTATCCAGGATCGGTTTTTCGCGATTGACTTTTACTGCGTTTTTTCTGGCGAGTTTTTGTATTAGGAATTAAAATGATAAAATGACTTTTAAGGAGGGGTATGATAGATGAACACCCCCATCTATCATAACCCTCCTTAAAAGTCATTTTATCATTTCAATTACTAATACAAAACTCGCTTGCAAAAACGTGGTTAGAAATTTATAGATCAAAATTGAATAAAAATTACACCATTTGCATGCAATCGGACCGAAAATATTACTCATCTAGATAAAATCCGATGGCGAATGTTTCTAAGAAAACTGAAAAAATAAAAGGTTGTACCATAAATTTCTTATACACGTGTACAAATTAAGAATTAACCGTATTAATAAATGCACGATACAACGTAGTGTTTGGACTATGTATAAATTTATTTATGGTGAGAGCGAAATTTTGTTATAATACAATTGAGTGATTGATCACCAATTTTATTTGAATAGGACTTGCACCTATAAATAAATAAAGGCGGGAAATTAATATATACTCTCTCCGTCCTATTATATTTATTCTATTTTTTTTTTGGACGTCCTACTGTAATTATCTCAATTTATAAAAAGAAGTAATACTTCAATAATTATTATTTTAATATTATTTTTCACTTTTCATATCAATTATCCCAAATATCTTCCACTTTTCATCAATTAAATATTATAAAGACTCACTATCTATTATTTTAATATTATTTATTAAACAATTCAACTTAAAGAAGCGAGACAAATACATTCGGGACGGAAGGAGTATATTTTTAAAATTTCTTTTTGAATAATTGAGGAAAGAAAAAGTGTTGGCGTCAGCTGGAATTTATGCGGCTACAGTTGGAGATTTGGTGGTTCACTTCAATTAATACTAATTTTCCAGATTAAATACAAATGGTTGACTTTAGAAGTTAATTATAATTCTAATTTACATAATTTAGATTTGGACTTCAACAATTATTTATGATGACAACCCACTATTACTAATTTACTACCAAATTTAATTTCTTTAAACGATTTACGACTTAATGTACAAGCGCACAATTTATCCAGCACAATCTAAATAGTGATTCTGGATTTCTTTATGAAGAGTATTAATATTAAAAGAAAAGGTCGGATGAGATTCTTGACAGATAAATTGTGTCAAACTCCACTATGGTTTGAAAAATCGGCGTCAAACCCATATTTTTGTTGATATAATGAAAAATGTATTACATACTCTCTTTTTAATATTTTTTTCCACATTTTGTTGAAAAATGACATAATGACCCTCTATTGACTATATTGGGGGGTTAACGTCAAACCTTCATATTTTTACAATTTAAAGTTTTTATATAGTTATCTAATTGTAAAAATATAAAGACTTGACACTAAAATCACCTTTAATAAAGGTAATGGAGAGTAATCCTGTCATTTTTCAATTAAAAAAGTGAAAAAAAATAACACTAAAAAACGAGCGTGTAATACATTTTCCATTATCTCAACAAAAATGGGGGTTTCACGCTATATTAAAAAACCACAAGGGAGTTCTGCGCCATATTTATAAAACCATAAGGGGCTTTCATACAATTGTTTGATATCGATTTTACAAATCACAGGGAGTTTGACACAATTTACCCAATTCTTGACTATACTATATTTTATGTCATTGCAGTTCAACCTAAAAATATTAAAAAAAAAAAAAGCAACAAACACAATAATTCATTACACATACAAATTATTAAGAGCAACTCTTAAGTAAAATTTATCCACAATATAAGTTTATAGAATTTTATAAATAAATGTTATAATAATTTATCAACTAATATTATTAATTTTTATAGATTAGTATTATAAAAATAAATATTAATTTATAAAAGTATTAGTGTTTGTTTATTAATGTAATGACATTAATTTTTTATTATGAACACATTTAATTTGTACAATCTTAAATAAAGATTTAATTTAATCATAAAAACATCACTTTCTAAGGATCGATTTATTGGTTTAATTAATTTATATTTTTAATTTCACATATGTCATTCTGCGAGATTAGTCTTAATTCTAAAGATGTTTTAAAATAAAAACTAATAAAATATACTAATTGAAGCTCTATTTCACACAAGATCTTCATAACTTCATTCCTTACCCAAATTAAGGGAAATAAGCCCTGTTCAACAACCCCATCTACCACCCAAATTAATTAATCATTTATTCTGAATCTGAATCTTGGAATATTTTGAAGAGATTCACATACATGTGAAAACAAAGATTCTTTATTGCATATGACATCGGTTTGTGTGATTTGACATAGCTGGAGTTAGGATCCTACAATCTTTTTCCTTTAAATAATTACAACTTACACAATAAAATATTTAAGAAAGATAAAATACTGCAGAGTGTAGGTAATAGAATTCTGCCCAGATATAACCTTATTTTGGCATTTAATTAAATGCACCTTCACCAAATATTGCCCTCCTAACTTCAGAAGAAATAGAACATAATAGGACACCGATGGAAGATTCATGTGAAACTTGCTTTAAGTCTATCATTGAAGTTTACTTTAGTGAGCTAAATTAGATAAATTTTAATTTGAAAGAATTTTAACATATAATATTTCATTATGTTTTTGTTTTGTTTTTTCAACTGACCAAACATAGATGTAAAATCAACGAGATACTTACTAATAGATACATTTTTTTTTGAGAAAAAAGTGTCGTTAGCAGGAACGACACATGATGAGAAGACCGTCCACAAAGGATGGAGATTCAACCCAACAATGAGGGCTGTCAAACGACCGACAAGCCCTAGGTACATTTTAGAATTTCAACTAACTAATAAATACAAAATAATTAAATATATATAGTTATATTTGCACTTTCACGTGCAATTTTACTATATATACAATTTTATTTGTATTTATTGATAATATGCATCAAAATTAATTTTGTACCTATTGCTAATTTCCCTAAAATAAAAGAGAAATTGTGTGCGGAGATTCTCAATCACTAAAAAAAAATTGCCTACGATATTTTCAAATTGTTACAAAATTTTCCTACAAAATTTATTTTGTCCTTAAAAAATTGGGATTGTCTACTTGCCTACCAATTTTTAGCATAATCTATGAAAAAATTGCATATACAAATAATATCCTAGACAAACAAATTACCTATGAGCAAACTGCTTACATATTTGTAATTTTCGTAGGCAAATAAATTACCTACACAAATAATTTCCTAAGTAGGCAATTATATTTGTAGTTTAAAAATGATCTACAAATAAATTTACCAATGAATTACATTTTTGTAGACAAAATTACCTATGACTAAAAATGTCTATATGAATGGAAAACTTTGTAGGCAAGTCGTAGGCAATAAGACTATTTAAGGATAAAATTATTTTCATTAGAAATTTCATAGTTATATTGAAAAATCTCGTGAAGTAATGTTTAACATTTTTTGGAGTAAAATCTTTAATTTAATATAATCTCCAATTGTCTTTCATTGGTATGCCGAAAACTTTTGGATGGATTTTGTTGTAAATACATCCTATTATTGTGGACATTACTTATTAATGTTAATATTATTAGTGGGTTTAATGTCACATGGGCTTAGGGTTGTTAGGGTTACAACCCACTTCCTAGTATATATAGGTTTTATCTGTGTACGCAGTGAAGTGAGATTATTGAGAAATAGTGAGAAATACTCTTGGCTTGGTTGCCCCCAGACGTAGTCTTTCGTGACGAACTGGGTTAACAAATTCGTGTTCTTGCATTCTTCTTTATTGTTATTCTCATATTTTACAACACGTTATCAGCACGATGTTCTACCGATTAAAATAAGGAAAAAGGAAAAGAACGATGCATTGATTATTGAAGCAAATGCAGATCGAGTTCCTCCATTGTTTGATTGGACGGTTGGCGAAACTGTCCATCTATGAGATGAGAGAAGAAAGCAGACATTTGAACCTTCCATTGAATTTGCACTGAAACGAGCCAAATCTATCATAAGGCGATATTGGAACCCTTACCGTAGGGTTCCGCTCTGGTAAAGAAGCTTAATCCTTTCTAAATTTTAGCAATTAGAACTGCATGTCGCAGTATAGACTTGTAAATTATTTGCTGTAGAAACTAGGATTTCTGTGAAAATTCCTTATTTGCCTATTATCACTTATTTTTTGTGGTTGTTTTGATTCATTAAAAACTTGTTGAATCTGAACTACATATGAAAGTTTATATCAAAATTTTCTTATGGATAATTGTATTAAAAATTATCTTGTATTACTAAAAGAAAATCTATCAAGCTTGCTCTTAAATGTAATTACTTCTTGACTTGATCTTTCCACGTTGAGATTCATCCTGTTATACATGTTTTGAGTGAAAAATAATATAAAAACTTTTCAACCTAAAATTGAGTCCTTATATAATTATGAGCAAAATAAAATTTCATTGTACTAGTTTGCCCAAAGCAAATATGAACATTGCAAATGATGATCCTTTGAATGATGTACTAATTTGCCTGAAGCAAATTTATTCAAATTATGGCATGAGCGGTTCAAAATATGATAAGTCAATTTTTGACTAATTCTATTTACATAGTATGTCAAATAACATAATTCCTTATGCAAATTAATTTATTTGTGAGGCGTGTAAACAAAAATTTATAGTACGACATTCTCGTACTAAAGTTGGAATTATATATTTTATTTGAATGGAGTCATGAAGATACTTGTGGATTTATATAATTTGCCTAAAGCAAATTTATTTTCAATATTATTGAACTTAAAATTTTGGATTATCAAATGAATCCATTTGAATGGTTAATGCCGATAAAATTCACATCGATGACATTTAATGTTTATTATATAGCATTGATAATTCAAGTTGAGCATCCAGTCTCTTACGTCTACATCTATAATGGTTCTACTGAATCACTAATAGACTTCATCAAATTATTTACTAGACTATTATTGCAGAATTCCAACTTACCTATTTCATGTTGGGAGCATGAAATTTTACATGGTGCTAATATAATTCAAATCCGACCCACTGCATAAAATGATTGTTCCTTTTTATAACTAGTGCTCAAGAACTAAATATTTTACATATGCAACTATTTTATTGTGCAATATTTTGTTTATATCACCACCACAGTGTACCTCAATTCACGGCCCAGTTAGCTGATTGCACATTTGACGAAGATAATTTCTCGGCATTATGGGAAGATAAAAATTTAAAATTAAATGAATGTCGAGAAATTTTGTGGAATATAAAAAGATCTTCAATATTTAAATTCACAGACTAGTCAAAGTGAACTGGAAGTTCTAGTATAATTAACTTGCAGTATTTAGCAAGTGACCTGCCATATTAATTTACTGATGATAAAGAAGTGACTAAAGCACATATACTTAATGTAAATGCACCACAAAGAGTAAATGTGCTAATTTTAGGTAAATATATATGTCAATGCCCCTACACGCCAGAAGTGTAAAGAACCCTTAGTATGTAAGACATAAAACGGCGGTAATTACTAAATCTAGCAAATGTTCATTCACTCTTGAAGTCTCTTGAAGAGATTCATCTCGATGACGAAAATCTTAGTAAGGAAGCACGTGCACAAAATAAGCATAATACTAGGATATCGGAATAGCCTGATCAAAATATTTTGGGAAATGGTGAAGATCTGGTTAATATAGAAATTGATATGATTTTGTAAATACAGGAGAAATGTACCACTATTGTCGACAACGTATTCACCGCCACAATTGCTCTTACTATTACAAATAAAAATTAGGATCCAGTACCAAAGTCAATAATTGAGCCAAAATCACTTTGACTAGGTAAAATAGAAGAAGCAATTGGGGCAGAGCTAGACTTGCTAAATAAAAGAAACTGTATTTGACTTTATCGTACATACACACATGAATGTTATCCATGTTGGATATATATGTGTATTTGTACGAAAAGAAAGTGAAAATAACGATGTAATGAGGTACAAAGCGAGATTAATAGCTCATGGGTTTTTGCAGAGAACCAATATTGATTTTATCAAATATATACTCCTGTTATATATAAAATAAAGTTCCGCTACTTAATATCCCGACAGTAAATTTGAATTTAGAAATGCAGTTTATAGATATTGTAACCGCATATTTATATGGACCATTGAATGTCAATATTCATATAAAATTCCAGATGGATTTAAGATTCCCCAGATGAGCAATAGTGAGAATCGTACTATGTACAATATTAAACTATATAAATCATTATATAACATAAACAATTGAGTCGAATATTCCACAATCGACTCAGTTAATTCCTCTTGAAGAAGGAATAAATAAACATTAAAATATTTCCTTGCGTGTTTACAAAGAAATTATTTTGGTGGTGTTTGTATTATCTTAGTTTATGGTGATGTACTAAATATTATTGGATAAGTAAGGAAATTAAAGAAAACTAATTTAAGTCTTAGAAATGGAATTTGAAACAAAACTCCGGATGAAACTAGGCATTGTCTCGACCAACAGGTCGAACATCTCCCTAAAAGGAAATGAACCTTTATATACCAGTCAACTTACTTAGAGAAGATATTGAAGAAATTTTTATATGGATAAATCTCATTTACTTAGCACATTTGTTCGATTCCTTGAAGTGGATAAGAATAAATTTAGACCTAAAAAGGTACATATGATATGTTAGGATCATAAGTTCCTTATATGAGTGTCGTTGGTGCATTAATTTATTTTGAAAATTGCACCAAACCCAATATTGCATTTGCAGCGTGTTTGCTTGCAAGATTTAGTGCTTCTCCTACAAGGAGATCACACTATAAAACATTAAGCACATGTTCGGTATCTCCATGATTCGCAAGATTCATATTTAGACAACATTTGTGATTCATCTAGTGGTATCATTAGAAATGATATATCTTCTAACATCCTTTATGGAGACAATGCAACTTGTATTGCACAAATGAGTAATAGATATATTAGAGGGAACTTGAGAGAATACATATCCCAAAATTCTTTTAATCGTTTGTACTCCAAAAGAGTTATGAAATATAATACAAAAGGCTTGGAAGACTGTTGTCTTCAGGGGGAGCGTTTTGACGATTGAGTTTAGTAGATCATTAGTTGTATCTTTTCTTATTTTAATAAGTTTCTCTCTTTGAATTATTCTAGCGAAATTTTAGTTAGGCATGAACATCACGTCGTAATGTCCAAAGGGGGAGTGTTGTAAATACATCCTTTTATTGTGGACATTACTTATTAATATTAGTATTATTATTGGGCTTAATGTCACATGGGCTTAAGGTTGTTAGGGCTACAACCCACTTCCTAGTATATATAGGTTTTATCTTTATACGTCGTGAAATGAGATTATTGAGAAATAGTGAGAAATACTCCTGGCTTGGTTGCCCTCAGACGTAGTCTTTCGTGACGAATTAGGTTAATAAATCTGTATTCTTGCATTCTTTTTTATTATTTTTCTCATATTTTACAACAGTTTTGTTAATTTATTGAGCTAATGATTTGTAGCGTATCAATCCATTGGGGGCAAATGTTGGGGTTATATTGGAAAGTATGCTTTTTACTTTGTATAACCAAACTGAATTTCTTATTTATTTACTGAAATAAATTATTTATCATTGTTGCATTAAATATGATTGAATGTTATATATATTTACTGCATACCTGTTCAATAAATAGTACGTGTTACATTGTAGTTAATTTGGTGATACCAGATCACGGAAGATCAAATTAACAGTTCCTCGTAACTAAGTACAAATTCACAACCTAGATGGAAATGAACAAACCATCGTGAAAGGTTGAAGTGCAAGACTCAGATTGGTTTGTCTTGACCAAGAGATTACACTAGTGCATTATGATGCGTTGAATAGGACCTACAGGAGGATAAATTCTCCAGTACTGAATATAGAAGAATTAGACCTTAGTGGTTTGTTATTTTTTAATCTCTGTTCCTTAAATAGGATCATGTGAAATTAATAACTATTGTTCTGACTTATGATGGGAAGAGAATCAACGTGATTCAATACCTTATATCTTGGGCAATATTATTAGTTACACGACGATTGCTAAGATTTAATACGGAGAATCGTGTGCAAGCACATCTTGCTTGATTTGTCCCCTTGGTGGGCTCAGAAGATTTATCATACCAAATCTTGCAAGTGGAAATTTATTTCCGGTATGGATAATAATGTTGAGTTGTCTTTACTCCAAGGATAAAGATATTAATTATTATAAAGCTTTTTCAGTGGCTTAATTAATTAGTGGACTAAATAATCTTAAACACGGGAAATACTAATCGGGAGTCATATTATTGTAGCATCGTAATATGGATTAAGATGGATAGTTCAATATTAATTTTATAGTGGAGTAAATTAATATTAATGGGCTTGAATAATATTTTGGCTTAATATTAAAGTTTCATATCCCATTGGAGGTCCAATCTTAATTCTCCTAAAGGCCTCTCAAATAGCCCAATTAAAGTCCAATTAATGAAAATGAGAAGAAAATATTATTGCCATATTTTCCCCAATATTCTAGAAAATATTAAGAGGAGAGAGAAAAGATTTTCTTGATTTTCTTGGAAAGATTTTTATGGAATATGTATTCTTGAGATACAAGTTTATCCCATAAATTCAAGATAAGTTAAAGACCTTTTTCCTTCCCCATTAATAGGTAATTTTCGAAAAATATGCAAGGCAAAAGGAGGAGAAGATTTTGTTGGAAGATATTTTGGGAAATAGAATATAATGGATATATTCAAGATTGTATCTTGAGGAAGAAGCAAGAAAATCTTCAAATAATCCCATAAGCCCAAAATTTTCGTCCCCCCCTTGTGCTATAAATAGGGGATGAATTTTTCATCCCCAAGACAATTCCATGTGTTGGAAAAATTAGAAATCCTTCCACCGGATTACGTTCGTGGACGTGGGACATATTTGAGAAGGCACTTTGGGTTGATCCATCGTCTCAACGGTTGTCTCTACAAGAGGTATGCAATCTCGTAACTCCTAGATTCCGCATGCTTAGGATTTACGTGGATTACATGTACGCATGTTGTTGTTGTTGCTTATTTAATTATTATGTTGAATTAATTTAGGATTGATTCATGTTAGTAATTAATTGACTAATTTAAATATGTATTTAAATATACCTCGAATAGATTCGGGCACCCCATATTTTCCCAACAACTGGTATCAGAGTCTTGGTTTCGAGCTCTGTATTTAAATTGTTATTTAAATTTGTTAGCCATTAAATTTTATTAAAAATTGGATAGTAGAATTGTTAGATCTGTTTTGCAGGTATCCAATTGTCATGGTATTTAATGTGTTTTATTAATTTCATGCGTATGATTGTTTTAATTCGACTCGTTCGAATTTATTTTTTTTGTGAGAAAATCCACGAGTAGATTAGGCTATTTGATTTGTTCAATGTAATAGACTAGTCTAGATTTAGGTTATTTATTTTTTTGTAAAAAAAATTGTAACCTGATCGAAGACGAAGACGAAGGCGAGAAATTAAAATGGATTTGGAACCGGACGCAGGCAGCATGCGTCGCTCAAAATGTGCCAAGGGAGGCACGCGCGCGATGCGGATGCTGGTGGGCGAGGCTGAGGGTCGAGCGCGCGTGGGGGTTGGGTGGAGCGCACGGGCGCGCGCAGCACGGTACGCGACGAGCGGAATGGAACTGGCGCGCTTATGAGCTCGCAGATGCGATGTAGACGAAGGCAGGCACGGGCGCGCACGGCGCCCTGCCGAGTGCTGCCGAGGCTGCCGAGTTTCACCTAGGCGACGTGCGCTGTGCGCAATCAACACGGTCGGTTCAGGCGAAATTGAAGACGGACGATTTCTCAAGATCAAGACAAGAAAAATCAAACCATGGCAGTTGGATAATTTGTGCCCAATGTGTTTAATTTTGTTTTGATTTATTATTTTTTCCCATGCTTCCTTTTAAATTTGTTTAATGTGTTTGCATGAGATATTGCTTGTGAAAATCTCAAACTAAAAAAATACTAAGTATGTTTTGTATAATTAATTTGGTTTTGAATCAAATTAATTTGACCTCCATGATTTATTTATTTGTGAATTCTTTTGGAGAAATTCCCCCAAGGGATGGCCAAGAGAAAGCTTTCACATGAATAAATTCTCAAAATGATGATTGTGAATTATTACTAGTGGCGACGATGACCCTCCCAAGAGGCTCGTTCAAAACGAAATAATAATTTTGTACTTAATCATGGTTATTACTTAGGTATAAAATGATATGCATATACTTCGCCGAAATCCCTATCAATTTTATATTGGTCAAGTGGGAGCCAATTATTAATTTTTTTTTTAATTAAAGGTTTGTAACTGTTCTTGTTTGTAACCTGCCTAAATGTGATTTAAATGATGACCCATCCACGTGACTCACTTAAACTGTTTTAAGATGATGGCTGATGCATGTTCATATTTTTTTTTTGAGATTTTAATATGATTCATGTGATCGAATTATGTGATCTTCTTTGTGTTAGCATTAACACAAGATGTATATTTATTTTCAGTATCATCATGTCGCTACCTTTTAATCCATTGTTCAATGTACTGAAAGACAATTTGCTTACTGGAGAAAACTATTTTGGTTGGAAACGAAAACTTATGATTGTCCTAACTGCACAACAATCCAAATGGGTACTTGACACACCAAAATCCAAAACACCAGTTGAGGATGCTAGTATATGGGAAGAGATGAAGTATAATGAATCGGAGTTGGCCAATGAAATGATAAAGGACATAATCTTGGCACACATGTCAGATTTATTGAAACGCCTTCATCAAGGATTTGAATCAGCTGCAGACATTATGAAAAATCTCGAAGCGATGTTTGCACATCCGGCCCATATGGCGATCTAAAGCATTAGGCATGACATGGTCAAGCTAAAAATGGAAGAAGGAATGACCGCAAGATAGGGTTATGGTTCTCTTTTAGGAGCTTGCAATTCTTGGCGAAAAATGTGATTTCAAAACCAAAGTTGATTTCATTCTCAATTCTCTGCCAAAGAGCTATGATCACCCCTATGTAGAATATCTAATGGAAGATATGGAATTTACTGTGGATGATCTTGTAAATGCTCTTACTTTGGTCGAAGAGGAAATAGAGCGCAAGAAAACGAACTTGGTTGCAAAGGGGTCTTCTTCTCATTCTAGGCCAATTGGTGGTAAGAATTATGAGGAGACAAAGAGGATAAACCAATTCTACTTGACTTCCATCAAAATTGAAGGTCTAAGTAAGAGGAAGTGTTTGGAATGCGGTGAGAAAGGACATTGAAGGTCGGCCTGTTCCAAACCCAAGCGAAATGGAAAGAAAGGTAATTCTCACGCACTAGTTATCGAAACTTGTTTAGCGGTGTATGATACCCATTCGTGGGTAGTGGATACGGGATCCACTGATCATGTTTGTTTCACTTTACAGGGGTTCAAACGGACCCGACATCTTAGTGGGAGTGAGATCCTCATCACGCTAGGCGATGCTACGAGAGTAGCAGCTGAAGCAGTAGGAGACGTGCACTTGTCTTTTGAAGACAAAAGTTTAGTTTTAAGAGATGTTCTTTATGTTCCTGTTTTTCGGAAAAACCTTATTTCAGTTTCTAAACTATTTTCTGATGGATATTCTGTTCGTTTTAATAAACATGTTACTATTTTTCGTAACGATGTGTTTATCTGTCATGGAACTTTACAGAACAATCTCTATACTATTAACTATGCACACCACTCACAAAATGCATCCTGTAACACATCGACCATTTTGAGCACTAAAAGAAAACATTCGACTAATGTGAATGAGACACTTCTTTGGCATCTAAGATTAGGTCATATTAATCCGAATAGGATCCAAAGGTTGGTCCAAGATGGTTCATTGGAGTCTCTCCGGATTGAACCATTTCCAACCTACGAATCATGTTTGAAGGGTAAAATGACCAAACAGGCATTTGGGGCCAAGGGGCTTAGAGCTAAAGAATTGTTGGAAATAGTTCACACTAACGTGTATGGTCCAATACAAATCAAAGCTAGAGGAGGCTACGAGTATTTCGTTACTTTTATCGATGGTTACTCACGCTATGGGTACGTTTTCCTCATGAAGCATAAATCTGGAACCTTTGATAAATTCAAAGAATTTAAGGCTCAGGCGGAGAATCATAAGGAAAAGAGTATCAAGTTTCTACGATCTGATCGTGGAGGCGAATACCTCAGCGATGAATTTTTGAACTACTTGTTAGACGAAGGGATTGCATCCCAGTTGACTGCACCCGGTACCCCTCAACAAAATGGGGTTGCAGAACAAAGAAACAGAACACTTTTAGAAATGGTCAGATCAATGATGAGTTATGCGAATTTGCCGAAATAGTTCTTGGGTTACGCCTTGGAAACAACGGCTTACATTCTAAATCTAGTGCCATCCAAATTGGTTCCCAAAACCCCTAGAGAATTGTGGAAAGGGTGCAAGTCCAGCTTAAGACACATGAGAATTTAGGGGTGTCCGGCATACGTATTGGACAAGAAAGCCCACAAGTTGGATGCACGTTCAGAATTAAGGTTGTTTATAGGATACCCCGAAGGAACTAAATGATGCATGGTCTATGGTCCCGAAGATCAAAAGGTCTTAATCAGTACACACTTTAGATTTTTGGAAGAAGACTATATGAATGATAAAAAGTCTAGAAGTGAGATTACCTTAGAAGAACTTAGAGGACCAACTCCTTTGCCGACTGTACAAGTCGATATACCAAGTGTCACACCTACACAACCAGAATCTCATCGCAGTGGAAGGGTTGTTAGACAACCCGAGCAATTCTTGAGGATAGGAGAGTCTTCGGACTTGGTCTCCAGAGAAGAATTAGACCCATGGTCGTACAACGAGGGTATCCAAGACAAGGATGCAGATTCTTGGCAAACTGTAATGGAAGCCGAAATGGGTTCAATGGATCACAATAAAGTGTGGGAGCTAGTCGAACCACTTAATGGGGTGAAACCCATTGGATACAAGTGGGTATACAAAAGAAAAAGAGGACCGGACAGGAAGGTGGAAACCTTCAAAGCGAGACTCGTGGCGAAAGGGTACACTCAAAAAGAAGGGATCGATTATGAGAAAACCTTTTTGCCCGTAGCCATGCTCAAGTCCATCTGTATTCTCTTGTCGATTGTTGCGCACCTAGATTTTGAGATCTGGCAAATGGATGTCAAGATAGCTTTCCTTAACGGAAGTCTTGATGAGGAAATCTACATGCAGCAACCCGAACACTTCATTGAAAAAGGCCAAGAGCATCTGGTTTGCAAGCTAAGGAATTCCATTTATGGACTGAAACAAGTATCCCGTGCTGGGAATCAATGTTTTGATCAGGTTATAAAATCCTACAGTTTTGATCAAAATAATTTCGAAAGTTGTGTTTATAAAAAGTGTGACGGAACTGCCTTGGTATTCTTAGTACTATACGTAGATGACATTCTGCTCATCGGGAACGATGTAAAGGTGTTGTCATACGTAAGGGCATGGCTGTCAAAACAGTTTGATATGAAGGACTTGGGAGAAGCTGTACATATCTAAAGGATTAAGATCACTCGAGATCGCAGGAAAATGATGATCGGCCTCTCACAAGCTTCATACATAGACACTGTCTTGAAGCGATTTAGCATGCAAGATTCCAAGAAAGGTTTTGTACCTTTCAGACACGGAATCCATTTATCCAAAGAAATGTGTCCCAAGACACAGAAAGAGATAGATGACATGGAGGGCATTCCTTATGCCTCAGATGTAGGAAGCCTCGTGTATGCAATATTGTGCACGAGACCAGATGTGCATTTTGTTGTAGGCATGGTAGCAAGATATCAAAGTAACCCTGCAAAAGAGCATTGGCCTGCAGTTAAAAACATTCTGAAGAGGACACGGGACAGAATGCTGGTTTATCAGTCAGACAGTCTAATCCCCATCGGTTACACGGACTCAGATTTCCAATCAGACATAAACTTCAGGAAGTCTACCTCAAGTAGTGTGTTTTGCATGGGAGGAGGAGCCATGACATGGAGAAACGTTAAGCAGAAATGCATCGCCGATTCTACCATGAAAGCCGAATACGTAGCTGCTTGTGAAGTAGCGAAGGAAGCGGTTTGGCTCAAGAACTTCTTAGTGGACTTGGACGTTGTACCGAATTTGCCCAGCACAATCATGGTTTATTGTGATAATGCTGGAGCAGTTGCAAATTCAAGGGAACCAAGAGCCCACAAAGCCAGCAAACACATAGAAAGAAAATACCATCTTATACGATAAATCATTAAGAGAGGAGACATAGAGGTGGCAAATATTGCGTCGGAAGATAACCTAGCAGATCCATTCACAAAGGGTCTGCCTCATAATACATTCGAGAGACATGTGGAAGAAATGGGTGTCAAGAGCATTACCAATCTGCTTTGAGTATAAGTGGGAGAAATATTATTAGGTTCGTGTAGGTGACATTAGATGTCACGTAGAACATGAGACGTGTTGTAGTATACTTAATAGCAGACTTTGAGTATAAGTGGAAAATTATTGGGGTTATACTGGAAAATATGTTTTTTACTTTGTATAATCAAACTGAATTTCTTATTTATTTACTGAAATAAATTATTTATCACTGTTGTATTAAATATGATTGAATGTTATATATATTTACTGCATACCTGTTCAATAAATAATATGTGTTACATTGTAGTTAATTTGGTGATACCAGATCACAAAAGCTCAAATTAACAGTTCCTCGTAACTAAGTACAAATTCACAACCTAGATGGAAATGAACAAACCATCGTGAAAGGTTGAAGTGTAAGGCTCAGATTGACTTGTCTTGACCAAGAGATTATACTAGTGCATTATGATGCGCTGAATAGGACCTACATGAGGATAAATTCTTCAGTACTGAATATAGAAGAATTAGACATTAGTGGTTCGTTATTTCTTAATTTCCTTTCCTTAAATAGGATCGTGTGAAATTAATAACTATTGCTTTGACTTATGATGGGAAGAGAATCAATATGATTTGATACCTTATATCTTAGGCAATATTATTAGTTACACGACAATTGCTAAGATTTAATACGGAGAATCGTGTGCAAGCACGTCTTGCTTGATTTGTCCCCTTGGTGGGCTCAGAAGATTTATCATACCAAATCTTGCAAGTGGAAATTTATTTCCGGTATGGATAATAATGTTGAGTTGTCTTTACTCCAAGGATAAAGATATTAATTAATATAAAGTTTTTTCAGTGACTTAATTAATTAGTGGACTAAATAATCGGGAAATAATAATCGGGAGTCATATTATTGTAGCATCGTAATATGGATTAAGATGGATAGTTCAATATTAATTTTATAGTGGAGTAAATTAATATTAATGGGCTTGAATAATATTTTGGCTTAATATTAAAGTTTCATAGCTCATTGGAGGTCCAATCTTAATTCTCCTAAAGGCCCCTCAAATAGCCCAATTAAAGTCCAATTAATAAAAAGGAGAATAAATATTATTGCCCTATTTTTTCCCAATATTTTAGAAAATATTAAGAGGAGAGAGAAAAGATTTTCTTGATTTTCTTGGAAAGATTTTTATGGAACAAGTATTCTTGAGATACAAGTTTATCCCATAAATTCAAGATAAGTCAAAGATTTTTTTCCTTCCCCATTAATAGGTAATTTTAGAAAAATATGTAAGGCAAAAGGAGGAGAAGATTTTGTTGGGAGATATTTTGGGAAATAGAATATATTAGATATATTCAAGTTTGTATCTTGAGGAAGAAGCAAGGAAATTTCTCAATAGTCCCATAAGCCCAAAATTTTCGTCCCCCCCTTGTGTTATAAATAGGGGATGAATTTTTTTATCCCCAAGACAATCTCATGTGTTGAAAAAATTAGAAATCCACAAAGGTGGTGCAATATATTTTTTAGTTTTCTCCTTTATTAAAATCGTTCGTGAAAATCCTTCCACCGAATTATGTTCGTGGACGTGAAACATATTTGAGAAGGCACTTTGGGTTGATCCATCGTCTCAACGGTTGTCTCTACAAAAGGTATGTAATCTCGTAACTCCTAGATTCCGCATGCTTAGGATTTACGTGGATTACATGTACGCATGTTGTTGTTGCTGCTTATTTAATTATTATGTTGAATTAATTTATGATTGATTCATGTTAGTAATTAATTGAATAATTTAAATATGTATTTAAATACACCTCGAATAGATCCGGGCACCCCGTATTTTCCCAACAGCAAGAACTATCTAGTACAATGGGAAATGAAAAATAACAATAGGGTACATTTTACCTTTTTGAAATATGTAATTTGGTCAAACTACCCCCAACCCCTTCTCTTTCTTCATCTGCACTACATGTCCCATCACTTCCCACTTTTTCCCTACTAGTCCCATCACTTGAAAAATGTGGTGTGCCTTTTTTTGTTTTGTCACTTTTTGTGGTGGCCCAAAATTTTGTTGATTTATCATTTATGATAATTTGTCCGTATTTTTTTTTATCCTGCATTTTAGAATTTATTTTGTAGTGGGCCACACACGAATTAATTTTTCATAATATTCCAACTTCTCATTTTTTAGACTTAAAAAATGTTAATCTTCACTTAAGATAATATTTTTTCCATCTCTTATTTTTTTCTCATTTAACATATCTTCTCCACTTTAATTGAAATAAGAAATACTTCTTATTGTTTTATTAATTAATAAAAATAATTTTATTAGAATTTATTTGTCAATTTTGCCAATTTGCTATCTTGATCTCAGAAAAATGCACACAACCAACAAAATAAATGCAACGTTTGATAACAATTGCATTGTTCAAGATAGATTTGCATATATGCCAAGAGAGATGCATTATTATATATAACATTTCATATACACTAACTGCTTGCATACATAAATAATACAGTACATATGTGCACAAAAAAAAATATTGCATACACGTAAATTACATTGTATACACGTAAACTACATAGAATACACGCGTAAAAAATTGTATATAACTTACAATATCAAGACCTGCAAATCTTTTTCTTTTTTTAAACATTAAACCTGCAAACTTAAATCCCAATAGAGACAGAACCACAAATATATGAAAGATCAAACATTTTTCTACATTCATATCAAGATTGCATGTGACTAAAAGATTAAAACAAACACTAAAATCCCTTAAGCAAAGAAACCATTTTTAAAGCTTACCCAAAACAGAGTCACATAAAGTTCTATCTCTTCCTCAAACATCAAAACAGATATCCTTAAAAACAGATGGGAAAAATCACCAAAACAATCATTTGCATCACTAAACACAAGAAACTCACCTAAAAAAATAACCAAAAAAAACAATAAAAGAAAATAACCCATTTGCATATCCATCGAAAAGTCACAAAAGCAGATTAAGAAATTGTTATAACTGATGCGAGAAAGATATAAAAAATGATAAATAAACCGAATAAACTGACACCGAAATTTTACGTGATTCACTAACAATTTGTTAGCTACGTCCACAGGCAGAAGAGAGGATCTCGTATATTATTCAGAACCGACAACAATATACAACTCAAATGGGAATATAAATAATAATCCCTAACTGATTAGGCCTAAGTTAATAAGCCCAAAACCGAAACGACTAGGCCTAAATTAATAAGCCCAAAATTGAAACCGACCAGACCTAAATTAATAAGCCCAAAACCGAAACCGACTGATGCACTTATATCAAAGAGGCCTGGGCTTCTTAAATAACATTAGGAAGCCCTTCACCTTTTTCCACAATCCGATGTGGGACAGAATAGGACTTCTTATAGGATTATGAAGTCCTTCAACTTTTGATACAATCCGATGTGGGATAAAACAAAACTTCTTTATTTTACACAATTCCAACAAATCTCCACCTTGGTAAAATAACAGAAAACTTCATTGTCTCCACCTTGACTTGAATCCTCTCAGAGATCAACAAATGTACCAGATGTACCATAAAAGTGCCAGATGTACGAGCAACTCCTCGTACACAGATTTGTCCCCAAGACAGGGCAACTAACAACTTGTAATATTTAACAAGTTCAAACAGTGTTGGAACTTGTTATTTGGAACCGGCTTGGTGAACATATCAGCTGGGTTATCAGCATTCCCAACTTTCTTCACCTTAACTCTCTTCCCACTTCTCAGAAAATGATACCTAACATCAATATGCTTCGTTCTATACAGTTGCATAATCATGATCTAGACCAAGATCACTAACCAGCCCTTTCAATTAGATTCCCTCTTTGGTTGCTTCAGTCAAAACCATGTACTTTGTCTCTGTAGTAGACAAAGTAATTGTAGGCTGCAAGGTTGTCTTCCAACTTAAAACAGATCCACCAAGAGTAAAAACATAACTGGTCATAGACCTTCTACTGTCAACATCTCCCGCATAATCAGAATCACAGTAGCCTGAAACTAAATAATTAGTATCATCTCCATAAATGAGACCGACATCATGTGTACCTCTAAGGTACCGAAATATCCTCTTCACAGCCTGTCAATGTTCCTTTCCAGGTTGAGCCATAAACATGCTGACAACACTAACAACATGTGCAAGATCAGGTCTAGTACATACCATACATCAAACTCCCCACTGCACTAGCATAGGGAACCCGAGACATGTACTCCTTCTCCTAAGCAGATTTAGGAGCGAAAGCAATAGACAAATAAATATTTGCAGCACTTGGAGTATCAATAGGTTTAGCTGTAAACATACCAAACCTTGATAATATCTTCTGAATATAATCCTTCTGTGAAAGGAAAAGCTTCTTCTGACTTCTATCCCTATGAATCTCCATTCCCAATATTTTCTGGGCAGCACCCAAATCCTTCATCTCAAACTCAGCACTGAGAAGACCTTTTAACTTCTGAATATCTGACTTGTTCTTTGCAGCTATCAGCATATCATAAACATATAAGACCAAGTAGATAAATGAATCATCTTCCATCTTGTTGTGATACACACAACTATCATACGGACTCCTGTTGTAGCCAAGATGTGTCATATAACCATCAAATCTCTTGTACCACTGCCCTGGAGACTGCTTTAACCCATATAAGGACTTCTTCAACTTGCAAACGTACTCTTCTTTCCCGGGAACTTGGAAACCATCTGGTTGGGTCATGTGTATCTCTTTATCCAAATCTCCGTGTAGAAAAACTGTCTTCACATCGAGTTGTTCAAGTTCCAGGTCCTGATGTGCTACCATTTGAAGTAACACTCTAATAGGAGTATGTCTGACCACATGTGAGAATTCTGATCATAGTCTACTCCCTCTTTCTGATGGAACCCCCTAGCAACGACTCTTGCCTTATACCTGATACCCTCAGCAGGTGATATTCCTTCATTCTTCTTGAAAACCCACTTGCATGTAATAATCTCTCTCTCCGGTGACTTCTTGACTAACTCCCAAGTCATATTCTTGTGAAGTGACTCCATCTCATCTCCCATGGCAGCAAGCCATGTTGGGGAATGATTCGCACAAATCTATTCGGGATGAATATTTAAATACAAATTTAATTCATTAATTATTACTAGCATGAATTAATCCTATATTAATTCAAATAATAATTGCAACAACAAATCATGCATATAAAAAGCCACGTAAAACCTACGCATGCGGAATCTACGGGTTTACGTGAACGTACCTCTCGGGATGGCAGTGACTTCGGTCGGACGGACTAACCAAAAGGACTTCCCAAGTATTCCCTTAGCCCTTGCTCGACAATCCGGTGGAAGGATACTCGTGAACAATTAACAAAAGGAAAAAATAAACTTTGTTGCACCACTTTTGTGGATTTGCTAATATTTCCAGCACATGGAATTGTTCTTGGGAATGAACTAATCATCCCCTATTTATAGGAGAGGGTGAAAGCGAAATTTTAGTGAATTTTCAATGTGGGATAAGACTTTTCTTGGTCACCAAGAAATCTTGAATATATCCCATATATTCTCTTTCCCATAATTAAAATATTCCACAAAAATCCCACCTCCTCATATATGGACATAATTTTCGAAAATTACTTAAGCAAGAATCCAAGATTTGGATCTTCTTGAATTTATGAGATATTCTTGTATTTCAAGAAATACATATCTTCCATAATATCTTTTCAAGAAAATCAAGAAAATCTTTCTTGCCCATAATATTCAAAAATTTCGAAAATCTCTTAATGAATAACCAAGTGGGAGATTTCTTGAATTTAATGAGATAATCTTGTATTCCAAGAATACATATCTTCATTCCATAACAAAATTCAAAGAAAATCTTTCTCCCTCTTTTATTCATAATTTTCGAAAATAATGAGGAAATATAAGCAACAATATTTATTTTATTTTAATCACCTTTTTAGTTATTGGACTATATGTTGGGCTACTCAGGGGGCCTTTAGGAGAATTAAGATTGGACCTTCTAATGGATCTTGAATATCTAATATTGAGCCACAATATAATTCAAGCCCATAAATATTAATTAATCCCACTACATAATTAATATTCAGACTATCCATCTTAACCCATATTACGATCAATATGGCTCGATCATTATTTCCCGTGTTTAAGATTATCTAGCCCATTAATTAATTCAAGCCACTGAAATAGCTTTCCATTAATTAATATCTTTTTGTCCTTGGTCGGAAAGCGGTTCAACATTATTATCCATACTGGGAAACAAATTCCACTTGCAAGATTTGGTATGATAAAACTTATGAACCTCCCGAGGGGCAAATCAAGCAAGCGCGACTTGCACACGATTCTTCGTATTAAATCTTAGCAATCACATGTGACCAATAATATTGCCCAAGATAAAGACGTATTGAATCTCTCTCCGATTCGCTACCCATGATAAGTCAAAGCAATAGTTACCGATCCCACGTGATCCTATTTCGCGGACGAAGGTTAAGAAACAACGAACCACCGAGGTCTAATTCTTCCATGTTCGATTCTCAAGAATTTATCCTCCTCAGAGGTCCTATTCAACAAGATCACTCATGCACTAGTGTAATCTCTTGGTCAAGACAAACCAATCTCGAGCCTTACACCTCAACCTTTCGCGATGGTTGTTCATTTCCATCTAGGTCGTGAATGGGCGTTTTTATAGTTACAAGGGTATTAATTTAATCTTCTCGTGATCGGGTATCACTAAAATTAACTATAGTGTAACACGCATTTAATTATTGAACAAATTATGCAAAGAAATATATATAACATTCATCATATTTAAAGCATCGTTGATAAACAATTTATTTCAAGAATAAGTTCCGAAATTGATTTCGATTATACAAAGTAAAAAGCATACTTTTCCAAGATAATCCCCAACAATCTCCCACTTATACTCAAAAGTCTCGCTTTTAAGTATACTACAACACGTCTCTCGAGTAGTCCGTGACATCTAATGTCACCTACACGAACCTAATAATTTCTCCCACTTATACTTTCAAAAGCAGATTAGCGGCGGTTTGACACCCATTCCACTCACATGTCTCGAATGTATTCAGGAGGAGGCGCTTTGTGAATGGATCGCTAGAATCGGTCTCGAGATATTTATCTTTTGCCACATCTATATCATCTCTTAACGATTTCTCAGTATAAGATGTCTTTTCCTTTAATGTGTTTGTTTGACTCGTGGACTCTTGGTTCTCTTGAATTTGTAGCGCCTACCAGCAGATATTGCTGAACAAATTGAACACCATCCAAGTCCTTAAGAAGATCTAGAGCCCAATCGGTTCTTTCCACTTCTTCTGTGACTACTTACCCGAGTCCCATGGTTGAGTCGTTGATGCATTTGCCACACTTTCGTCCATTTGATGGCTACACTTCCCAAATGGAAAACACACTAACCGGAAAGGTATGATAATTTCGAATCTAAATCGATTGAAACCGAGTCCGTATGGCCGATGGGGATTGGTATGTCGGACCGATAAATCAACATTCTATCCCGAGTTCTAAAACTTGCAATGTTTTTAAGCGCCGTCCATTATTTTCGAAGTTACTTCGATATCTTGCTACCATGCCTACGGCAAAGCATATATATCTCTACCACGCAATGCATACATAAGGTTTCCGCGGTAAAAGCACAAGGAATACCTTTCATGTCATCTATCTCCTTTTCGTCTTAGGGAACATTTTCTTGGATAGATGGATTCCAAGTCCGAAAAGGCACGAATCCTTTCTTGGAATCTTGCATCTCAATTGTTTCAAAACCGTGTCTATGTATGAAACTTGCGATAACCCCGACCATCCTTTTCTTGTGATCTTGATCCCAAGGATGTGTCCAGTTTTCCCCTAAGTCTTTCATATCAAACTATTTTGAAAACCATGCCCTTACGCCTCGATCACACCTTCACATCGTTCCCGATGATCACAATGTGATCTACGATGCGATCTAAGAATACCAATGCGGTCCGACACGCGTTTTTATACATAATAACTTTCAAACTCGTTTTGATCAAAACCCATAAGACTTTATAATATGATCAAAACTTTGGTTCCAAGTTCGGATGCCTGTTTGAGTCCGTAAATGGACCTCTTGAGCTTTTACAAATTTGGGTGTTCTTCGCCTTTATTTCAATGAAAACTAGGGGGTTGTTGCATATGGATCTCTTTATCAAGACTTAGTTAAGAAAGCCGCCTTGATATCCATTTGCCTTGATTCAAAAGTCGAAAAATGCGCTATAATCGATAAAGAGAATACGGATGGACTTAAGCATGGCTACGGGCGAAAAAGTTTCCACATAATCGATCCTTTCTTTTCTGAGTATAACCTTTCGCCATTAGTCTTGCTTTTAAAGGTTTCAACCTTCCCGTCCGATCCCTCTTCCTCTTATATACCCACTTTATATCCAATGGGTTTGACCCCATTAAGTGGTTCGACTAGCTCCCACACTCTATTATGAAACATAGGACCCATTTGGCTTTCATTCTTTGTTTGCCAAGAATCTGTGATCCTTATCTTGGAGTGCCTCGTCATATGTCCATGGGTTCGTTAGGGAATCAAGTCAGGGACTCTCCTATTCCCATGAATCTCTCGGGCCGTCTAACAACCCTCCCACTATAACGAGGCTCTGGCCAGAAAACGATCGTTTGGTATATCATCTAAGCATCGACCTTTGAGGTTTGCCCTCTAAGCTCATTTAAGGTAATCTCACGGGTTTTCTTTGGTTATATAGTTTTCTTCCAAAATCTAAAGTGGGTGCAGATGTCCACCTTTTGATTTTCGGAACTATAGAACATTCACCCTTTTGTTCCTCGGGGTATCCTATAAAAACAAATTTTAATTACGATCGAGGATCCAACTTCACGGTTTCCTTGTCCAACACGTAGGCGGACACCCCAAAGTCCTTATGTGTCTCATACTAGACTTGCGTCCAGGTCTTTAATTGGGGTTCTGGGAACCTGATTTGGATAGCACCAAGTTGAGAATGTAAGTCATATTTTCAAGCGCATAAACCCAGAGCGACTCGGGAAGATCCGTATAACTCATCATTGATCTAACTATTTCCAAAAGAATTATGTTGCTTCGCCGCGCAATCCCCTTTTTTTGTTGAGGGGTTCCGGTGCAAAATGAGTCCGGATACAATCCCTTCATCGATAAGTAGTTCAAAACTCATCGCCGAGGTATTCGCTTCCACGATCAGATCGTAGAGACTTGATACGTTTTTCCATATGATTCTCTGCTTGAGCCTTAAATTCTTTAGAATTTCTCAAAGGTCTCGATTCATGCTTCATAAGGAAAAAATGTACCTTGAGTAATCATCAATAAAATTACTCATAACCTCCTCTTGCTTTGGTTGACATTGAACTACATACATTTATGTGAACGATCTCTAACACTTCTTTTAGCCCCATTCCCTTGGCTCCAAATGCCATCTTGGTCATATTACCCTCCAAACATGATTCGCAGGTTGGAATCGGTTCAACTTGGAGACGCTCCAGTGAACCATCTTTCACCAACCTTTGGATCCTCTTTAGATTTATATGACCTAATCTTAGATGCCAAAAAGTGTCTCGTTCCACGCGATTGAACGTTTTTTTTTTCGGAAGCTTGATTGATGTGTTATAGGATACTTTTAAGAGTGGTGTGCTGATTAATTGTATAGAGATTTTCCATCAATGTAGAGCAGTACACTCATCATTTCAAAATGATGTCATTCTTATTAGAAGAAACTTAGTGTCCTTTAATGAATTTTAGAAACCGAAAGTGAATTCTTTCTAAAACTTGGAACATAAAGATAATCTCAAAAAACTTTATCTTCAAAAAGATAGGTGCACTTCTCCCCATCGCTTTAATCGCTACTGCTCGTGTAGCATTGCAATGTCCGCTACTTGCGTAGTATTGCAATAATCGTTACTATCGTAGCATTGCAATATCCGCCACTTACGAGCATTGCAATGTCTTCTACTCAACGCGTTGCCCGGTGTGATGAGGATCTCACTCCCACCACGTTGCGGATCATATAGAACCCCGTGAAGCCAACATGATTAGTGGATCTCGATCAACCACCCACGAATGAGAAGTATACGCCGCTAAAACAAGTTTCAACAACTAGTGTGTGAGAATTACCTTTCTTTCCGTCCCTTTTGGGGTTTGAACAGCAAAACCTCCATTGTCCTCTCTCACCGAAGCTTAAGCACTTCCTCTTTGGATTTTCCTTGCCACAACAAGCATTCCTCATCTTACCATTGCCCTTGGCAATAGTTGAGTTTTATTGCTTATGGCCTTTGGTCCTCTTCTTTATCTTGCCTACCCTTGGCCTAGAAAATGAAGACGGACCACTTGCCACAAAGCTTGAGTTTGGTGCCTCTTCATCATTTTCGCTGCGACCAAAAGCTTGCAACAAATTAGCTAGCGAGGCCAAAATGCTCAAAACTTTTTTTTTTGAGAGTGAAGTACCAAATTCATCTGAGTCTCCAGATCATAATCTGCACTCAGAATCTCAAGTTTGTTCAGATGGGCCATCTATTTTGAGGACATAATCCCTTACGGGTTTTCCCTCCACCATTTCAGCGACGACATCTCTCGCAAGGTGATCTGACGAGTCCCGCATGTTTTGACTCGTCAGTTGGCTCATCTGATTTTTGTGTGTCAAAATCCACTTGTGCTTTTGTGCAGTTAGGACAATTATAATTTTCAATCAATATAGTTTCCATACATATTGCATTGACTTTAAGTATAATGAACAGTGGATTAAAAGGTTGTGACATGATGAACTGAAATAAACAATAATATGCATAAGCACAAATATATCACAAGGTTTGATCACATGCCATCATATTTAAAATCTCAAAAAAAATATGAACAATGCATCAGCCAACATCTCAAAACAGTTTAAATAAGCCACGTTGGGTGGGTCATTATTTAAACACATTCAAAGCGGGTTACAAACAAAAACGATTTACAAACCCTTAATATCCAGATTAATAGTTGGCTCCCTTCTGGACCAATATAAAATTGACAGGACTCGAGGAGAAGTATATGCATATCAATTTTATACCTAAGTAATAACCATGATTAAATACAGGATTACTATTTCGCTTTGATCGATAGATTTGGGAGTGGGGTCATCGCCGCCACTAGTAATAACCCACAATCATCCGTTTGGAATTCATTCATGTGAAACCTATCTTTTGACCGTCCCGTTGGGGGAATTTCTCCAAAAGAATTCACAAATAAATAAATCATGGAGGTCAAAATTAATTCAATTTTATTATCCGGAATAAAATTGTCAATTAATTATTTAAAACATACTTAGTAATTTTGAAGTTGAGAATTTTCAATTTGGCAACCCTCATGCAAACACATTTAAACAAATTAAATAAAGCATAAGATAGCACAAATAAACCAAGTAAAAGCGAAAAAATAAACATATTGGGCAATAAATTATCCAATTGTCATGGTTTGATTTTTCTTGGCTTGATCTTTGAAAAAACACGTTCGAAATTCTCCCACTCGCTCGTCTCGAAAAATATACTTTTGTCTCGAACCGCCACGCATGCCTCGCAGCCGGGATGCACGCCCGCATCAATGGTGGCCGCTTGGCTGGGGACAGTCGCTAAGCTGACCTCGGACCGCTTTGGCAACACGCCGTGCTGGCTTGACCTCTTTGTCGCATTCTCGGCAGTCCTCGGATCCTCGGCGACGCGGCGCGCGCTCGCCTCGCCTCCGCTCGCTCGCCGCGACATCGGCCTGTGCACCGTCCGCGCGTCAGCGGCGTCCGCCCTGGCCTGGAAGAACACCGCCCGTCCGGTTGCAGATCACCATGTGTATGTCGCCCGTCTCGTTCTGCGCCCAATTCTTCATCTCTCAGCGCTTTTCCAGCCCGATTTCGTCATTTAATTCTTCATCTCTTCGTTCATTCCCGGTTACAATTTATTTACAAAAATAAATAAACCTAGATCTAGACTAATCTATTACATTGATCAAATCAAACAAATCTAGTCTACTGCGTGGATTTTCTCCGAGGGCAAAACAAATCCGAGCAATCGTAATTAAAACCACGGTTTATATGCATGCAAAATAAAACATTAAAATCCATGACAATTGGATACCGCAAAATGTGATCTAACAGATTCTACTATCCAATTTCAATTTTAATGTCCACTTAATTAAATTACAATTTAAAAATTGAGTCCTAAACAAAGGGCTTTGATACGCTTGTTGGGGAATGATTCGCATGCATCTATTCGGGATGAATATTTAAATACAAATTTAATTCATTAATTATTACTAGCATGAATTAATCCTATATTAATTCAAATAATAATTGCAACAACAAATCATGCATATAAAAAAGCCACACGAAACCTACGATTCGCGGAATCTACGAGTTTACGTGAACGCACCTCTCTGGGATGGCAAAGTGACTTCGGTTAGGACGGAACCAAAAAGGACTTCCCAAGTATTCCCTTAGCCCTTGCTCTCGACAATCCGTGGAAGGATACTTGTTTAACAATTAACAAAAGGAAAAAAATAAACTTTGTTGCACCACTTTTGTGGATTTGCTAATATTTCCAAAGACATGGAATTGTTCTTGGGAATGAACTAATCATCCCCTATTTATAGGAGAGGGGGTGAACGAAATTTTTAGTGAATTTTCAATGTGGGATAAGACTTTTCTTGGTCACCAAGAAATCTTGAATATATCCCATATATTCTCTTTTCCCATAATTAAAATATTCCACAAAAAATCCCACCTCCTCATATATGGACATAATTTTTAAAAAATTACTTAAGCAAGAATCCAAGATTTGGATCTTCTTGAATTTATGAGATATTCTTGTATTTCAAGAAATACATATCTTCCATAATATCTTTTCAAGAAAATCAAGAAAATCTTTCTTGCCCATAATATTCAAAAATTTTAAAAATCTCTTAATGAATAACCAAGTGGGGAGATTTCTTGAATTTAATGAGATAATCTTGTATTCCAAGAATACATATCTTCATTCCATAACAAAATTCAAAGAAAATCTTTCTCCTCTTTTATTCATAATTTTCAAAAATAATGAGGAAATATAAGCAACAATATTTATTTTATTTTAATCACCTTTTTCGTTATTGGACTATATGTTGGGCTACTCGGGGGGCCTTTAGGAGAATTAAGATTGGACCTTCTAATGGATCTTGAATATCTAATATTGAGCCACAATATAATTCAAGCCCATAAATATTAATTAATCCCACTACATAATTAATATTTGACTATCCATCTTAACCCATATTACAGTCAATATGGCTCCTAGGTCATTATTTCCGTGTTTAAGATTATCTAGCCCATTAATTAATTCAAGCCACCTGAAATAGCTTTCCATTAATTAATATCTTTTGTCCTTGGTCTAGGAACGGTTCAACATTATTATCCATACAGGAAACAAATTCCACTTGCAAGATTTGGTATGATAAAACTTATGAACCTCCCAAGAGGGCAAATCAAGCAAGCGCATTGCTACACACGATTCTTCGGATTAAATCTTAGCAATCACATGTGACCAATAATATTGCCCAAGATAAAAGTACGATTGAATCTCTCTCTCCATTCGCTACCCATGATAAGTCAAAGCAATAGTTACCGATCCCACGTGATCCTATTTAAGGGACGAAGGTTAAGAAACAACGAACCACCGAGGTCTAATTCTTTCCATGTTGGATTCTGGAAGAATTTATCCTCCCAGAGGTCCTATTCAAAGATCACCATGCACTAGTGTAATCTCTTGGTCAAGACAAACCAATCCGAGCCTTACACCTCAACCTTTCGCGATGGTTGTTCATTTCCATCTAGGTCGTGAACGGGCGTATTTATAGTTACAAAAGGATTGTTAATTTAATCTTCGCGTGATGGGGTATCACTAAATTAACTGATGTAACACGCATTTAATTATTGAAGCAGTTATGCAAAGAAATATATATAACATTCATCATATTTAAAGCATCGCTGATAAACAATTTATTTCAGTAAATAAGTCTGGAAATTCAGTTTCGATTATACAAAGTAAAAAAGCATACTTTTCAGTATAATCCCCAACAAGCCATTGGGTAGACTATGTACATATAACAGCTTCTTTATAGGTGGATGGCTCATGAGAATCCACCTCTTCAACAACTTGCAATGCATAACCCACCATATCCTCAAACATATATCGCCTTGGATCCTCAACTCCAATCCTTCTAGCTCGATTAAGAACTATACTGTACGGTCTTGTCTCAGATGGTTGAGATTTTGGTGGTGATGCATCTTTTAGCTTCGATGTCGAGAATGGAGTGTTGTTCTCCATCTTCCTTTTGTGACTCACTCTGCCTCCTGCTTGTCAACACTATTGTTTTATGCGATGCAACAATACTTTTCACGATGGGGTTAAACATAGAATTCTCATCAAAATAACATTTCGCTAACTATGACTTTTACTTTTAACGATGGAGACCCAGATTCTATACCCTTAACACCGTTTCCATAATTTGTTAAAAACTCTTTTTCGTCTTTGGCTCAATTTACCCTCATTTACATGATAATAAACAAGACATCCAAAAGCTCTCAAATATAGAGTAATGTAGACTTACGGACCACACCTCGTAAGGTGTTTTGAGTTTGATACTGTGTGAGGTGCACGATTTATCGTGTAACATGTCAGATCTTGACGCTTCGCCCAAAAATCTTGCTAATCCGGCAAATCCAGAGCATGCATCGCAGCTCTCTCCGAAGTCATGTGTCGATTCATGCGTTCGCTACACCATTACATTATGGTGTATCTAAAATTGTATGATGTCTTGTGATCCCTTCATTCTTATAGAACTCATCGAAATCGAGAAAAGCGTAATTCCGGACCATTATCGGTTCGCCTTTTTTGATTTTCTTCCCTGTTTGATTTTCCACCAACATCTTCCATTGCTTGAAACTCTTGAAAGCTTCATATTTGGGAGATGAATTTAATAAAAGATATATGATTTTGATTAAGATCCCAAAACCCCGAGTATGACATGTATTTAATAATCTTGATAGTTGTCGAAGTCGATTCGGTTTTAGAGTATTCAGGATGTTATACGCAAAATAAATTAGATACAAATATTCATCCCAAATAGTTTCAATTACTTCCCCCAACACAAGTTCCGGTCCAAGAACTCAAGTTTCAGAGATGAAATTTTTTTCGAAGGGCAAGAAGAAGAAATAAAAGAATATTTTTATTTGATGAGAAACCCGAGAATCTTAAGACTCATATGGAAACCCAGATATCAAGAATATTAGATGAAATCAAGAATCGAAGAATCAGATATTTTGCCAAGATAGTTCAAGATTAAGATTGAGATAATCAAGATTCAATAGGAGATCAAGACTCAAAAGACTCAAGATTTTTTCTTCAAGGGTAAGAAGACTCAAGACTCAAGAACACTGAAGACTCAAGTAAAGATCGAGAATTGAAGATCAAGAATATAGACACAAAGAATTATCAAGACTCAAGAATGTATTTACATGCTCGTAATAAACCTTGAATGTTCGAGGCAATCGAATATATATTATTCAAGGATGCAATCGGTAGAAAACGTATATTCCTTAGAAAATTAGATATTGCCCAAGACATTCCCATGCGCACAAAAGGAACTAAGTCGGAGTGTTGTTAAGGTTATATCAACTCGTAGTTTGTAACCAAAAGAGCCGTTGAAGGTGTCTGCACCTTAACCGGAGACAAAAGTCAAAAAGAGGGAAGACAACATTGTACCATATCGACAACCGACAAGGATGTGTCATTGAAAAAGATGTCGAAGTACAAAGTTCGGTGACAAAAAAAAGTGAAGACCGCTACATGAAAGGCTATTGCCTAAAAACGTGTTAGGGAGTTTCAAACCCTAAATATAGCCGTTCACACACCATAAGATAAACTCACAGCTTTATCTCTCCAACGGATAGTTTTCAAAAGTGACCTTGGTGTATACCTATAAATACCGGTGACCCTCTACATTGTAAGGTTACGGGGGAAATTTATAAGCAACTCAAGAAGCTCAAACTTATTATAGCAAAGTTAAAGCACTCGAAAAACTTAGAATTTCCCAAGTGCTTTTATATTGAAGAAAGCACACTAAACTGTTTTCAGCTTGATAAGACATATCCAAAGCTTAGTCGAGATATCCTAACCTTTTGCATTGTACTTCATTGTACTTCATTGTAAATGATATCTCATCCTAGTTGGAAACCAACCAAGAAACCCCAAACCCTTGAGAAGGTAGTTGGAGTGTGTTTGTTGGTGAGAAGAGTTTAAAGAGTTAGTAAACCACGCGGAGTAGTCGAGAAAACTCTAGAGGAGAAGTTAGTAAGCTGCAGAGGTAGTCTGGAAAAGCTTGTTTCAGGTTTGAGTAAGTAAACCACGGAGGTAGTCGAAAGCTCAAGGTCTGGGTTGAGGGGTAAACTACGGAGTAATGTAAAGCTCGAGGGCGAATTGTAAGTAAGTAAACCACGCGAGGTAGTCGTAAAGCTCGAAGTGATTAGTGAATTTCTCGAGGATCGGAGAGTGGACGTAGGAGCTTGAGTCTCCGAACCACTATAATTGTTGTGTTGTTTATTGCTTTTTTATCCGGTGCTTAACTGTTGCATTGAATTGAATTTGAAAGCATACTTTTCACTGATATTCAGTTGGAATCAATCCACTGAAGTTGCATAACTGAATCATAGCTTAATCACTATTCCATTAAAGAAGGTTTTCAGCAAAGCTTAAAACGAGTATAAACTAAGGGCCAACCATTCAAGACATCCGAAAGTAGCTAGAATGATAGTTACCAACCCGAACTTAATCTTCGAGGGTTCGGTAAGTTAGTTATCGATCCAAGCAACTCGGGATCTCTAAACTCGAGGACTTCGATTGGGATTATCGAGGTATCGAAAGTTACTTCGAGGATCAATTGTCTCAAGACTTTTTGACTCGGAAGCGATCTGTGCTTCTTTAACCTAATCTTGAGGATTATCGACCCGGTTAACCTCGGTTAGAAAAAGTTTTCAAAACATCAACACGTGTATTTCCCCATACACGTGTAAGACTTCGTTTGCAGGGACCAACAAGTGGTATCGGAAGCGTTGGGTTCAACTTGACCACCCTTTGTTGACCAAAGTTTTATTTGCTAAAATACTTGTGGTCTATCCGAATCGATCTTATTTTTGTTGAATTTTTTCAAAAGCTCGGATAAAAAATGTCTTCTAAAACTTCCCATGTTCTCGGCGGAGAACTATGATTTATGGAGGCGTGAGAATGCAGCTCACCGTATTCCAAACATGAGCGATATGTGGAGAGTGGTCTCAAGGACCATTCCAATTTATGTGGTGAATCCAGAGGAATGTAAGATGATGAGAATTGATCCTAGAGCAGATTTCCTAAGTCGATGACCAACCGACTCGAGGAGAGAAAGTTAGTCAATCTAGACTACATTCTTAAAAGACACACTATACAAGACAATTGATGATGGTGTGATGGGAATGATCTCTCACCGTGTCTTCGCTAAAGATATTTGGGATACACTAGTCAGAATGTGTCAAGGCACAGATCATATCAAGGAAAACAAACTTTCAGTGGCAATTGGAAAGTTTGATAGTTTTGAAATGGATGATGGTGAATCAATAGACAAATTGGAAGTCAGGTTCACTAGCATCATGAATGATCTAAATGCACTTGGAAAGAAATATCCACAAAGAGAAGTTGCATTGAAAATTCTTAGAGGTCTTTCTAAGAAATGGGATATTCATGCAAGTGGTGATTGAAAACACCAAGAACATTAATTCAACGCCATACCAACGAAGTCTTCTCTCTCGAGTCAAGGCCTATGAATTTGTAATTGATAAGAAAACCAAAAAGGCTGACGACAACAAAGATGATTCATCATCTAGTAAGAATGTGGCTTTAAAAGCCAAAGATAAAACACAGAAAACTAGAGAGTTCGAGAACCCCCATGCCAAAAATCGGGATGAGCTTGAGGAAAAGCTAAAGACCGATGGCAAGGAGGTTTGAAAGACTTAATAGTAGATTTGGAAAATACAAAAAGCTATTACAGGGAACCAAAAACCGTAAGAAACCCGAGGATGATCAACCGAGAAGAAGAAGGACACGAAAATCGAAGGATCTTCATCCAAAGAAGGACTCCAAGTCCAAAAGAAGAAAGTGATCGGGATGATGATACCAACAGATGCTATAATTGCCAAAAGAAATGTCACTTCGAAGATGATTGTCCAGATTTGAGTGCTAAGGAGAGAAGAGAAAGGCAAGCTAAAAGAGAGGCGAAGTTCTCAAGCAAAAAAGGCCATGGTTGCGAAGAAGAACACTCGGGAGGAGGGATCTAGCTCTTGGATGAGATATTTCTCGACAAGTGAAAGTTGATGACATTTGTCCGATGGCCATTGAGGAGGTAAACTCTTCTTTCTCTGTTGTTGCTCCTACACTAGCACAAGAGTTTTCAAGTTCCACCGAAAACAATCATTTTGACCGATGGATTCTTTTGAGAATCGATGAAGGACTATCTTTGTTTACAAGAATCGCTAAATAGAACTCAAGAGCGAGAATAAGGAATCGAAAGTCGAAAAATCTAAAATGGAAAGACTTCTGCAATATTGGAAATCACTTCTCAATTAATGGGAGCTACCGATGAACCTGGATGTTTCGAAAGTACAACTCTCGAGAAAGAGAAGTTGATAATGACCCTAATCGAAAAAGCTAGAGAAATCCACCAAGAGATTCAACTAATCGGGACTAAGTTCAATGACCTCTCTCGAGAAGCATGAAACTCTACGTAACCTGTGGAGGATAGTGCATGAAGAAGTTAACTCTATTGAATAATGCATCTAATGTAATAGATGAAATTCAGAGTTACCGAGATCCGCCACTATAAAATCGGATTGGGATACATTCGAGGGGAACCTCACAATGTCATCTTCCAAATCTCGCATCAAGTAAGAAGAAGACAATCTTTGTAAAAAACCAGTGGCACCCACACTTCAAAAATCAAGTAATGCCCAAGGTTGTAGACAAGGGAAAAGGACCTATGGTCTCGATAAAACCGAATGATCGTAGGAAAGCCCAAATCCTCGGTGAAGGCTAGAAAAACCGAGCACTTCGATTCTGGAAAATTTCAGCAAGTACTTCAAAGCCAAAGTTAAGAATGCAAACCCGAAAAGGCTCCACATTGAACCATCAGAGGAATCCTCGATGAGAAAACTTTCGCCAGAGACATTCTCAATGAAGAAACCAAGTCCTCAAGATATCTTGAAAGACCCAGGGCAAAGATGCAGATAACCCGAACCCCACTTGCCCTAAGGGTAAAGGTTATTCGAACCCGAAGTCAACAAAGATTTAGACAAATTTTGCGACAAAAAGCCAAAAACAAAATGAACAAAAGGCTGAACCAAAGAAAAATTCAAAGTCCATGTTCATGCTAAAGCTAGACACATACACGGTAAAACCGCTAAGGCACCCGTAGAGTAGTAAATGTGTATGTTGATGTTTCTGGGAAGACAAATTAGCCAACAAAAAGTGATTAGAGTTGTCGCAAATTTGGATTAGAAAAGGTACATCTAACCTTGTAGGACCCTACACAAATTGGGTACCTAAAAATTGATCATTTTTCGAGGAGAAAAACAAGGGCAATCGAATCGACTAAAAGATCACATGGCAATCGATGAAAGAGAGATGAAAAAGCTCGATGTATGGTATATCGACAAAGGGATGTTCAAGACATATGACAGATTCAAGAAGATACTCGGTGACTATGTTGAACAAAGAGGCCCACAGATCACTTTTGGAGATAACCCAAGGGATAGATCAAGGATATGGAACTTTGGAAATCGACTCCGCCATATCCATGGTGTTTCATATGTATTCGATTGAAGCATAATTTGCTTTCAATAAGCCAATTCCGTGATAAAGGTTTTAATGTTGAGTTTCTAAGAACTTATGTTTTGTGAAAGATGATACAACACGGAAAATATTACCGACCGGGGTACTAGAAAAGGAAATGTATCTTGGCCGATGGAGTTCAACTCCTAAAGATACATGTTTAGTTGCTAAAAGTTCCACAGATACCGCTTGGTTATGGCATAAAAGAATGAATCACCTAAATTTCAAAACCCTCAATAAGCTTGCAAGATTAGCTCTTGTGAGGGTTGCCCTAATGAAGTATTGATAAAGGAACATATTTGTGATGTGTGCTTAAAGGAAAACAAGTTAAAAGCATCATTTAAGAGCAAAGTAGATGTCTCTACCGACGAATACTTCGCCATCGCATATGGATCTTTTTTGGTCCTATAACACCGATGAGCACTAATGCAAGAAATACACATTGGTAGTAGTTGATGACTACTCAAGATATACTGGGGTCATATTCTTACCGAAGAAAGAGACTCGGGATAAAATTGCCGAGTTTCTTGAAAAGGCTCAAGATTGAGAAAAATGAAAGTGTGGTCAAAATCGATCGACAAAGGAACTGAATTTATAAATCATATCATATCCGATTATTGTGTAGCAAATGGAATTACTCATGAAACATCACCGCAAGGACCCTCAACAAAATGGTGTTGTCGAAAAGAGAACGGAGGACTCAAAGAAGTTCTCAAGGACAATGATGTTGGTCGATATTCCTAAAAGATTTTGGGGTCGAAGTAATCAACATTGCATGCTACTCAAACAGATCCATGTTGACTAAGAGTCAAGGCAAAACACCCTATGAGCTTGGAATGAAAAAGGAAGCCTCTTGTTTCTTTCTTTTCGTGTGTTTGGTTGCAAGTGTTTCATACACAATAATGGTAAAGATCGGTTGAAAACATTTGATAGTAAAGTTCGATGAAGGAATATTCTTAGGATATTCTCAAGTCGAAAAGCTTCGTGAGTTTACAAATCGTAGGACTCTTATTGTGGAGGAAACACCTCATGTTATTTTTGGATGAATCTACTTGTGTTCGTAAGAAACAGAACATGACGCAGATGAACTGACTAAGAGGATCACCAGATTAAGCCCCGAAACAGAAAGATAAATCATCCATCGAACTCCGAAAAAGAAAAGGTCGGCCACTATCTATGATTGGAGTGACTCGCATCAGATAAAAAAGTTCAGGATGGAACTCGTGATGGTGAGACTCAGGAAAACCAACACTAAAGTGACCAATCTGAGCGGACACAGGCCTGGACTCGGGTATGTGATGCCAATGAAGATGTGGTCGCTGGTGAGGCAAATTCTGAATTTATCAACCAAAGGGGAACAAATGTCTCGACAATGTTCAATAGAATTTCCCATGAGGAAGATGATTCCCTTTCTCCTTTTCATTTGTCCCTCGAAGTTTCTCTAATTAAATGAACTTAACATTTCAAATGTTGAGGATACTAATGTAGGGGAACATCAAGAAGAAAATGGTTAGATAGTCACCCTACAAGTCGATTGTGGTGATCTAATCAAGGTGTTAAAACAAGAAGGTTCCATGGTGAAAGTGCACTATTCTCGCCGTTTCCATCGAGAAAGAACCCACCGAGATTGGTGAAGTTTCTACAAGATTCTCATCGATTACCGCTATGCAAAGATGAAATAATCAATTCTCAAGGAATGAAGTATGGGAGCTAGTAGATAGACAGGAAAAGGCACAATGTCATTGGAACCAAGTGGGTTTTTAATAATAAAAGAGATGAAAACAACAACATTGTAAGAAAACAAGGAAATTTAGTTGCACAAAGTTATTTCCAAGAAGAAGGCTTGGATTATGATGAAACCTTTGCAGACCATTGCCAAAAGACTAGGAAGCCATCGATTGTTTCTTGTGATACGCTGCCCACATGAAGTTCACAAGTCTATCAAATGGATGTGAAAAGTGCATTTTCCGAACGGGTGTGCTTAAAGAAGAGGTTTATGTGGAACAACCTCCCCGGTTTCAAACAGAATGACCAAGTTTTAAGGTGCTCGTAAAAGCTTTTGTATGGTCTCAAGCAAGCACCTGTGAGTATGGTATGATACTCTTTCTCAATTTCTTACTAACCATGGTTTTGTCAAAGGGATCAATTGATAGAACTCATTTCAGATAGAAGATGGGGGAAGATATCTTACTAGTTCGAGATATATGTTGATGACATCATTTTGATCTCCAAACCATCACCCGGTGAAAAGTTTTCAACACCGATGAAAGACAAGTTTGAGATGTCAATGATGGGAGAGATGAATTTCTTTCAGTCTTCAAGTGAAACAATCAAAGGAAGAAATATTCATCAACCAGAAAAGTGTACCGTAGAGATCCGGATTGCTAAAATATGGTGTACGTAATTGCAATGCGGTTAGGATTCCTATGAATACTAACTACAAGATGGATCCCGATTCTCAAGGCAAATCGGTGAGTCATACCGATTATAGAGAATCATGGATCATTGCTCTATCTCACGACAAGTAGGCCGATATAACATTTGATTTCGATATGTCCAAGATACCAAGCTAATCCTAAGGCTAGTCACACGGAGGTCGCCAAAAAGATAGATACCAAGCATCTAAGGGCATGCGAATAGAGGATTATGGTATCCACCGATGATAACTTTGAATTAACCGGTTACTCAGATCTTTGATTATGGAGGTTGCAGGATTGACAAGAAGTCCACTACAGGAACTTGTCAATTTCAGGAAGTAGTCGATATCTTGGTTTTCGAAGAAAAAAGGACCTCAAGAAAACAACCAAGATCGAATAATACATAATTTGCGGAAGTCAAGCAGGCTTTATTCTTCGGCTCGCACAACAATTAAGGGATTATAAAGTTGTAGCCAATGAAGTACCAATATTTTGTGACAATAATAGTGACATTGTTATTTCACAAAATCCAGATTGCACACACCGGATGCAAGCATGTGGATATCGAGACATCACTTCGCCGAGATCATCCTAGAAGAAGAAGGACATAAGGATGGAGAAAATTCATATCGATATAGAGAGTCGATATCTTGACTAAACCTTTAGGTCAATCAAGATTTCGTGAACTTTCGATTGAATTGGGGATGTTAGATCTGTGTGTTTAGAGTAAAAATCAAAAAAATGAAGATTTTCAGATGCATGAAGTTTTCTCGAGAATTCTACCGAGAAGCTCGGGATAAAATGGAAATTTTGAATCGAGTCTCAGAAACTCAGACGCATCAAGGTCAAGATTAAAAGGTTAGCATCGAACCCATTCAAGATTAAAGATTATAATCGACATTTTATTAAGGTCGATGACTTCAAAGAAGACCGATAGAGATAAATTAGTCAAGAAGTAATGACTCATGCGACTCATTTATTGCTTAAGTGAAACTCAAAGAATCATTTGCAATAAATACAAAAACACCTAAGGAAAGTTTTTGGAGGATCGCTTTAAATTCGAAGAAGGTCAACGGTCATTTAATGCTCATACATTAATGACCAATGAGGATATTTTTGGGGTTTACTTTTCGGAGATCGCTCGTTTCAGATAACCCGATTAACGGAGATTAATCTCAACCGTTGTTTTCACCTAACCAACGCGATTTCCCACGATCTCGGTTATTTATACCCCAAAAGCCATTCAAGCCAAAATTTTATCAAACCCTTCATTCCCAAATCCTCCAAAAAAAAAAATCCCCTGCCCGAAAAAACTCAAACCCTAAAAACTTCATTTCTTCAATCAATCTCTAAAAATGGCCCCAACCTTGTTCGAGAGATTAGCCAAACCAACAAGCCTTGGTACGAGTTCGTTGTCTCACCGACAGCACAACCAACTCAAAGCCAAAGATGAGGCTCGCAGATATGATTCGATGGCAAAACTCACTCCATCTAGTCGCAGTTTCCCGCACTGTGAGTACGCGAAAGAGGTAATCTAATTCCTCTCAGAACCGGAGAGATGAAGAGGATGGTTTACACTCTAAGATCATCAGATCACACTTAGACATTCGTGGCCCAAATACATCGATTTTGAGAGGGGAATTGCGTACATAATTCCAAAGAATTTAAATGATGTTTTTGAGCTATGTGATAGAGAGAGGATCCTTCTATGTATATGTTGGGAAGAGAGCAGGAGTTTTTAGATAGGATTATGAGAATCGTGAAATTTGAGGCTACATTGTATAAGAGGCATTTGAAGCCACAATATCGAAGTTTTGATGGATACGCGAGCAAATGTATCATGAGTCTTTGTGGGAGTTTTTGAGCGCATCAATTCCTCAAGCTCGACCGATGGCGGGCGATCGAGGCTTCTCCCACCACCGACTTCAAATGGGCCAAATTTTGATTCGCATCCAAGGATTTTGAGCAAGCCAGCGCCAAAAAGAAAGCTTAATCCGGGCGATTTCAATTAAAGGCAAGATCCACCATGAACCAAAATAGCTTTATATTTTGGAGATGTGCGAGAGCGGGGAGGACATTTCGCTAATTCGACCTTCATTCCCTAAGTCCAAGGTGTTTCCCCTTCAAGCCCATTGTCGCGGGAAGAACAGCCATCGAGATGAAGAAAAAGAAAGCAGAATCACCAAAAGTCGTCATATCGAAGAGACCCAACAAACTGTGGGGAAGGTTTTGTTTGAGGCAAAGATGGAGCGCGGGTGAGAAGCTAAAGAAGGGTAAAACTTTGCCCCCGCAGTAAGATTGGTGGTTCTTCAATTTATGAAGACGGCAAAGGATTCCAAGAGATTCAACCCGAGGGCCAAATCGCCGCACCGCCATCGTAGTTTTCGCTCATGTTATCTCAAAGGCACAAGAACAGACCGAGGAGCCAGTGTCTTCTCGAGGTGCTTGAGACTTCGCACGGCTCGCGCATAAAATTTCTCAGAAATTTAAATGAACTCAGCCTCGTAGATTCCTACTAAAGATGTGGCTGCTCGCAGATAAGAGCCAATCCAGAGTCAATTGAGGACGCTTTCAAAGACAGTTCTTAACCCACTCAGATGTAAATCGAGGACCGATCGCACAAAATATCTCAGAGGTCAGACTCGTGGAGCAATTTATTCTTGATGAGCCCTCGAAAGGATCTACTTCTTTGATCCAAATTGATGGTTTGAACCGGAATCCGTGAGAGCCTTAGACGGAAGTTAAGTACGGGGCCGAAGACGGAGCGATGAGGAAGGGGGAACGGTTCATTCTCGATCATACCCCCGAAGGCTCAAACCATACCCCCGATCCGCAAGATGTCTTTCTGATTTAAGGTCGATCAGGTTCATCCTCAACCGCACTCTTCCCGGAGATGTTTGATATTCTTTTGCATTGTGAGGGGAAGACCGGGTGGAATGAGGGAGACAACCTTCCTCGACCGACTTCTCGTGGTTCGGAGGACAAAGCAAAAGTGGATGAAAACTTCGATTTTGATGAGCCGGTTCGAGAGGAAGAGACCGAAAGAGAGATACCGAGGTTGGTGCCCTTAGGAAACAAAAGACAAATTTCAAGATGGGGACCAACAGGAGATCTTGAGGATCATTCTCAGATGGAGAAGGATTTTTGGTGCCGATCAATCCGAATCGTCAACTCTCGGATCAAGTTAAGACTCTTCAGTACCTTTTGGCACTATTAACAATTATGCCAAAGTTATCGAAAAGTTCTATCTTTAATTCTCAATTGTCCGATGCCGTGATCGAGGCGATTGGAGATCGAGCTCGCAGATGAAGTCAAGCTCAGGATGATCAATCAAAGCGAGGTGCGAAGGTTCGAGATTGACCTCTCCCCCGATGGAGAGAAACTTGAGAAGGTTGAGCCAATGATGAACAAGATTGCTCCGATGGAAGAAACATTGGTCAACCAAGCTCAAGATGGAGGATCTTAGTCACTTTTTCAGAACGGTGCTAATCCAAAACACTCGACCTCGCAGATGACCTCCATGGAAGATAAAGTTCGAATGAAAAATTTGGAGGGAGTCAAGGCCGAAGTGAAAATGAACAAAACAAAAAGCACCGGGAGAGAACCGCATTTCTAGAGGTGAAATTGGCGAGAGGAAATGAAGTGATGATCGTCTCGCCAAGTTGATAAACGAGCTCAATGCTCATGACCAAGATGACGAAGATGTTTAAAGAAGCACTCTTCTCGCCGCTTGCCCATTTATCTCAAGAATTTTCGCGGCTAGAACCACATCGTGAGGTCGAAGATTCTAACAAGATCGGAGTATGGAGAGGTGCTCATATGAGCAAAGAGCAATATCACACGGACACAAACCTCTCCAGACTTCTTCCATCTGACGGTACAATAAGGGAAAAGGGAGGTGAAGACTTCAGAAATTATTGATAACGTACTTTGAAGAAAAAGGCACGAAAAGAAGCTAAAATGTATAACCTTATCTAAAGTTCTTAAATGAAGTCGGGTTATCGACAAGATGAAGTTCGCCAAAGTGGAGGTTCATTATCTACCGCTTCTACGAAACCATGATTGATGCTGCAAGAGAGAAGTCGAGTGCTGTGAGCAAAGGTTGGAACAATAAAGGCCGCCGAATTGCTTCTACGAAGCAGGAAAGCCTTGACATTGCTCAACCCGAGAGCAAGCGGCGAAGGCTTCTAAGCCAATCCCAGAAAGTCGATCTCGACGATGAAGAAATCAAGACCGAAGTCTCAACCAAGAAAGTCTTCAACACAAGAGAGATGCTCAAGACAATCTTTACAGGGACAAGCGTTAAAGCCGCCGCTCGGGTCTCAAAGCGCCGCTCACAGGATCGAAAAAGAAGATGAAGAAGAGCGAGGCGAAGGAGTGAATTCAAGAAGTTTGGCGGAGCAAGAGGAAAGGAGACATCAAAAGCACCGAAGTGACCACACGTTGATAAATGGATGCCTATCAAACCTCAACGACATGTGGAAGAGGTCAAGAGAACCTTCCGTTCTATTATGATGTCAGGAAGTGGGAGAGGGAAAGCTCAGATCGTAATGAAGCGTTCGTGAATATCTCCTAACCTTCATCCAAAATATCTCCAAAGTTGGATTGAAACTTATTACGAAGGAAAGGTGTACAGATAGTTTCTCCTCGTCCATACTCCTACCCTCCTCCAAGACTTGGTAATGGCTTGGTGAATGAGAAGGCCATTACTCAAGGAATCGTCAAGATCTTACCGGTCACTGGGTTTGACAAGAAACAATGGGATATCATCAAAGAGAGAAATGAGCCAAGAAGAGGTTTTCGGAATGTTCAACTTTGGAGGTGCCTAATGGCGAAGTTGAAGAAGAAGCAAACCGGAAGAGCGTAAGATCAAGAGCCAAATCAAGATCAAGATCAAGACTCGTAAGATTCTCAGATTCTTTAAATTTTGTTTTTTGATTTTGTTGATTAATTCCATTGTAAATCAGAATGGTATACCAATCATCAATGAAAACTTATCATTTATGCTCAAAAAAGATAATATCTCATTATCTTATTTATATGTCTTTTATATTCGATATGCCGAAATGAATGTCTCTCGAACCGATTCAGGTGTTGATAAAGGAAATTGTTTAAGATATTTGGTGATGAACTATCTAAGAAGATTCATTATCAAGAAATTGTTGAAAGATTAACTGCTGGGAGATTCTCTCAAATTATTAGAGATTCTCTTATTAGAAAATTATTGGGAGACATAACCAATCTTGTAATATGATAAACCTAAAAACCCGAAAGTATAGGTTATATGTTTGTAACAAGATAGGTTTTGGCATCATCAAAAAGGAGGAAATTGTTGGAGATGAATTTAATAAAAGATATATGATTTTGATTAATATCCCAAACCTTCTCGAATTTTATATGTTCGTAATTAAATTGAGCATTGAAGTCAGATTCCGCCAGAGTATTCGTGGACGTTATCTCGCAAAATGTATACCAAAGCAGATATAGATAAAGATAGGTTCTCAAGACTCGGAGAACTCAAGATAGTTTCAAGAACCAAGTTTCAAAGTAGAAATCGTTTTGAAGACTCAGCTGAGAAACCGAGAATCAAGACTCGTGCAGGAAACCGAGATATCAAGACTCAAAAGATGAAACGGTGAATCAAGATTCAAAGACAAGTACTCAGATCACCAAGATATCACCGTAAGATAAATCACGTCAAGACTCAAGACTCAAGACTCAAGACGCAAGATCAAGATCAAGATCAAGATCAAAGATCAAGATCAAGAATAAGATGAAAGACAAAAGAATTATCAAGACTAAAGAATACTAAATGCTCAAGATAAACCCGAATGTTCCGGTGCACTAAATATATCTATCTCAAGGATGCAATCGGTAAGATCGCGATTCCTTAGAAAATTAGATATTGCCCAAGACATTCCTATGCGCATAAAAAAGAACTAAGTCGTATGTTGTTAAGGTTATATCAACTCGTAGTTTGTAAACCAAAAGAGCTGCTTAATGTGTCTACCTTTAACCGGAGACAAAAGTCAAAAGAAGAATACAACATTGTACCATACATCGACATCGGCTGTGTCAGCCAAAAAGATGTCGAAGTACAAAGTTCCGCATCGCAAAAGTGAAGACGCCATATGAAAGGACGGGCTTAAAACGTGTTAGGAGTTTCAAACCCTAAATATAGTCGCTCACACACCATAAGAGGAAACTCACGTTTATCACTCCAACGGATAGTTTTCAAGAGTGACCTTGGTGTATACTTATAAATACCGGGTGACCCTACATTGTAAGGTTACGGAAATTTATAAGCAACTCAAGAAGCTCAAACTTATTATCAAGAAAAGTTAAAGCACCTAAAAACTTAGAATTTCCCAAGTGCTTTTATATTGAAGAGAACTCACTAAACTGGTTTATCTTGATAAGACATATCCAAAGCTTAATCCAGATATCCTAACCTTTACATTGTACTTCATTGTAAAGGATATCTCATCCTAGTTGGAACGAAATCAAGAAACCCCAAACCCTCGGAAGGTAGTGGAGTGTGTTTGTTGGTGAGAAGAGTTGTAAAGAGTTAGTAAACCACGCCGGAGTAGTCTAAAACTCTAGAGGAGAAGTTAGTAAGCTACAAGAGGCAGGTAGTCCGAAAGCTTGTTTGTGTTTGAGTAAGTAAACCACGGAGGTAAATAAAGCTCAAGGTCGGGTTGAGTAATAAACTACGTGAGTAGTCGTAAAGCTCAGGCCGAAGTTGGAGTAAGTAAACCACGCGAGGTAGTCGTAAAGCTCGTAAGTTGATTAGGGAATTTCTCCGAGGATCGCAGAGAGTGGACGGCAGTGAGTTTCGAAAGTCTCCGAACCACTATAATTGCCGTGGTTGTTTATTGCTTTATCCTGTGGCTTAATCAAGCAGTATCGGGACTCTGAATTTTGAAAGCATACTTTTCATCGATATTCGGGCTGAATCAATCCATCGAAGTTGTATAACCTAATCATAGCTTAATCACTATTCCATCTGTGAAGGTTTTTCTTGTGCAAAGTTAAAACGAAAGTATAAACTAAGGGCCAACCATTCTGCGACATCCGAGTAGCTAGAATGAGAAGCTACCAAACCGAATCTCATTCTTCCGAGGGTTCAAGAAGTTAGTTATCTCATCCAAGCAACTCAGATCTCTAAAACTCCGTGACTCATTGATTATTCGAGGTATCCGAAAAGTTGTTTCAGGATCACTGCCTCAAAGAGACTTGACCTCGCAGCTGACCAGGCTTCCTCGTACCCAATCTTCGTGGATTATCCGACCGTCAATTTCGCTAGAAAAAGTTTTCAGTAACACTCAACACGGTATTCCCCATACACGTAAGACTCGCTTGCACCGACCAACACTTCACTTTTTAAGCTTCATCATAATTACCAAGTCATTCTTGAGTAGTCATCAATCATAGACACGGCGATTCATCCATTTCCCAAAGATTCAACACTTGTAAGGTCCCCAACAATCGAATGGATATAATCGCGTGTCTTTTGTTCTATGAATGCCTTCGGGGAAACTTTCATGCACATGAAGCTTCCCAAAAAAAAAATAGTGTTTCACAAAACCAAGACTACCGACCTTGTGGCCACCAAGAAAATCATCTTGACAGAATTCCAGATCCCTCGCTCCTCATGTTGCCAAGTCTCATGTGACATAACTTAGTCAAATTGTCTTTGTGAACTTCCGATGATGCAACAACAAATAATTGGAACCTTGCAAAAGTACAAAAGTTCTCGCTTCACACCTTTCGTAACCCATTAGAATCTTTGTAAACATACATAACTCCACATTCACCCTCAAACCTAAACCCTTACCCGCCCAGGAAGACTAAGGATATCATATTTTCGGCCATTTGTGGAACATGTCTAACATCGCTCAATGTGCAAAAATTTACCATCATGTGTCCATAATTGAATCGAGTCTATTCCAACCTCATTGCAAACCTGAATCGCTGGCCATAGAAATATCAGCTTCCATCCATTTGCTCGTAAGTTGTAAACCAATTTCCCATCTTATTTATTAAGATGATAGCAATCGAAGAACCCACATAACATCAGGTGACGTGTTTGTCCATTAGCAACTGGGACTACATCCTCTTTGGAGTTGGTGTCACTTCCTTGAAGAACAACGCCAGCCAAATTCGCTTTGTCTTCCTCGCTTCTTTCGGACAAATCATTTCCAATGACCGCTTTTTGCAAGTGTTACAGATATCGCCCCTGGCTTCAGACCCTTCGACCCAGGCTTCTTTGGAATTTCTTTCTTTTCCGAATTTTCTGGTGTCCTTTGTTCCCACCAGCTTACTAGTTCACCGGGCTCGATTATCTTAATCTCCACCCACTTTATGTCGCAGAATCCCTCCTCTAGTATGTATAGATGATCGACCTCTTTCCATGATACAAATGCCTTTTCCCAACAATGAAAGATCGTAAGACAAAATTTCATATTACAAAGGCAGAGAAACCAATAACTAAAGTAAAGATCCCTCATCATCAACTTTTAACATCAATATTACGCAGAATTATAATAGAATTGTATTCAATTGATCCAGTGATGTTCACGAAGTGGCTGACCTTCACGACATACATAAATTGAACATACATTGTTTCAACAACAACTAATTGGTTAGCGACTTTGTCGTATCTGGACTTCTAACTTCAACCATCCATACAAACATGATTTCCTCTCCTCCACATCGACTTCGAGAATGATGTCATCTGAGACACAACATGATTGATGAAGTGTGTCTTCCTCCTCCGTAGTATTATCTCACCTTTTTCCAAATCCACCGCCTTTTTTCATCAACAAGGTTTCCCAAATTTTGTTGTTTCAACAAGGCACGGATTTTGATCCGCCATAAACTAAAAACCGTTCTTCCCCGTGAACTTGTCGATTTTTTCACGCTTATCCCACTTCACATCTTTTCTCGCCAAATTATGCGAAAACCCCCAACAAAGTTTAGATACCTTTGTTATAAATGACGCTAGAAAGATATAAAAAATAATATATAAAACGTAATAAACCGACATCAAATTTTTTATTTGGTTCACTAACAATTTGTTAGCTACGCCCAAGTTGTGTATAGGATTCGAGATATTATTCGTAACCCACATCAATATACAACTCAAATGGGAATATAAATAATACTCCCTAATCCATTGGGCCTGCTAACAAGCCCAAAACCAAAACCACTATGACTAAATTAATAAGCCCAAACTCAAAATCGACTAGGCCAAAATTAATAAGCCTAAAACCAAAATCGATCGATGCATCTCAGATTAAAAGAGGTGGGCTTTAAATAACATTGTGAAACCTTCACCTTTTTTTCCACAATCCGATGGGATGTAATAGACTTCTTATGATTGGGAAGTTCTCTAACTTTTATACAATTCACGTGGAATAAAAACATAACTTTTTATTTTTACAATTCCAACATAAATAATACACAAACCAATAACACAAAAACAATGAAAAAAAATTGCAATTTCCGCTTCCAAATTACACACTCTCTTACTTTCGCGATCTTCTTCTTACGAATGTAAAAAAACCTACCAAAAAATCACCAAACGTTTCCAAAATTAACATAATAAACACATCAAATCCATAAATTAAACCACAAAAACAAGAGAGTAAAAAAAGCAAAAACCATAATCAGATTTTAAATAAGCCTTTAGAAAATAGTGAATAATTGAAAAAGTTAGAAATACATAAAATATATATATATATATATATATATATATCAATAAAATTGATAAGCATGCTTTTATGGAGAAATTCGGACAATCCAAAGGATTAATTTGAAGTTTCAGGTTTAGTTTTTTGGACGATGAATCGTAGGAAAAGGTGTGTTTCATTGAGGGAAAAGGCGGGGATAAAAATCGTAAAACCCTCACCACCGCCACCGTCTTGTAGCCTCTCGCCACCACTCATCATCTGACTTTCCATCGTACCTCCCTCCTCCTCCGTCTCTTCAAAATATCCGTCATTGAGGATTTGGCTTTTTTTTTTCGCCCCAAACCAACAACAATAGAAAATCGTAGATCCACCACAAAAACCCCACCACTTAAATAATCAAAACCAGCCACACTTTACACGTTAATCCTCGCCACGCCTCTTCCATCTCTACCTACACACCACCAAAACTTAGATCTATTCCCCCACCACCGCAAAGAAAGAAAGTGAAACTCCTCATTCACAACAGCTATAAACCTTCTCACCATCACCACCCAGATAGAGAGCTGTAGAGAAGAGATCGTGGTGGCAGCTTAGTTTTTTCCGCCCAGATTTAAGATGTAGAGAAAATTGAGATGAGAGAGAGAGAGAGTAAAAATGATCGTGCAGAGAGAGAGAGAGTTTGTGTGTATGATGATAAAATGTTCGAATGATTAGACGGGCTGCGTATGGAGGGTTTTATGCATGAAGGGTAATATGGGCAAAAAATGAAGTTGATCATTATTTTAAAAGTGGTTTGTACCCTATCACAGAGGGTGTCCATTTTATGCACTAGACCCAAGAATTACCCTAATCCGCTTTGATTTTTTTTGATAGTTCATCCAAGACGAAGTTGTCAATTAATTAATATTATTAAAAGTTATATTTTTCCATTTTTTTCATTCAAAGTGTAAAAAGAACTAACTTAGACAATTATGTAAGTTTAGATAAGCTTATACAAAGGCTTTTTTTTTTTACAGAAAAGTAATATATAAATCAAATGCCGAAAAGGCTCCAAGATCGACAAGTGTTCACAATCATTTTAGGAATAAAAGACGGCAGAGAAAAAAGAGAATTACAACCTAAAAAGCAAAACGGAAAAAAAAAATTTCCATTCGGCCCTACTAAATTTAAACTTAATCATTATTATTGTAATTATGTTAAGATATTTAATTATTTGAGAAGAATCAAATATGATCATGTAATTTTGTCGTCCACAAAATAGTCTTCAGAGGTTTTTACTTTTACTATTTTTGTTATTTTGCAATTTTGTTTAATATTTTGAGTTTTGGTCAAAAATGGAAGAAAATATGTTGTAGCATACAAATGATACAAAAAAATGCATCAAGATGTGTTTCTGTGGAGAGGAAGAAAATAGCATCGTTTAATTTCATTTCAACTTAAATCACTCGAAAATACCATCAGAATTAATGAAATTCATGATTTGAAGGCGAATTTACTTAGGAGGTGAATCAAAAACATGAAATTGATCGTAGGGTTTGCTTCTTCGATGAGAGAAAGTTCTTTAATGAGATTTATTTATTTACAAATGATGGAACATAATAAAATGTTTGCATTAATTTATCGATCAAATTTTTCAATTTTCAAAAAATAACTAAATTGATATCAAAAGGACAAAAAATTAATTAAGTAAATTTCATGATTATTTGTACATGGACAAAGTTGCATTGTGATCATTTTTTATTTTCTAATTATTTTCACAATTTGTGTCCTTTGAAATAGTTATGCAGATCCACCTACCAATTGAGATTAGTTGTTGCTGAAAGTATAAAAGATTAGTGCAGAAGCTGGCTAATGCGCCTTTCTAAAACAACGCACTAAACTCGGCAACTTTACTAACAACGTTTTTAAAGATGTTTAAGAAAAAATATGGATATTATATAACTTTAAAGTTTAAATACTTTTTTATAAACAATTACTAATCAAAATGGATAATACTTTATCATGATTATCGTCTAATCGATAAAGATTTATTTATCTATTTAAATTTATGAGAGACGTGCCATCAGAATTGTTGTTGTTCTGGATTTTTTCTTTAGAGGAAAAAAATGAGAACGAATGGCATTATTATGCTTCTACACATTTAATTTGATAGCTTTGTAGTATTTTGTATGCATACAAATATAGTTTTAAATCATAATCAAGAGAAAATTTAAATTTTTATTTGTTAAAAAATATTTAACTAATTATGTACACCTTTCTTCAAATCTAATTACTACTTTTTTTTACTTTTTATTTAACCTTCAATTATCACGATTAATACTTTTTATAATATAAAACACATCTTTCAGCTTATCAACATTAATACCACGTCAGAATATAAAGCCGGTTACATTTCAATAAGTATGCAGAATATACTTTATAAGAAAAGACATACACCTTCAATTATTAGAATTAACACACAATTTTATTTATAAATTACACTCTTAACCAATTTCACATATTTTTCGCAGTTAAACTCGCTTTATTCCATACTTTGTTTTGCCCTAAGCACATCTTTAAAAATTAAATACATTTAAACATATACTTTTTTAATTCCAATACCATTGATATGGTTCTAATGGTAAGAATAATGGTTATATTAGCTGCATGATAAATCAAGATTTCTGAATAAATTTAAGGAGTTTGTATTTGTGACGAACATGGATATTTTTGGAAATTAAAAGTTTTTGACCAAAAATACAATATTAGTAAGTTGTTAAGCAATACCATTATTATTATAATTATTAATTAATTAATTGATTAAAGAAAACGAAAGAAAGTATGTGAATATTTCTTTTTCTTGTAGCATCACAAAGTATGACAAAAAGAATATAAATAATAAAAAAGATGAAATCAAATTCAAATGGGATTCTTTTTTCAATCGCCTACGCATTTCCACTAATCGTGCTTATCACATTCAATTTAATTTTCTTTTTCTTTCTATTCTCAACGCATTATTTATAAAAATTATTAACAAAAAGTATATATTTACAAAAAAAATTATAAACGTAATTCCCCATAATAATTTTTAAAATAAAATTTTATTTTTTTTATTATTTTTCTATTTTGCGCCTTTTTCCCCAAATTACACCTCATTTATATCGAGTTATTTTTCCATTAAGAATTTGTTCCAATTTGATAAAGGTAATTTTAATGTGACGCAACGCATTACAAATTATTAATTAGTATATATTTAATTAAATTTTAATTATTTTATATTTTTTCCCTAACATTAGTATACTTTGTCCAATGATTAAAATGTACTCCACGCCGCATATATTTAATTAAAAATTATACGTACATCATTATTATTGATGCTTGCTATTAGTATATAAAAAAAAGCATACTATTAGAAAAAAAAAGTAGACGATAGTTAGCAGTTATGCTATTTTCACTACGTAGCTTAATTAGATGATACTTTTGTTTATATGAAAGAAAGAATGATTGATAAAGCGCCAATCGCACTAAGAACTAAAATTGGTGGATTAGAAAGAGGATTCATTAATTACTTTTGAATACTATCACCCAGCTTCCATTATTCTTTTTTCATAACCAAACCCGACATCAAATTCCAAGAATCCAACTCGTTAAAATTTATCTTTATCTATTTTTAAAAAATATTTCGATATTATATTAAAATAAAATAAATAGGCATTAGAGAAACTTTCAAATAATAATTTATAAGTTTATATTGAAAAAAAACACAATGAAATCATAAACAATATTATACAATACAATTTAAAATACTAGAATTTAAAATAAGAATGATAGCAATTTTAAGATTAAGTTTAAATTTTAAAAAAATTACTCGGTTCAACCAAATTTAATTTTGGCTAATTTTTTCCGATTCAACCATAAAACGGGTTTTTTTGAGGGTAATTTAACAGATTTTCGCCATTTTTTATTCAACCCGATTCGAAAACTGGGGCTACCATGATTGCTTATTTTTCAGTTAAAATCGCAAAAGATTCAAAAGAAGTTGGCATGTGGGCAAATTGTACTCAAAGCATCTAAATATAGTAAATTATTATAAAACTAAATAATACACACAAAAGTTAAAAGCTTTCTATCTTTTTACTATTTTCACAACACTTTTGTTTGATTTTACTTTAATTTTTTTCTTTTTTTTGTTTTTGCTGATTGTGTTTTTTGTTTTTATTGTGTTGATTTGGAAAACCGTTGTTGGCAATTCTGGGTATAGAATTGAATATCAAACTAAATTCATGTGTGTATATTCAAGATGGTTTGTAAAAGGTTATTTATTTAAGTTCAATTTGATATTAATACCCAACAAGTTCAAATAGATTTTATGTTTTGTAAAGTGTGAAATTCAATTTGAACTCGTAAGTAAAAAGAGCGTATATGTGAAAAATATTAAATTCTACGAGATATATCCCATTTATCATGTTATATAATCCATGCAGAATTTCCAAACTTCAATACAAAAAGAAACATCTGTTAATCGATTGTATATTAATAAAGTTAAATACAATAAATAATATTATTCAATGAAAATAAATAATATTATTTATAAAAATAAAATAACACTATTAAAAAATAAATTACACGCAATCGCTTGAAATATACAAGAATTTGCCCAACTTAATTATGTTTTTCTTTAAAAGTAAATATATTACGACACAAAAAGAGAAGATCTTCATATACAAAATCATCTTATACAAAAAAATTTAACGTATAAAATATTAAAGTTTCACCACATAACATATAATTTTAAATATATTTATACCCATTCAAGTTTAACTTATTTGATCAGATTTGCTCAATTACCAAAACAAGCTCAAACCCAACTATATTAAAAACTGAACAAATATGCATTAAACCCAACTCATTTAAATCCATTTTTGGGAACTTAAACAAAAGATAATCTCATTTATAACTTTGTTTTTGATTTTTAGGTTGTGGAATCATTTTTTATTTATTTTTGCAATTTGAGAGGCTGACACAGAACGGAATCCCACATGTTGGTAACAAGAATCTTTTTTCTTCCTTATCAAAACCAAACTCCAAAAGTTCTTGCTTATATACAGAATCAATATCATCAAGACAGATAGACAATCACAAATCAAGAGAGAGAGTTTTTGCTGTTTTCTACTTTTTCTTTTTGTGGATGGATTTGATACCACCAAGAAATTAATTTTTACGTATATTGGCTTTGAGATCATCAGACCCTTACTAACAAATTTATGTTGTTTCAAGTATATTTGTATCCATACACAGCTGGCAAGAACAAGAACCATTATTAGGGGTCAGGAAATAATATATATTTTTTGAAGAAATTAGAAACCCTTGTTGAATAATATCCAAGAATCTTTATTCATTGTGAGTTGATCTTTTCCTTCTTTTTATTAGATCCAAAAATAGCAGATTTTTTTGTTCTTTTTTTTTTTGGTTTTCGTTGTATTGGGTTAGCAATATCTTTCCCAAGATTGATTTTTATTGATTTTTTGGCAACCCCTTTTTTTTTTTTGGCTATGGTTAAAGAGCTTAGAATCTTGGTGAATTGATACCTTTTGGATTGAAGTTGAAAAAAAGAATCTTGAGAAAGTTAGGTTTGATAATCCTCTGTTTTGTGAGTTGAATAGTTTTAACAACCTTTTAGATGGCCTTTTACTTGTCTGATTCAAGAT